>CM053582.1:70858671-70874379 GCA_028627135.1 Pseudochirops cupreus
CCCCCCCCCCCCCCCCCCCCCGCCCATCCTTCGTAGCTTTCTACTCTTTAAATACCCTTGTTATGGTTCCAGATACAGGCGAAAGACACAGAAGCTTCCTTGGATGTTTAAGTCATTGAGCCAGAAAGAGAAACATTTAATACAAGGCAGTAGTCTAGCTGGCATAAAGATGAAAGAGATGACCAAATGCATTATTTCTGGGCTTTTGGGGGTGGTCTCTTCTTGCTGGGGTTTGAGGAAGGGAGCATTATACTAGAATTGTGACTGAGGGGAAAGATTGTAGTGCTTGTTGGCAATTCAGCAGCACATTGGCCGGTTCCCTAAAAACCATAACCTGGGCCTCCTTTGGATGGAATAAATTCTTCCCTAGCCTCAGGTAAGGGGGAAACAGAGTTGAGATGGACAGTAGAAATTGTGTCCTATCTTGACATCTAGGACTGTGGGTGGGATAAGATTGGACAGAAAAGGAGACTTGGTGCTTTCATTGGAGTCAGGTCCACTGGTTGCTTTGAGGTCATGGTTCTCATTCCATCAGTATTGTGTTCACTCTCCCAAACTCCACTCCACTAGTGGGTAGGCTCTCCAGAGTGCAGAGTGATAAAAGTAACCTTCCAGGTTTGAGGTTTTCCAGTACTATCCCTCCCTACCCACCCCCATTGACAATCAATCCAGTTACAGTGTCCTTACTATCATCTAACCAATGCTAAATATACAATTGAACTCTCAGTATTAATTAGCCGTTAAGCATTAATTCACTTTGCAAAGGGATATTTCCTGAGAGTTGGATCTTGGAATGGCCTTTGGGAAATGTTTTTGTGTTTTAAAGGGAAGACCACCTGTTACTTTTAGTATATTAGAAATCAAAGTGATATGGGGAGAGGTGTGATTCCAGCCCACCTCCTTGATTATGTATCCCAGGGGAACGGTGGGTCAGAGAAGGAAGACCTACAGGAGAAGGGCAAGGAGAGAGTTATAGGGGAAAGGAGAAGAAATGAAACTGGTGTCATTTGTTTAGTTAATACACAAAACATTACAAACAGTAATACAACAATGGAAATGCAAAGAACAAACACAAAAAAAGTGAATGTTGCAAAATTATGAAGAACAAGCAAGGATCTAAAGAAGAAATAGGAGAAGGCCCTTCTCCACCCCACCCCTTTGTAGAGAGGGGAGGGCCAATGTACAAGCATTATACATCGCTTGTATTTAATTTTTTTGATGTAATGATGAGTTATGTTATTTTTTTCTCTTTTTCTTTTCTTTTAAAAATACTATCTGTTGTATAGGATAACTCTGGGAGAGATCAAGGGAAGAATCCTGGGGGAAACTTTAGTGGTATAAAAAAATACATCAACAAAACTTATTTTGAGAAATTAGAATACATGACTTTTAAAAGTTTACAAATACTATTCTCAACAAATCTGTAAAGTAGGTCATGAAAGTGTGATTCTTTTCTTTCCATGGATAATGAAAGAGAGATACAGAGAGGGTCAGTGTCCAGGGTTCCATAGCTCATGTTGGGTGCCTGGAAAGCTTGAAGAATCTAGTGAACTGATCAGAGACTGGAGCAGCTAAGTGTTAAGTCTGGGCCCTCAAGCAAGGGCCTGGTAGCATTAGATGGAGATTCCAAACAAACACTACCTTAAAAATGAAGCCAGAGATGGATCTGAAAGGCCATTTCATCAGACTTACTCTTTATGGGAAAACTGATGCCCAGATCCGTGTTTCTGGTAATAAGCACTTTCATAGGCCTCTAGACACTGCGGAGAAAGGGAAGTCCAGACACACATACACTCTTCCCTATTTGCTTCCTCCCAGCCATGCACCAGGGGAAAGACACAGACACACCCATGCAATGGTAGGAACACTTCACCTCTAGAGACAAAGCCAACGTCCCTGCACCTGTTCCAAGATCCAAATGTTTCATTTAGAATTCTTACTCTTAATTTCCTGACAATCCAAACCACCAAAACGTACTGTCAGAGAACCCAGCTACTTCACTGATAACTAACAGCTGCTTCTCCTTCTCATATATTTGAGCTAATCACACTAAAATATATTACCCCTATAGCAATGTATTCTAGTCACCCACCCACTATTGTCCTAGACTATGACTATGCCAGCTGCTGCCACAGCCCCAGTGCTGACAGCTTCCCTCCCCCTCCCTTTGTTTCCTGTGATGAGACCAGAGTTTGGATTTTGAATTCCTACTAGCAAAATATTTCTCCTGCTAGGAAACTAGGTCCCTGTGATTGTTGTGCTCACAGTAAGTTGTTGGTTGAGTCGCTCTACACTTTAGATTCCTTGTTGTGGCTCAGACTTGGGCCAAATTCAACCCATTCCCTATGGACCAAGTTTAGGTAATGTAAATTTAAGCTCAAATCATGTTAGGGAATGAGCTGAGCCAACCCAACCCAAACATGGAGGCCGTGTTAACCAGTGGCAGAAAGGAAATGCCTCCCTGCCCAGTCGGTGGAATGGTTTTCTGCCAGTCACCCATCTTCCTCTCAAATCGTCACTTTAACTGTAGGGTCACTTGCTCCAGAAGTCTTCTTCCATAATAGTGCATAACTTGTCAGTGATTTAATTTCCTAAGTTTCCAGCATCAATTGGGATTAACATCATTTGGTTTGTCTCATTCAGCCACATATGCTGCCACAGTGGCACAAGAGAATACAATAGGTACCTCCCCCATTAGAATGGGAGCTTTTTGAGGGCAGGAACCATCTCACCTGTTTGTTTGCCCAATACTTAGCACAGTGTTTTAGACATCATGCCTAACAAATGCTTCATTCATTCATTCATTCATGGATGTTCTATTCTACTGCTTTGCTCATCCATAGTGCTAAGCAAGCTATCACCACTCACCAAGGGACTTTGAAAACCTTAAAGGATTCTGTATGTCAGTTATTTTCATCATTCTTAGTTCATCTTCATGTCTTTTTGATGAAGTTCAGATAGAAATCACCTGAGGACAAGTCACTATCCTGCTGCTGTTCTTTCCTGTTTAACATTCTGTAGGACACCTGTAGTCCAGACGAATGAAATGGCTTTTTGTGATTGAATAAGCTCCCTTGGATGGCCTTAGTGCTGACTTAGCAAGCTGTTCCTGCTAATTGACGTGCTCTACCAACGTTAAAACATAATATAAATGCCACCTATTATTATCAATAATATATAATTGTGCTGAAATGAGCATCATCCATTCACTCAAATCAAGTCAGAGGGAAAGGTAGTTACTAGAGAAGTAAACAAAAAGGCGGTGGTGGTGAAGCAAGAGGGATAATAAGGGATCCCAGAGAAACGAAGACTGGCAAACTCAAATTGTCAGACAGGGATACAAGTACTGGGTGAGGAAGGAAAATAGAGAAGAGTTTGGAGGCAAAGAAAAGGCAGCAAGGAAAAGGGTGAGGATATTACTTTGCAGGCATACAGGTCATATTTGTCCTTTGTTTTCAAGGAGAACCATGGCATCAGGGAAATGATGACATGACTTGCAGTTGACTTTGATTTGAGTGAAGGAGGGCTGTGCAAGGTCACCAGCCTCACTTTCTCCTCCAGAGCCATCTGGATCCAGTGACCTGTCATGGTGTCCCATTGCATCCTGGATCATCTCCAGTCATCCTGATGGTCATTGCCTGAATGGGGGCCCAGCTAGTTGGATAACTCAGTTCATTCTCTCCCTCTCCCTTTCTCTCCCCCTCTCCCTCTCCTTTTTCTCCTCCTCTTCAAAGGAAGGTAAATTTTGATGGCCAGAAGCTGCCCATTTGAGGTTTACTGACTAGATTCCTTCCTTCCTTCCTTCCTTCCTTTCCAAAACCTTAAACCCAATTCACTCTGGAGACATATAAGGAAGTGTAGTTAGTCAAACTTGGTGAGATCCAAGATCAGGGCAATCTAATACAGCATGGATGTGTGTCTATATAAAGATTAAAGTTGTAGGAAAGACAGTTGCAAGAATGGCTTTGAAGGAGCTATGACTCTTCCAAGTTGGTCAGGACATGTTAAGTAAAGCCAACTGAGATATGTCATAAAGAAATAAGGTTATATATTAACACCACATTTGGTCTCACAGGCCCACAGTTAAGTCCTGAAATCCGCTGAAGGTCCGCTACAATAAAGGGAGCAATTTTTACTTCTGCACATCTATATTCTCCACCAACTTGAAAAAATGCATCAGCCACAAGGGATGCCTACCTGGTACCTTAATAAAAGTGGCATTCTGGGTTAGCACTTCTACAGTTTATCTCCACTTAGATTACTGGGTGGGCCAGAGGGATGATCATCTATCTCTCTTCCTGTGAGCCTCATGGCAATCAATCAATCAATGAACATTGATTTAGCATCTACTATGTGCCAGGCACTGTGCTAAGTTCCCAGGATACAAAAAGAGGCAAAAGACAGGTCCTGCCCTTGAGGAGCTTTACAACCTCATGGGGGAGAGACTGTACAAACAAATATGTACAAAGCAAATTATATTAGTTAACAGAGGGAAGGCACTAGAATGAAGAAGGGTTGGGAAGGCTTCCAGTAAAACGTGGGATTTTAGTTGGGACTTAAAGGGATCTAAGGAGGTCAGTAGATGGAGTTGAAGAGGGAGAGTGCTCTAGGCATGGGGGACAGCCAGAGTGCCCAGAGCCAAGAGATGGAGTGCCTTGTTCATGGAACAGCCAGGAGGCCAGTGTTATTGGATCAAAGAGTACATGTTGGGGAGTAAGGTATAAGAAGACTAGAAAGGTAGGAGGGGAATAGGTGATGAAGGGCTTTGAATGCCAAACAGAGTATTTTGGATTTGATCCTGGAAGTGACAGGGAACCACTGGAGTCTGAGTAGTGGGGTAACATGACCAGACCTGTGCATTAGGAAAATCACCTTAGTGATTGAATGGATGGATTGGAGGGGAGGAGACCATGAGATGATAAGGGTCTGTGGCAGGGTGGGGGCAGTGTCAGAGAAGAAAAGGGGCCTTATTTGAGAGATGTTGCAAAGGTGAAATCAACAGGCCTTGGCCACAGATTAGATACAGGGGGTGAGGGAGGAATCCAGGATTACTCCTAGGTTGTGATATTAGAAGGATGGTGCTGCCCTCTACGGTAATAAAGGAAGGAGGGAGACACAGGATTAAAAGGAACCCTTGGAACTGCTGGGGTTAGTCTGATGATGAAGCAGTTTGAAAATAATATGTCAAGACTCACAACTAGGTCCTAAGGATAAGAACTGTCATAGAATCTTAGGGCATGAAAGGCTCTCAGAGGCTATCTAGAGTAACCCATACCTGAACAAGAATACCTTCAACAACCCGACAAATGTCCATCTAACCTTATCTTACTACATACACTTGACTTGCTGGCACATGGGTTGCTTACCCACTGGGAAGACCATAATAGCAGGCTGGATCAGTCACAGTTTGATTATGACTTTAATGGGGGATACTTATTGCAATTGCTTGGGATGGGTGATAACAGGAAAATGGAAAATTGGATCAAAAGGTTTAGTTAGGCATGAGTACTAAATAAGAGAAGACATTATGGTGTGTTCTGGGACAGAATAAAATGTGTAGGTATGAACAGGGTAAATGAACCAAGGCAGGGACTTGATAAGAAAGTGAAGAAAGGACAAGTGGGTTACATAAGTCTAGACTTGAGCTTTTTGCATGTGTTTCTGGTGGGGACTTTTAATCAGAATGATGCCGATTACTGGGACCAAGAAAGCTCTGAGTTCACTAAAAACTGGTTCTCTTTATTCTTCAATATGGCTAGGATGTTCCCAACAGGGTTGTCAACCAATGGTCATTTATCATCTTTTATTTCTTTCCTCAGCAGTTAAGATGTAACCATTATTTAGTAATACAATAATTCTCAGGAATTCCTGTATAGGTGTTACTAAAGATCCTATACTTATGAACTCTATTGTTACAAAACAGCAGCCAATGTGTATTCCGGGGAAAGGGGACATCAAATATGATCTTGATATTTTTCTCTCTCAAAGCACCAAACAATATAATAGATCATGGGGGAAAAAACAGACATCTGGACTCAGTGTTTAACAAATGACAAGATTATATGAAGAGCTGCCCACAGTATTACATCCCCAATGTTTTGTATAAAGTCTCCAATGGATAAAATACACATTCTGTAGTTGTCTCTTACTAACTTCACAGAGTTTTTCTTCAGTGTGAATTCTCTAATGCCTCCTATAAGCTGGTGCTGAAGGCTTTCCTACATTTCTTGCACCTTCAGAGAATCTCATTAGTATTAATTTCTGATATTTGTTCTATAAGGTGCAATTTCCAGTTGAAGATTTCTCATATAATTTGTGTTTAAAGGGTTTCTCTCTTATATGAATTTTCTTATGTGCATTATAAGTTTGCTTCTGCCTAAAGGCCCTTCCACATTCATTACATTTGAAGGGTTTCTCTCCAGTATGAATTCTTTCATGTTCAGTAAGATAGTCCCTCTGAGTGAAAGCTTTGCCACATTCATTACATGCAAAAGGTTTCTCTCCAGTATGAGTTCTCAGATGCCTACTGTGGGATGTATTGTAACTGAAAGCTTTCCCACATATATTACATTTATAGGGCTTCTCTCCAGTGTGAATTCTCTGATGAATAATATAGGATGCCCTTAGGCTGAAGTCCTTCCCACATTCTTTGCATTTATAGCATTTCTCTTGAGTATGAGTTCTCTGATGGATACTAAAATATCCCTTGTATCTGAAAGTTTTCCCACATTCATCACATTTATAAAGTTTCTCTTCAGCATGCTTTTCTTGATGTGCACTAAGGCTTCCCCTCTCTCGGAAGGCTTTTCCACATTCATTGCATTCAAAAGGTTTCTCTCCTGTATGAATTCTCTTATGCACACTAAGGCTTCCCCTCTCTCGGAAAGCTTTTCCACATTCATTGCATTCAAAGGGCTTCTCTCCAGTATGAATCATTTTATGTTTCTTAAGGTTTGCTTTTTGGCTAAAAGTTTTTCCACATTCAATACATTCATAAAGTTTCTCTCCAGTATGAATTCTTTGATGATAAATAAAGGAAGCTTTGTCAGTGAACTTTTTCCCACATTCATTACATTTATAGGGTATCTCTCCAGTATGAATTCTCTTGTGTTTCTTAAGGTATGTCCCTCGACTGAAGGCTTTTCCACAATCATTACATACATATGGCTTCTCACCTGTATGAATTCTTTCATGTTGAATAAGGAGGTAATTATTGTTAAAAGCTTTCCCACACTGGTTACATTTATATGGTTTTTCTCCAGTATGAACTCTCTGGTGCTGATTAAGATTCCCCAACTGCCTAAAAACTTTTCCACATTCATTACATTCAAAAGGTTTTTCTTCAGTATGGGTTCTCTGATGTTGATTGAGGTGACCCCACTGACTAAAGGCTTTCCCACATTCGTGACATTTATAGGGTTTCTCTCCAGTGTGAATTCTCTGGTGTTGATTAAGGTTTCCTAATTGTCTGAAAGCTTTCCCACAATCATTACATTTATAGGGTTTCTCTCCAGTGTGAATTCTCTGGTGTTTGATAAGGTACGAATCAACACTGAAGGCTTTTCCACAGTCATAGCATTTATAAGGCTTCTCTCCAGTATGAATTCTCTGATGTTGAATAAGATGTGCTCTACGCCTGAAGGCTCTTCCACATTCAGTACAGTCAAAGGGCTTCTCTCCAGTATGGATTTTTAAATGCACTGTAAGGCATGAGTTGTTGCTGAAGGTTTTCCCACATTCCTCACACTTATGAGTTTTCTCTACACTATGTATCTTACGGTATTGAAAAAGGTCTGAGTGGTAACTAAAGGGCTTCTTACATTTGTTATACTTACAACATTTCTTCCCTGAAGGGGTTCTATTATGTTTAAATATATCTGACAAATATTTAAAGCTCTTCCCAAGAGAATCATATTTATGGAGATATTTTCCTGTCGTAGCTTTCTGTTTGGGAATAAGAATTGATCCCAGCTTGAACTTTTTCCCCAAAGTAACACATTCACGAAGACTCAATTCATTTGAAGTTGTTCTGTGACTGACTGTAACTTGCCTGGCCCATCTCTTCTGATTGCCCTTCTGCCTCTTCAACTGGGCATCAAAATCCCAGGATTCTTTTAACTCGGAATTCCAGGAGCCATTCTTTGACAGTCTTTTCTTAGATAAAATTCTCACAGAAATACTCTTATTTGTAGCCGATTCCTTGATTTTATATCTTGTCTTCTGAATAAAGGAATCTGAAAGAAACAAAAAATATACAGAGAGTCATTTTTCTCAGTGTTGGAAGAAAGGAAATTGCTTTATGGTATGTTTTAGATTCTCTTACATCAAGAAGCATGATGATTGAACAGGAAAAGACAGAACAGTTGTTTCTGTTTATCTCTTTTGAAATGTTTTATTAATACTTTTTTTCTTTTTGTAACATTACCGTAACTTCCAGATACCTCCTCTGTCCCAAATAAAGCACTCCCTTATAAAAAATATAGCCAAGCAAAACAAATCAGTTAACCTCCCACCTACGACGAGAAGCCCTTTCTCAGTTCTCCTTAATCTCAGTGCTTTCCCTTTGAGACTATTCCCACTATCCCCCCGTGCGTAGTGTGCTTGCACACAGCTGTCTGAGTTGTCTCCTTACTAGACTATGAGCTCCTTGAGGGCAGAGACTAGATGGGACACAGTGCCTAGCACATGATAAGCACTTAATGAGTGTTTACTGACTGACTGCCTGGGTTTGTTTGTTTGTTTCTTTTTGTCAGCAATAGGTTTGATCATCATTGTTTTCAACATAATCTGACATTTATTAATGTCATTCTCCCTTCTTTCCTACTTTTTTATTTTCTTTTACATTTTTGGTCTTTTTTCAATATGATATCTTGTTATTGTCTAATTATTTATTATTATTGTCATTCCAATTTAGATGTGAACAGTGAATATTTCTCAAATTATTTAGATCTTTCTTTATTTCTGTAAAAATCATACTTCCTGAGCATGACTTAAATATGGAGAATTCTATGAAACAGGGACAGACTGGTATGAAGAGATGGAGAGTAAAGAAAGTAGATTCAAAAGACCAACATGCACTTGAACTCCCTGCTGAATACAGAGGTGTAAATGAAGGCATTGTGGGCAGCGAAGCAGGATAAATACAACAGACAATACTGACATTACCTTGCAAAGCACACGGCCTTCTTGCTTTGAAGGCTTCGGTAAGTTAGGAAAGGGCACAATAGCAATCAAGATTTTTGCTATTTTCACTCACTGTTTTTGGAGAATACACACTGGTTTGTTTGTGTTCCTGTCTGTATTAATCTCATGTGTTAAAGCTACATTCATTACGTCCTAAAACTTATAAGGAAAACAATGAAAGGAGATTGGGTGATTTGACGGCCATGTCTATGTTTTGGCAGTCAAACAACATGACCATGAATGCTCCTGAATAATAAATTATGGTTCATCTAGAGGAAATTCCCAAGTGTTATACCAAAGGGCTCAGCGCTTGGCCCTCATTTGTACAAAATTTTTATCAATGACATTTATGAAAAATGTAGAATTCCCTGCTAATCAATTTTATTTTGAATTTTATGAATTTGTATTTCATTATCTTTACATTGTTAAACATCAAATTTTGCTTTGATGCATTATACATACCCTGAGGGTACTCCTAACTGTACAATTCCCCCATACAGTTAAGTAAAACAACATAAAAGTGATTGCAACTGATTGTAGATGCAACTTGACACCTTAGCAGTTTTAAAAAGAAAATGCTTTTAAAGAGCAGTACCACCATTGTTCAATGGTTCTTATGTGAGTTTTGCTGCCCTTTAAAGGTGACTTCACTTAAACGTTTTAAAAAAATTATTAAGTCAGACTGATAATTTCATTGGTAGAAGGGAACTCTCAGTGAGGAAAACCTCTCTACTAATACAAGTCAGCACATATTCTGGAAGTCTGGGAGAGCTGAATGGATCACAGAGAAGGTTAATTGGACATGGCTGTCAGAGGCAGAGTCTGAACAATGACTACAGCAATACTGACAAAAAGAACCACCGCATAAATCATCCCCCTGGGTAACCATAGTGACCATTCTCTTTCCTGCAGGAGAGATGAAGAAATGGAGTTATTCCCAGCCTGTTACTGGAGGGATAGGGGACTCTCAGTATGAAATGTTACATGGCTCATTAGATGCGGTCAATGTGCGGATTAACTTTGCTTAAAGGATCCTTTTTATCTTTATTACCAGAGAAGGCTCTCTGGGTAGGACAAAGGAAAGGAATATATTCAGAAATGACTGTAATATAAAAACTTACAGTAAAAAAGGTATGGAAGAGCTACTATGGGAAATCAGCCAGTAAGAGATGACTGAGGAGTAATAAAGGCATGGCTAAGGTTATGTACCATAAATCTGTATGGAGTAAAATCATCTTGATTTGGTAATTTTTATCTCATGATACTCAGCAGCTTTGAAGTCAGAGGAGCAAAACCAGATAGTAGGAGATTCAGATAACGATGGAGATTCAGTGGTAGAGAGTGATAGGAGGTCAGTGGGACCCAAGATTCTACAGATCAAAAAGTATTTTTGTTAAATGGCTTCTATGAGCCTAGCGCTGTGCTAGGCACTGAAGATATAAACTCCAAGAATGAAACCATTCTCATTCTCAAGGAGCTGACATTCTATTGGAGGAGACAAAAGACATGGCTATAGCAGGGGAGATATTAAAATGGAAAACCATGGGGTTGGCTTGGCCAGTTCTGGAGGCAAGCAAAGCCAGAGTGGGAGCGCTGAACTGGAATACTATGAAGGTTTAACACTGAAGGTTAATACATGATGATGAGATTCCTAATGGATGAAAGCCAAAGGGAGCACTAGAGAGACTGAGAGAGGGAGAAGGATAGGAATATGTGGTTGAGGGTGGAATTACAGTTGAGGAAGTGGAAAGACCAAGAGCGCAAGTCATCAACATAAAGACAGATCTCAAGGAAGATGCCAAAGTGGATGAGAAGACTGAGCCCACTACAAACTCCTCTAACTTTACTAATTCCTTAGGAAAAGTCTGTAGATGATCTATAGGTGGTTGATAATGGCAACAAGGATGCGGAGAGACTAATACAAACAGACTGAATGCACCTCACAAGAAAAAGATGCCACTGAGTGCTGGCGGTGGTGGAATGCTCTGAATGGGGCAGGGAAGAGTGGTGGTATTCCCTCTCATCTTCCTGGTGCTGTGAGGTGGGCAGTACTGGGGAAGCAGACGCTGCTAGGTCATCAGGGGAAGATTGCAGAGATAGAGAAGAAGGGAAGACGTTTGTAAAATCTGCATAACAGGGAGTTTGTGGCAAATAGAGTGATGGATCCAGAAGGCCAGATGGATGGACAAAGTGGCTGTTAAGCTTTGCTGAACTGGAGCTGGGAAGGAGATGTACTTACCATGTACCATGAGCTGGGCTAAAACCTGGTGGATGCAAATGTAAGCAAACAGATGTAGTTCCTACTGTCAAGGAGCTTTTGTAACTATTTCAGGAAGGAGATTCCTGATCAGGAGATGGGGGCCAGGCCAGGATGGTGAAGGGATTGATGACCAAGCCCCATAGGCAGAACAGGCATGTTAAGTTTGGGGAAAAGAATACAGCTCTGCCACATGATAGTTATCTTCATGTGTGCAAAGATCTGTCATATGGAAGAAGGATTTTGCATGCTTGCCTTGGCCCTAGAAGGAAGGCCTTGGGCCAGTGGATGAAAGCCAAGACACAAATTTCAGCTTGTTGTGGGGAGGGACCCAAATATCAGAGCTACCCCAAAGTGGAATGGGTTCAGGAAGCCTCTGGAAGCAATGGTTTCCCCTTCAATGACTGGCTTAAAGCCAATTCTTAACTATGTCATGGAGGAGATTCTTGTGGAGGTATAGATTAGACTAGGCAGCCTCGGGGGTCCCTTTTAACTCTGGGCTTCAAGGAAGAAATATAGCCATGTGAGAAGTAATGAGAAACCAGAGCGTGAAGGAAAGCTAGAAGGCACTTTCATAAAGAACTGGGAAACATTGTCTGATGCTACCAACAGAGTGATTCCCTAAAGTCTGAGACTGGAGAAAACCTCCTTGGAATTAGGTAGGAGGAAGAGAGAGAGGCTGGTGTAGAGGGAAAGTTGGACTTGGAGTGAGAAAATCTGGGTGTGAGACTCTGATTTATAAAGTTACGCGACCATGAGCAGCGAGATTAGACTAACTAAAGCCACAGCCTGATGCTTTGTGGTGGCAGGGGAGTCTCCAAGCTCACGCTCCAAGCTCCTCATCTGAAGCCAGATTCAAACCAGCTCCTGGCCCAGCACTCTGGGCACTATGGCACCATGTTGCTGCAATGGACAATAAGTCTTTCATTTAAGAAGATCTAACCGAGCTAACTTTGGAGATGCAGCCTCAAGTTGGCCAGAGGCTGAGGACAGCATGAGTTTATCCACTATAATAGAGGTCAACATCTACATTAGCACAGGGAGTCCTCACACAGAGAAAATTACAGATCCCTGAAGTATCTTCTTTGGCGTGGAGCCTTTCCTGATCACCCAAGGGCTTATGCTCTCCCTTCTAAACTACCCTATATTTAACTTCTTTCCATGCATTTGCATTTATTCATTTTATATATATGTTATTCATATTTATTTACATACCTATTCTGTCTTTATACTTATATCCCTAAGGCCCAGCCAAATTCCTAGCACACAGCAGGTACATAATACCTGCTTTCTGGGTAGTTGGTTGTTGAAAGTACTGAGGGAAGGTCATCATTTTTAGAAATGATGGAGACCATAGGCAAATCATAATGGGGGCAGATGATACATTTATTGGGAATAGCAGTGAAAGGAATTAGACAACAGGAATGTAGATAAAATAGAAAAAAGGCCAAAGAATTTGCAGAAACGTTGGTCAGACTTGTATTATATCTGAAAAGAGAAGGAAAGGGAACGTATGAAAGAGATATGCAGAATGCCAGAAGAAGAGATAATAGTTATGGGAGGGGGCAGCAAAGGACAGATGGAATCCAGAGTAAAGAAGGAAAAGAGAAGAGAGTCAGGATCAGGAAAGGGAAAGAGAACCAGTCTCCAAGTGAGTAAACTCATCCTAGACCACCTCACACCTTCTCTCTAGTCTTGGGCGTGTTCCTATCCAACAGGACAAAGCTAAGCAATTGCATGCTTGCATGCTGCCCAGCTGAACTGTAGCTTCACTGACCTTCAGTGACCTTCACCAACTCACCTTGGCAAGAGACTCTTGGAACATCTTTCTCTGTTATCCATGGTGCTTCTCCTCTCTCCAACTGGGAGATCACATGTGGTTTGGAAAATGGAAGCCCTGCTCATAGAGAAAAAAAATACAAAGAGCTGAGAACAGAAATCTCTCATAATTCAATTCTAGCCCCTTTTGCTCATTTCAATTTTGATTGATTCCCTTTGTCTTTAGATAATATTCACTTCCAAATGCAGTCTTCCACCTCCCTAATTTAAGCAAAACTAATCACAAAGATTAAAAAGAAAAAACTTCCATAAAACCAACCAAAATATTAACCATATTTGAGAATATATACAATATCCGTCACCCAGAGTCCCTTTCCACTTTGATGAAGGGAGACAGAGTCCATCTCCTCAATACTTTGCCAGGTTAAGCTCTGTCATCTTTATTTCAACTTTCAGTTTGGTTTGGTTGTTCTTTACATAAAAGAGATGACCCTTGTCCGGGACACAAGTTTGCTTCTGAGAAAAGCAGTCCATGAATTAATTAGTCCTTGACATATCCCTTCTTGGGGTCTCAGATATGCCCCCCAGAAGCAGTCTATTAAGTAAGTCTGACTCAGAATTCTGAGATGACAGTTGCTCATTTGCACCGACGAGCTGTAGAACACTGGAGTGAACTGGAGAAAACAGAAACAGCTGGCTTTAGTGATAGGCTTCAAAGCATCAGAAAACTTTCAGCTGGGGACATATGGACAGTACCACTGTCCTTGGTTTATGAGCCAAATGTGATTTCCCTCATGTGTAGGCAGCAATTGGGGATTTGGTGAGAATTTGGTGACTAATCTTAGGCGAAGGGGAGGTTCTTTACAGAGAGACTCAGTTGCTGAATTAAGATAGGTTAGAAGGAGAGAAGAGGAAAGAACAGATTTCAGAACTGGGTCAAAGGCAGACTGGAACTCTCTAGCTGAACTATCACTTATTGACAGGCAATGAGAGTCTGGAGTGCTCTTTACCCCACCTGCCACGGACAAGAATAAGGAAAAGAAGAGAATATCTCCTGCTCCCATTGGTGAGTTCTATGCAGGACCTCCATGTTGGGGAAGGACCCGGACCAGGCACCCCTCATTCTTTATGCTTAGCTACTATGTTCCTGTGCAGGTATCTCCCACACCTTCTGCTTGTCATCTCTCTGGTGAGAGATAAGCTACTTGAAGACAGGAACTATTTGCTTGTTTTTGTCTCCCCATCATTTAGTATACAGAAAATGCTTAATAAAGATTGCTTGCCAGTATGACTGGTCACTAAAATATTTAAGACTAGTCCAAGCCAAACTGTATCCTGCTTTATTAAAGATACTTTTCACAAAGTCATGGTAACTCAGGCTGGACATGGGTTACAACTGGCAACCATATACGACTTTCAAATTCTGCTACTCCGTGGACTTTCAAAAACATAAATAAATGTCACTATAAACCCAATGAGGAGTTTTCATTTTATACTTTAAACAAGGAAAGTTTAGAATGAAGGGTGGACACTATCACACTGAGCATATATTACTCAACAACTTTTCACAAGACTATACAGGAAACATACTATATTATCATTATGACTAATTGCTAATGAGAGAACAGAAAATATTTTTCTACATTGCCTCCTGTTGTTTATGAGACATAGAGGAGAAGAAAAATCCTGCAAAGGGGGGGCGAAGCCAAGATGGTGGCGTAGGAGCAGCAACATATCGCAGCTGTCACATAGCCACTCCAAAATACCCATAAAATATGACTCTAAACTAATCCTAGAACTCTAAAATGCACACAAATATACTTTCCACTAAAGTCAGCTCAGCTACAAGGAACCATATCAGCACTGCGAACCGAAACCAGCCAGGCCTGAAGCCCTGGCTGAGCCCTGGGGGTGGCTGGATGGGAGGAGCCTTGGATTAGCAGCAGCTGCAGCAGCAGTCAGAACTAGGTCAGTGGAGACTGCGAAATCGGGGGAGAAAAGCAGTCTGGCCAAAATGCCTCCAGGGCGGGAAAGCAAAAGGCAGAGGTTTTGCACCCGCCTCTGCATTGCAGCTTCCGCGCCAGTGGCCTGCAGACAACAAGGGGACTAAGCAATCGTTCAGAGGCCAGTGCTCTTGCGTTGAGCGGCCTGGATCTGGATCGCGGTCTTGGGCTTTTGGTCCTGGAGTCTTCATTATCCAGTGAGCCGGAAGTAAGTAGGAAAGGGACCCAGCACCTTCCTGAGAGCTACAGCAACCGGGAGGACCCCAGCGATTTGGGACAGAGCTTTCCCTTCTGGAAGCAGAGCCCCAGAGAGATTTAAAAAAGAAATCACGGACTGACCAACCATGAGTAAGAATAAGCATAAGAAGCAAAGTAAGAACAGCAACCAAACCCTAGATTCCTTCTTTGGGGAAAAGAAAGATCATGGCAAAGAGAGGGAGGAGGAGAGTGCAGCCAGAGTGCCCCCACCAGGGGCTTCCAATAAAC
>CM053582.1:70874879-70899863 GCA_028627135.1 Pseudochirops cupreus
GAAATACTGGGATGGCTGTTTTGGGGTGGTGGGCGGGGGAAAGACGGGGAGAAAAGATGTAACTCAAAAAAATTTAATTAAGAATCTCATATCAAGTCTAAAAAAAAAAAAGAAAAAGAAAAAGAAAAAGAAAAATCCAAGAAACTGCACATGTTAATGGATTTTAATCAAATGTTTCTATAGCCTTTAAGACACTACGTGATATTAGATAAGGACTTTTTGTATAAGATTAATGTATTAGAAACATTAGTATTGTATTTAGGTTATGAGTTAAAGGCCTTAAAAACTCAACTGTTACTTAGATGTGATTGCAAGAGCAGGTGTGCCATTCAATGTGGACAAGATGGCCAAGAATCTGCTTCATTGGTTTAAAAAGGCTAATCTTTTACATCTTTATCTCATTGGCTATTGACCCTTGTTCCCGTAGGACTGATGTTCCTTTTTTCTATCTGCATGCTGCCCTTGTTGTGCCAAGTCATAAGGCAGCTTGCAATTCAATCACAGACACAAGTCCCTTATCTGCATTTACAACAAAAGAAAGGGGGAGATGCTGAGGAGCTAGGGCAAATGTAACTATGAGTCCAGCCCAGGATTTGTATCCCACCAGGCTGTGTACTTGGTTATGCTTGGATAAAGGCTGGAGCAAGGCTTCTCCATGAACCCATGAACTTATTGCAAGTGCAAGATAAGGTACCAAGTAAAAAATATGTTTTTCCAATCTAATCATGGGAACCATGGAATCCAAGGGAATGAGGGTCTGTGTTATCTTCACTGTTATATTTCTTTGTCATAAGGGTATAAGAGGATACAGCAAATGCATAATAAACGGACTGCTTGCTTGCATCCCACCTGACCGTGTCTTTATCGTGTCACCAAGAACCAAAGTGTTGGATCTCTGGATGAATCCCCAACAACAAGGATTTGTAATCTTTTTTTGTTTTGGGGGGGAGTTAGTGGGGGAAGGTCCTTGTTAATTTAAAATAATGTAATGACAGTTTTAAAAAAATTAATGTAGTAGTACCAACACTGCCTTGTTTATCTTTGTCCCCTTGGAACTTCCTTCTGTGTACTTTAAAAAATATTTCAGTGATGTGCATTTTTTCTTTTCTTTTCCCATTACTATCACTATCCCCCCCCCCCTTACCTCTTAAAATATAAAAGTCTTGTTTATAATAAAAGTATAATTAAGTAAAATGAATTTGTGTTGTAGTGGTCATATCTGAAAATGTATTTTTTAATCTGCCCTTATAATCCACCACCTCTCCACCAAAAGGTAAGAGGCATATTTGTTTTATCATTCTTTGGGAGTCTCGATTGGTCACTACCCTCATCTAAATACTTAATTTTTTTTTTACTTGTTTTCTTTTACCATATTGGGGTATTGTATTAATAGTTGTTCCCACTTCATTCTGCATCAGCTTATACAAGTCTTCCAAGGTTTCCCTGAATTGATTCTGTTTATCATAGATACAGGGAATATTCAATGCTGAAAGAGAGGTTTGCAATATTGGGGCTTGCATGTCTATGAAATGAGTTGGCCCGCAAGTATAGGGAATAGTAAAAAATATTTCAATTTTGAGCCTTTCAGCTTGAGGTTACTCCTTTTCAGTACTGAAGGCTTCAGCTCAAATACATTTTTGTAAATTTAATGACTACAGAAAAATGATTAATCTAGATCATATTGACTTTACTGGCTATCACTGAATTCTTATTGGAGCAGAACTCTAAAGGCATCTCACTGCCTATACTTTTGCTATGCATTTAGCTGGGTGGTGAGGGAATTTTTTCTTTTTATATTTTGTTTTGACCCAACAGATATTTCCACACAAATGCTCAACTATTCCCTCTACAAAATACATCTACCCTAAACAATCGAATAAAGTTACATGATAGTGATTGTGTCTGATAGTATATGCCAATTTTCCAAATTACTATTTAACACAAAGAAAGGATGCATGGTCTTTTGGGGTCTTCTGTTAATTATAGTATTCTATATTTTGGTAGGAGTTTCCCTATTCCTCTGGCATTGTTTGTTAGCATATAACTATGCAAAGAAAATTTAGATAATTCTTTTTATTTCTTCTAGTTTTGTTGTGATTTCACCTCATCAGAATCTTCCCATGTTCCTCTAAATTCTTTATAGTCATCATTCTTTACTACACAATAAAATCCCATAACATTAAAATGTCCTAATTTGGTCAGCCATAATCATATTGAGCACAAAGTTTGTTTCCACTCTTGCTATTCCATGTGCCGTTATGAATAATTTTGTTTATATGAATCTAAGGAGGCCAATCTTTCCTTGGAATTTAAACCCAGTGACGGGATCCCTGGCCGAGTGTCTTTTCTTGAGTAATTCAATTCTGTTTATCAGAGTAGTTCAATGAATTTATGGCTCACCAGCAATTAATAAGCATGTTTCTATCCCCGCAGCTTCTCTACTCTATGGGTAAAAGGTAATAATATCTCTGTTGTTTTAATTTCCATTCCAATCTATATCAATTATTGACTTTTTTTTTTCATGAGTTTGTTGATAGAGATAGAAATGTTGTGGAGGAAAACAAAGAAAGAAAAAGTCCCTGGATTGGACCAAGTATATAAAAAGGAGATCTGTGCTAGAGGAACCACAATTGCCAAGTGTTCTGAGAGACCAATATTCTAGGTATCTAGGAGGGGAAGATAGCAATACATGGAAAAATCTCTGACCTAATAAAAAGGTGACCAATTTCCTACTTCTGGGCTCTATGGATAAAAGGACCAAGGAGCAGAAGGCGAGAAAAAGAGATCTTTGACCAAGTAAGAAGGAAAAGAAAATTATATAGGTGACTTGGAGGATTTTGGACTAGGAGAATAAATAAATCAGACGCTGAATTTAGGGAGGAGAAATTTGGAACAATTTGCAGAATGATCTCTAGCTCTAGATATTAGTCTAGGTTTTACTTGTGGTGTGAAAAATGAGCCAATTCTTGATACAGTCTCCAAAACATGTTTCTCCTCTGTCCCCTTCTCCACTCATAGACATATTCTCTATGTATTTATAGCAGATCTTTTGGTAGTGGCAAAGTACTGGAAACCGAGAGATCCCCCACCAGTTGCGGAATATGATGGAATACCGCTGTGGTTTAAGAAATGATGGTGGAGATGGTTCCTGAGAAACCTAGGAAGACTTGCCTGAACTGATGCAGAGGACGGGGAGCAGAACCGCAGCACACCTAGTACAATAGCATTAACATTGTAAAAACAAAAACAAAAACAAAAACGCCAGAAGCCTGAGTAACTGCGAGGTGCGAGGGAGTAGCCGGTATCGCAGAGCCCCCAGGACGAAGCACGCTTCCCTCCCGACAGGGTGGCATCAACTCGGGGTGCAGAGACACAGAGTTTCCGGGGGAGGGGCAAGACGCCGGTTGATTCTGCTTTTAGGAAACAGGGCTTTGTGTTTTGTACTTTTGTTCCTTGTCGTTTTTGTTTCATTTTCGGGAAGGGGCAGGGAAAGGGGAGAGGAAATAAATGCTTGAAAAGTGGACGCTATATATGATATTAAAAAGAAGTTATTTCGCAATGAAACAACCGCCCTCTCTGCTCATCTGGGCTCTGCTCTCCGTGCTGCGCCCAGGACTCTGCCTCCAGGGAACCTCTTCCCTGCGGTTAAAGAAAAGGCCGAACAGCTGAAGCACACGGTACTCTGCAGCGCGGTGGGGGGGTGAGGCATGAGAGGGACGTGGGGGCGGAGGGAGCGGGAGGTGGAGCGCTGGGCACCCCCAGACCTTTATCTCTAGCGGAGTACTTCCCAGCACATGCGCAGAAGTCCACACAGTCTGGCCTCTGGACTACGATTCCCATAAAGCGATGCGTCCGCAGGAGTTTCCGTTTCCTTCCTGTGTGCAACGCCAGGGGCAGGCCTTCGGAAGGAACTTCCGTCGCGGCTTTTTCTTTGTTTTTAGACCCCGCCCCTTGAATTTATCTCGGTTTCTATTTGTCTGTGTGATGTTGCCCTCTAACCAATCAGCTGAAGAACCTAGCTGTCCCGCCCCGCCCTTGGAGGCTGCGCTCTTATGAAAGTGCTGGGGCTGGTCGGGGATGGCTGGAGTCTGAGTGACCGGATGTGGGAGCTGCCGGACCCGGGAGCAGGCCCCGCGAGGGGTGTGCCCTCCCACCGCCCGGCTGGGCCGTTCGCGGGCCTTGCCTGACCGAGGGGGGAGGAGGAGGAGGAGGAGGGATGGAGCCGAGGATGGTCTTGGTGTGGGGGGGGTGGGGGTGGCGTGGGCCCTCCACGTGACCTTCCTGGGGAAGGGGGAGAGGCGTGGAACATAGACACGCCCCTTCCTCGGGACTAGGCCAGTATAGACACACTCCTTCCCCAACCAACCCGGTGGGATGGTCACGAGTGTAGGCACGGCTCTTATTCCCTCTCCCAAAAGGTTCCCGGGTGTGGACACACCCCCTCCTCACCAGCTGGAATGGCGCTTAGTGTACACACCCCTTGCTCAGGCACTGGACTAGTCTGGAGTTTAGACTGATTTCCGAGCAGTTTGAACGCGGCCGTAGCCGGGGTTGTAGCGCTGGAGCCTGGGGGCCCAGGCCCCCCCCCTTCCTCGTACCCTGCCCCCGAGGCCTCCTAACCCCGCCATCTCCCTGCGGCAGATGTTTCCCTCGGACCTGCAGCGCTGGGCGCCCTTTCCCCGGTGATGGACATCAGCGGCGGCCCCGGCCCGGCTTCCCAGCCAGCTAGTTGTCCCAGCACCAGCTGTCGCTGTCGGGAGCGTGCTGGTGACCCCCGCTTCACAGTCTGATTTGTCACTGAGTCAGCCGGCGCCCGCGGAGCGTCTCCTAGTGCGGGGGTCTGTCCTCGGGGGCCCGTCGGGACGGGGGACACCAGGAAAGGACGTGTGTCACAAGGCACATGCAAGGGAACCCTAAGGCGCAGGCCCTGTGTGAGCCGAAGCTTGTCTTATGTCAGGGAGACCACTCCTTTCCAGACCTCGAAGCTTGGCGTTAGGTCGCTAGAGGGGGTGCTATGTGGGGTGCCGAATTCGTAGTGGTGATCCCCTTAAATCAAAGAGGTTTGGTGTCATTGGGCAGCCACCAAGATGTCCGTCTGAAGTTTTAAAATCCTGTACTTGCTTAGGTTTTTGACATCTTAAAAAAAAAAAAAGAGATGATAGTTTCCCTCTCTGCCTCCTAGAGTTGTCAGGAAATGCATCATAAGAGTCCTAATTAATGTCAGCTGTTGTCACACAATTCTGGCTCCGGCACAAAGTGGGGTTCCAGGCACTTGCCAGTCCATATTTACAGCTCCCCAAACTCTGGGTCAGTTTCATGGTCACATGTATTTTGCATGACTTCCCATGTATACAGGGTATCATATTGCTTGCCTTCTTAGGGCTTGGGGGAGGAGCTGGAGAGAGAGAACTGGAATTCAAAATTTTAAAAATGAACATTTAAAAAACATTCAGCTCCTCCCACATCCCAAGGGAGGGAGACTGGACGGGCAGGAATGTTCTTTGTGCTTCAGGGGTCCATGACCCTGGCGAAGGATATATGTACTCTGAAGTGAGGTTTTGCTTTGGGGCTCACTTATGGGAAGAGTTGTGTGATTTGGCCAGATGAGACGCTGGGCAGCCATTGACATCCCCCTCCCCCTTTGAAAATCCAAATGTTGGTGCTTCTCTCTCTGGTAACTAACTATGTAGGTACCAGATGGTCAGACAGCTAGAAGCCCTGTCTGTTGAATTGTGTTATTTTTTGTTATTTTTTTTTTCTGCTTGCAACCTCTGTATTTTATCTGAAGTTCAGGGTGCTGACTTTTCCCCCTGAGCTAGGTAAATGATATATATCTGATTAAAGTAAGACTGTTAACCCTTTTTGAGCTGCTAGCAGCTGTGCTAGCAGCCGTCCTGGGTGTTTGAGGGTCCTTGCTGCTACATGTGTGCACACGTTTTGTTGTTGTTATTGTTGATTTGCTTTTGCATAAACAAAAAGTTCTCTCTTATCTTATTGAATAGTCTTTAATCTAAGGCTGGTTACAAATTCATTCCCTATCCACATTTGTGGAAAATCTAGCCTACTATTCTTCCCTACATCTTTTATAGAGCGGCTTTTCATATTTATATAGTTTATTCCTTTGGGATCCATTGTGTTATGTACTGTTATATGCTGGTCTAAACCTATGTTCTGTTCACTACAATCTGTTTTGCCCTGAAATATTTCACATCACTTACTACATGGGTGAGATTGTTACAATCCAGGACTTAGTTTTCTTGAATGGGGTGGGTGAACTCTTAGATTTCTGTTTTTTGATCTCTACTCCTTCAGGGAGTGATTACATTGTTCAGTTACATTGTTTTTCCTATCCTTTTTTAACTTCTTTTCCTCCTGCAACACAGGCTGTGCCAGGAGTCTTGATTGTCAACGATCAGTGCTGTTGAGAAACAGCTCCAAAGTTACTTAACAGCTTCCTCTAGAAGACCTTACTACCAAGGGGTATGGTGTAGTTGTAGTAGGAACAATATTTCAAGGCCCTATCTAGAGCAAGCTGAGATACTTTTTCCTTAAAAGGTGTGGAAATCATTCCTAGTGGCTTATGGACACAGAAGTCAGGATATGACAATTCACCAGCTCTTCACTTGGGCTTCTGACCAACATACCATTGTTTGCAACAGGGAAGTTACATTCAGCAGAATCTTCACTGTGAGAGTTTAGAGAGTATGCCAGAGCGAGTGCTATATTTCCCTGCTCTGGCTACATATGGCTACACAAACCACGTTTTTATAACAAATGTTTCATTTCATTCCAACATGTTTTTATAACAAATGTCTCATTTCATTCCAAACACTCAGACAAGTCCAAATCAGGCCTGACCTACCACATATCCTCTTCTCTGCAGCCACACTGGCCACCACTCTGGTTTAACCCCTTACCACATCTGCCCTGGGGTATTGCAACAGCCTATTTTGCATCTAGGCTCTCCTCTTCAAACCTTCCTCACAGCTGCCAGAATGACACTCCTAAAGCAGGGTTCCTACAACGGTCACTCCTTTTCCTAAGATCTGGTGGTTCCATCTTGCTCCTACAACCAAATGTAAACTCTGCTTTGGTTTATAAATGATTTCACATTTGGCTCTGGCTTCCCTTTCCAGATTCATCACATGTGCATCTTCATTCTCACTATGTTCGAGCTAAACTGGCCTTATTGTTCACTGTACATGACATCCCATTTCCCAGCTTCATGACTTTGCATGACCCATATTTTCTCATCTCATGGAATCACTGGCTTCACTCAAGATTCATTTCAGGGCCCATCTCGTATAGGAAGCCCATCATGACCATTCACTCCCCTAATTCCTAGTATCCTCTGAAAAAATTCCATTTTGTATTTCATTTTCAGCATGTGTGTTGAATGGAAACCCCTTGAGAATGAGGGTTTCCTTTACTCCTTCCAGTCATGTGTGCTGATACACAGTATCCACTATATGAATTCTTTTGAACAAATAGATATCATGTCCTAGGTCTTCCCCAGTATATCAGTCATTATTTCATTCAAATCCCTTCACAATAAATTATGGCAACTGGCAGAAGTTCCTATTTTCCTTGGACAACACTGTGAATGTGTGGTGCAGCTGTCATGTGAACTCAGGCTGAGGCTGTTTCCATGAATTTGGGGATAGAGAAAAGGATGTTGTCAAGGTCTGCCCTTTGCCAGCCTTTGTGCCGTATTCTCCATGATTCCATGTATCAGGATCTGTAGCAGAGATCAGCCGGAAGGATCATCTTGTTATTTCCTATAGTCAGTCAATAAACATTAAGCACTTGCTTCATGTCAGGTACCATGCTAAATGCTGGGGATTCCAAAAAGAGAAGACAGCAGACTCTGCCCTAAAGGAGCTTACATTTTAATGGTAGGAAGGTGCAAAGCAGGCAGATAGAAAAGGGGAGGTACCCAATATAGCAGCATGAGAAGAGAGAAGGGTTCAGTGGGGTGGGAAATGACGAGGCTAGCCTGGAGGTCCTTCTTAAATGGAGGTTCTGGGAGAGGCCTGGGGGTACTGATGAGTTCCAGTGCTGAAGTGGTTTCTAGGGTGGGACGAAGTCCAGAGGAGGGCAGCTGGGTGGGAAACAGCAAAATAATGAGGCAGATGGGCACTTATACTTTTTTAATGCTAAGGTTTATTCAAGCAAAGATACATAATTAATAAGCAAAGATATCCCTGATGTGGACATGTCCAAAGTGGCTTTGTGCAGTTTTCAGCAGCTTGCATGAATCAGGGTGTCTTGTCAGATCTGGGAAGCTAGTTTTAATTGGTTTAAATTACTTGTCTCTGAAACAAGTCTAATTACATTCCCAGCTGTTTCCATTTCCATCAATGAGTTTAGGTGTGGGTCTCATAGCAAAAATTCCTTTGGGCCTAATGGAATACACTCCTTGGTGGCTTATTTTAGCAGCTCTATTCCTGTATCTTGTGACAGGACCAAGAGCTAACCAACGCTAACCTTAACAAATTTGACTTTGAGGATGGCCAGGGGAAATAGACATAAGGGCCTTATCTCCATGCCTGTAGTTAAGGCCCTTTTATCTCCGTATACCCACATTTGCTGCATTAATGAGTTTTCTTTCCAGTAAGTCTTATACTTAGTGAGAGATTTCCTGACTAAAGGCCTTCACATCCATGTTTTTGTCAAGTAAAGATTTTTGGAAGATCAGTAATAAGGTGTGCAATTTCACTGAAAGCCTTCCCACATTAATTACATTCAGAAGACTTAATTACAGTATGCATTCTGTTGTATGAATTTATCAGTCTGACTAGCTTTTGCCAATAAGCCAGCACAAAATCAGAGAAATAGGTTTTATTATACAGTGACACACCCCAGCAACATTTGATGGGAATGTGTGTCATTCATAATTCAGCTAGTAGTATTTCTATATTACATGAAACAAAGAAAAAAATCACTGCTCATTATAGTGCAGCTGATTATACAAAGAAAAAAGGATGTTTGTTGAAGAAAATGTCTATCATTGGTTATAGGAGATAGAGAAGGGATGAGCCCTTGTTAGTAGAGTTATTTCACTAAGTCAAAGGAAACTACATATCAGGCTAGATAAGGGGAGACATTCTGGGGACGATTTGTGTCCTCTTTTTAATTTTTTTTTTAGCAATTGAGTCTTTTTGTATCAATTATAGGAGGAAAGAAAATGCTGAAGAGAACCAGCTGTTCCAGTCAGTCTTTCAGTTCATGCAGGCATCGTACACAGCAAAATTGCAAACACAGAATAAAATGGAGTCAGTTACGTTCCCCTAAATATTCACTTTGAACAATTTCCCCTCCGTCCCTAGATAAAACCATTTTTATCTTTGGGACACCTAATATGAGGGTGAGATTAAGTCAGCTTGTATAGCAAAATAGGCAACTTGGTCCAAAGAGGATTATAGCGGTTACAGAACAGAAATATGCGGGTAACAAATCATACAAAATTCAGAACATTCCGTTAAAAACTAATCATCAATCTTCACTCAAGATATTAGTCATACTACAGTAACTCTAAGAAGGAACAAGAAAATTAAGATCAAAAACAGGGCACTCTTTAAGAGATAATGGACAATAAACATAGCTCTATAGTCAGAGGGGAAAAACAAAAGAGAATGCAGCATAATATCCATTTAGAAAGCAGGTTTCTTTCTCCATCATTTTGGATTAGCTGTCTACTTCATCAAGTCATCTGCATCCGGGAAATACTTTCCCTAGGAAATTAAAGGGGGTCTGTCCTTGACCACTGTCCACAAATTGTCCAGATTAATCTACTTAAGCTCAGAGACGTGCATCCCTGAATCAACATGTTGGTGTCTTTAATTGAGGCGTCAGTTGTCAAAAGGACATGGAATGGGCCTCTTCACCGTGTTTGTAGGGCGGATTTGCAGAGGTATTTCCTTGACTACTTTCCAAGTTCCAAGTCACTTAAGGAGATTCTTTATGTAATTCTGTCTTTAACCTGTTGGTGATAAAACTCAATACAGTTTGGTAAGGCTTGACAAAACTAATTACATTGGCTTTCCAGGAATAAGTTCATGTGGTGAAAGTCTGTACAAGTCTAATAGAGTTAACCTTATGAACATCACAGTTATAGGAAGAACATCAGATTAGGTCCCCTGTAATTCCTCTGAAAGTTTAGTTTTTAGTATTCACATACTATTTTTTCTTTAGATCCTTACCTGAAACCTGCATGTGGTACAAACAGACATCACTATAGACAATACTAAAAAGGATCCTTGAAAACCTGACTTGGTAAAATGCCCTTCTTTCTCTGGATATTATCAGAGAGAGACCTCAAACAGCAATGAAAAAAAAAATTAACTCCCATTTAAACATTCCCAAAATAAGATACAAATGTTTTAACATCCATTTAACCATCTTGCACATAACAAAATGCTTTGGAGAATTAGTCCATTTAATGTATGAGTTTCGACAAATGGAGACAAACCCTTTCCTAAAGCCAAGTGCTTTAGAATTATGTGACTGTAAAGACCTATTATGTTTAATGAACCTATACCCAACCATTTTGTATGACATATAGCCACACATACTAACGGGAGGGGAATCGATCTTTGGCCATTTGCTTAGGGAAAGCAATAATTTCTACAGAGTAATATGGAATTCTGTATTTACTGTCCACATATTTCCCTGGATGGTTAAGCTACTGGAGCTTTAGTTTTGATGTGTAAAACCATAAAAATATATTGCTTCTAGAGAATGGCAGTATACTTTATCTAGCCATCCTTTGTTTTTCCAGAGTCTCAAGCTAATTCTTTCAAAACTGAATTGAATCCTTGAATCCTTCCTGACATACTATGTGGTTTGCTGAGGACCACAAGTATTTTTCTTCTCCCAATATATGTACATATAATGTATAGCCCTTCAGGTACAGTAGTTGGTTGTTTTGTGAAGGAGATGGAAAAGATTCATTTCCTCTTTGTTTTTTTATTAAAAAAAAACTATTGATTTAAAAGTTTCTTGACAACTAACTAAACAATTCTACATGAAAGCTTCTATCCAACTTGAGATCTTATGAACAACTATTAAAGCATATCCAAAGTCTGTGTATTTAGGCATTTGTATGAATAGGCATCATGAATATTCAAATGGACCTGAAACCCAGAAGAACTTTAGTTCCTTATTATCTCCAGGATAAAATTTGGAATGTATCATTTAGGACCACCATCTTTCCTTGGACTTTTCCATTATTTTTCACTGGCAAAACAGTTGCAGTCCTAACTAGTAATACAATTACAATTATTGTGAGTCTTTAACTATATTCTTTTACCCAATGGAAATCACTTGAAAGCCAATCACATATATCATAGTTCTCAAATGGAAAGTCTACTTTTGTTGCTTTTTACAAAGTGGAGATTACTACATTAAAAATAAAAATAATAATAAAAAAAATTTTAAAAATCTTTCTTCCATATCACAGACTTCACCCATAAAGACATATTTTATCTTCACATCATTCAGAAAGAATGTGTTACTTTAAGGACATAATCTTATACATGAATATTTAAGTATTAAAATGATGAGCAAGGAGATGGCAAGCCTAAGGACAGGCTTGTGCTAGTAACTTAGGTTAGAAAGTGTAAAAGAGTGGTGGCCACCTATCCCAAATAGTAAAAATAAAAGCAACTGAGTCCTTCCTACCTGCATCTCAGTACAGCAGCTCAGAGATGCGTGAGGACTGTAACTCCACTACAAAACCTTTGTAGTTCACCTACCACAGTAAGAGAAATTTGCTATGAAAGGGAAAAAAGGAAGGACATGGTTGTAACAAAATTAAGACTATTCCCTCAGGTTTTGGCCTAAAGGCACAGACTGACCTAACACAAATATAAGAGGATAAAGTTTTCTTTGCTGATTTTGGGTAAAATTCATAACATTTTGGAACAGCCAATCATGCAATTTTCACATTATTCGTATGAATTCAGGGGATCACAGCCAAGTTCATTATTAACCAGGTAAGAAATTTTGCTATTCAGAAAGGAAAGAGCATGATGGGGAAACTGAGTCTAGAAGATCCTGCCATTACCTTTATAAGGCTGTCTTTTCTCAGTCTTCCCAGGTACTTACATTTCTCAATCTGTAACATTTCTCAAAATGTACTCCCTTTGAGCATTTCACGGCATTTGCCTTGAATGGTGCAATAATTCGAACAGTTATATCTGAATTCAAAACTCAGAGCAAATCCAATTATACTCCCAAGAGGTTTAACCCCGTTAACATAGCAAATTCCACTATTTAAAGCTTAAGGGAGGAGTTATTTTCTTGTTGTTGCAATAATATTCAGTTAAAATAAATAGTTTTAAAAATTGATCCTCAGTATTCATCAAGTACATACAAGGTATTTAAAAAAACACTTTAATTCATTTGTGTGTATGTATATGTTCAGACATCTTGATGTCACAACTAAGTAGTTAAAGATTAAGAAAATAATCACATTCTGGGGTTTTATACAAGAAGTGGATGTTTGATACAGTTCACTAAAATTTGAGAAAGACAGCGGCTTCTGGCATCTTAAGGTATTATTTATTAACTTCTAAGGCAAAAAGAGAAATATTCTCAATGGGATTTATATTACGTTGGCTCAAAGACAAAACTTCGATGCATATTTTTCCAGGCATAATTTTATCTAGTTTAGTTTTTAAAAATTTCATAATTAGCAATCCAATTTACTGTCTTAGAATTTGCAAAGTTCTTACTTGTCACATAAATTCTTTCTGCTCCTCCTTCTATGGAGCTGATAAGATTTTATGATTTTGCCCAAGTGATCCAAAGGATGTGGTAGGTCCTTAAATAATTTCATTGGTAATAAGAACTTATAAGGTCTTTAGGTTTAGCCAAATCCTAAATAATTACCATCATTATTCACTTTTAAGCAAAATACAACCAAAGAAATAGGCAGATTGTTGGTGGGTTTTGTTGTTTTTTTTTTTACCATAGTGCTAGATCTCTAATATGTGACAGCTGAAATTCACCATTTCAGAGCATTCCGATCAAAGGAGGAGTTAATCTTCTAATAATACAATTATAGTTAAGTATTTTTCAGATTAACAGCATTTCTTATGTGGTTTCCCAAAATCACAATGCAAAAAACTAGGAACAAATTTTAAAAAATATTATGGACTTAAAATATGAAACAAAACATTTCCAGTCAAATGACATCAACTCAGTTGAATACATTCTTAATCATCTTACAAAGAAAACCATTTCATCTCTCAATTTTGGCATTTGATGTTAGTTGCATTCAGAGAGCAGCATGGGGTAATTAAAATTGAATCGCCCTCATATGGCATTAGTAATTACTATTCAGAAGACAGATCATGCTGTAAACTGTAATTTCCCTGGATTTATCAAAAGGCAACATGTATCATTTTTAAATGCTCAATTTTAAATTTTGCCACATGATTCCAGCTACTTTTTTACATGAACAAGAATATAAAAATTGCTTGGCAATCATGAGAAATCACAAAATTAACTTTGACCATCTGAAGAGAAAATAAGAACTTCTCGAAATGCAACAATCATTTTAGAAGCATGGAGATCTTCCTATTCTCCTCTAATCTAGACTAGCTGTAAGATTTGGCTGAAACTCTTCTATAATATTTAATTACCTTCTTGGCTATGCTGGACATTCTGGCATCCAGCAAAGATAAGGATTTTGTATTGTGCCAACTTGGGTAAAGAAAATCACTAATTTTGTATACCTGCTCTTTGAGAAATCGGAATTCCCCATTCTCATCACCTTCTAGGTAAGGTTCGTATCCACACTGTGCAAGCACAAATGGTCTCCAAATATCCTTTAACTTTCTGTCCCCTTCAAAACTGAGCCCTGATTTCTAAACTGATTCAACCCTTCACTCTCCTTCTCTACTTTCTCAATTCCTCACATTTGATTTCCCAATCATACCCCACTCCATCCACAAAACTAGTTTTCTTTATGCCACTAAAACCTCTCTTTTCTAAATTAGCATAAGTTTTATTATACAACTCCAATTAACCGCAACACTTTTACTGTTTACTTGATCAAAACTGAAACTTCAAGGTTTACAGATAGTTCCTTATTTTGTCAGGTACAACATTTCCAATTTGATTCTTTAAGGGCTTACAAAAGCAGTCAATTCTAATTTCTTTTTAAGGTGACTTTGCTTCGAATTTACTTAGGCAATTAAACTTTATTAAGTCATTCACAGAAGAACATAGAGGCAAAATAAAAACTTTCCCTTAAAGTGAAATTTTGCTGATTTAAAAAATTTCTCTTTCCAAACTGTATAGAAGAGATAATAATTGCACGATGTGGTTCTTAAGCACCAGATATTTAGAAATTGCAGACTTCAAAACCATTTATTTTTCTTTCCTTTTAAACTGTTTAAGACTTTCTTAGCATTCTCTAGTCAGTGAAATCACCTTCTACTCTTACCTTAAAACAATAAATCTGTCACACTTCAAGGAAGAGAGAGGGTAGTAAAAAGAAGTGCTATTTGAATGTAACTTTCACAAAGTTTTCTCTTTTCTTTTTTTTTGGTTATAGAGAGCATCAACCCCCAAGACATATGAGGATATTTCAGTCTTTAAAAAAAAACACATCTAAACCACATTTCAGAAATTCACAGTAAAGAAATTACATTTCAGTCACATATGTGGTCTCTAATTGGTTTACAATACCATAAATTTATGTAAATGGGGAAAGGATTTTAGTCCCTCTTACTGACCTTTCTGTGTACTCCCAACGTAGCTAGAATCAGGAACACAGAACCATGTCTTTTGAAAGATTTGAACATTGTGGCATAAAGTTCTCATTCCTGCCCCTGCCCTTCCTCCCCCCCCCCCCTTTATTTTCTGTGGAAAGTTTGCTGGGAATGGGACAGTTTAACACAGGAATTGGCTGCGTATCTTGGATGAAAAGGGTGTGTCTTCTGCCAGTGCCAGAGGTAACAGCAGTAAGAACAGGCACCAGGAAGGGGTCATTTAAACACTTTGTTCCCTTTCCATCCCACAAGATAGCAGTCTTGGCCAAAATTCCACTGCAAGGTGGCTAAAAGTTGTACCTGGTGATCTTCCTACAGCTGGGTCATGCTTATCTTTACCTTTCTCTCTTCTCATCCCATTCATTGAAGATAAAAGTGATCAGCAAGAGGATTTCAGAGAAAGGTTTTCTTGCCCTTAAAGGGCAAGGTTATAAAGAGCAATGTTACTGTCCCTTAAAAGAATAGGGTGCTGTCTCTGGGTGGCTGGACGCCAGAGAAAGAGTTCTTGAGACAAGTAGTGGAACACTAGGTGGAAAATGTGACCGAGAATGCCAGCATTCACCCTCTGGCACAACCTCGTGAGGAGGTGGCATGATCTTTCCCCAGGAGAAAGATTCATTAACTGCACAATTTGGGTGGCAAAGTTCACGCACTTCAGGATCTACGCAAATCGATCAATAACTCATTTGTTTGGGGAAACTGACCTCTACTTTTGCCTTCTAGAACGTATAAGATTTCACGATCGTAATGGCCAGGGCCATTACATATTAAGATTAAGTACTGACTGGCCATTTAGTTTAACAAAGAACAAATTCATACTTAGAGACTAGCCTTTCCTAGAATTTTTTTTCCCCAATTCATCAAAATGGATCTCAAGATTCTATTCCAGAAAAGAAATATCAAGCAGACACCATCATGATGAGTGATTCCTCAAGGTGAAACTGAGGCTCCCATCAGCTTTATATCATTAATGCTTGGGATCCTCTCATCCTACCCCAACTGCTTGAGTTTATTTATTTATTTTTGCTTTTTTGGGGGGAGGGGCAATTGGGGTTAAGTGACTTGCCCAAGGTCACACGGCTAGTAAGTGTTAAGTGATTGAGGCTGAATTTGAACTCAGGTGCCCCTGACTCCAGGGCCAGGGCTCTATTCACTGTGCCACCTAAGCGGCCCCTGCTTGAGTTTATGGTTAGATGAATTGTTTGACCTCTGCCAGAGTTTCCTCTGGTTCTGCCCTACTAAGGTATAGTTTTTTCCAAAGACTCCTTGGTGCCAGATACAGACCAGAATAAAAACTTAAGCAAGAATTTAGATAGGAAGGTTGGCAAGACAGTGAGTAAGCACAAATGACACAAAGTCATACCACACAATACAAAAACACACATAACATTAACCCGTCTCTGTAGATCTCATGACTTGGAGCACAGAAGTATTATAATGTGCCTTTACCAGTCCTCCCAGTTTCTCATCTCTTAAAGTTTCTGAATTGGTGAACTCACTTGTACATGGTTAAAAAGTTCTTGGAGATGAGGATCTGTAAAGGCTGAACTTGCCAGTACCTGACCATGTTGCCAAAACTGTGGCATGAATTTTCTTATCAGTTTGACTAGCTTTTGCCAATGTCCCAGCACAAATCAGAGAAACAGGTTTTATATACTCAGAGAGCAACACACTCCACTAGCAGTTGATGTAAATGTGTGTCATTCTCATTATTTATACATTACATGAAACAAAGAAAAAAAACAAACCAGATTGCTGTCCATTACAGTGCAACTGGTGTTACAAAGAAATACATGTACTTGTCAAAGAAAGTGTATATGATTGCCTATAGAAGATAGAGAAGGAATGTGCCCTTTTTAGTATAGCTACTTTCACTAAGTCAAAGGGATCTACCTTTCAGGCTAGGTAAGGGAGGGAAGACATTCCAGAGATTGTTGAATCCTCTTTCTTTTGGCAATGGAGTCTTTTTGTACCAATTAGAGGATGAAAGAAGAAATTGAAGAGAATGAACTATTGCAGCTGGTTCGTCAGTTCATGCAGAGTTCCTACTCAAAAAAATGGCCAATAAAGAATAAAATGTAGTCAGTTATGTTCTCCAAAAAATTCACTTTCAACAATTCTCTTATGGTAATGAAAGGATTTTTGATGTTTAAAGCCACATTGATTACATAGAACTTCTCTCCAGCATTTTTTTGGTATTCTCTACCGTATGCACCTTGTTGGAAGAGCTTCCCATAATTCCTTATAGTTTCTCTGAGCTCAGAATGAATTCTTTCCCACATTTGTTACTTTTGTAAATCTTTCCAGAACAAACCTCTTGGAGCCAAAGTCTGTGCTCTAGCTAAAGGTTTTCCAACATTATTACATTAACATTTCCTTCTACTACAAAGTATGTGAGGGATAAATAAGCAATTCACTGTATCAAAAAGCTTTTCCATATTCATTATGTTCATAAAGTTTCTCTTCAGCATGCTTTTTCTGGTGGGAAGTGAGCTGTGTTCGGAGAATGAAGCCCTTTCCACATTCACTACATATATAAGGTTTCTCTCCGGTATGAATTCTCTGGTGGTAAAGAAAAGATGAATTGTGTCTAAAAGATTTCCCACATTCATTACATTCATAAGGTTTTTCTCCAGTATGAACTCTCTGGTGGTTAGTAAGGGATGAACCAGAACTAAAAGCTTTCCCACATTCATTACATTCATATGGTTTCTCTCCAGTATGAATCCTCTGGTGGAAGGTAAGATGTGTGCTGTGGACAAAAGCCTTCCCACATTCATTACACTCATAAGGCTTTTCTCCAGTATGAATTCTCTGGTGGGAAGTAAGCTGTGTATTCACTCTGAAGGCTTGCCCACATTCATTACATACATAAGGTTTCTCTCCAGTATGAATTCTCTGGTGGTAAATAAGAGAGGAGTTGGAGCTAAAAACTTTCCCACAGTCTTTACATTCATAAGGTTTTTCGCCAGTATGAATTTTCTGGTGGGAAGTAAGATGTGCACTCTGGATGAAAGCCTTTCCACACTCATTACATTTATAAGGTTTCTCTCCAGTATGAATTCTCCGGTGGTAAGTCAGGGATGTACTAGAACTAAAAGCTTTACCACATTCATTACATTCATAAGGTTTTTCTCCAGTATGAATTTTTTGGTGGGAAATAAGGTGTGCGCTCTGCATGAAGGCCTTCCCACATTCATTACATTCATAAGGTTTTTCTCCAGTATGAATTCTCTTGTGGAAGGTAAGCTGTGTGCTCTGATTGAAGGTTTTCCCACATTCATCACATTCGTAAGGTTTCTCTCCAGTGTGAATTCGTTGATGGGAATTAAGTTGTGTGTTCCCTCTGAAGACCTTCCCACATTCATAACATTCATAAGGTTTCTCTCCAGTATGAATTTTCTGGTGGTAAGTAAAGGATGAATTGTATCTAAAAGTTTTTCCACACTCATTACATTCATAAGGTTTCCCTCCTGTATGAATTCGCTGGTGTGAATTAAGCTGTGTTCGAAGAATGAAAGATTTCCCACATTCATCACATTTATGAGGTTTCTCTCCAGTATGAATTTTCTGATGGTACATAAGGGATGAGCTGAAGCTAAAAGTTTTGCCGCAGTCTTTACATACATGAAGTTTCTCTTTAGGATGGATTTTCTGATGCTCAGGATGGTGTTTGCCCTGCATTAAGTCTTTTCCAAAGTCGTTATAACCATGAGTTTGATTTACCTTATATATGACATGATCCTGAAAAAGGCTGGAATTACATGTGCATGATTCCCCACATTCCTTGTGCACAAGAGGTTTCTCGGGATCATGATGCCATCCTTCTCCCAACTGGGCACACTGGTAATCTTCTTCCGAGTATTTTTCCTGGGACGATTTGTCCATAACAATGTCATCTGAAACAGATTCCTTTGTCTCAGGCTCAGTTTTCCAATCTGAAATGAATAAATGAAAGACCAGCACTTGCACGTTTTTAGTGACGGTACTTTATAAAGTGCTTTCACACACATTACCTCATTTAATTCTTTCAACAGCCCTGTGAAGCAAGCTGGGGCAAACACTGTTACATTTGGAGGCTCAGAGCAAACTTAACTGAATCTGTGAATAATCAAACTGATAATGAGGGCTGACTGGGACTCTGTTGCAGATCTTCTGACTAATTTAGTCCACGGCTCCTTCTACACCACTAAACTAAATGTTATGTAAGGATAGGAAGACAATGTTGAGAGATACTATATGAGCAGGTATTCAAAGTGAGTAAATTCCAATATCCAGATCCCAAAGGATTATATCAGAGGGAACCCAAACAACCTGCAAAAAGGTATGTTAATCTCTGAGAAATCATGAAGAACAAGTATGTTTCTAGAAGAATTATGATAGATGTCATGCTTTCTTAAATAAAGAGATAGACAGATTCTGAAAACTACAACTGGCAGGTGGTAGCACTGAACTTGAAAGCAGGACAAGGAACTAAATTTTTTAGGTCCAGTTTTCTAATCTACAAAATGCGGGGATGTTGTAAGGAACAAATAAGACAAAGTACTTAGAGTGTTTTGTAGAACTTAAAGAGATATATAAAAGTCACTTACCCTTTTGATGTCAATGTCTCATCAAATCAGAGCACACATTTTGTGAGTAATGAAAAAGCAAAAATTCAAGCCATTGCTACCAGCCTCGTTTCTTTATGAATGAGATTTCATCTTGTTCTGCTCTATCAGGAAGCATGCTTTGGTCATCATGGAGTTAGAGGTCAGTGACAAATCTGACAAAAGTATTTTAGGTTATCCTTGCTGATATAAGGAATGTTCATAAAATATACTTCAGTTACGTGATCTGTGACTAACTGAAATAGCATATCTAAGGAGAATCAAATTACTAGACTGATATCAACCTGGAAAGAAGTATGTACTGCCATATACACAATAGGTTATACTCTTTCTTGCACAATTTTATTGAATTTTAAAACAAAAGAAGATGTGCCAATCATATTTGTTGCCAACACAAAGCTATAAAGGACAGCTAACACACTAGATCACATAATTCAGGTTTAAGAAGCTAAAGGAGATGGAATTATTTGTTAAATATCTTCAAGAGCTTCAATATGTGTTTTTTTGTGGGGGCACTTGCTCCATGGACACAGATTACAACCCTTCTACTATTTGGTATTTCACTTTCTACCAAAGTTCATGGATAATCTGGTGAAGATTCCTACTGAAGTTGTTAGGAAGGCCATATAAACGATGATCAAGGCTAGATGCCAGAAGATCTTCAAGCTTAGCAGGAGCCACCACAATTTACCCTCCCTTGGCATAGGCTAAGAGTGCCGAGGACCACTTTCATATCTTAATGAAGTATTAGTGCAGGACTTCAGTGAAGAAACCTAAGAAGCAGGATATGAAATTTAACAGGGATCACTCTTAAAGACCTGCAGTTATTTGATGTTTAAAGATTCATTGACACCATTTCAAGATGGGGTAAAATCTGTTGGAAGACAGTTCAAGTGAATAAATACCTGGGGGTTTGATATAATAAAAGCACAATATGCAACAATAGATAAATCTGCTTTATTATTACTTTGAAATGGGGTGGGGGCAACAAGAAAGAATGTTACAGAAGTAGCAGTCCTATAACAGGGAACACGCTGCAGAGGGTCACAATTTAAGCGATTGCCAAATCAGAACTGGATGAGGAGAGGGGAAGATGGTGAATGATCAGGATTCCATAACCTGAAGACTGTCTAAAAGCACTGAGAATGTTTATCATGGAGAAAACTTCAAGTACGATGTGACCTTTTTTTTATATATATTTGAAATATCATCAGCTGGTATGATAAAACTAACAGAAGGAGGAATTGGAAAAGGAATTAACCGCTTAGTACAAGAGGTAGAAAAATTTGCCCAAGCAACAAAAGCCCTGAACATAAAACCAGACCAAATAAATATAAGACAATGACTTCCTGAGACAACAAGAAACATTAAAACAACAAAAAAAAACCCTCAATAAAATAGAAGAAAGTGTAAGGTATCTTACCTGTAAAGAAATTCACCTAAAAAAGAGATCAATGATAAAAAAATTTAGGAATCATTAGACTATCTAAACTCCATGACCAAAAAAAAAAAAGCCTAGACATCATATTTCAAGAAATTCTGAGAAAACTGCCCAGCTCTCTTAGAACTAGAGGCCAAAGAAAGAATCTGCTTGTCACCTCCTGAAAGAAATTCCAAAATAAAGGCTTCTAGGAACAGCCAAAATTCAGAGCTTCTAAGTCAAGGAAAAAAATACAAGTAGGCAGAGAGAAAGAATTCAAGTACCACAGTGAGGATCACACATGATTTAGCATCCATCACCAAAAAGACGCAGACTTGGAATATGATACTTTAGATGGCAAAGGATATAGGCAGATAGCCAAGAATAACTTACCCAGTAAAACTGAATATAAAGCTACAAAGAAAAATAATGGACCTTAAAAGAAATAGATTTCCAGGATCTTTGGAAGAGCTAAAGCTGTGGAGAAAATTGGAAGTTCAAACTCAGGAGTGAAGAAAGTGAAGAGAAATGTAAAAAGTTAACGAATGAATAATGATAAAAGATTATATAAGCATAAACTAATTACATTCAAATGTGGGAAGATAAAATGTGTGTCACCCTCCTGAACAGTATCATTATTAGAGTTCATAGAGGGAGTCCAATAAGACCAGGCCTGGGACTGGTTCCATTAGGTCTTGATATTCTTAATAAAAGAACAGAAAGAGATGGAGAGGAATACACTGGGATTCGGGGAGGGAAAGAACATAAAGAAATTTATCTTATATAATCAGGGTGTACAAGTAAACACCTATACAAATGAGGAAGAGTGGGTAGGTGGAGCAGCTGACACCTGAACCTCAATCTTATCTGAATTGGTCAAAAGAAAGAACACACACACTTGCACATACAAAAGGGTACGGAAATACATTTTACCCAACAGGGAAATAGGAGGTAAAGGAAAGGAAGGGGGGGGGGGAAGGCATTAGAAGGAAAGTAGATTAAGGTAGCAGGGAATTAGCACTAAACAAAACAAACCAAGGATACGCAAAAATATTTAGAACTCTTACTGAATTGTCAAGAATTGGGAATCTGTGGGGAGCTCATGAATTGGGGAACAGATGAACAAGCTACGGCATATAAGTGGGATGGAATAATACTGGGCTGAACTTTTATCCGTGTGATGACCAATGAGGATTCCAGACAACTAATGATGAAACAGCCTCCACATTTCCTGAGAGAGGAGGACGCAGAAAGTGATAAATGTCATTTAGGACACAGCAAAGAGGAAATTTGTTCTGAGTGACCACACGTGTTTGCACCTACCAAGAAGGGAAGTCCCAGGAAAAATCTAATCTCTCTAAGGGAGGAAGCATAAAGAAAGACGAGGGGGATAACACTGTTCTCTAAATGAGTTCTGAAAAAGCTCATGAACAAAGTAGCAGCACGCCTGATGGAAAAGGACACAGAATTCAGAGTAAGGACACCTGGAGTCTAGTTCTCATACTAAGTAAGGATGAGGCCCTAAATATGTCACCCAACTTTTCTAAACTTCGAATTCCAAATCTGAAAAATGGCAAGGCTCTTCCCCAGCACCATTTCTCTCGCATGTTCTTATGAGAAGCTGAGATTAAAAAACCATGGATGCATTTTGACAGGTAAAAAATCAATGGCATAATCACATGCTGAAACATGAAGGGCAGGATGCACGGGAGCAGAGAGAGGGAAATGATTGGGATATCCAGCATTCCCCAAGAAAGGAACAGGCAATGAATTGTCTGGCTACCTTGGCTGCCAAGGGAATGGTTTTGCACAAAGCAGAGTTGGAACAAGGCTAGATAGGATGCATCTGTGGCCTGCAGAAAGATCCCTATATCTATGGCCAGTAGAAGATCCCTGTATCTGTAGCCCAGAAAGAGACTCTTTCTCTCTCCTGTAGCCTAGAGTATCTTATTCTTAGCACGTAGAACTGCAAATTACATTCGTAGCATATAGAAACACTACTATACTTGTAGCCCAGAGAGAGAGACAGAGACTCCTATTCCTGCAGGCCATAGAAAGACTGCTACACCTGTAACTCCAAGGAAGATTCCGACACCTAAGACCTGTACAAAGTCACAGAACACTACTACATTCAGTGCCTAGAGAAGACTCCCAGTGGTCCATGGAAGATTCCTTACACTTTTGGTCTATCAAAAGACCCCTACACCTGCACCCTGGAGAACTATTATGATGTATAGCCCCTAGAGAGACTCAAGGTCCAACAGAAAGATTCCAAAGACTTTCAATCACTGAGCCCCTTCCTACTTTCCATTCATCTATGGTAGAAGAAGAAAGTCACATAGTAAGGCCTGAAGGGGACAAATGATTCTCACAGTTTGTGAGATTCTTTTGGATCACTTCAGTCAGCCTATGGGCAAGAGCTGCATAACCCTGAAATTAAAGAGCCCCAGGCATCCCCAGAGAAATAGGGAAAGAAAGGAAGTGGTGTGTGAATCCCCATGACCACGAGATAGTTGCAGTGGAATCCATTATAACAGCTCAAGGTGTGCTTTCAGGATCTTGGTTGATAACATCATGGAAGGAGAATGTGGGCACAGTGCCCGAGGTATGGGGAAGCAGGTCTAATGGAATGAGTCGATGGGACAGGAAAAATCCATGGATCTAGGGCCACAAGCAGCTCAGAGGCACCACATGCTAAGGAGAAAACTTAATCTTCCAGATAGCTCTTAAAATCACCTTCGGCAAAAGCATATTGCAATGGCTCCACTGGCTCTAAATAAGGTTTTGTTTTTCGAAGAGCAGAGAAAGGAAAAAGAGGAAAATCTTTTTTATATAAGATGCCAAGAAAAACAAACTGATTGCTGGAAGAGAAATGATGGGAACGCCAAGGGTGGGGATAATGCACCTGAGTGCTAGAGTCTCACCTGTACCTCAGACTCTCAGAGAATACACCCAAAGGTTTTGAAAAAGGACCGAAGTCATTAAATCCTCCCTTCAGAACCCTTCCCCTATACCTCACTAGTTGGTCTGTGTAACAATGGCAAGACAGTGAATCTGAGAAGCTTAAAAATGAGAAACAGCTTGAGTACTGAGGGGTCACCGAGAGACAGTAGATGTAGGGGCTGGGGAGCTGGCCTCAGAGTCAGGAAGGTCTGGGTTCAAGGCCCTCCTGAGACAGATCCTGGCTGTGACACCTGGGGCGGGGGTATGGGAGTGCAGTGAAGAAGGGCTCAGGGTCTTGTGGTCCTGTAAACTTCCAGTGCCGTAAGCTGCTCCTCAGGGTGTGTACTTGGGGACAAGGGGCCTGCCTATGCTGGTAAAGGGCATTTTCTCATTGGCCCTTTGCTCTCCACACGAAACCTCAGGTCCAGTTCCAGGAACTTTCCTATGTCCCAGGGTTATGAGAAGCTTCCCCAAGTCTATGCCACAACAGGGAGGCCGGGTGTTGTTCCTCTGCTCTGCTGCCTGGGATGATGTGACTGACTTGTAAAAGCACTTCATGCCCAGCAGCTGATGGAGCTAAGGCTTCTTTCCACGAGCAATCCTCTGCAGCCTTGCCTGAGGGCTAAGAATCCCCTGGAGCATCAGTGAATATCTTTAATTCTGGGCGCATCCTACATCACCCTCTGGTTTTTAAAAAAAGAATCAAGAAAGGATGAGCGGGTGGGGAAGGAGCCCAGAAGACGTGTGTGTGAGTGTGTGAGTGTGTGAGTGTGTGTGTGTGTGTGTGTGTGTGTGTGTGTGTGTTGTGTGTGTGTGTGTGTGTGTGTGTGTGTGAGAGAGAGAGAGAGAGAGAGAGAGAGAATGTGACGTTATACAGGAAGGAAGCTTGGCCTGAGAGAGGGGCTTCACTCAGGGCCCTCAAAGAAGACTGCCAGGGCAGCTCAAGGTTATACAACCAGGGGCTGGAAAGGACCCCAAGGAGAAGGGACAAGGTTTGCTTACCTGTGTCAGAGGGGCATGGGATGGAAACCTGGGCAGGGGGGAGTAGGACAACAGAGGCCACAAAGAAGGCAGGATTATTCAGCTTTGCTAGGGACTGTCTGCCCCTAACAAGCAAGCAACCAGCTGCCCTCCAAGAAGTAAGGACACCAGGTCAAGGTGCCAGGTGTCACAAGGCATCTGGGGGCCTGGGGCCTCCTCAGGACCTCCCATGGGACAAAGCAGAACC
>CM053582.1:70900363-70933841 GCA_028627135.1 Pseudochirops cupreus
GACATAGGAGAGAATAGACTGGGGAAGGGGGGATACACTGGGATGGTTGTTTTGGGGTGGTGGGTAGGGGAAAGATGGGGAGAAAATATATAACTCAAAATCTTGTGGAAATGAATGATGCAAACTAAAATAAAATTAAAAAAAAAAAGAAGAGATATTATGAAGTTAGACACCATAGGCCTTGGCAACAGATCATATGTGGGGAGTCAAAGATGGCAGTTCGATGTAAAGCCTGGGGGGTGGGGTATAATGATGCACTCAACAGTAACAGGAAAATTAAGAGGAGTATGGGGCTTGAGGAGAAAGAAAGTTCAATTTGGACATGTTGAGTTTAAGATGTGGATAAGACATCCAGGACAAGATGCAGTTGGAGATGTGAGACTGGAGGCCAGGATAGGTTCAGACTAGATTAGTAGATGATAATTGAATCCATGAAAGCCAATTAGACCACCAAGGGAAATAGTATAGAGTGAGAAGAGAAGGGGGTCGAAAAGAAAGGCTTGGAGAAGCCCACAGTTAATGGGCATGACATTGGTGAAGATCCAGCAAAGGAGACAACAGGAATGACCAGAAATGTCATGAACACCTGAGAAGAGGAGAGTAACAAGGAGAAGAGGGTGATGAACTGTGTCAGAAGCTACAAAGAGGTCAAGAAGGATGAGGGTGGAGAAAAGGCCATTGAACTTGGCAGTTGAGACCACTGTCAATTTTACAGAGAACTGTTTCATTTGAATGATGAAGTCAGAAGTCAGGACTCAGAGCTCAGATGAGAATAAGAGGAGAGGAAGTGGAGACACCAATTATAGATGACCTTCTCAAGGAGTTTAGCCACACAAGGGAAGAGAGACATGAGAGAATAGCGAGGATAGATGGATGGATCAAGTAAGGGTTTTTTAAGGCTAGGGGAGACATGAGCATGTTTGAAGGCAGTAGGAAAGCAATCAGTAAGCAGAGAGAAGCAATTTGCTGGAGAAGAAGGGATAGAATGAGATCATTTGTGCATTGAGGGGGTTTTGCTTTGGCAAGCAAAAGGGCCATCTCTTCACATGAGACAAGGATAAAGAAAGAGATAATGGTAAGAAGTCATAAGGGATAAATGAGTTAAGAAAGGAGCATAGAAGAAGTTGTCGATGAATTACCTCATTTTTTTTTTTTACCCAACTATGAGACAAGATTTTCAGCTGACAGGGTAGCAGGAGGGGGAGGTTTAACTAATCTGGAACACCATCATGAATTGGTTAGTTCTGAGATAATGAACCATCTGGTTCTTCTAGCCTACAAACCAATTCCCTCAATTCAGAGGATTGCCACTCCATGCCCAGGGTGTGTTCCCTTCCCTGCACTTATTCTTTCTTTTGCTTGCTGAACTAGTGTGCTGAGAAAGTGTCTAATTAACTCACTTTTACCCACATTTACTATGCCATTCCATAGTAGTATCTATGGTCCTTTCCCAATTTTCCACTTTTATGATATATTCATATTCAGCCCCAAAAATTACCAAGGAGAGGCATAAAATGGCCAAACTTGATTGGGCGACTGGAAGACAGGGTGTTCTATATTAGGACATGGTCTAAAATCTATCACCATTGGAAGATTTTCTTTAATCTTGATCCAGCTTAAGAGCTATTGTCTAAGACAATGAAGTAGTGGAATATGGAGCTTTTTTAAAATACATTTTCTAGTAGGCTGCAACAGTTATAAGACCAAACCAATCAGTATTTAGCATTTATGAAGTAAAGTCATCTACAGACAAGAGGAAGCTCAATTTACTTGATAAAATAAGAAGCAAATCTTCTGCTGAGTAAGTGGGGAGGGTCTGTGGCTTGAAGAGAAAAAAGATTTGGTGTCTCTCCTGGTCTCTCCAATGTCTGGTTCAAGAAATAGAATGGAGATGTTGTAGAATCATAGTATGTGGACTCAACCAACATAAACACCCAGAAGGCACCAGTGAGAAAAAACAAGGGGTCCCCTTAGACTGTAAACAGAAATTTGTCATTTATTAGAAATATCGGGTAGGGAATTTCTGTTCTGGTTGGCTCATTCCCAACCGTTATTGTGTAACCTTGTTTTTAAAGAATGTCTTGGCCTAGGGAATCTCTAAAGTTAAATCAGCATTTATCATAAATCATGCCAGTAGCTATTAATAGCATTTATATAGTGGTTTAAGGTTTACAAAGCACTTTCTGTATGTTATCTTTATGTGCCCAGCATAATGCTAAGCATTCAGAAGCATATAAAGATCATAAAATATAGAGATAACTTGAGTGGTTTCATAAGCCAGCTCTAAACTGACACACTAACCCCGAGTAATTGTGGTCCAGGCGAGATCATCAATGCAATCTGTTTATTGATACCACGAGCAAGGTTTTTATAGAGTCATGAGACAAAGAAGGTAATTGTAGGTCACTTCATTTTCTAATACTGCTTTGTTCAGTTTCAAGATGCCAGACAGTGATGTCAGCTTAGGCCTTGAGGATAATCATGGCCTTGATGATTTCCAAGTCATATGAATCGTATCTAAAATGTATGGGTGAGCTAGCAACCTTCTGGCTAGAATCCCAGAACAGGGCACAGCCCTGGATCACAGGATATCAGGAAGGCTCTGGTTAACAGCTGCATCAGTAGGAAAACCTGTGCTGGCCATGTGGAATGGCAACAACACTGAGAAAATCCAGAGCTAACTATCAAGGACCAGTCTGATTCCTAGATCATATGTTTTGGCTCCCTTCAATAAAAGGCCTTAGCTCTCGAGACATTTACAATCTGATCAGGGAAGTAAATGTAACCAGTATGTGCATGCATGCACACACACACAATTAAATACAATATCTCAGTTCACAAAATGGAGTTTGGTGTAGCCCATGGTAATAGTAATGGCATCATACAGGAGGAACCTTTGAGGTTAAGCAGAAGAGCTGAGTAAAGAGAAAGGGAATTAAAGTCACAGAATGGTCCTAATGTTTTTCTGGGCTATTGCAAGAGCTTCTTAATTGGTCCCCTTACAACTGCCAAGTCAATTGATCGATTGTCTTAAAGCACAGGTCTGACTCTGGCACTACTATGCCAGAGAAGCTCCAGTGGTTTCCACATGCCTTTAGCAGACAGTCAAAATTCCCAAAGTTGGCTTTTAAAGCCATCCACAAACACCTCAGCCTGCTTTTTCAGGCTTATTACATTTTCTTTTCCACACTCTATCATACAGTCGAGCTGGTCTACTCACTGTTCACCATATATTCTAGCTCCTATTAACTAATCTGTATGCCCATTAAGGGGGTACATGCTCCCACCCCCTGTCTCATATAATCCCCAATTTCCTTCAAAATTCAGCTCAAGGGCCATTAGTTATCCCAATCCTCCCAGTTGCTAGCACCCTTGCCTGGAAATTAGATATTCTATTTCATCTTCACTTATGTACATTCACATCAGCCTCCTGCCTTGCGTGTTAACATTCTTGAGGGCAAGGGCTGTTGTTTTTGCCTTTATATTCAGAATGCTTAGCACAATGTAATAGTCAATTGCTGAATAAATCTGGGCCCTGAGAAATGAGGCCCCTCTTTACAGAGGAGAATGTGAGAAAGGCAGGGGTGACCAAAATCACACATCTAGGAAGTAAAGGTGGTATAGGATAGAAGAGACAGGAAAAGAGGTTTATTCATGCATACTTTCTTCAAAACTAAGTTGAAACGAAGACAATTCACCAACCATCCTTTCATTTTTTGAGTTCTGTACTGCCCTTATACATAGGTTTAGAAGCTCCCGATGAGTCTTTCCATAGATTTTGTTCTTGGCCACTTGCTCAATCTTTCAATCATGACCGCACACAGTTCAGGGGATCTTAAGATGATCCAAGGATTATTCTACACATTTATATATTGGGGGTATGCCTAATGGTGACAACTTGATGGCAAAAGAGTATAAATGTGAAGTATTTATGCTAATTTTGTTTTGGAACTCTTACTGTAGTTTTGGTGGGTATATGGGAAAAGTAGGAAAGTTAGAGGGCAGCCACATGGTGTGGTGGATAGAGTGCCAGGCCAGGAGTCAGAAAGACCTGAGTTCAAATTTGGCCTCATTTACTAGCTGTGTGACCCTGGGCAAGTCACTTAACCCTATTTGCCTCAATTTCCTCATCTATAAAATGAGCTGAAGGAAATGGCAAACCACTCCAGTATCTTTGCCAAGAAAAATCCAAACAAGGGAAGTTAGAGCAAGGCCTTATTTGGGGAGCTGGAATAATTCTAAATAGGTTAAGTCCTTGCGGTTAGCAGAGGAAGGATTTTTGAAAAGCATGTGAGTCAATTGCAAGTAGGAGTGGAGGGTGGGGGACTTAGGGAAGAGGGCCAAGTGCTCTAAGGCTTTACTTCAGTGCGGCAAATTTGTTTTTGCTTTGCACTTGCAAATATACAGATACCCATGTCACTGGGATTACTGTGTAGGCAAAAAGCATCTTTTAAGTCCACCAATTTCATGCTCCCATAGTGTCAAGCTCACTCCCAGCCATTCTGAGGGTTTTAGTAAACCATCCCCTACATTCATTCTTTATATTCTCCCAAGAAGTCAACCCCAACTCTCCTAGACCTTTTCTAATGGTCAGAATGGGTCATCTTGGATTTTTCTCTTTCCCTTTTGAGAAACTGAATCCAAAAATACCATCCTTGTTATACCCCCACTCCTCACCCCAACTGATTCTTTAGTCACAGAGAGGAGCTAGAACGTGTGATCTTTGAGTTAACTTCTTGATTCTAGCACTCTCAACCAGGACAGGACAACAGCGACAACGGAACTCGTTTAATAGCAGAGAGCGGTGCAAGTACAATTACGTGGGCTCTTGAGAGGTAAAGCTGTTCAGGGTCACACAGGTATTAAGTTATGCCCCAGGGACCCAGACCCAGGTCTCCTGATTCCCAGCAGAGTACACTTCCCACTACATCACGCTACCCAGGCCAAACACATGGGCCCGGGCTTAAAGTTATTTTTTTAAATGACAAAGGATATCAGACACGAACACAACCAATTACACTTGCTTTGCAGCTTTTTACATTTAAATAAATAAATACCAATGCGAATAATGCCTTACGTCCCGCTCATTCTCTACGCCCCTCAGGAGGTGTCCTCACTGCCCGTTCTTCTGGCTCTGCCTTTCACAGTTGCAACGACTTGGTAAAGCCTTTTCAGATTTCTCTGCTTTGCTCACACCTGTCAGGCTCAAACACACAACGTGTCGCCACATCAGTGTAACAGAATGTAGTCAGCCACTTCCCTATTGTTGAACTTCAGGCTGCTTCCATTTTTAAAAACAGTTCTAAATAATCCTTCTATGAAAATCTTAGGTGATTTTGGATAACAATTTTAGGGTATATTCCCAATCACAGAATTATGACTCAAATGTAGGATTCCTTTTGTAATTTTTCATGTGAACTGCCAGATTGTTTCCCCCCCCAAAAATGTTCTATTAGTGAATAGTCTGAATTCAGACAGGCAGTCTCCATTTTAATTTGAGGCAAGAAAGTTACTTTAGGTCATTTCTCCATGATCTTTTATTTGCAATAAGAAGTTTCTGAAGCTTATTTTGTTAAATAACATTTGAACAGGTTTACTAGAGAGGCAGCAAACGGTAGTGGAAAATGTTAAACCTGGAGTCAGGAAGGGTTAGGTTCAAACCCTCCCCCCTTTATTGCTTTGCAATGATGGGCAAATGAGTTATTTAGTCTGTGTCTCAGGTTCCTCATTTGTAATACAGGAGCATCTGTAGTAGCTGCCTCCAGGTTTGTTTTGAAGCTTAAATGAAATAATGTATGTAAAGTGCATCACAAGCTTTAAAACCCTGTAAGTCAGCTACTAAACAGATTTTATTAAAAATCTTGAAGTGTCTGATGAAGAATGGCTTACACTTCAAAAATCTTCCCTTTGTCGTTGCATTGACAAGGCTTATCTGTACTATGAATAATCTAATGCTTCTTAAAGGTTAAACATGCTGAAATCTTTCCTAAATTCACTGTATTCAAGGGATTTCTTTTTCCTTTGCCTGGTGGTTCCCCTTCTCCCCTACTAACCATATCATAGATCAATGTCTGGAATGAATCATAGTGGTTATCTATACCTTTTGTGAGGACTGTAAAAAGCAAAACAAACCCAACCCAATCCTTTTTTGTGGTTGAAAATAAAACCCAGAGTAGTTGATATCTGCCCAAATGTCACAGGTAGCAAGCAGCAGAGCCAGAATCTGAACCCACATCTTCTGACTCCAAATTCAGCCATCTTTCTACTACATTCTACATTCATTTCTTTTGTGTAGTTTCTCTCCATTATGAAGTCTCTGGTGATGAATGAAAGATGACCCATGAGTGAAGGCTTTTCCACATTCACTACACTCAAAGCATTTCTCTCCAGTGTGAATCCTCTTATGTTCAGTAAGGTTTCCTCTCTGGCTGAAGGCTTTCCCACATTCATTACATTCATAGGGTTTCTCTCCAGTATGAATTCTCTGATGATTAATAAAGGTGGTTTTGTGGCTGAAGGCTCTCCCACATTCATTACATTTGTAGGGTTTTTCTCCAGCATGAATTCTCTGATGTTCAGTAAGGTGACCCTTCTTGCTGAAGGCTTTCCCACACTCACTACATTCATAGGGTTTCTCTCCAGTATGAATTCTCTGATGTAGAGTAAGATTAGAGTTTTTGCTAAAGGCCTTCCCACATTCACTACATTTATAGGGTTTTTTCCCAGCATGAATTCTTTGATGTTCATTAAAATGTCCTCTCTGACTGAAAGCTTTTCCACATTCATTACATTTATAAGGTTTCTCTCCAGTATGAATTCTCTGATGGAGAGTAAGATTTGAGTTCTTGCTAAAGGTTTTCCCACATTCATTACACTCATAGGGCTTTTCTCCTGTATGAATTCTCTGGTGATAAATAAAGGATGTCCTATGGCTGAACTCTTTCCCACATTCATTACATTTATAGGGCTTATCACCATCATGCATTATTTGATGTTCAGTAAGGTGGCCCCTCTGGCTGAAGGCTTTCCCACACTCGTTACATTCAAAGGGCTTTTCTCCAGTATGAATTCTTTTATGTTCATTAAGGTTTCCTCTCTGGCTGAAGGTTTTCCCACAGTCATTACATTTATAAGGTTTTTCTCCAGCATGAATCCTCTGATGTTCAATAAGGTGTCCTTTCTGGCTAAAGGTTTTCCCACATTCATTACACTCGAAGGGTTTCTCTCCAGTATGAATTCTCTTATGTAGAGTAAGGTTTGATTTCTGGCTAAATGCTTTTCCGCATTCATTACATTCAAAGGGTTTTTCTCCAGTATGAATTCTCTGATGAAGAGTAAGGCATGAATTGTTGCTGAAGGTTTTCCCACATTCATTACATTCAAAGCGTTTCTCTCCAGTATGAACTGTTTTATTAAGGTTAACATTCTGGTTGAAAGCTTTCCCATATTCACTATAAGCAAAGGATTTCTCTTTAGTATTTATCATCTGATATTGAATAAGACCTGAGTGGTAACCAAGGGGCTTACAAAGATTCTTCCCTAAGATGGTTTTGTTACATTTAATTAGATCTGAAAATTCTTTAATGCTCTTTCCAAGGATATCATAATTATGAAGACTTCTTCCTGTATGAATTCTCTGTTGTGGAATGAGGATTGACCCGAGTTTAAAGCTTCTCCCAAATGTATTATATTCAAGGACACTTGCCTCATTAAGAGTTTTTCTGAGAGCAATTGTTACTTGTCTGGATTGTCTCTCCTGGTTGTCTTTCTGATTCTCTAACATTTTATCATGTTCCCAAACTTTTCCCATATTGGAATGCCAGCTACCACCAGTCTTTGCCATTCTTTGTTTAGATGACATTCCCACGAAAATGCCTCTCTTTGGAGTTATGTTCCTGTTTTTACATATAGTCTCCTGACTCACAGAATCTGAAAAACAAAAACAAAAAAGTATCAATATCAACTGTTATCTTAGCTAAGAGAAAGGTATTTTATGGTTAAGTTCTAGACTTTCCTCCATTAAGGAAAAAGACGACCAATCTGAAAAGGCAAAGCACTTTTTGGTTTTTAAAATTCATTTTATTTTTTGATCTACATTCTTCGACTCTTCCCTATATATAAGTTGGGTGACATAATATCTACATGGATTTGTAGGAGGTTGCATAGCTTTACTCAAAAAGTCTTAGTTAAGGGATTAATGTCAATCTGCAGGTCTATCTTTAGTGTTGTGCTTCAGGGAGTCTATATACTTTGGCCCTGTCCCATTGAAACCTGTCATCAACACTTCTGATGAAAACATAAGATGTATACACTGTTATCCATTTCTTATTGACACATAGTTGTGAGACTGCCAATACTTTGGGTGTTTAATATTTAAGACATCTCAACAGGTTAGAATAATGGGAAAAAAAACCAAATGAGACGAAATTTAACAAGGATAAAATGTCAAGTCCTATAGTTATGTTCAAAATATCAATTATATTATAAGTACATGCTCAGGGACAGCCAGTTTGATGTTCAAAAGACATGGGGTTTTACTTTTAACACAGATGAATGTCATAAAAAATGTTGTGAGCCCCTCAATATTAACAAAATTCTTGGTCTGCATTGAGATGTATAGTGTCCAGAGAATAAAAGAGTACTAGCCTCATTGTATTATATGCTGATTGATTCTACATCAGGCCACCTTGAAAGACCTATGTCAGATCTTGGTAAAACCATTTTAGAGAGACGTTAATAAACTGTAGCGTTTCCTGAGAGATTCTACCAAAATGTTGAAAGATATGGAAACAACATATTAAATATTATAAAGAATGACTGCGTGGATTGTAGAGAACTTGGAGAAAAGATTTGAAGGGTTGGTTAAAATGGTCAAAGGCTAGGAAAGGTTGAAGGAAATTAAGATTTGAGAAAAGATCCCTAGATTTGGATCAAGGTGTATTGTTTATGTATTTTTGCTTAATGAGAAGATCTTTCCCAGTCATTAATAGGCCCATGTGACCTGCCTGAATCACATGGAAGCCTAAGTCACATGAGTCTGTGGTAGGAGAACCTCACTAATTGGGTGGAACAGGAAGGGATGGAGCACAGCCCAGAGGAAGTTGGTCAGAGTAGTTAGAGCTGGGGAAGAGAAGAAGCAGGCAGTGAGCTGTCTGTGGGAAGGCCCTAGTAGAGGGAAGGCTTGGGGATGGTGGTTCCCTCTGCATTGTTATTGTGCATAGATTTCTTTGTTGCTATGATGGATTTGGCCTTCTGGTGTTGGGATTCAGCTGTCTGGTGTTTGAATAAATGTTTTGGTTCTGTATTCCATGTGGAGAGTCTGTTATATTCTGCAATTCAGACTTATGCCAGCATATTCATAACTGCTATAGGTGCTATGAATATTGTGTTGGTGCTACCCAATGGAAGGGAGATATGACTGATCATAAAAATGCAAACATTTTTTTGAGGGGGAGGGGAGAAGGCAAGGCAACTGGGGTTAAGTGACTTGCTCAAGGTCACACAGCCAGTTAAGTAAGTAAGTATGTCAAGTGTCTGAGGCTGGATTTGAACTCAGCTCCTCTTGACTCCAGGGTCAGTGCTCTATTCACTGCACCACCTAGCTGCCCCTAAAAGTGCAGACTTAAAAGTCAGAAAACTACAGGCTGAAACCCAGTTGACACTAAGATATGACTGTAAGAGTCAAGTCTTTCTGAGTTTTGGACTCCTTATTCATAAAATAGTGCTATGAATATTTATACTATTTCACAGAGAAGAAATGCCCTTTGTAAATTTAAGTGCTATGCTGTTTATAAGGTATTTATATACATACACACATGATACATATATGTATATGTGTATGTATATATATACATATATACATACACATATATATGTATGTATGTATATGTATACATATATATGTAAGAAAAATCACTGACAGCTTTGGGGATGTAGGATGGACTGGAATGGGGTCTCAAGGCAGAGAAACCAATTAGGAGGCCATTGCACGAATATAGGCAAGAGGTAATAAGGACCTGAACTAAGGTAATGGTTCTATGAGTAGAACAAAGGGATTAGATGGGATCCACCTTACAGGAAAACAGACTAAGAGTCACAGGAACAAATATATTTCTTTAAGACTAGAAGAAATATGAGGGAAAGCTATCAGGAAAGTTCTTTAAGCAAAAAATGAGAAATGAGGTTATGCAGTTCATACTAGATAGCATCAGGCCTTCTCAATAAGCCTGGAGGCTTCTGAGGACAGCTACCTGTCCAACATTCCAAAGGGGCTGCCTCCTGACCAAACAACAGCATTTTAGTTTACAATGGCTACAGTCTCTCTGGCTTTACTCATTCACCTGAAAGAATGCTTCTGGGTCCTTCCTCCTCTGACATCCTTGGCACCTCGCCACGTTCCAACAGTAGGATCACCGCTGGCATGGAAACTGGAAGCCCTGCTCAATGGTAAACAAAGAGGAAAGGGATGAAGGCAAAGAATCATCTAAGAATTCAACTCTTCTGGGAAGAGGGTGTGCTAGGAAGGCCCTGTCAGTGGTACAATGGACTTATGAAGAATGTTCTATATTGTATTCCCAGGAAGTCTGGCAAATGATTCACAAAGCAGCCTTGAAACCAGAAAGAAAATTAGCTTATTTGACCCAATCTCTGCCATGAGAGAATTTTTCATGTACTTACACAGGACTTCAGAGGAAAATCTTTGACCTACAGAAATAGAAAGTGGGCAAGATATAATCTCAGGGTCAGAACAATGAAGCTGCTGATTTATGGTTGTATAGAACAAAGACCTTTATCCTTCAAACAAAAATACACTATCTCTTGGACCTTAAATTTAGGAGTCTTTTCCCATTTTGTCTTCTACATACCAAGCCAAAATGTTGGTTAAGCTCTTCAGACTTTAGCAAATGAAGATGCAAAGATGCTCCAATGAATAAGTTCTGAGGCATGAGGAAAGCTGTCCGTCCTTACCAAGGTAGACAAAGTTCTTGTAGTTCTCCAGCATCACATCCCTGAATAGGTTCTTCTGGGAAGAGTTCAGTTGGCCCCATTCTTCTTGGGTGAATTCTACAGCCACATCCTTGAATGTCAATGGTTCCTAAAACAAAACTCTTGCTCAGCTCAGGATCATCTCTCACACAGACAATGGGCAAGGTATGCAGTGGAGAGAATACAGATAGAACAGCTGTATCATCTAGGGTTTTGAGTATCTTGTGTCAAGTATCGGAACAATGCCACTACGTGCCTTACTTTGAACTAAACTCTGTAGCCTGTGGTTAACACTTGACTTTAATTTACTTTTAGCTTCATATCTTATCTCCCCAAGTGAGGCCCAACCCATACGTTACTGACCAATATAGTCAAAACAAATCTTAGATAAATAACACACACTTAAACTTCAAGTACTAATCTATAGCCAAACACATCATGCTGGTCAAATTTTGGGTAAGATGCAGGGCACAAACACCATGGCAAAGTGCCTGAAGTTCCCACCTCCAGCAACAGATGTGACCCTAATCCCTCTTCTAAAACACTATTTCCTTTGTTCCAGCTACTGACAGGGCAAAACTCCCCAGTACTTGCTCCAAGTACTTCCTTAAATATTCATCAGTAAGCGTTTCCTATGTCCTACTAGAACCTAAAAATGAAGAAGTACAAACTTGGTTCCTATGCTCACGTAGCTGACAATCAAGTAGGAGGGAATGGCATATTCAGAAATAATGACATATAAAATAATTACAATATAAAATGAGACAAGTGGACAAGAAACACACCAAATAAGTGCTTTGGGAGTGGAGAAGAGGGAATGAAGGAAGGTTTCATGGAAGAGATGACATCTGTGCTTTAGAGGACGGCTGCTATTATATTATAAAGGCGGAAAGGAAAGTGGCAAGAGCAGGGGAAGGATGAGGAAGCATAAGCAAGGGTGGCAGGCAGAGCAGTGTGGCAGCCTTCCAAGCATGGCATACAGTTCCATTTTGTGAGAACCTTGTCAAAGTCTTCCTTAGGAGAAGGTTGGAAGGCAAAAGGAAAATGGAATTGTGCTAAGAAAAGAGAACAGGAGTTAGGTGTGGCTGTCCAAGTGTTCATGAGGAGAAGCTCACAAATAGGTTTGCCAACTTGGGCACTGAAAGCCCACACAAGCAAATGCTAAACAAATCCCGTGGGATTTTGTAGCACAAAGTGAAAAAAAAAAAAGAAGACCAGGGAATCCCACTCCCACAGAGGATGGAAGGTGAGCCGAATTTTGCAGGAGGCTGCAACCAAGACTGTAATGTTAGTATTTCTGCCAAATCTTCATAACTACTGCTTATGTCCTAAGTGCCAGATGGTCTTCCCTCTAGAAGGAAGGATGAAGAAGACTAAGGAATGGTTCTGACCTGTCTAAATTATAAGGAAGGATGATGTCCTCCTGAAAAAAGTTGGAAGGGCTTCATTATGAAGACAATAAAAGAAAAATGATTTTAAGAGACAAAGGAGAATCCTGAGTCTGTGCTAGCAGGCTGGAGAACAAAAAATGTCACAGAAAGTGCAAAAGGAAGATCACTAAATACTTGTAGATGAGAAACAGATGAGGATCTTGACAGACAATATGGAGTTACACATTTCAAAGAAAAATCAGCAGCTCATGCTCCAAGGAATGATGTGGCTCCACAGGTACTCTTAGGTGAGAACTCGTCCAGGAAGGATCAGAGGAAGAAAAGGTGGTCAGTGGTGGCTGGTGTCTCCCTGCTGAGGGGAACCAAGGCAGCTGATAACAACAGAGAGGCCTGTTTTCTTCTTCCCCAAAACTGACAAACCAGATGATTACCACCCACTTATTCATGATGACTTAAGTGATACTGCCCAAAGGAATGAATAGGGAAAGCATCACTGTAGATAACAAAGTCTTAGAAAAGAAATGGAAGTGCGGGAGACTGTAATATGATATAACATGACATGACATGACATAACATAGTACAGTATAATGTAACATTTTTCTTTTACTAAAAGACAGCTGAGTGGTATTGTGGATATAGCACTGGGCCTAGACTCCTGGGCAAATCACTTAGCCTCTATTTGCCTCCATTTCCTCAACTGTAAAATGGGAATAATAACAGCATCTACCTCCCAGGGTTGTGATCAAACGAGATAAATTCTATAAAGCACTTGGCACAATGCCTCCCATGTAGGAGGTGATGATGAAGATGATGATGATGATAATCTGTCCGATCACCTCCTCTCTCCCCTCATTAGTGCAAATTCAAGAAAGGAAAAAACAAAACAATCAAAGCCCTCAGTACGTAGCTGCAGGGGGTCCAGACACCTTCTTGTAGCGGCTGGCCATGTGTCTCTCGTTGCCCCTGAGTTCCTCTCTCTGACAGGAGATGAGCAGGTGTTTCATCTCCTTTTTTTTTCAGATTGGCAGTTTACCACTGGAGTGATTAGAATTCTGACGTTTTTCAAAGTTTTTTCTTCTTACTGCTATCATTAGTTTGTAAAAGTCTTCCCAGTTTCCTCTGAAACTATTTCACAATTTCTTCTGGCATAATATTCCATTACATTCACATACCAGTTTGTTTAGTGGTTCTCCACCAGCACATCCTCTTGGTTTGCAATTTCTGGCTGCCATAAATCTATATATTTTTTTACATATGAATCATTTTCCTTTCTCTGATTTCTCTCATGTATACACCTAGTACTAGTTGGATTAAAGGTTATAACAGTTTGATAACTTGGGCACAATTCCAAACTAGGAATGTTTGTGAATGTAAAAAAAAATTTTTTATAACTAATTCAATATAATTGCTTTTTATTTGTAAGTAAGGAATAGAATTCTAGGTATGAGGAATAGCAAATGAAAAGTCTGGAAACTAGAAGATAGAGTTATCTTGTATGAGTAACCTCAAGGAGATCAGTGTCACCGCATCATAGGTATAAGGAGACTGGAAATGTAGGACAACCAAAACACAAGCCAGGTTATGAAAGCTTTTAAAAGCCACAGAGAGGACTCTCTCTATTTGATTCTAGAGATAACGGAGCCAGTGGAGTTGATCAGACTTGAGCTTTAGGAAGATCACTTTGATGGCAGAGCAGAGACTAAGGGGAGAGGCAGGAAGACCAAACCAAAGCCTGTTGCAGTAATCTAGGCATGAGGTGAGGAGGGCCTGCTCTAGGTAGTGGCAGTGTTAGAGGAGAAAAGGGGAATATATAAGAGATTTTGCCAAGGCAGAATCAACAGAACATGGCCAGATATTGGATATGGGGGCACTGAGAACAAAGAGACAGGGACGATATCTAGGTTGGTAGCTTGAGTGACTAGGATGAGAGTGGTGCCCTCAAAAATAACAAGAAATTTAGTAAAAGGGGAGGGCTTGGAGGTAAGACAGTGAATTCATATTGAGTGAGAGAGGTCTCATACGGAGCTGTAGATGTAAGACCAGAGGTCAGGAGACAGTTTAGGGCTGCACAAATAGATCTGATCCAACCACTTCATAAAGCAATTTGGATTTTGCAAGAAAAGAAAGTTAACTGGAAAGCAATTTGGAACTACGCACACAAAGTTTCAACCTATTTATCATGTAGTATGTTAGTTTCTGGTTCTAATACCTACTTCCCTCATTTCCTTTCTACATCCTTTCTTCCTAATAGGCTTGTGGACTTGGAGCCTTTTGAGGGGTGGGGATGGGAGGCAATATTATCATTTGTACTATACTGATACAGTCTAACCATGAACAATTAATACATTTTCAGTTATGAAGGTCTTTCTTTTATTTCTGTGAAGAGGATTTTGTAGTTGTATCATTCCAAAAATATAATGCATCAATAGCTCAATTCCTAAATATTTTATGCTGTCTATAATTGTTTTTTTAATTAAAAAATTTTTTTGCTCGAGGAAGATATTTACAAGGGAAAAGAGAACACAGAAATTCAGAAAAAAAAAGGACCCATGGTATTAGATAATTGTAAGTACCTATCAAGAAAACTCCTTAGTTCTGAACTACCTGGCTTAGGCACAATCATGAGGAATAAGCTAGGTCTAGAGAACTGTAATGAGAGAGATGAGTTTAGGAATAAGAGGGACAATACTGGTAAAACCAGCAATAACAATAATAATAAAATATTATTTATATTATAATATGATGGTTATTATTAACAACAACTATCACTTGTACTAGGCTCTAAGGCTTAGTCTGTGAACAAGAAAGCATTTATTAAGGACTTGCTGTGTGCCAGACACAATACTGAACACTGAGGATGCAGACCAAAAGCACAAACAGGCCCTTTATGACATTCTAATGGGGGAGAGAACATGTAAATAACTGGGTACAGAGAAGACACAGAGGGAGCAGATGACGGGAAGGCAGCTGGGGGTGGGGTGGGAGGGTAAGAAAGGCGGGGTAGGAGAGATTTCAGGTGAATCTAGAAGGAAGCAGGAAGACTAAGAGGTAAAGGCAACAGGGCCAGAACAAAAGCAGGAAGACAGGAGACAGGCTGTTGTGTCTGAGGAACTCTAAGCAGGCCAGTATAGACAGGTTGTAGGATGTGTAGAGAGGAGCAAAGTATGAGACTGAAAAGGAAGGAAGGGCCCAGATATTAAGAGCTTTAAATGTTTACAAACAGCATCTCACTTTATCCCCACAACAATTTTAAGGAAGGTCCTAGGCGTACCACCACCATTTTGTAGTTGACAAAACTGGGAAGGGGTGAAATGACTTGCCCCCTGTCACTTGCCCCAATAGGAATGATGGGAGTCGAGATTCAGACTCAAGTGGCTCCTGCCCACCTGACCTAGCAAGCTTCACACTAGCCCTGAGACCAGCACCTCTACAATTGGTGGGACTTTCCTGGGGAAGTTAAAGGACTCATCTTTGGAGCTCCCACCCTAGGGCCCAACCCAGATGACTGTTGTGTGAGTCCAAGTGAACTAGCCCCCTCTAAGTGCTGGTGATGCTGTTCAAATGCCAAACATACCCTTGCCTAAAAGACTGTTATGAAGAACTCACACAAAGCAAGCTTTCACATGGTGGTCAGAAGAAGTGATACAAGGACAGTCTCAAGGTCTCTGAAGAACTCTGGACTTGGTTGTGGGACATAGGAGACACTGGCACAAGACTGTCCAGCATGGCATGCCCACATCAGAGGAGCGGCTATGCATTATAAGCAAAGCCAAATTGCAGTAGCTCAAAGGAAATGCAGGACCCACCCCAAGTGTGCACAGGGATGATTTGTGCTTGACCTGTGGTAGAACATTCTGAGCTCATACCGGTCTGATCAGCCACAGTAAGACACACTATAACTTGACTCTAACATAGCAATGTCATTTTTGATCCTCTGAGAATGTAGGCCAACCACCATTCCATCCTCATCCTTCAGGGTCAGATGAAGAAACTGAGCGTTAAGTGACTTGTCCAGGGTCACACAGCTCCCAAGTGTCTGATGCTGGATCTGAACTCCACTGCCCCACCTAGCTTCAATGATTACACCAGCCCAAACTAATAGCTCCTCCACCATACTCAGGGTATTCACCGCCTGTTCAGCTCCTCTGTCACTCAATTAGTAAATGTTCGACAGTGCCAGGTACTGTGTTAAGCACTGGGGACACAAAATGAGACATCAGGCCTTCAAGGACCTTCCAGTTACTGGCAGACCCAAAAGAAATACCAGGTGACGTGGGGGACGAGAGCACCAACCAACCCACGGGGCAGGATTGAGAAAGGTTTGACGCAGAGGGCAGCACTACAGCCAGCCTTGAAGTAAAACCAAAGAGCCAGAGAAGGAAGCAGGAGCAGGAGAGTTTGGCCTAGGCACAAGGAAATGGGGGATGGAGAGCCATGAGTGAGGCACCGTCTAAGGCCAGACTGACTGGAACAGGGGTGGGGAATCTGTAGCCCAAAGACACCTGGGGCTCTCTAGGTCCTCAAGAGTGGCCCTCTGACTGAATCCAAGCCCAGAGGGCCCCATATGCCATGAGGCCAAAGATTCTACAGGGGGAAGAGCGATGTGAAATGACACTGCCAAGTCAGCTTGGGCCCCGATCATGATGGCCTTTCAGCGCCCGCCGAGGGGCTTCTGTTTGCTCCTCCAGCTCAGAGAGCCATGGTCAGAAACACCCTTGGTGCAGCCACACCCTCATCTGACAAACCCCCACAGAGAGATCCTTCTTGCTCTCCTGTGAGCATAGAGACTGGGTCCTGGGCTGGTTTGTTGCACAGGACTTAACTCAGAATAAATGACAATAACGTTTAACATTTATATACCATCTTAAGGTTTGCTAAGCATCTTACAAAAGTTCTCTCCTTTGATCCTCATGATCCTGGGAGGAAGGCGCTGTCATCATCCTCATTTTACAGATGAGAAGACAAAGGCAGACAGAGGTTAGATGACTTGTCCAGGGTCACACAGCTAGGAAGAGTTTGAGGTAAGATTTGAACTCAGATCTTCCTGCCTCCTGGCCCCTGCTAGAGGTTTCAGACACCCTCCCCCAACCCTACCCAGCAGTATAATCTGAACCAGATTAAAATGTAACTGGGAAATAGCTGACAAAATAGACAAAAATACAATAGAACATGGATAATGCTAATATGTGGTCTTCTAGGCCATTGCCGAGTCTGCCATCCTTGCCTAGGTGAGTGATGGGGTGGGAAGGATTCGAAAGGCCAGTACTCGCCAAGGAGGGCAACTTCTGCATACATTTACAAAGCCTGATCGAAAAAGTACAAGCAAGCTGGGTCTGAGGCCCATTCTGCCACTTCTGGGTCTGGTCCTAATACCTCATTCTCTGGGAATCAGTTTCCTTTGGGGCCAGATGAAGGAGTTGGAAGAGATGATTTCTAAGGATCTATGGACTCTAAAAAACATCTATTACCTGTCAGAATAGGTCAGGGCTTTGGAAAGAAAGCAACGCCTTGGCCTCGGGTCCAGAAGAGGACCTGGGCAGCAGAAAAGAAAGGCAAGGGAAAGATATGTCCACAATGTCCGGAGAGAGGCGACAACAACTCACCTGGAACCTGGCCAGCCTGACTGCTTCTTCCTCCTCGGCACTTTCTCCAGGAAGGCTGGGGTCTTGAAAAGACAGGGCTATAGGAGAAAAAGGAGCCATGAGGCATATGATGTAGGGTGGAAAGTCCTAGAAAACATCCCATGGCCAACAGAGAGGGCAGATGCCTCCTGGAAACTGAGGGAGAAGCACAGGACCAGGAACAGGCTTCAAGTTTGCCAGGATACACCAGGGAGATTCACAGCTCTATGTCCATATTCCTGGCACACAGCAGGCCCTCTGAGCTATCAGCTTTACTATCAGGACAGGCAGTGTGGTATGGTGGCAAGGACCCAGAACCAGGACTCAGCAGATCTGGATTCTAGCCTGGCTCTGCTAGTGACCAGAGGACTGTCAGCAAGATACTTGTCATCCAAGCCTCAATTTCCACAACTGTAAAAAACAGAATGACAAAAACTGACTGGCCTGCCCCAGGGAGTTTTCTGAGACCTAAATGAGATAATAGAAACAGAAACATTCTGACAAGTGAAAACACCACCACAATCACCCTAACTCTAGGTCAGCAACAGTTAAAGGGCAAGCATCTGAGCAGGGGCCCTACTCTAGGCTGAAGGCCCCCAGCAGGCTCCCGGCACATCCAAGGTGCCCCAGAGTCAGGGATGGAGATGTGCTCCAGAGGCCCTCCCAACATCCCCACCCACTGGGATGTACCGTTCTACCCAAAGATATCTGGAAACACAATGGTCTTGGGACACTGGCAGAATGCAAAGCCTCATGAGGGTGCCAGTAGCCTGACTCTTTATGCCAAGAGCTGATTATGACTTTTTTTGGGGAGGGGGCAGAACAGACCAGTGACTGCATCAATGTGGGTAAATGATTTCCAGAACAGGGATGCCTTCCACCCAGCCAGGTCGACAATCCACTTGTGCCTCTCTTCAGTACTGGGGGGAAGTGGCTTGACCCCATGTCTTCCCTACTGCAGGGGCAGGTATCCACTGGAGACTGCACCCAGGAAGAGCTGCGCCCCACTGTTCTGTGCACCACACACCCTTATCTTCATCTTATCTCAGTGACGGAGCAAACAGAGTGCTGGACTTGAATTCAAATGCTGCCTCAGATACCTATTAACTATGAGACCTTGGGTAAGTGACTGAAGAAGGCCTCTGAGGTCAGCATGGAGATCTAATGAGATGACACGTGGAACATGCTCTGCAGCCCTGACAACTCCACAGCAACATCAGGGATCATGAAGCTCTGACCCTGATCGAAGACGCTACGTACTTTAACTGGCCCATCATCTGTGACTGCTTTTCTCCTCTGGACAAGGCCCTCCCTGGGCACTGCTGCCAAAGGTCCCTGGCTGGTGTGCCCAGGCTGCAGGGGCAGAACCCATAGCTCCAGCTGGTTCACATCAGGCTCTGCTTAGACACTCTGATGACGTCTCAGAGGAAACATGGCCTCCTCCTGCTCTAACTCAATCCTGTGCCCCAGAGGCACCTTCCCCACCTTCAGGTGGACTTGGAGGATCAGAAAAAGGGCCCTGGTCTTGTCCTTTTTTAGGTGGTCTGATGGTATAATCTTCTGGACTCCTTTGTATTCTCATCTTGAGTTTACGGCAGTGTAAGGGTGGTACAAGGTTCTGCCCTAAACCTAATTTCTGTCCCAATGCTTTCTTGGCCTGTTCTAATAAACACTCTCACCCACGATTTGGATGGAGACGTAAGTGGCATGCTTTACGCCAGACTGATGGATGTCTCCAAGCTGAGAGGGACTACTAATAATGTAGAAGAACCAGAATCCCCAAAGACCCAGGCAGACTGGAACAAATGGCCAAATCCAATGAGATTAAATTAAGTGGGAATAAAAGGAAGACCCACACCTGGGTTCAAATAGTCGTCTTCAAAATTACAGCCTGGGGGAGACCACACTAAATAAGGGAGCATCATTCAAAGATGTGGGCTCTGCAAGCCCCAAGTGAGAAGTCCCCCTTCAAGTCCTGTGGCATAAGGGGCAGGTCATTATTTCCTTTTACTCTCTCTTACTATTTTAAATTCTTTCAGAAATGTCAATCTTGGGGGCGGCTAGGTGGTGCAGTAAATAGAGCACCGGCCCTGGAGTCAGGAGGACCTGAGTTCAAATCCGGCATCAGACACTCGACACACTTACTAGACGTGTGATCTTGGGCAAGTCACTTAACCCCAACTGCCCTCCAAAAAGCAAAAAAAAAAAAAGAAATGTCAATCTTGATCAATCAAACTAAGAGACAAAAGGCTGTATGCTGGCATAAAAACAAATCCTGGGGCAGACCAGAGATGGGGATCAGAGCCTAGAAAGTGTCAGTGGAACTGGAGCTTAGATGTATGTATGTATGGGGACAGGTGGGAAGAGAAACGGAGCTGAGGTCATCAGAGATGCCAATTTGTCCCTGCCACTGCCTCCCTTCACCCCCAGTGGCAGGCTTTCCTTTTTCCCCCACCCTCAGACCTGGGCAATTCTCACCTCTCTCTTCAATTGTGAGAGCTGAGTTCTCCATAGTCACCCCTTCCTTGATGATCTGATTTTACCCAAGTCCTGTATGCCCAGGCTGCAGGGTGAGAAACCACAGCAGAACCAACAGCTCCAGGATCTGCTTGTTCACATTAGGCTCTGCTCAAATGGTCTAGCGAAGTCTCAGAGAAGATACGGCCTCTTGCTCCAACAGAATCTTGCTCCCCAGAGACGTCTTCCCCACATTCAGGTGAAGTTGGAGGATCAAGAGCAAGGCCACTTTAGACAGGACCTTGACTCTATCTTGCCAGCCATGACTCTACCAAAGGACTGCTGGGGCCTGAGAAAGGCTGGAGGGAGCAGGAAGGATCTGCAGCTTTAGTTGTACACTCCAACCAAAGGCACTGCCGATGTGGCCAGAGACCCTGAAAATACAAACAGGGCTGTGCTGAGTTTCAGTAATTCAACAACTCTTCGACCAAGACTTAAAGCCAATCTATTATGTGCCAGATCCAATATAAGTGCTTAAAATCTAGAGCAGGGATCAGCAAAGCTCTCTTTCAGAGTCAGAAGCAGTTCTTTAAATACACAGATTTGGCTCTGGGTCAAAATAACGCCTGTACAATTGTTTATGGGTGTGTATCTCCACATACACACACTAATATTTCAACTACACATGACCGCATCGCTGTGGGTATACCTCCATCAACGCAGACGACAACTGTCTTGTTTCAGAAAATCTCCATCAGCTCCTGTCAGTTTATCGATCATCTCTATGCTGGGGACACTGAAGCTCTCTGTCTAGCCTCAGGCTCCCTCCTGATCTATCACAAACACTGGAGACTGTCTTCTGGAATTTTCACAGAGTCCCAAACAAGCCTCCAACTCAGAATATCCAAAATATAAGTTGCTCTCTCTCCCCACCATCCTCCGTGGAAGCTAGCCTCCACCATCTTTCTAGCCAAGTGAGTACACAACCTTGGGATATATTTAATCAGCTGCCAAATCTTGTTTCTACCTTCACATCTTTTGTATATTTTCCTCCCCATCCCAGGGTCAGTGAGTGGCTCTTCCTCTTCACTCTTCCTACCTTCCCAGCCTATTTACACTTGATTTCTCCACAAATTCTTCTATCCAGAGAGGAAGATCTTTGCTTTTCCTCCAATAGACATTCCATCCCTCCACTCTAAGAGTTTTCATTGGCCGTCTCCCTTGCCTAGAACATTCATCCTCTTTATCTCCATTTTCTGGCTTCCTTCGAGTCTCAATTAAAATCCCATCTTGCACAAGAAGTCTTTCCTGGTGCCCCGCTTAGTGCCAGGGCCTTTTTGTTGTCTTCCCCATTTAACTGTGAGCTTTTGACAGAAGGGGCTGTTCCTCTGCCTTTCCTGTCTTCACAATGCCAGTGATGGACGACTAGTCCAGGCTCTCACCACCCGCCATCTAGACAGCAGTCAGAGCTTTGATCTTACCATCATCCCCAATCCCCTCCTCTTCCAGATTCATGATCTCCAAATTGCCTTCATTTCACTGTAGCCTTTTATCATTTCATCTTTCCCTTTGACTTAACAACATCTTATCCTTTCCTGTGTTCTCACTGTGGCCCTCCAACTCAGTTTTTCCCCAACCCAGGCCCTTGCCCTCACTATGCTCTCATGCCTTCTGTATTACCTCAGAGTGAATCAGTTCAGCTCTACGCTATGTGTGTGCATCCCGCCCCTTTGACCTAGTGGCAGTCATGCCTTGCCAGACCTCATCCTTGGATCACTCCCATCATATGCCACCCTCGCTCCTACAGAATACTGACTAGATTTGAAGAAAGGCACAAAATGATGCCAACTGGGTCCACTATACATTTTTACTACATAATCTTAACTGGGTCCTCTCTGCAGCAAGACAATCTTTTTATACCTTCCTACCTTCTCTCTCTCCACAGTGGCCAATGCAAACTTTGACTACCTCAAGCTTCCTCTGGAACCCCTCTCCCTACTTTTTCAGCTAAGGACCTTACTACAAACCTCACTGAAAAAATGAAGGCCATTAAACTGGAGCGTCCTCTTCTTCCCTATCTCACACCCCTCAGACATCTTCTTCCACCATTTCCTCCTTCATCCTCGTCGCTCACAAAGAAGTAGCCCTTATCCTTGCCAAGGCAGACTTCTCTACATACACCTTACTACACCCTGTCCTGTCTGCTCCAGCAGAGAACCCTTAGACCTGGCATGGGGAACCTTTGGCCTCCTGGCCACCTGTGGCCCTCTAGGTCCTCAAGTGTGGCCTTCTGACTGAGTCCAAGTTCTCCAGAACAAATCCCTTTATAAAGGGGATTTATTCTGTCACATTTGGATTCAGTCACATTTGAAGACCTAGTGGGCCACATGTGGCCTGGAGGAGGCAGGTTCCCCACCCGGGCCCCTAGATTATCCCCATTCTCTTATCTTCAACTTTTTATCTCCTTGCGCCTTCCCTATTACCTGCAAACACACCTATAACACCCAAACACAACCTGAGCCTGAAAACTTCTTCCCTGATCTCACCATCAACGCTAGCTATCATCCTTTATCTCCTATTCTCAGTCAGTCAAGAAACATTGATTACATGCCTACTATGTGCCAAACACTGTGTTAAATCCTGGGGGCAGAGAGAAAGGGAGAAGACAGTCCATGCTCATAATCCAGAGGGGCAGACAGCATGTGAAACAACTCTGTACAAACTAGGGACATACAGGATAAACTGGAGCTCTTCAGCAGAGGGCAGGCACTAGAATTAAGGATAGGGGCTGGGACATGAAGTAAGCCAGGAGGAGGAAGTGCAAAGGAGAGGGAATTCCAGGCAAGGAGGAGGGGGCTGAAGCCAGCGAAAGCACCCCGAGTCAGGAAATGAGAGCTTCCTTTAGGACCAGTAGGAAGGGGCTGAAGTGCAGAGTGCAGGAGGCACTTGGTACGGGTCAATGAAACTGGAGATTCCTCGTACCCTCGGTGCAGCCATTTCCTCTCCTCTAACCCTCGGCAACATGGCTTCCAATCTCATCCAACTGAAACGGCTCTCTCCAAAGTCACCGATGATCTTCACTGCCAGATCTAACAGTCTTTCTGGTCCTCAACTTTCTTGACCCATTTACTACATCTGACACTGTGAATTCCCCTGTTCTCTCGAGGGCTCCACGACGCTGCTGTCTCTATTCTCCTCACTCATCCAAATGCTCTGTCTCAGTCTGCTTGGCTAAATCTTCATCCTGGGGACATGTGGGGCCCTATCAAGGCTCTGTCCCGGGCCCTCTCTTCCTTCTACACTATCTCACTCAGTGATTTCATCAGTTCCCATAGACTGAAGTATCATCTCTACGCAGATGATTCCCACACTATAGATTTACTTCTAATCTCTCTCCTGAACTCCAATCTTGCATTACCTGCTGGCTTTTGGACACCTCAAGCTGGACATCCTTTAAGCATCTCGGATCTAACGAGTCTAACATAGAATTCACCTCCTCTGCTCCCAGTCCTCCAATCTTCTTTTCTTCCCATTTTCCTATTACTGTCATGAGCATCCTCCCAGGAACCGTGGGTCACAAGCTTGGTATCACCCTTAATTCTTTTCTCACACTCACGGCACACATCCGATCTCTAGCCAAAGCTGTTCCTAACTTTGCCACATCTCATACATGTCCATTTCTCTCTGCTCACACAGCCACCACCTAGGGAGGGTTCTCATCACGGCACTTCCAGACCACTGCACTAGCCTTTGGATTGACCTCCTGTCCTTGTCTCTGTCTCTCCTCTCCAATCCATCCTCTGCTTGGCTGCCAAAGTGGTTTTCCTAAAGCACGTGTATGACCTTGTCACCTTCCTATTAAAAATCTCTATTGGGTCCCTATTAGCCTCCAGAATAAAATCTAAAATCCTGATCAGCATTTAAAACCCTCTTCTCTTTATACATTTGGTGATATCCTCAGCTCCTATGATTTTGTTGATTAAAAATTAAATATAAGCAGGAATTGAATTATAATTTCAAATTTGAACTATCAATGGAAACATTATAGGTATATGTATGATATATACTTATAAGCATTATATATTATACATGTATACATATGGATACATATGTGCATATATGTGAGTGTGTACACCTGACTGCTAGGACCTCCTCCTTAAAACATCCTTGCATCTCAGTGTGTGCTGTTTCCCTTACTCGACTGCAAGCTCCTCAGGCAGAGCCCACCTCACTTGTGCCCCTGTAGCTTCAACGCCTGAGCAGGAGCTTGATAAATAAGCAGGTCATGAACCAGGTTACAAGTCTCTCTCTATAGTACTTGGCTATACTCCCCTTTGAATAACTGACAAAGGGCATTGCCAAGTCCATATTGGGCCTTTCTAGATAGGCCTGGCTTGCCAAGGTTCCAGGGACATGATCTGTGAGAACGCTGAGTCATAGCAGAATGAGGCTCAAAGCGGGAATTTAATTATAAACAAAAAAATCTTCTATACTGTTAAATATATACACACATTATTTACATACATACACACATATGTACATATACACACAAATATATATATACATATATATATATGCATTCTCTGTCTTTAATTTAAAAAATTTTTTGGTTGTTCAGATCAGTAATTTCATCAATGTGGTGAAATTTTGGTGTGGACACTCCCCTCCTTAATGCAGATAGCCAACTTGTTTATCATGGTCTAAGAGATTTGCGTAGTGTACTGAAAGGTCAGAAAACTTGCCCCAAACCAGTAAGTACCACAGGCAGGCTTTGAACCCAAGTCTTTCTGATGTTAAAGCCAGCCCTCTATTGACTACTCTACACAGCATCTTAGCAATCTCCATCCTCCAACAAAGTCCCACTGCGATGTCAGTAGGCTGCACACTCTGATAAAGAAGTCCTATCAGACAGGAAAGACTTCAGAGCTGGAGATCTGAAGCCCATTAGAGAGAAATTTGTCTCCAAATTTTTTCGGGGGGGAGGAGGGGGGACAGTGAAGCTCACCAAAGCCTGTGTCTGTAATGGGTATTGGTAGAAAGGGTAGACACACCAACGGAATCACAGCTCTAGGTGTTAAAGACTGTACCTGGAGGTGGTGGGCAAACACCTGTGCATAACACAAGGGAGAGAATGAATAGATTTAGAAAGAGGGAGAGATGGTGGAAGAGGAAAAAGGAAAAGCAGTGAGCCCAAGTAAAAGCAAAAGAGAGAAACTGTCCTGAAAAAGGCGCCAGCGGGACTGAAAGGTGTACAAACAAGGGCAGCTCTGGCTCTTGTGACCCAGGGAGACCCCCCTCCTGCCCAACTCATCCCAGGGAGTGCTAAGGGTCTCTCCTTTCACACAACGTGGCCTCCAGGACAGACCTCCTCTCTCTCCCTCAAGCTAGATCATTCTTCTCCCCAATCTGAGCTTCCAGCCAGAATGGGGAGCCCCATCGCCAGGGTCCCCGCTTCCCTGTCTCACACACTGATGTCCCCAGGAGCCGAAGCTCCTTGTCTCCTGCCCTGCAGCACCGCTTCTCCACAATGCCTGCCGGTCCCCAAGCCTCCCCAGCCACCACACAAAAGTGCCTGTCTTTAGCTCGGCATACACCCGGTGAAATACCGGGTTCCACAAGTACCCCTCCCCACCACAGATGCCTCTCGCCCCACTAGAGTGCCAAGTCCTAGCCCCTCCCTATGCTGTGTCCTGTCCTGAAGACATCTTCTCACCCAGACACACTCTTCATCCCAAGAACCGCCCCCACATACACTCTGCCCCAAGACCCTCCCTTTAGACACTCTTCACCCCCAAGAACCCACTTCCCCACATAACTGCCGCAAGATGGTCCCCTATAGGCACACTCTGCCCCCCAGGCCCCTGCCCTGTAGACACTCTACCTCTCAAGACCCTCCCCTATAGACACACTCTGCCCCCCAGGCCCCTGCCCTGTAGACATACTCTACCTCCCAAGACCCTCCCCTATAGACACACGCTGCCCCTTCCCCCAGCCTCCTCTCATAGACACTCCCTACAGCTCCCTGGGGAGCCCCCACCCCCCCGCGCAGGCGCACTCGGCGCTCCCAGGACCCCCACCCGGCGAAGACAAAGCGCCGGCGGAGCCGCCCAAGACGAGCCGGGGGCGACACCGGGGGAGAGCGACAGCAGCAGAGAGCTAGCTGGCTGCAGGGCCGGGCCTTCCATCGCCACTCACCAGCCCCGGGTCCCTCAGCCGCGCCTGTCCAAGAAGCGCTCGCAGAGGCCGCCACAATGAGCCTCCGGAGCCGGCCGGCCACCAATGGCGGAACGCCGGGCCGGGCCACTGCGCCTGCGCACACGGAGCCTCGGTCCCGGACTACAGTTCCCGGCGTGCCGTGCGGCCCGCGGCGCGTGGGGCGGGGGCAGTCCGGGCACGTGCAGGTTGGGGGGAGGACCGAGGCGCGGCTAGGTGACTCCAGGTCCCACAGGGTGCTTCCCCCGCGCTCCCCGCGAGTCTGCATTCCGGCGGTGAGCCGGGCCAGCCTGGTTGCCTCTGGGTTTCGGCGCCGACCTCCTGTGAGTTTGGGCTCCTCAGCCTTTCCTGGCGTGCGCTTCAAGGATTATTAACCCCATTTTACAGACGAGGACACTGAGGCAGGCAGAGAGTGAGCCGTTTGCCCCTCCTTAGCGAGCCGGGCTCTCAGTGTAGACGTCCCTGGCCCCTGACCGGAGCCTCTGCTTCTGATGTTCAGTTTCAGAGGCAGAAAGGCCCCTCCTGCGTGGGCTCCAGACCTCAGCATCTGCCCTCGAGATGCACCCAGGCCCCCGGGGCCCTCGTGGCCGCCGACCCCGCAGTCCCTTGGCGGGGGCTGCTTTAGATGCTTCTGTGTTAGGTCTTCCCGGGGCGCCCCGCCGCGCCCTGCCCTCCTCGCTGGCCGCCCCGAGCCCGTCGGCACGAGGGGGGCCCCAGGCAGGCGATCCTCGCTGGCGGACCCGGGGCGGGGCTGCACGGGTTCAGCTGCTGCAGGTTTCCCTTGCGTCTCTTGATCCACATTTGGCCTCACGAGACTCAGGCGTGGTGTAGGGTGTTGGGTATAGGGGTGGGATAGCCAATCTTCCCGACCATTTTGGCCAGAAGAAAACAGCTTCAGCAATGGACCGATCCCACCTTTACCGACTCTGTCCAGTAGCCTTTTGAAACTGAACATGGGGTGATGGGTGTATGCATGGGGATGTACGTGCTCCACAAAAGTATTCACTGTTGTGATGGAGACCCAAAGTCACGATCAAGGAGGGATGCCCTGTAGGCTATGAGGTCCTTCAAATGCTCCTGTTTGTGTGGATTGTGCCCGCCCAACTGACATGGCAGAAACCTTCTGGAAGAGATCTAGACTCATTCAAAGTAGACTGTACTGTGTTCACACAGGAAAGACAACATGAAGAATGTACCGTGTTCAGATTTCAACCTGCATCTGAATGGACTTTGTCCAAGGCAGACATCTGGTCCAAGAATGCCTGTCTCTGGGACAGCCAGTACAGATGTTTTTGTACTTTGTTTTAATATCAGTCAAGATCCAACTTCCTATCCTCCCTGTCCCCCATGAGAACACAAGAAAAACAAAACCCATTTTAAGCATATATAGTAAATAGAGAAAACTTTCCACATTGGCCATGTCTTTAAAAATATGTCTCATTCTGCATTCTGAGTCTATCAGAAGCTAGGGAGCATGTTTCTTCATTAGTGCTCTGTAGTCCTGGTTGGTCATTATGTTAAGAGTTTAGCACAATAGTATTCCACCCCATTTATGTACCATAGTTTGTTTATTCCCCAGTACATACCAATCTATCAAAAAACTATTTTATAGAGCTAGCAAAAATTATAAAATTCATCGGGAAGAACAAAAGTTCAAGGATGTCAAGGGAATCAATGGAAAAAATGTGAAAGGAAAGTAGTCTAGCCATACCAGATCTCAAACTGTAATATAAAGCAGGAATTATCACAACAGTCTGATACTGGCTAAGAAACAGAGTGGTGGATCAGTGTAATAGATTAGATACAAATTACATTATAGTAAATGACTGTAATAATCTAATATGTGACAAACCCAAAGATCTAAGCTTTTGGAACACAAACTCATTATTTGAATTTTTTTTTGACAAAAACTGCTGGGAAAACTGGAAAACAATATAGCAGAAACTAGAACAGACCAAAATCTCACACTATATACCAAGATAAGGTGAAAATGAGTACATGATTTACGCCTAAAGGGTGGTACTATAAGCAATTTAACAGAGCATGGAATAGTTTATCTGTCAGATTTATGGAGAAGGGAAGAACAAGGACCAAAGAAGATATAGAAAGCCATACAAAATGTAAAATAGAGCATTTTGATTATATAAAATTAAAAAGTTTTTGTATAAACAAAACCAATGCAACCAAAATTAAAAGGAAAGCAGAAAACTGGGGGGAAAATTTTGCAACATGTATCTCTGATAAAGGTCTCATTTCTCAAATATTTAGAGGACTGAGTGAAATTTATAAAAGTACAGGTCATTCCCAAACTAATAACTGGTCAAAGAATATGAACAGGCAATTTTCAAAGAAATCAAAGCTGTCTATAGTCATATAAAAATGCTCAATGTCACTATTGATCAGAGAAATGCAATTTAAAACAACTCTGAGATACCACCTCACACCTATCAGTGGCTAATATGACAAAAAAAAATGCTGAAAAGACATAAAACTGTTCAGACCCTTTGACCTAGCAATAGCACTGCTAGGTCTATATCCCAAAAACATCAAAACAAAAGGGGAAAGTACCTATTTGCACAAAAATATGTATAGCAGCTCTTTTTGTGGTAGTGTAATGGTAATTACCCCTTTGTTGTATTGGCAATTAAGCAGGTACTTAGCACCTTTTTTCAAGTTAAGCAAAGGTAGCAGGTACTTAGCAGTTAGTAATCGATCAAGCTACTCTTGGGGAAACAGAAGGTATGAACTCCTATCTCGAATAAACAGAGTGTTCACTCTACTGTGTAATCAGAACCTTAAAAGCTGTTGCATGAGAAATTAAGCGGCAGAAGACAGCAAGCGCTGGGAGCAGCCGCGCAGGGGGCGCGGGCGGGCAGGAGGGAGGGAGGGAGGGGGTAGGGGGAAGGAGGGAGAGGGAGGGGGAGGGGGAGGGGAAAGGACGTTGGGCTGGGGGGTGGGGTGGGAGGGGGGATGCTGAGGGCGAGGGAGAACAATAATAAGATCGTGTTGGCGGACGCTGCCCGAGGAGGAATTCAGAGCGGAACCCATCCGCGCCCTCACCAGGCTGGGGAGGGAGGCCCGCCGCCGCTGCCGCTGCCGGCGGGGGGATGAGGCGGGCGATGCGGCGGCTGTGACCAGCGGGCGGGCTCGCCTCCGCGGCTCCAGGAGGGAGCGAAGAGCCACGGAGCCCGGAGCCGCTGGGACGCGCTCCCTCCTGGAAGCAGCGGGGTGACCGCGTGGTGGCCACTGTGTCCCCTCCCCCGCTGTCGGGGGCTGTGATTTGCCGGGGCCTGGTCCCCGTCCCCCTCCCCCCGCCTCGTCCTCCCGCCCCCTCCATCGCCGAGGCTCCCGCCGCCGCCGCCGCCGCCGCCGCCCCGAGGCCGCTTCCCTTCCCGGCCCCGGCCCCGCCTCGCCCGGTGGCTTCCCTTGCTGTCCCGGCTCCGAGGCCGAGGGGACGCGCGGGGCGCAGCCCGCAGGGGGGCGGCCGCCCGGGATCTTCGGCGGCGACATTTCGGGGAAGCGGAGGCGGCTTCGGATGGCGCGTCCGCGGCCCCGGATGGCGCGTCCGCGGCCCCGAGAGTACAAGGCGGGGGACCTGGTGTTCGCCAAGATGAAGGGCTACCCGCACTGGCCCGCCCGGATTGATGAACTCCCAGAGGGAGCTGTGAAGCCTCCAGCAAATAAGTACTCCATCTTCTTTTTTGGCACCCATGAAACAGCATTTCTGGGGCCGAAAGACCTTTTCCCTTATAAAGAATATAAAGATAAGTTTGGAAAGTCTAACAAAAGAAAAGGATTTAATGAAGGCTTGTGGGAAATAGAAAATAATCCCAGAGTCAAGTTTACTGGATACCAGGCAATTCAGCAACAGAGTTCTGCAGAAACTGAAGGTGAAGGAGGCAATACTGCAGATGCCAGCAGTGAGGAAGAAGGTGATAGAGTAGAAGAAGACGGAAAAGGCAAAAGAAAGAATGAAAAAGCTGGCTCAAAACAGAAAAAATCATACACTTCAAAGGTTACAAAGGAACTTTTCCCATTGTTGTTAATGTCACATGCATGATAAAATGGCACACTCCCTTCTGGTCTACTTAGTCACTAACAGGTGTTTACTGGGTGCCTACCCTATTGCCCTGGGTTATACATACATTCTCCTTGGGGAATTCAAAAGATGCATATGACATGGCCCCAACAACCAGGAAAAGAACTCTAGCTGTAGAACAAGAGACTGTATTTGTTATTCTACAGGAGTGTAAACTCTAATGAAGTACAACTTACCAGATGAGATAAGCTCAAATGACATTTTAGAAACTAATCAGTGCTTCAAAGGAGTGGGGTAGTGTCTAAAGTGGTTGCCAAAGACAGGGGGGGTTATCCTATTGGGTTTATCATAATTGATTTGTCACACAGGTATAATTGAATTCTTAAACAGCTTGTTCTGTTTAAATTCTATTTGGTGCTTATGTAATAATAGGTTAGCTATATTTTAAGCATCTCTTACAAATAAGCACTAAATATTTATCATCCCTACATCATATCTTTTTTTCATTTTTGGCCAGCCTACTAAACATACTTAAAGTGGCAAGCAGGTAATAAAGTTTAAATTCAGGAATTTTTCCTGTACTCTTGATAAAAATACATTATTTTACCTTGGGTAGGGAAAAAGTAGTTACTTGCGAAATAGAAATTTAGCTTTTTTTTTCCTTTCCTGGCTTACTCTTCTTCAACTCTGAACCTCATTTCTAAAGCCACATATATTTATTTTGAATAACCTATAGCTTAATTAATTCCTATATAGTATTGGTGATGCCTTAAATTGTATTCACTAGTTCACATTGCAAGATATTAAGTGTAGTTCCGGTATATGTGACATTAAATATCAGACAACTCCTAATAAGGGAGCCTAGGGTTGGTGCTGGTGGAAGGAATCATATATTAACTCAAAAATTACTAAGAAATATTTCACTCATTTACTAAGAGTTCTATTTTTTTAAGCTCTCACTAAGAATTCTAAAAGCTATAATGACATATTAAAGTTCATAAAGCACTTTCCTAACAATAACCACCAATGAGGTGAATAGTGTTATTATCCTCAATATACAAATGAGTTCTGATTTTCAGAAAGGTTGGGTGACTTTCCAAGAGTGACACAGCCAGGAGGAATTAGAAGTAGTATTCGAACTCGGGTGTCTCTTGACCCCAACTCCAGTGTTCTCTCCACTCTACTGTTATGCCACGTTAGAAACATGTTTAAATTCTTGGCCTACAAATAAAAATATTAGGAATTACATTTATCCTTTATAAATTACAAAAAGAAAAATATTTATCCTATAAAAATATTTTAATGAACATTTAAGCTAGGGGAATGTTTATCTCTTATTCCATGTTACAATCTTAACAGATATTTTAGTCACAGGTAATCTGTACCAGATATAACCTTAATAAAATTAGAGCCACTCCCTACCTATTCAGCTTAAGTCAGATTTAATCAGGTATCCAGAGAGAGGCATTGTGGCAAAGTAGATAGAGAGCCAGCCTCTGAGTCAGAAAGCCCTGTGTTCAAGTTCTGTCTCTGAAACATAGCAGTCCTGTGAACGAAGGCAGGCCATTTTATCATTTGGTGCCCCAGGAGACATAAAACTCTCTCTTTCAGAGTATTTACTGATTTGCATTGATAGAGGAAGTATCCTCATTGGGAGAACCTCCATCAATCAAATGACAGAGCTGATCATTTTTTTTTAAATCGGAACATGATAGGAACATGTTCCATGGTGAGTGGGATGAGGAGTGAAGAAGTACTGATCTGCCTAAATTTGGCTCCAAGGTAATAGAGGTTATCATCAATTTCCTCTCCAGGTAATGTGAACTGAAGATCACATGTCATGCGATCATAATGCCCTAGCCTCAGTTCAGATCGTGAGCATTCTAAGTTCCCCAGTTGCCTTTAGAACTTTAGCGTATGTGCTCTTTTCTCACATTTGCTCTTTTATTACAAAATGGTCCTCTTTGGCACTATTAGTCATTTGCAATATTTTTAAAATCATATTTTCTTGATTTACCAGGAGAATAAAAAGCAAATGTTTCTTTTTCAAAAAAAAAAAAAGCTGTTGCATGCTGTTACAGGTTGCTAAGAATTGGAAATCAAAGGGATGTCCATCAGTTGAGGAATGGCTAAACAAGTTGTGGTATATGATTGTAATGGAATAGTATTGTGCTATAGCACAATATGACAAGCAGGATGATTTCAGAAAAACCTGTAAAGACTTACGTGAACTGATGCATGGTGAAATAAACAGCAATATTGTATGATGAAGAACTGTGAATGATTTAGCTATTTTCAGCAATGCAATAATCTAAGACAATCCCAAAGGATTAATGGTGAAGCATCCTATCTGCTTTCAGAGAAAGAACTGCTATTAACTGAATACAGACTTTTTTACTTTCTTTCATTTTTCCCTTTTATTCAAGTGTTCTTGTACAAAATGACTAATATGGAAACATTTTACATAATTGCACATGTATAACCTATATCTGATTGCTTACTGTCTCAGGGAGGGGGGAGAGGAACGAGGGAGGGAGGGAATTTGGAACTCAAAATTTTATTTTTTATTTTATTTTTTTAAATTTTTTTTATTTACTCATTTACTTTTAATTTACAAGATTCAGTTCCACAATCACTTGAGTTTCAGATTTTCTCCCCTCCCTTCCCCCCCCCCCCCATGGTGGCGTGCAATCATGTATAGGATCTGCAAATACTTTCACATTGTACAATAGTTTGGTCATATAGAAGGGTTGTAACCAATGAGTGATCAC
>CM053582.1:70934341-70956643 GCA_028627135.1 Pseudochirops cupreus
AGCTACTGCCTCTGACGCCGCTTCCAGTCAGCACCGCACGGAGACTAGCTTGGTTCCGGCGTTCTCTTGCTCCACCCCTTCCTGCTACATCAGCAAGCTCAAGGGGCGTGGAAGATCTTCAAATCCCAGTATCGTTACAGCCAGCAAGATGGTGCCATAATGCACAGAGCACCTGCCCCAGAGTCAGGAAGACCTGAATTCAAATCCAGCCTCAGACAAGTCCTAGCTGTGTGAATGTGGGCAAGTCACTTAAATATCTCTGCTTCAGTTTCCTCAGGAAACTGAGGAGGAGAAGGAATGGCAAATCATTCCAGTATCTTTGCAAAGAAAACTCCCCAATGGAGTCAGGAAGAGACAAATATGATTACCAACCCAAAAGAACAAGAACAGTACACCCTCAAGGAGATCCTAATCTAATGATGGAGACAAGAAGTAAACAAAGACACAGACAAATGTGACCCAGGATAAACAGGCTGGTTGGTTGGTTGGCTGGTGTCCTCGGTTCTCCAGGAGGACCAAAATGACTTCATTGTGTTGGAGGCAAGTTCCTGGTATCTGCCTGTGGCTGATCAGATCAATCTGAGCTCAGAAGGCTCTACCACAGTCTGGGAACAAAGATTCCAGTGAACATTTGGAGCAGTGGCTCTAAATTTGCACATCTTGCCTTTCTTAAGAGCCATTGCAATTCCCCCCACCAGGAGTTGAGCATATTGGTCCTTAAAAGGCTGCTCAGACCCCCAGGAGGCTTCCCAATCCCACTGCAGCTTCAGTTCAGTTCAGTTCAGAGAAGATGAGCCTGTGGTCTAGGTTTCCTATGTTCAGGGCTGTGACTCCAGCTCCCAGTGTATCCACACCTGCTGCTTCCTCGCTCATCTGTGGCCACAGGACTTCACTGAGACTCCTCCCAGTTCTCGGAAGTCTTCTGCTCCTCCTCCCCAATTGTTCCTCCCTTTTTTCCCCACACTTGGGCCTCCTCATGTAGACAAAGTCCATCTCCGTCAAGCTTTTGGCTTGTTTTTCTTTTCTTTGACATTTTTCTCTTGAATGCTTGTGTTTGGGGTTTTCTGTGTTGTATTTTGCTTTTGGATGGTGGTAAAATGCATTCTCTGAGGCGATTCTTTACCCCTTCTGCTGTGGAGACCCTGATCAGGGGCTATTGTGTCCAACGGAAGCTCTCTTGGCCTTTTTCCATGCCTCTTGCTTTGGAGCCTTTTCAGGCGTCTTCTGTGAGCCTGCGTGTCTGGCTTCCCTACTGTGCACCTTTGAGCGTACATTGGGGGGCCCCTTGTGACAGGCGCCTGTGTCAGTGCTCCCCACTGGGCCTCCTGGAAACCTTCTGACTTTGGGAAAGGCCCCAGGGAAGTGTGGCCATTGCTGAAGAATGGCCAAGGTCTTGCTCATGGTCCTGTGGGCAGTGGAAGGAGCTGAGGTGTCAAGGAACTCCCCACAATCAGCTGCGGCTTCTCTTCCCCCCCCCCTGCATTTAAGAGCGCCAGCTAGGGCTTGGACTCCACAGTCCCAGGAGTGACAGAAGGAAGAGAAGCTGCTCTACTGCCTCACTCTCTCCCTCTGAGGATCACTCCAGACCCATTTGGTTTCTGTTGGCCCTGCCTAGCCTCAGGGCTTGGCCCCGCACTCTTGCCCAAAGCCGCATTCACCCCAGGGGACCCCCAGTTGGCCATCAGGCCAATCCCAACTCAGAGTGCCCAGACCACTCTGCTTGTCCATCATGCCCACCTCGCAGCTCTCTGACCCAGAAAGGAGAGAAGAGCCAAGGCCACGCGGCCACTTGCCCCCCCTTGCCGGATGCCAAAGCCTCCACCCAATCTGCCTCCACCAGCACCATCTGCATCCCCCAAATGGCCGACATCCTAGGAGCCATGCTGCTCGAAGCCTTGTGGGACAAGCTGCTGGAAGGGCTGACGTCGCTCTTTGACATGGGCTTCCTCCATCTCTGTGCCCAGCTGGCCGAGCTCCAGCACGACTTCCCCGACTTGGCCACCCAGCTGCTGCACGACATCTCTGCCTGGGAGGGCTGGCTGGAAGTGGGCCAGGGCCCCCAAGCCCTGCAGCTTCTGGCCAATCTCTGGGCCTCCCTCTTGGAGCTGGACTTTGAGCAGATGCACTCGTCTCTGCAAAGCCTGTGCAGAAGCCTGGTCCAGCGGCTGCCACAGGCCAGCGGCCGCCACGGGCCAGCGGCCACACTGAACTCTGCCTGCTAGCTCAGGCTCCCCCGTGTCACAAGGATGCCCTAGCCAACATTTACACTCACCCCTCCTTGCTGCCCAGCCACATACTGGCCGACCATGGACTGCAACACCTCTCCATCCTGGCCAACATCCTGCAGGCCATGAGCCACACACACGTCCTGCACCCACTGCACTGCCTGCAGGGAATTTTGGACACGCTCCAAAACCCCCACTGCTGGGCCAGTGTGCGAAGCCAATTTCTCTCCTAGCCACACCAAAGCCCTCCACCACCTCCAAGCCCCCAGATACCCACATATTCTCAACCCACCCACCACCGCCTGCTGCTTTCTCTCCACTGCACCCACACCCTCACGCCATGCTTCACTCCCAAACACTCCTACACCAACTGCACTCTGACACTCCAACTTTTACCTTCACCCTACCCCCCAGCTCTCTGAACACACCACAAAGTCCAGGAAACTCACCTGCCTTGCAGTGCCCGGTAAAACCAGGCCTGGACTTTGGACACACACTGGATTGAACTGACAAGCCCCCTCCTCCCCCAATACACACACACCCAAAAACTAGGATTGGCCATTCCCTGCACAAAAGTGACTAGACACTCCCTGTCTGCAATTCCCTTTTATGAGCATCTTTTCCCTCCTTTACAGGACATGGCAGCTCTTTCCTGGGACCACAAGGCTTATTCTCTGCCCTCCCCTCCCCTCCCCTCTCCTCTCCTCTCCTCTCCTCTCCTCCCCTCTCCTCCCCTCTCCTCTCCTCCCCTCCCCTCCCCTCTCCTCTCCTCCCCTCTCTCCGTCTCTGCCTCTCTCTCTCCCCTACTCCTCTCCTTCACTCTCACTGTAAATTTTCGCTCTCTCTGCCTCTCTCCCGTGCCCCCGTTACTTCTCTCTCTCTGCCTACTCTCTCTGATATCCCAGAAGAAGCTGCCATGGGCCTTTTCAACCCCTTTCCCCCTATTTGTGTGTCCTAATCAAGGACAGGTTCAATCCCATGAGGTCTTTGAATTTTGTTTTTATATTTCGTTTTCTGGCAGGGCTTTCTTTGTTTTCACGTTTTGGTTTTATAAGCTTCTGGTTTTTCGCTTTCTCTTGTTTCTTCTTTGTGTAAAGCCCACCATTCTAGAGCTAAGGGTCAGCCTGGTTCTTTCATTATCTTTTAAGGCTTGTTCCCCCCCCCCCCATTTTGAGTTTGGCAGTTCACTTTCAATTTAACTCTGTCTCTCAAATGTGCCTCTTTCCCTCCTCTGACCTTGCTGCCCTCCAAATCCAAACCTTTTTCACCTCTTTGCTAGACTATGGAAATGTCTGCTCTTTGAGTGTTTCAGTCTATATTCTCTCTCCATTGCAATCCGTCCTCCATTCAGTCACATACTTGATTTTTTAAAAATATAGGCTTGATTATTTCACACCCCTCCTCCCCAACTCAATAAACTCCTTTGGCTCAGTATTGTGTTCACTAGCAAATGTGTTATTGGCATTCACTGCCCTTCATAACCTTATCCTCCTACCTTTTCAATCATTTTGCTCCTTATTTTCCTTGTACCCTTCTATTCAGTTACCCTTGCCTCTCGGCTTTTCCATGAACAAGACCCTCCATCTCAGCTCTGGACATTTTCTCCAGCTGTCCCGCATCCCTCGAATTTTCTCCCTTCTGTTCTGATTACTGACCTCTCTGGCTCCCTTTAAATCTCAACTAAAATCCCACCTTCTACTGAAAGCCTTCCCCATTCCATTTTAATTCCATTGCCTTCACTCTTCTAATGTTCTCCTCTTTGTATGGTATATACCTTGTTTGAATATATTTGTTTGCATGAGGTCTCCCCTATTAGATTGTGGTCTCCTTGAGGGCAGGCAGTCTTTTGCCTCTTTTTCCATTCCCCATAGCATGGCACTGCGCCTGGCACAGAGTAGATGTTTAATAAACGTTTGTTGGTTTTTTGAATTATAGCATTTATACAGCTTGATGTTGGTGCCATTTTTTAAAAATCTAAGTTGTTCTTTATTTCTTTTTAAATATATTTATTTTCCCCCAATAACACATGAAAACATTTTTTAAACATTGGTTTCTTTTAAAGTTTTGAGTTTGAAATTCTATCCTTCCCTCCCCTCCTCTCTTTCTGAGATGGTAAGCAATCAGGCATAGGTTATACATGTGCAATCATGTAAAACATTGACATATTGGTTTTTATTTACAAGAATACTAGAATCTAAAAATGCATGGAAGAAAGAAAGTGAAAAATAGCATGCTTCAGTCTGTATTCAAACATTATCAGTTCCTTCTCTGGAGGTGGATAGTATGCTTCATCCTTAGTCCTTTGGGATCGTCTTTGATCATTGTGTTGCTGAGAATAGCTAAGCCATTCACAATACAATATTGCTATTACTCTGTGCAAAGTCCTGGTTCTGCTCACTTCACTTTGCATCAGTTCATGTTAATCTATCCAGGTTTTTCTGAAATCATCCTGGTTGTCATTTCTTATAGCACAATAATGTTTCATCACAATCATATACCAGGGTTTCTTTAGCCATTCTCCAATTGATGGGTATTGATTCAATTTCCAATTCTTCGGCACCAGAAAAAGAGCTGCTATAAATATTTTTGCACAGATAGTTCCTTTTCTCTTCTCTTTTTCATATATTTGAGTTATAGATCTAGAAGTGGTATTGCTGTATCAAAGGGTATGCACAGTTTCATTTCAAATTGCTCTCCAGAATGATCAGATCAGTTTACAAATCAGTAGGTGCCATTATTATCTTCACTTTACAGACAGGAAAACTGAAGAAGAGAGAGATTAAAGGATTTGTCCAAGGTCACAACTGATGGAATCCTAATAAAGCTGCCCCAGCCCCAATAGTCTAACTTCATTATAGGCCTGGCCCTACTGAACAACAGGCCCACTGCACCTACCAAGCCTCACTCCCCCACCCCCACCCAATGTCCTAACTTCTTTGTATATGCCTTCCTGCTCAACAGAACATCTGGTGTGTCGCTGAACTCTTAGTTCCCACAGAAACAGCAGGTCGTGTCCATGTGATGGGAAACTAACTATTGCCTCTACCTGGTCACTGCCCCCAGACTCATTCCCACAGAAACAGGTTTGTTCTTGTATTCAATCACAATCACATCATCCATATAGCCCAAGACAGGACCACAATACCTAACTATCTGTCTTAACCAGACAGGACCACAATAGCCAGCCAGTTGGAGGGCAGCATGAGCAGAATGTTTAACCACAGAACCATAGATGGGACCCCTCCTCCATTACTTAATCCCTTAACAAACTCCTCCTGCCTTTTTAATATTAATGATATTCCTCTGTTCTATGTCAATTTGTTATGTAATTGCATCTTTACCCTATAAAAATCCATCTTGCTTTTGCTAAAGTTGCTGGTTCCTCTTGGAATTTAGCCTGCTTCAGGAGAGGGGTAAATGCCTATACTTGGATTAGAGGTGATCGGGCTCTGAATTCTGTGAGATGGTTCCACCACAACGGCATCATGAAACCACAATAGTTTTGTGGTGGGCAGAGTCCCTACCTTAACAGTTTTTGGCGTCTCTGGGTTTAAACCGCAACATAACTGGTAAATGTCAAGCTGGATTTGAACTCAGGTGTTGTTAACATTGGCCAGGACGGTGACTGTATTTCCCAGAAGGCCCCGGGGCCGGGCTCTCCAAAGTTCGCCACTGGAAGGTTGATGAGGGCAAAACGAGCCAGGGCAGTGTGTGCCGGGGGCTCCGAGCTGCCACCGGCTCCAGCCCCGGAGTGGCCCCTTCTTGGGCACCTTGCAGCATCGCCCCGCGCTCGATCCGAGCTCTCTGGCTCGGCATGGCTGCACAGCCCAGGTTTGGTGGGCCCCAGAGCCCCGGCTGGAGTGCTCCAGGGCGTTGGGGGGCCTTCCTGAGGGGTCCTGGGGTCTCCTCCCCCGCTCATTGGGGACTCTCTCTCTTTCATTCCTATACCCTCCCCTGGCTGATTCATTCACCCCCCTCGTATTGTTCTCTGTCCTATTCCTCCCTTCCACTTTTAGTCATTGCCCCAGGCTGGCCTTTTTTCCTTTCTTCCTTCTGTTGTTCATTCTTTCATTGGCTCCTTCGCTCCTAGTCGCAGACCTTCGGTCCTTCATTGCTTCCTCTAGACTTATACTCCTTCCTTCTTTCGTCACACATTCATTCTTCCATTGGCTGCTTCGCTCATTGTCTCACCTCCTTCATCCACTTCTTCCGTCATTGTCCCTTGCCAGCCCCGCATTCATTCCTTCATTCCTGTAAACTTTCACAGTTTTCCAGCTTTCCCATGAACTCTGTAACGAGGCTGGAGGTCTGTGGCATGCCCCAGGATAACAGAGAAGCTGTTCATTACAAGTGTTTACTGACACTGGGGAGACAGGATCAAGACTGATTTTAATACTCAACCACGAATTCCTATGTCCTGTCAAAATCATTTTTAGAAGGCTTCCGAGAAGTTTTTGTGCTGACTAGAATGAGGAGAGAAGTCTTTGTGGAAGAAGGGGAATTTTAGCTGGTCCTTAAGGATGGGTAATGTGGAAAAAAAATATTTAGGGCAGAGACGGCTCCAAATTCAAACTCTTGGGTTTTGGTTCAGTAGGGAGACTGGAGTATCCGTGATTCTTAAGTAAGGATGCTGAGTTTAGAGTCAGGACCCAGGTCTGAATTCTGGTTCTGTTGATTAAGGTATTGTGTCACCTCTCACAAATCATTTAACCTCCTCATCTGGTCTGTGTTTAGGGGAGAGGATTTCCTGTTAAATGTAAGGAGGACAGAGGGGAGTTCCTAAGATCTTTCTCAGCCCTAAGTGTCTTCCTTGGAAGGAGACTATATGATACATTGGGGAACCAGTGTGCAGGCTGACCTGTTAGCAGGCAAACTATATTAGGGAGGGGTGGGAGAGGACTTGGGGCTGGTCGTGAATGATCAACTTTTATTTCTAATCAGAAGATGAAAACCTTTCACTTGGGAATGGGGAACAGAAGTTATTTTTCCCGAAAGGAAGCAAGAGAAGGTAAATTTTTAGGGGCAGTGGTGTGTTGAAATGAAGACCAGAATATTTGTGGTACCTTTGGCAGATAAATGCTTCTTTCTCTTCAAAATTGGGTGTAATTATGGAATACTCTTTGAAAGAGTAGGCAAAGGGACTCAAGTGGTATGGGAGAATTGTGATTACATAGCTGAGGGTCATACTGGGCAGGAGATTAAAAGTGAAAGGAATAAGGAGTTTCTGTAGTTTCTGTAAATAAAAATAGCCCATTGGACACAGCATGAATCTGTAGCTGTTTTAACTTCTTCGCTTGCCTCCTCTCATTTTTTTGGTGTTAAGGAAGAGTTGTTATTCAGAGGGGCTTTGAAGTTGATTCAAGGTCGTAGGTCATATGCTGGAGGGTGAGAAGGGCAGAGATTTTGTGATAGGAGAGCTCTGAAGCAGCTTCACTAAAGTCACTGCTGAGGAGAAATCAAATGTAGCTAGAATGACTTTTTGTGAGGGGTGAGTGATTGGAATTGTCAGTGAGAATGCAGGTCAGATTCAGTAGAGGTTAGGGAGATAGACAGAAAAAGGCTGTGGTTGTGAATTGGGGCTACTAAGTTTAAGGACTTGGAGGTGGAGATGTAGCGCCAAGTGGCCATGCCTTCAGTGGCAGATGGCGGAGTAAAGTGAGGAAAGTCAGGATGTTGCACATGGAAGAGGAAGTGAACAAGGTTAATCACAAGCGGCAACCAAGTACTGAGGACTTTTTGGAAGACAGAGGTGGCTGTGGAGAGGTGGTAAAATGATGGCAAAGTACTTAGAATGAGTCATTGGCGTAGTTTTCTTTTTCATTTTTTCTCATTTTATCCAAATTTGTACGTTTTTATCCCCCAAGAGAAAATCTGTTCCTTGAGTACTGGGCTGGTTTCAATTTTGAGCTTGTTTCATTAGTTGTTAGCATGATGCTTTGACACAGTAGGTATTTAATAAATGTTTAACTTCACTTGTGGTGGAATGTAGATGGCATGTACTTAGAAAATGCCTGTGATTACAATGAAAAGAATTAGAGCGAAGTTGGAGGAGCTATGGTTCTGAAGTGGCAGTGAGAAGCAAGGAATAACCACTCTCCTAGAGAGAAGGTGCCTGGCTTCCTCACCAAAGAGCACCTGGGGGATGGGAGTGGCTTAGGCACATTTAAGTTACAATAGGAAGAGGTATAGAATAAAGAGTTTACCTCTGGTTGATGGAGTATTGTGAAACAATGACATGCGTGACATTGTAGGGCAGAGGAAAATCCTAAGCTGGGAAGTTTGTTTTGTTATCTTGAGCAGGTCACCTCTCTGCCTAAGATGGTTTCCTCATCTGTAAAATGGGTATTGAAAATCTTTGTACCACCCTTATATGAGGTGTTCATGGAGGACTAGCATCTCTGATGTAAGGACTTTGGTATCTACAACCCTCTCCTGTGGCTCCAAGAAGCTGCAGGGTTCAAAATGGCCACACTCTGTTAAACCATCTCAGCAGATGGGCTAACCAAGAGGCCTCAAACCCTTCAGTGAATTAAGGGGGTATCTAATCCAAACATATGGAAATTTTTCCCTGTGAGAATAGGTGGATGAGGACAATTTGTTCCAACAGCTATGAAGGTGACTGAAGCAACTGCTGTGGAGCTCTTAGATCTTGGTCAGACACTGAAGAAGCCAAGGTGATCTACTGCATCCCCGATCATCCGCAGTCATCTTGAATTTCATCTTGCCACTGGACATCATGACTCTGGCAGAGACAGTAAAGCCAATGACTTTGTGCAACTCTGCCTCACTTAAACCCAATTCACACACAAGTCAAGACATCACCTCATTTTCTTTGAAAATGAAGAACAAACCACCACAACCACCAAGCCCATGAGATGCAGTGCTCTGGAAACTTTAAAAGCCTTTAAGCATATTCCTATATTTGAAAATAACTGAGAAATTCAAATCCATCTCTCAGACATCATATTCCTAAGCACCTCTCAACTTTTGAAATATAATATACCTTTATTTTCTGATGTTCTTGCCTTCATTCAGCGGAGACATCCTCTGTGCACCCAAGTATGTATTTCTTGTTGAAAACTTTGTAATCTGGAGCCTCCTCATTGATTCCTTGATTCTAACTTCCTCCAACCCTTCCTGCCTGTTCTCTCACCTGATAGCTATAGAGCCAAACCATTACTCTGAAGAAGACAAGCGAGTGCTGCTTATATAGCATAAGCATCTGGATAGCTCCCAGATTTGGGAGAGCCATAAATCTTCATCTTTCACTATATTTCACTGTATTTTATTGCTCTTTTCTTCTTCTTTTTAAAATATCACTGATACATCCCACCAACTTCTACTGCAAAAAAATCCTCCTTTACAGAAAATAGTTAAGCAAAATACATATTGCTTGGCTCCTGTTCTTTCTTTGCCATTTTTTTGCTTATACTTCTGGATGGGATGGCTCAAATTTGGGGAGATTTTTTCGCACATGTATTCAAACACACACACACACACCCCATTAGTAGAATGTAAGTTCTCTGAGAGCAGCACTGCTTTTTTGCTTTTGTCTTTGCTTATATAAATTAGGCCCTTAAAATATTGCATGAATTGAGTTCGGAGAAGCATAGGGTCATAGGTTTGGAACTGGAAGGGACCTCAGAGTTAATTTAGTCCAGTCCTTTCATCTCACAGGGGCAAAAGCTTAGAGAAAAGTTAAGTGAGTTGGCTGAAGTCACACCATCCTTTAATACCAGAGTCTAAATTAGACCCCATTTCCTCTGACTCCAAATGCAGTACTCTTTGCACATCACTGTCCTGTCTTTCAGCGTTACATGTTAGGACCCAACTAAAAGCAAGGTCATTAGGTGTCCAGTAGAGCTAACTGATTGGTAGTTATGAGTGATTGTTACCCTATACGTAACTGCCAATATGTAGATTTTTACTACTTCTGTGGATGTGGTGTAGACAGTTTCTAAGACTGGCTACAGTCATAGTTTGAGAGGCAAAAAGTACATGGAGCTGTTATCTAAGCTGTTATCTAAGGGTGACTTTGAGCCATAGGGCAGAACTACGTACATGCTCCAGAGTCTTCTTTAAAGTGAGTCACATACCAGAGCCTGAGGGCCTGAACTCTTTTTCTTGAAATGCTCCAAATGCTATGAAAGATAGTCCTTAAACCAGCAGCAAATTTCACGTTGTGAGAAACACCATGGGATGAGACATTCTCCCAGTGAATATGAATATGTTTGATATTTCAGCCATCAATAACCTTTGAGAATATCGTCACGGACATTACCTGGGAGGAATGGGAACACCTGGATATAGCTCAGAGGGACCTGTACAAAGATGTGATACTGGAGAATTGTAAGAACCTTATCTCCTTGGATAAGGATGGTTCTCTCTATGTCCATGAGGAAGTTCTTAAAGACACCTTAGACCAGTGGTTCTCAACCTTCCTAATGCCGCAATCCTATAATACTCGTATGTGGGCGTATCTGCATGTGGGCAGACCCGCCTGGAGACGGATAGAGGAGCAGTGTCTTGGTTCCTAAGACCATAGGAAATACGCGTTTTCCGATGGTCTTAGGTAACCCCTGTGAAAGGGTCGTTTGACCCCCAAAAGGGTCGTGACCCACAGGTTGAGAACCGCTGCCTTAGACTGTAGCCAGTTAAAATGAAGAAACTTTTCTAAGTTTAAGGTTAGTTGTTATGAACTGTTCAAGAATAAGGAGACATGGGACAGCTAGGTGGTGCAGTGAATGGAGAAACAGACCTGGAGGGGAGTTCAAGAGGAACCAAGGTCAAATCCAGCCTCTTAACACTTACTGGCTGTGTGACCTTGGGAAAGTCACTTAACCTCAACTGCCCTGCCTTCCCCCCTCTAAAAAAAAAGCAAAAAAAAAAAAGAATAAGGAGACATGACAGGACTTGGGCCATAAAGATAAAATCCATAGTGTCATTGTCTTGCTTCTGAGGCTGCTTCCTTTCTCATCCTCTATTCCCTCAAGTCACATATCCCCACCAGCCCACCCCAAGTACAAAATCTAATAGCAGTCATGAAATGGTTCAGATGAATTTATTTTCTTTCTAAGCCAAAACAGCTCCTTGGTTTTGTTCCATACTTCCTGTGATCCCGATACAGAAAGGCCATCAGAGGTGCTTTGTTACCATTCCTCAGCTTCCTAGGCTTTCCGCTTTCTCTGAAGTCAAAGAGATTAGAATTGAATTCTGATGAGATTCTAGATATCTAGAAACCCCCCATTACTTTTTCCACAGGCAGGGTTTCCAATTTGTAAGCCAGTGGTGATTTGCCAGCTAGAAAGAGGAGATGGATCATGGATGTTGAAGAAAGACATTCCAAGAAGCACCTCTCCAGGTGAGTACATGAACTTCCAGGAGACAGGAATTATTGCCATCAGTAAACAAGCAATCCAGGGGCAAGGAATTTGAGCTTCAGAGCAAAGAACCAGAAGCCATGACACACTAGCTCCTTCCTAACTATTTATCTTCATGTTAAAGAATCTCTTTCCATTAAATGTTAGAGCCGGAAGGGATATTAGCAATTGACTATAATTATCACTTGAACTCAGGTTGCCTGACCCTCAGGTCAAGTGAATGAATATTATTTTTTCTCCCAAAATATACTTCATCATAAGTAAGAAAGTTACTGAATAGCTGAGGGGAAGAGCTTAAGTTAAAGGTTTTTTTTTTTGGTCTAGAATTTGTTTTTTTCCCCCTATTTTATTTTTGACTCATGAAATAAAACAAGTATTTCCTTAACATACTAGATTTTTAAAAATTTATTTATTTATTTTTAGTTTTCACTTTATAAGATTTTAAGTTCCACATTTTCTCCCCAAGCTTCCTCCTCCCCCCACCCCTCCATCCCCAAGACAACTTGCAATCTGATACAGGCTCTACATAAACATTCGCACTAGTCTTGTTATAGAGAAAAATTAGAACAAATAGGAAAAACCAAGAGAAAGAAGAAAAAAAGAAATAACAAATACATTCTAGAATGTTTTTAAAGTTGATTGCTCATGGCACTGCAAATCTGTTATGTACAATTTGTTATTCCTTTTAAAAAAATATGCCTTGCTTATCCACGTCCAGAGAAAGAACTACAGAGTCTGAATGCTGACTGAAGCAAACTACTTGGTCTCTCTCTTTGTGTTTTGTTTTGTTTCATTCCTTCTTTCTTGCTGTTCACTCCATTGGTTATAACTCTTCTTTACAACTTGACTAATGTTTAATGTGAACGTATTTATAGAACCCATATCTGATTGTAGGCTGCCATGGGGGGGGGGGGGAGGTGTGTGTGGAGGCAAAGATGAAGGAAGGGGAGAAAATTTGAAACTCAGGGAGTTACAGAACTGAATGTTGTGAACTGAAAGTAAATAAATAAATTTTTAAAAAGAAAGAATAAAAATAAAATCCAATATTAAATAAAAAACAAAAAATATTCCTTGCTATTCCTTTTTTTCCTCTCCTCCCCCCTCCCACCCTAGATATGGCTATCATTAGACACAAATGTGTGTGTGTATACATATATATGTGTATAAAATCATTCTATACATCTGTTTATCAGTTCTTTCTCTGGATGCAGATAGCATCTTCCTTCATAGGTCCTTCATATTTAATCTGGGTATTTATAATAGTCAAAAGGACTTAGTTGCTCCAAGTTGTTCTTAAAACAACATTGCTATAGAACCTAGTTCCCCATACCCTTTTTCCCCATTTCTCTCTGCCCCCACATGCACACTGGTATTGAAATTGCCAAATATCACATACTGAATGGAGCATTATGATAATTCTTGGAGCCATTCAACCTTTTTTTTAACCAGTTACTTAGATTAAGAAAAGAAAACAGACTTCTCAGATCCATAGGTGTCACAACATGGGGGAGATAGCTAATGTTGTCAGGTTAGAATCTTTTAAAAAAACTGGACTGACCAGTAGACAGATATCATTAGTTCAAATCCAGTTAGCTGACATCTAATAGGGGTCTGCATCTTGTTTGATTATCATTCCTATGCCAGTGAACTCCAGACCTTTATATCCTGATATCATCTATAGCAGACTCACATTGCCAGCTGCCTCTTGGACACTGCACCCTAGCTATCTCCCAGATACCTCAAACTTAGCATGTCTAAAATAAAACTCAGTATCTTTCCTCCAAAACCCCCATTCTTCCAAATTTCCCTATTTCTCTCAAGGGCACTCCCACCCTTTCAGTCATCCAGGTTCACAACCTCAGTGTTATTCTCATTATTTCCCCTTTCACTCACTCCCACACTTCCAGTTAATTGTGAAATCTTTTCATTTCTACTTTCCCATCTCCTCCTTTCTTCATTCACACAAGCACTACTGAGGCTAGGCTTTTATTCCTCCTCATCTAGACTATGCCAATAACCCACTCCTGCAGGTCTCTGTCCTCTTTAGTCCACTCTTCATTTAGCTGAGAAATTATTTTCCTAAAAAGCAGGTCACCCTCTTATTCAACATACTTCACTGGCTCTGTATTACCTCTAGGATCAAATAGAAACAGTTTAAACAAGTTTTGACAGTTTTAACAAACTGGGTTTCCTCTGCCACTACCTTTCACACCTTACTATACATTATTCCAAGAACAGTGCTTGTGGTACGGACAGATGGCATTCCCACCATTGTTCCTCATATATAATTCTCTGTCTCCATCTCCTTCCTTTTAAGCTGGCTCTTCCCAATGCCTGGACTTCTGAGCCAAGGCTGATTCAGACCAGTCCCATGGTTAAGGCCTGAGATTAGAGTGCAATGAGACACTTTGAGATCATTTTGCATTTAATAAAGCCTTCTTCAGCAGCATGGCAAGGAGGTCCATTAAAGCTGTGAACCATACAGGGTCACTCCTCCATCTTTGCCATAGCAGCACCCATAAGATGCTCAGGCATGGAGCTTTTCATGCTTGAAGTAACTAGGAAACTGGATCAATGGCTTCAGCCTTGGTCTTCAGTCTTGAGGATAGTTTCATTGCCATTTTGGGGACAAACCAGTGTAGCCTGTATGTCAGGGACTTTCCGGTCTCAGCAGACATTGCTTGTATTTACTTCTCTGTACTTATATGTATACATCTTAATCACCCTCCTTTCCCCTCGCAAAATAAAACCAGGGTACACAGTAGGTCCTAGATATATGCCTACATCAGTTGACCTAGAACTAAAAACAAGTCTAATATCTAGAACTAGAACTGATGTCTCCACCAACATTTTAGCCTTTTTAAGGAGATGAAAATGGATTACTCTTAAAGCTAAACTCTCTCCCATTTATTTAGTCAGCAAACATTTATTACATGCCCTCTGTGTGCCAGGCCTTGAGCTAAACATATTCTTCACAAGATAGTTTCTGGACTATTGACCATGCTGGGTTCTTCTTCTTTAGTCACTTCAGTTTCTTAGAATTGTGGATGTAGAGCTGGAAAGGACAGATAGACCATCTAGACCAAGCCCCTACTTTTACAAAAAAAAGGACACTGAGCCTCAGAGGGGTGAAGGGTTCATGGTCACACCTTGGTCAGCTTTGGCAGACTTTGAAACAAAGGGTTTGGGCAATGCCCTCAATCTTTATTGAACAACAATAGAAACAAATTCCAAGTGTAGAGGTCTGTCTGCTACAGAGTACAATGATCAGTATCTTTAGATGATATTGTCTGTTGCATGACTTATTATTTTAGGCTGAGTTTGAGCCAGGTTTTTTTTTTCAGGTACCAAAGTGTTTTGTTGAACTTGTAGTCAATTAAAATAGTGATTTTAAATTCCACCTGTTATCAAATCAGCTGCTTAATCTTATACTTAAGCAATTAATATTTTAAATTTAAATCTAAGATATCTAAGACATCTGCTCATGAAATTTCAACTTTTTTGTTTGGTTCACCTTTCCCCCCTGTGGATTTCATAATTCCAATCAGGCCCTCACTGTAGCAAGGCAATCCTCTTTATACCTCCTTTAATTAACAAACTACCACTCAGCAGAGTAATTCTTCCAAAGCCTTTTCATCCTTCCTCAGCCCTCCCCTGGCTCCCTCTCACTCAGTTCTCTCAGCTAAGGATATGGTCTCATACTTCACCAAATAAAATTCAAACCACTCTCTGAGAGATCCTTCTTCCCACCTTCTATCACTCAGATGTCTTCCTCCATCACCTTCTCCTTCATCCCTATCTTAAAGGAAGAAGTGGCCCTTCTTGCCAAGGCAAATCCCTCTACATGCACAAATGATCCCATTCCATCCCGTCTTCTCCAGCAGATTATCCCTTCTATCATCTCCAGTCTCAATTATCTTTAATTTCTCCAAATCTACTGGCTGCTTTCCTGCTGCTCACAAACATGTCCACATCTCCCTCACCCTTAAAAATCCTTCACTTGAGTCTAATATCTCTACTAGCTGTTTTGCCTTTTCTCCTCCCTTTTTCCTAGCTAAAGACCTTGAGAAAGGTCTGCAAATGGAAATGTCTGCTTCCTCCTTTCTCATTTGATTCTAAACCAGTGGTTTTCAACCTGTGGGTCGCACCTCTTCTGGGAGTTGAACGACCCTTTCACAGGGGTCGCCTGAGACCATTGGAAAACACATATTTCTGATGGTCTTAGCAACTGAGACACTGATCCTCTATCCATCTCCAGGTGGGTCCGCTCACATGCAGATATGCCCACATACAAGTATTAAAGGGTTGCGGCATGAGGAAGGTTGAGAACCACTGTTCTAAACCCTCTGCCCTCTTCTGACCTCATCATTCATCTGACACTGCTTTCTCCAAAATTATCAATGATTATCACACCCTAAAGCCTTGTCTTGATCCTAATCCTTCTTCACCTATCTACAGCCATTGACACTATCACCTTCTTTTCTTGGATACTTTCTCCTCTCCTTGCTAGGTTTTTAATGGCATTGCCCCAAATTCTGACTGCTTCCTCAGTTTCCTTTGGTGAATCTTTATCCAAGTCATACTCACTAACTGTGAGTGCTCCCCTCTCCCAAGGCTCTATGGACCCTCTTCTTATCAGCAGTCATAGGTATAATTATCATGTCTCTGCAGATGATTCTCAGATTTCTTTATCCTGCCCTAATCTTTCTTCTGAACTACAGTCTCACATCATCAGCTACCTTGTCAACATCTCAAAATCCTTTAGACATTTTAAACTTGTCATGTTAAAAACATGGCTCATTGCCTTCTCCTCCCCCCCCAAACCACCCTTCTTCCTCACCTCCTTATTACTTTCAAGGGCACCACTAGCCTCCTAGTTATCCAGGCTCAAAATCTCGGTATTGCGAATCCCTTATGTGTTATACTCATCCACATAGCCAATTTGTTTTCAAATCTTACTGTTTTCTGCCTTCGCCACATCTCTTATGTAAGCCCCCTTCTCTCCACCCAGCTGCCACTCTGTCCAGGCCCTCCCTCCTAGCCTCTCTACTGGACTGTTATAATAGCCTCCTTCCATTCCATTCCATTCCATTCTCCACTCAGCTACCAAAATCATCTTCCTAACAAATCTGATCATGTCACTTCTCTACTCAATACATTCCAGTGGCTCTCTATTATCTCCTGCATCAAATAGAAAATCCTCTGTTTAACTTTAAAGCCCTCTACCACCTTGTGCCATCCTACCATTCCCATCTTCCCGCTCCACTCCTTTCCATGTACTTCACCATCCAGTGCCATTGGCCCCCTTGCTCCATTTGCCTTGGTTCCAGCATTCTTTTTGCTTACATTAATGTAGGGGTTGTATGTATTATCCTTAACACACATTCAGCATCAGAGTACTTAGCAAATGAGTACTCAAAAATAGTAACAACAGCAACATCTAGAATTTATATAGCATATTAAGGTTTGCAAAGCCACAGAATCCTTCAGTCTTTCCACAAACCAATACAAGATCAATATTTACTCAAAGAACTCTCTATCTCCTTGCCTGAGCTCCTCTGTCCCTCACCATCTGGCTAGCTCTGGCTCCCAGATTCCTGTGGGCTCTGCTTCCTTTCAGCAAACTCCTCCCACCACAGGTTCCATGTGACTCTATTCAGCCTATCAGGGGGCAAAGTTTATCTTCAGAGCAGGGAAGCTTCCTGTGGGCTCTGCTTCCCTTCAGCAAACTCCTCCCACCACAGGTTCCATGTGACTACATTCAGCCTATTAGGGCGCAGAGTTTACTTTCAAAGGAGGGGAGGTCTTCAAACTCCCCCCTAGATCTATTAAGGGGCAGGGAAGATCTTCAAATTCCCATTCCTATTGTACCAAGTTAATACAAGATAGTTTAGTTATGGAACTTATTAGCATTTAAATGGCAGAATTATTTCTGTTTTTCCCCATATGCATCTTTAATTAAATGCTTGTAACCATACTTCATCAGACTCCTGCGTTTTTTTTATATTTCCTCACCTTAATGAATTTCATGAACCTCCATTTTTACTATCCTGTTTTGTTTTTTTTTGAGTAAGGATTACTCATCTGGAGCCAGTAATGAGTTTCATCCTTCAAGTCTTACATTGGGACCTAAAGTTCATTTTATTCACTGCGTAAGCTTGGTACATTAGAATATATTTATTTGATTATTTGGCTCCTTTTGTGAATTTTGTTCCCTGTTCATTTCTGGGCATCCTCACTCCATAGTATGACATGTGTCTTGGTTGATACACATTGGCAGCTTTCTCTCTCCTCCATTCTCTTTAGTTTTGTAAATCATTTAATTAGGTTTGAAAGACACCAGACAAACTTATTTTTTTATAGCCTTGGTTAGGTTCACTCCAGGCCAGGTCAGTGGCCTGTCCTTCCTTTATTTTAAGTTATGGTTCAGAAATCCAAATGTGATACTCATCTACTACCATCTGTTTACTTCTCAAGTCATTTTTCTCTTCTATTCCCCTTGCCTTCAATAGACAACAGTGAGGAAAATACCATTTATGACCTTATGTCTTTGGTCTTTAGTTTCTTGTAATCTATGGCATTGATGTTTAAGTTCCTTCTGACAGTAGCATTTTTGCCCCTGTTGATCACTGGAAAGCAGTAGTGGTCATGTGGTTGGACAAATCCCTTCATTGCTTCTGTTTTGGCTATATTCCATGGTAAAACAATAGATTTATATTGTTCTCATGTCAACAAATACCTCCTCCAGTACATCTTATCAGGAAATCACTAAGCACAGACAATGTTTTCCTCTTCCTCTGACTTTACTGAATGATCGGTCAGTCTCTTTACGCTTGTCCTAAGTTTATTTATGTATCATTCCTTGGAGGATAAGTAGCTATTTCTCCTTCAACATTCAGACTCTTTCCTTTTGAGGGAAAGTGACCATTTTTTTACTCCAAGTGTTATAAGCTCTGAGGCTCCTTACATCAACTCCCACTTGGACTATATCTCATGTTCTAGAGGTACCCCAGGCTAGTTGGAGTGTCTCTTCTAATGTCATTGACTTAGAGCTCCATTCCAGTGTGTGCTCCCAATATCAATCACCATTTTCAGTTAGTATGGCCCTCATATTATTGATTGACACAAAGATTAATGGCCCACTAACATTTAACCAACTAACATGGATACACCCTCCTGAAGCAGGGACGCACTCCTCCCTGTACTATCTCAGTCTCTGGGGATAGTAGACTCCAAACTAAGGCATTAGCTACAAAGCATTTTCTTCACTAAATTTATTTCTAAATGTGGAACAGCTATGGAAAATTATTCCAGAAAACAGGCAACTTTGTTGGGTCTGATTCATAGATGGATTAGTTCCTACAGTGTTGTGCTAGCAGCAAATTATGGCATGGTACCTGGCCCTGTCTACAGGCTGATTCTTCAAGCAGGTCATTGGCATGTCACCAGGCTCAGCTGCTGGCACACTCCAGTATGGAATTACGACCTCTTCAAGCTCACAAAACAACCATCTCCAGAACTTGGCCTAAAAGCAGGAAAGAATAGACAGAAACTGAAACAAGAGGAGGGCCATGTGCTCATGGCTTCATGTTGGCCCAGGTAAGGAAAGTGGGCTACTGGTAATTGCAGAACCTCAGCACTAGCAGGGCCATTCACTCAGCTGATAGTCTGACCCAGACCCAGTGATCCCATGACTAGAAATAAAACCTCAAGGAGGTCAAAGGAAGAGAGTCTATATGTGTGTGGAGAGGCAATTGCTCTTTTTACCTTTTCCCTTGTGCTTCTTCCAAACTGAGCTTCAGAGAGGAACTGAGCAACATGTCCAGCAGAGACATTTCATAAAGGCTAGTCATACGTAAAGAAAAAAAGACCCGTAAGAAATGATATCAGGGCTTTGTAGGTGTGAATCACTTTAGTCAGGAGTACTCCCTATATGTGTCACTCTACCAATGGATTCTGTGTGTGGGCGCTCTTGCAGGAAACCAGATGACCATTGCTTGACCCCATTAAATTCATAAACAGCAAAAGCTGTATGTGAGGAAACATGTCCCCTGCAAAAGTAGAGGCATGACCATGGAGTCAAGTATGTTTCTATGGAAATGCAGCTGGGCAGGGAAATTTCTTGACCAAATTCTATAAGTTACTTTATCATGAAGACAGCACAAAGGCCCATAAAGTTAAACATTATGTACCCATGTAATCTTTACACATTTTTCATCATCTCTGCTTATGTTTTGTATAACCTTGGAGTGTTGCCATGTCATCAATAACCTCAATAAAATACAGTCTGTTGGAGGGGCTTGGGGCAGTCGCTTGCCTCTCAAGCCTGCCCAGGCTATGCTAACCTAAGCTTGTGTGCTCAACTCCTTTCTTTCCCACATGTCCTCCTGTCCCTTCTAAGTTTCACTTCCAGGACCCTGCTGCACTGAATGCAGCACTCTCTCTTCCCACTGATGTGTGTATTTGGAACCTTAGAAGTCATCCCCCAAGGAACACAAACCTGGGAATGATGAAAGTTGAGGAAGTATTCCAGAGGAGGTGCTTGTTGTTCAGCTGTTTTCCAGTCCTGTTCAACTCTTTGTGACCCCATTTAGGGTGTTGGCAAAGATACTGGACTGGTTTGCCATTTCCTTCTCCAGCTCATTTTACAGTTGAGGAAACCAAGGCAAACAGGGTGAAGTGACTTGCCCAAGGTCACACAGCTAGTTAATGTCTGAGGACATATTTGAACTTAAGAAGATGTCTTCCTGACTCCAGGCTTGGCACTATCCTCCATGTTACCTAGTGCTCAAGAAGGAGTGTTACATCTCAATATTCATAACAGCACTGTCATAGAAAAAGATTAGAAACAAAGAGGGTAACCATTGTCTAGAGAATGACTGAACTGCAATTTGAGAACAGCGTTGCACCAAAAGCATATGATACATTCAGAGAAACATGGGAAGATATGTATGAACTGATGTAAAGTAAGCAGAAACACAGTCATGGTAGCACTTATCCCAAAAATTATGGGGACAGAGGTGAGGTCCTAAGAGTGACAACACCCCATACAGGGGACAGTGGTCACTCCTTTGCCAGTGTTCAGGCCTGGCACAAGGGGACAACGTTCAGGCTACAAGAATGGCAACACTAGGCAGAGAGGCAAGTATCCACAACAGGGCTTGGGCCTTAGCACAGAGAGGCAACAATTGATCCCAGAAGAGTCAGTAGAAGAGGGGAGCTAGTAGCAGCAGGAAGTGGAGGCAGAGCAGGCAAAAAGTTGAGGTTGGGATCCCAGCAGTAGAGTAAGTTCTGGCTTAGGCAGCAACAAAGTTAGACCCATCAAAGCCCTTTGTTTCCCATTAACTGGAACTTTAATTTGTTCAGTCATTTTACAGCCTTGTCTGATCCTATGACCCCATTTGGGGTTTTCTTGCCAAAGATACTGGAGTGGCTTGCCATTTCCTTCCTTGTCGAACTCATTTTACAGATGAGAAAATGAGGCAAACAGGGTTAAGTGACCTGCCCAGGGTCACACAGCTAGTAAGTGTCTGAAGCCAGATTTGAACTCAGAAAGGTGAGTCAGACTCCAGGCCAGGCACTCTATCCACTGTACTACCTACCATATTGTTCCCAATACAATTTCCAGTCATCATTAGAGAACTCTTTCCTAGAAAAAGTTTGGAGGACCAAGGAATGACATTGTTGGGAAATGGCTTGTTTTCTGTGGAGAGGGGTCACTATCTATCTTGCCCCTACAAGAGGCCAGTTCCTTATCAGAGGCCTCCAGAGGAGCAAAGATTGGGCATCCCCACCCATGGGGCTCTCAGAAAGGCTAGGCAAGGCAAAAAGCACTTACGTTCTTATGTGCTAGTGATACCAATATAAGAAAAAAGGACGGTCCCTTCCTTCGAGGAGCTTACACTATCCTAGGGGAAGACAACACCCACAAATGGGAGCTTAGAAGGGGAGAGCAGACACTCCTACGAGGGCAGGGTGTCTGCAAAGTCAGCAGCAAAACCTGGATGGGAACGAAGGATGGCTTGTCTGGGCCTCTCCACAAAAGGGAGGCCCCCGGAAGGGGAAAGAAGCCAGCATGGGTGGGAGGGAGGTCCCAAGTTAAAGGTCACAGCAGTCCGTGGCCCTTCCAGGGAACCAGAAAGTGAAGCCTGGTGACAAATTGTGGGAGGTCCAAAGTCAAACATGGAGGGAAATTAAGGAGGGGCAGAGAGAGAGGGCCTGGCTGGGGAATACAGGGGACACTTAGTGAATGGTGGTATGGGCTGATAACCCAGATCAACCCTGGAACTAAGCCAGGCTACATACAAGAGGGCAATGGCCTTTCAACTACTTTACTATGGATAACCCAGGCTGGTGAGGAGCATATGAAGGATTGTGTAGGAAGTGTCATTATCTACAATGCAACCCTGGTACTGATCGTACTAATTGTCCCCAGCTTATAGCAGGAGACACTGTGAACTGCAACTATTTTACATTCCTTACTACGTGGACCTGGCTGGTTTTTTTCTTCTTACTTTTAAAAAAATACTTTTTTATTTAAAATTTTGAGTTCCAGAGAATCCCAGAGAATCAAGTAAAAAACTTCTTGAGACAATAAATAAATTTAGCAAAGTTGCAGGATATGAAATAAACCCACATAAATCCTCAGCATTCTTATATATATCCAACGAAGTCCAACAGCAAGAGATCGTAAGAGA
>CM053582.1:70957143-70991643 GCA_028627135.1 Pseudochirops cupreus
GGCTGCCTGGAAGGCTGAGAGGGCTTGCCTGAAGAAGCATGACTGGGATAAGACTTTGTTTGTTCGTGGCCTGGCTGATCCTTGAATTCCAGGCAAGAGAAGTGGTGAAGAGTTTGATATGTGCTGGACCCTGTGAACTTCAGTGTGTGCCAGGGACTGCCCTGAGGACTGGAGAAGGACCTGGGAGCTGTCTGCTTCTGAATCCAGGTAACTGTTTGGTGGATTCAGGAGGGAGCTGGGACTTTGGAAGGGGATCTGGGGAATCAGAGAGACCACTCAGAGTCAAGATGAAGAAAAGACCTTCCCTTGGGTGAAACAAGTTTTTTGGACACTGAGGGGTGGAGGGTTTGTGTGGTTTTCTAATGACTGTATTTGTGATTAATGATATTTAGTAATTGTGAATCTAGATCAGTGACTGAGTAAGTTAATGGTTGCGCCACCAGTGGAAGTTTGAGTATTCTATTGTTTCTTGTTAATGACTGAGTTGCCCCATGAGTGGAAGTTTGATTCTATTGTTCCTTGTTCTGAATATTGTGGCCACTGTAGTGAAAACTGTGTGGCCATTTTCTGTGATAAGATGTAATGTGAAAATTATGTTGTGATATATTGTGAATGTTTGTCTTTATTTGTAATGGAATAAAAGAGTGTTCACTATATTTTGTAACCTGAACTCTAAAAGCTGTTCACAGTAGCATTCCTTTGGGAATCTGCTGGTGTGTGGCATTATAGTAGCCAAGGTCAGAAGGAAGGCTGAAAATTGGAGAAAAATTTATACACAGATTCTCAGATAAAGGTCTCATATCTCAAATATATGAAGAAGTTTATCAAATTTATAAGATTATGGGTCATTCCCCAGCTAATGATTGATCAAAGGATATGAAAAAGCCATTTTCTGATGAAGAAATCAAAGCAATTTATAATCCTACAAAAATGCTCTAAATCTTTGATTAGAAAATGTATATTAAACAACCTTGAAATATCATTTTAGATCTATCAGATTGGCTACAATGACTCAAAGGGAAAGCAACAGATTTTGGAAGGGATGTAGAAAAATTGGCATAAAAATTTATTGTTGGTGGAACTTCAATTCATCTGATTATCTCAGATTTTAAAAAAATCACTTTATCCCTCTATCAATTGGACATTCTAGACTGATTTCGTTCAGAGAGAAGAATGAGGTAATAAGGATCCAATTATATTTAATTCTTATTCTTACAAGTTCTAAACATATCTCTAATGCCACATTTTAAGCGCATTTTGCATTAAAAGCTGATCTACTCATAGATGGTCAGACTTTCCAACTATCCCTCTGAGAGAGCACATGTGACTTTAAAGGAGCCCACATTCTAATACAGATTAAGAGAAATGTGCTAACCCTACTGACTGTGTTTCTGAGCAACCTCCATTCTGAAGCTAAGCAGGATCTTGCTTTCCTGGAAATCTTCAGGTTGCCACTTCTTTGCTCTCCCCCTCCCCCCTCCCGAAGTCCCTAATCTTTCCTCCAATAAGGAATCAGGTGAGGGAGTGATGGGGAGGAGAAGCTCTCAGAGCTGGCCAGCCTGGTGGGAGGTGGCCCAGGTGCAATCAGAGCCCTGGGGTGGAATTTGGGGGCCTGGGAGGGATCTAGGGCAGGAGAGGGCTCATCCCAGTGGCCAAGGCATTCCAGGTGAGGGAGGGCTGGGCTTGGGGAGGAGAGGCAGGAAGGATCCTGAGCTCTTGGTGCTGGAAGTGACTGGAGGAAAGAGCTCATCCTGGGGCCTCAGAGGATGGGCAGAGGGTGGGAGAACCCTCCCCCAGGGGGCTGGGCTGAGATTGGGCTGCCTTCTTCCTTCCCTTCTAGTCCTGATCTCTCTGCCTTCCTCCCTCAGACCTGAGATCAGGCTGCCTTCTGTTGGATCTGAGATCTCTGCCTTTTGAACCCCAGCTCTGTGCCTGCAGATCTCAGGCAGGTCTGAGCCAGCCCCTCACAGACCTGCTGGCTTCTGCTGGCTGTCCTTACCTTGGTCTCATCTTTCTCCTCTGACCACTCGGTGAGAGCCCCCCAGGTCAGCCCTGAGCAGCCCTCCCTCCCTGACCTGGCTACTGCAAAAACTTCCCTCCCTAACTCTTTTCCAGACTCCCAATCACTTCCCTAATGTTCAGAATTACCCTCCCCAGACTTAAGATTGGGTCACCCTTTCCCAAAACTCAAACCTCACCCACAGGACCCAGGAATCCTGCCTCCCTGCCCCAGCTTTTGGTTAGAGAATCAGTTGTTCTGCCTTCTGACCAGGCCCTCTATGAGGACCCAAATTTCTGCCTGCCCTCAGAACCTCACTTTGGATGCAGGAACCAAAACTCCTTCCTGTCAGCCCTCACCAGAACCCACAGCCCCTGGGCTGCTTCCCTATCAGATCCCAGGCACTGGCTCCCTGTGTCTGGTCTCCCTTGAGGGATTCCAGGCCTAAGCTCTCGCAGAGGCTCCCAGGAGTCCTCCCCAGCTCCTAGTTAGACCCCAGGACACAGTCCTCCTGCTTTCCCAGGCTCAATGTTCCCCTGGAGCCCTTCTGTCACTGCAGTGTCCCTGATCTTCCTGCCATGAGCTGGGTTAGAATGTCTGCCTCCCAGCTACCACCTGTGCTCCCCTTCCCCAGGCCTCCTGCTCCCTTGCCCCTCTTTTAGAGGCCTCAGGCCCCCTTCCAGGGGGCTGAATCCCAGACTGGATTTGGTTTCCCAGCCTCAGGCTTCCCCTGGTCATTCCCTGCTGATTCCATCCCAGAGTCCTTCTTAAGCTTCCCTTCTTTATAGATCAAGCAGTCAGTCTGTTGTCCAGATAATGTGTGTGGTAGTTGTGGAGAGGGGAGCCAGGGAGGACAGAGGACCAGGTGGAGGGAGATCTCTGACTCAGGAGCCCCTAAGGCCCTGACTGGTGTCATCCCACCTGTGATCCCAGGTCCCTTCTGCCTCTTGGTTCTCTGAAGGAGGATGGGGGATGGGAAGGGGACAGAAGAGAAGGAGCAGGAGATGGAGTGAAGGAGTCTTCCTCTTTAGACCACCTTCATTTCCAAATGGGCCCTGCCTGCTTTCTCCCTCACTCTGTGTGTTGGGTCTCTCCCTTGAGGGCAGGGCAAGGTCTTTGTAACTCCTATGGGTCCTCTCTCTGTAAATCCCTGCAGGCCAGCCTCCTGCCCAGGATGAGAAAGGAAGGGCCTCTGCTTCTCTGGGATCCTTCAGCCTACCCAGTTCAGCCTGCAGGGGACCCACGCCTGGCCCAAGCAGGGAACCTGGAGCCAGAGGGAATGTCCCCTGGGAGCTGCAGACCCCCAGCCCAGATTAGTGCACTCTGTCCCTAGACTTGACCCACATCTGCCAAAGAGGCCATTTCCACATGGTGTATGAGGCCAGCAATCCCCTGCCTAAGGATTGTTTCATTACCAAAACAGGCAGGAAATGCAAACAGTGGCAACAACACTGTCCTGTTTTCTCTTCTGTTTTAAACTGATCCATTGAAACTTTGGCATCTTGTCCCCCACACTCCCGCCCCCCAATTTCTGCCCTCCCATGTGTATTTTTTAAGCTCTCATTCATGATATCACAAAGTTGGCCACATCCCTCATTCCTCTCTGTCCTATAGGGGTCTGTCTCTGCTCCCTTTAAGCATACCTTACCCCCCTCCCCCACCCATCCATGGCACTTCTCCCCCTCCTCTGTCTCTAGTGGCCAAGCTCTCCCTGGTACCAGCTGAAGGGCCAGGAAACCCTTTCTCTGAGTCTTGCCTGGCTGGGCCTGGAGCAGAGCCCTGAAGGTCCCCCAGCCCTTGTCCTTTTCCTTGCTCTCAGCAGAGCAGAAATTTCTTTCCTGATGCTGCTCATGGCCTCCTGCCTCAGGCCAGACAGCCTTCCCTGGTCTCTCTGAATCCCTCCCCTGCACCAAGCCTTAGGCTTAGTCCACAGGCCTTTAGAAAGTGGCTCCTCTGTGCTAGGCCCTGTTCGAAATTTCAGTCAACCCAAAGGAGCGAAAAAGCATTCCCTGCCCGCAAGGAACTCCTGGTCTAAGGTGGGAGACAACCTGTCAGCTTCTGCACCAGACAAACCCTGTATAGTATGGATGGGGGGCCCTGAGAGGGAAGGCTGGGGCAGTTTGGGGACCAAGAAAAGCTTGTTTTCTGAAGGTGAAATTTTAGCTGAGATGTGAAGGGAGCCAGGGGGCTCTGGTGAGAAGGGAGGACATTCCAAGCATGAGAGTTGGCCATTGGGAAGACCCAGTCAGGGGATGGAGGGTGTGGGTCAAGGATCATCCAAGAGGCCAGAGTCCCTAGATCAGTGGGGAGGGGGAGGGAAGGAAGGTACAAGGAGTGGTTTTGGGCTGGTCACAGGGTGTCTACTGTGTGCCACAAGCCTTGCAAATCTAATCCATGTTCATCTTGTTGCAAGAATTGTCAGGGCCCTTGCTAGGGACGGCGTGAATAAGACAGCACAGAACGCAGCCAAACGGGCACACTGCCCTTTGTGTGTGCACTTGTGTGTGGCCCACACCTTCATTTCCACAGAAGTTATACACATACACACATCCCTGAGTATGTGTGCACACACATATAGGTGAGACTTGATGTATAGGTGTATGTGTGTGTGTGTGTGTGTGTGTGTGTATCATTTCCTCTGAACTACCAATCCCAGAGAGAGTCAAAATAGTTTGTAGTGAGAACAGATAGAGCCATCAAGCAGAAAAAGGTACAGAAATGGTCAATTTTTACCACCATGTCAATCAAGCTTCAGTGTTCTGTTGGTTTACCTTTCTCTCATTCGTGGTTTAGAGCATTTTTTCCTGTGGTTGTGAATTACTCTGTAGTTTTATTTTGAGAATTCTTTGACCATTTATCTATTGGGGAATGACTGTTATTCTTATGTTTACTAATTGTTTATGTATCTTGGACACCAAACCCTTATCCCAGAAGTCTCCTAGCAAGGTTTTCGGTTTTCCCATTTGAGGACTTTCTTTCTTATCCTGGATGCACTATGTTGTCTGTGAAGAAGCTTTTCAGTTTCGAATAATCAAAGTTTTCTATTTTATTTTTATAACTGCTTCTATCTCTTGTTTGGCCAAGAATACATCTCCTGCCTGTGCCTGTGAAAGGTACATGAACTATTTCTCTCCTAATTTTTTAATCAGATTGGCTAAGGGATTACCTATTTTACTGGCCTTTTCTAAAAAAACCCTTTTAGTTTAATTTATCCTTTCTGTGATGTTTTCTTTTCCATTGTCTACATTTCATTCCTAATTTTAATACCTTCTCTTTTATGCTTATTTTAGGTTTATTGGTTGGTTTTGTATTTTATTAAAATACACATTCATTTGATTAATCTTCTGTTAGCTTTCTTTTTTTTTTCTATTCTCTTAATACATGACTATAAAAATATGTTTTTCCCCCTGGGGACTGCTTGAGCTGGATCTCCCAAGTTTTGCTAAGTTACCTCATCATAACAGTTTTCTTTTACAAAGTTATTAATCATTTATTTGATTTATTCTTTGACTCAGTCATTATGAAATACATCATTGCTAAGTCTCTATTGGGGTAGTATTTTTTTGTTTGTGATCCCTCATCTTATTTCATTATGAAAGAAAAGGATATATTGATAATTTCTGCCTTTTTGAATTTGTTTGCGTTATCTCTATGCCACAGTCCATGGTTAATTTTTATAAAAGTTCCATGTGGTGCAAAGAAATATGCATGTTCCTGTGCTATTCCATTTGTAAGGTGCCATAAGTCTTTGGATTCTAGATTCCCCAGAAGTTTACTCAACTCTTCTGTTTTTGTGTCCTTCTGCTTCTTCCCCTCCATTTTCTTCTATTAGGCATGTAGATTTCCCTTCCTTTCTTCCCTCTCGGCTAGTCCTATTCATTAGGTTTTTTAAAATTTCATCAATTACAAAAATTGATGCCCCTTTCTTTCACTCTCTTCATTATCCATTATCCATCTTTTCACCCTGTTTTACCTAGACCCTCATTCACTGATACCTGACCCCTACAATCATCTGGTCTCTCTGTTTTCTCTGTGTACTTCATGCATTCAAATCCTCCAAGGCTCCTCCTCCTCAAATCCTACATTCTAAGCTCCACCCTCCAGGTGCTTTCTGGCACTGCCTTCCCACTGTATACCCTCTCCCCCAATCTGCTCTCTCCTATGTCCTCCCCCATTGCCCCTTTGACTTTCCGGTAGGGCATGATGGATCTCCCTATCCCAGTGCCTGTGTATCTTAATTCCCAGTTGCATGTAGTTAATAATAATAATAACAATAATAAATATATATACATATATATATATTAAACATTTGATTATAGAACTTTAAATTCTAGATTCTTTCGCTTCCTCCCTCATCATCTACCCCCACTGGAAAGACAAGCAATTCAATACAGGCTGTACATGCACCACTGCATTTTGTAGACACAAAAATGTCTGTGCCCTTCCATTAACGCTTGCAATGCAAGTAATCCAAAATAAGACATGTTATGTCATAGCCCAGACATCCCCACCTTCACCCTATTATGCAGAACTCCTAACCCTAAACCTGGAGAGAAGTGTTATTGTATCCGATCAGCCATGGTCCCCGGCCATTCACCAATCAACTTTTACCACATCTCGGCTCCTCTCTGGGCCCGGGAAAGCAACACTCCCTTACAGATTTCTGGTCCAGTTACCTGGTTATTGTTGCCATCTGCTCACACTTCTCACAAACTCTTCATAGAGTTTTCTTTATAACACATACCTTGCGTCTGTTCTGATAAGGAAAAAAATGTCATCTCTCTGCCTCAGAGATCCTCCTCTCTCACTGAGAGATGATGTAACTTCTCTGATTCCGTAGGGAGAAGCAGTTTATGGTAACAAGTTTCTCCATTTTATTACAACTGCAAATATGAAAAAAGTTCCCTCCATATTCCATTGGGCTTTTTGTGACTATGCTTTTATTTGCTGGCTGTGTCACTCATAAAGGGTGTGGCCTTCGGGTAAATATTTTTTCTACACTTCAATTTCCTCCTATAAACTGATGACGATTGGACTAGATGCATTCTGAAGTCTCTTTCAGTCCTAAGTCCTATTATTTTTTTTTGAGGAGGGCCAGAGTTAATTGATGTGCCCATGCTCACAAGGTTAGTAAGTGTCCAGTGTCTGAGGCCAGGTCCTCCTGACTCTAGGGCTGGTGCTCTATCCACTGTGCCTCCTTCCTGTCCCAGTCCTATGACTTTTGATGGTTTAGGAGTTGGTGACATTCCAGAATGTGACTCTGAACTTCACCTCAGGCAAGTGGGGTCTCTTGGGCCATTCTCAGAAAGAGTTGTATGAGAATATCAGGTTGGAGACTACCCAGAAACTACTCTCTGGCTAAGAACCACTTTCCCTAGAACCATTATGAATCTACCATTGAGGGAACAACCTTCATTCCCTTCTAAGTGTGTAGGGTTTCTAGCATTTATCAGTTATTAGACAGGCCAAAGTGTTGGTCTCCAATGACCAAGAGACAAGCTTTTCCTGCTTCCTGGTTTTCCTGGAAAAGGTCTTTGCACTGTGTGAGAGAGAGCTGGAGGTAGCCTTTTTTGGTGATTATAATTTCCCAATCTGCAAAAAAAAAAAAAAAAGGCATTGAGGTAGAGCTCTGAGCCAATGGATTCATGGTTTCAAAGATATTAAAGGGTCTATGGTCCCCTGTAATTAAGTCAACTCCAGACCTTCCTCAGGGTCTGAGAAACCTCTTTCATCCAGGGCTTTATTTTTATGACTTGATACCAGATTTAATACTTGTACATTCTAGAGGGGCTACAAAATGAATAGAATCCCATTTGTTGATGGACCTTCCTTTGAGTGCCAAAAGCAATGCATCAGCTAGAAATGGTATATCAACAGGAGAATCTCAGGTTTGGTGAAGCACGGAGCATCTCCACTGACTAAGTGGCCATAATATGGTTACCTGTTCGTGTTGGACAAGAGAGTTGTCTGGAGGTACAAAAATAAGTTGGGAGATTTTCCATGTAATTGAGAAACCTCTGCCATGCTGGCCTTGGTCACCATAACAAGGAAAAAACAAGGGTGGGGGGCCTCTAGTTAACTTCCTATGATTACGCAAATGAATTTACAATCTGGAGTTCACACCTCTGGGGTCTAACATGTAGAACTTATGATCACTACCCCATCAAATCATAACAAACTGATTGATACTAATTAGGAAATTATAGGAGTCCAAATGAACCATTTCTACTCTTTGTTGCCCCTGAAGCTGTCTCTTACTGGTTCTAGGGATCCTGAGATCAAACCAGTGCTGAAGAAGCTCACACTTGAAAGTGATCTCAGAGGGTGTATCTAGTCTAACATCTCCCTGAACATGAATTTTGTCCACCAAATCTCTGAAACTGTTGAGGTAGCTTTTCTTTGGAGATGGGCACTGAAGCGAAGCCCCTACCTCCCAAACCAGCCTTGTTCTCTTTGGTTGGGTGTGGTCTTTGAAAAATTCTTCCTGTTGACAAGTATCAATTTGTACTTGATGCTCTTAGTCTCAGTCTCAAAAGCCTGGTATATCCAGTGTGTCCTTGGTCCTTTTTCATACTTTCCCCAAATTCTACCACTAATGGTAGGAAAAGAAGGAAAGAGAATAAGCATTTATATATACCTACTATGTGCTTAGCTAAGAGTTTTTTTTTTACAAATGTTTTTTTGATTTAGTCCTCACAACAAGCCTGTGAGTTAGTTGGTATGATTCTCATTGTTAAATGACTTGCAAAGGTACTAACAAGTATCTGAGAACAGATTTGAACTCAGGGCTTTCTGAATCCAGACCCAAGGCTCTGTCCACAGCATTACCAGCTGGTTTTTATATTCTAGATAATGGAATCTGTGCTGCTGAACAATCCGTCTGTGAGAGAAATCAAAAAAATATAATTTTCTGACTACAAATGAGCTTCCAAATAATCTCCTTCCCATCCCTCACTGAAGTTCCTAACAATAAATACTACTCAACAGTCCTGGGAACAATCCTGTGACCATTCCTGCATGCTTCCTTTCCCTAAAGAGCACTAAATTGCCAGTGTCTCCCTACCCTCATCCCTTCCTTGCTCCTCATGCCCAGAACTTCCAGTTTTCCCATAGAAGATCTGATCTCCCATTTTGAGCAAGGGGAACCCCCATGGATCCTGAAGCAGAAAGGCCCCCAAACCTCCTGGATAGGTGAGTGAGGTGAGAGCAGGTACATGACGGTTATTTTCACAAGAGGTCAGAGTGAAAGGATTTGTGGGTCAGGAAGGCCTACTTACAATTCTTTTTCAGACACTCTTTAGCAGTGGTATCTTGGGCAAGTCACTGAACCACTGAACCTCTGTTTCCCCATCTGTGAAATGAGCCTGGAAATCTATGGCCTTTGAATTCCCTAGCAGTGATGAATCTATGATCCCATAAAGAGTGATTGATACTTGAAGACATGGAGCTCTCCTGAAAGTATCTAAAAAGAGTTGTCTGACTTGAACTCTTTCTTAGACTTTCATCTGGTCAAAAAGCATTTTTAAGCCACTACTATGTGTCACACCCCATGCTAAGCATTGGGCATATAAAGAGATGCAAGGTAGATATCCTCCAGGAAATCCACAGCAGAGAACCCTCCAGCAGCCTTTGTGCTCTCCAGTAATTGGTCTGGTCAGGTCCCACCCAAGTTAGAACCAGAAAGGTGAAAGGAGACACAAAACAAGACTCGAGCCAGAACCTGCAGTTGACTACTGGGAGAGAGACTAGATTCTATATATTAAGGTGGGAATTAGGGCCTGATATTGATGCTGGGTCCAGACAGTTAATCAATAAACATCAATTAATTGCCCATTAGGTTCTAGGAAACATGCTAAACTCGGGGGATTGAAAGAAAGTCAAAAGACAGTCCCTGTTGTCAAGGGCTTCACAATCAAGTGAAAAAACTGGGAAATGGTTCAGGAAGAAGCAACAAATCAAGAGCCTCAGTCTTAGCAGATCCAGTCCAAAAAAAGTGTTTTGGTATGGAGGCGCATTAAGTTCAATGGAGACATAAGTAGACACAAGGAAAGAGGAGAATGGCAGTTCAAGAAGGGAAGCACGATAATAATAGTCATAAAAACAGTGGTTCTGTTGCTCATAACCCAGCTCTCCATCAGAATTTCAAGCTGGAGAGGAGTGGGCAAGGTTGTGATGGAACAGAGGCCCTAGCTGTGGAAGGACCAGAGTACAGACCAGGAGGACACTGACCAGACCTTTTCCTAGACCACAGCACTTTGGAAGTACCCCAAACCTACAGGCCCATAGGCCTAGCACAAAAGAAGCAGAATGTAAAAATTCAGAAATTCACACCTCACCCCCACTTTCATGGTGCGCAGAGCCTATGTCAAACAGTAACAGCAAAGAACCTGACTGTAAGGAGCTACTTTGGTGTCAAGGAAGCTCAAGACTCAAACACAGAAGATGACACTGACTTGAAAACATTAAGCTAAGCCTTAAAGGGGGGTAGGGGGCATATCTATTGGACACAAGCTCAAAATACCTGGACTCTTCCATATAAGATAAATATTGAGCTAAAGAAGGAGATTTTTTTTAAAGGAGTACTTTTTAAAAAAAATGAAATGAGGGTTAGAGGAAAAACTGGGAAAAGAAATAAAGGAAATGGATTAAAATGATGTTAAAATAATTCACAGTCTAGCAAAAGAGCCATAAAAATACTGAAAAATATACTCCTTAAAAATTATAATCGGCCAAATGGTAAAAGGTATAAAAATTAACTGAACAAAATAACTCCTTCAGAATGAGAATTGATCAAATTTAAGCCAATGACTCTTTGAAACATCCAGAAACAATAATGTATCAGCCAACTAAAAAAAATAAGTATGAAATATTTTATAGGAAAATTAATTGACCCGGAAAAGAGATTAAGGAGAGATATTTTAAGAATGCTTAGACTACTTGAATGCCACAATCAGTGAAAGAATTCACCAATCACCTCTTGAAAAAGATACCAAAAAGAAAACTCCTAGGAATATTATAGTCAAATTCCAGAGTTCCCAGGTCAAGGAGAAAATATTAGAAGCAGCCAGGAAGAAACAATTTGAGTATTTGGAAACACAATCAGGATAACACAAGACCTAGCAGCTTTTACATTAAGGGATCAAAGAGCCTGGAATATGATATTTTAGAGGTCAAAGGAACTAGGATTAACACCGAGAATCAACTACCCAGCAAAACCAGATGATGAAAAAACCAGAGCTGAACAGAAAATTTGACTTTCAAATACAAGAAGCAAGAGAAGGTAAACAGGAAAAAGAAATAATAAGAAACTTATTAAGCTTGAATTATATACATTCCTACATGGAAAAATGATAATTGTAACTCATACTTTTCTCTGTATGAGGATAGTTGAAGAGAATATATGTATGTACGTATATTTGTATGTATGTATACACACATATATGTATGTATAGGAGGGTGTATGTGTGTATAAATATATATGTGAGTGTGTGCATATGTATGTACATATTTCCATAGACAAAGTACAGGATCAGTTGAATAGGGATGATATCTAAAAAGGGATGATATCTAAAAAAATAAAATTAAGAGGAGAGAGAGGAATATATTGAGAAAAGGAGAAAGACAGAGATAGATTGGGGTAAATTATCTCACATAAAAGAGGCAAAAGAAAGCTGTTACAATGGAGGGGAAGAGCAGGAAGATAAAGGGAATGGGTCAACCTTACTCTCATTTAATTTGACTTAAGGAGGGAGTAACATACACACTCAACTGGATATCTTACCCTACAGGAAAATAAGGCAGAAGGGGATAAGAGGGAAGATAGAAGGGAGGGCTGATTAGGGGAGAAGGTAGTTAGAAGCAAACACTTTTGAAAAGGGAGAGGGTCAAAGGAGAAAATAAAATAAGTTGGGGGTGGGACAGGATGGAGGGAATTATAGTTAGTCTTTCACAATATAATTACTATGGAAATGATTTGGCTAACTACACATGCACAACTTATATTGAATTGCTTATCTTCCCAGTGGGAGTGGGTGAGGAAGGAAAAAGGGAAAAAATCTGGAACTCAAAGTTTTAAAAGAAAATATTTTAAAAATTGTGTTTTTTTTTTACAAGCAACTGGGAAATAAGATATACAGGCACTGGGGTATAGAAATCCATCTTGCTAGAAAGTTGGGGGTGGTAAGGGAGGATATAAGAGAGAACAGAATAGGGAAGGCGTATTCAGTAGGCTCACTATTTTGGGATGTGGGGTAGGGGAAAGATGGGGAGAAAAATATGTAGCTCAAAATCTTGTGGAAATGAATGTTGAAAACTAAAAATAAATAAATAAATTGAAAAAAAAGAAAAAAAGAATTTAATCTCCTCTGAGGGCAGGGAATGTCATAATGGTTTGTACAAAAAAAAAAGAAAGAAAGAATGTGACTTTGGAAACTCTACAGAAGATGGATGGGAAAAGGAGAGAGCAGGGAGGAAGGAGGCCAGTTAGGAGGGTATGCCAGTGCCTCAGGTGAGAAGGGTCAGGACCTCGCCTTCAATGATAGCCCTGTGAAAAGAGAGAAGGACAAAGAGATCATGGATCTAGAATGTAGAAGATCTGGGAACTGGGGACATTTACGCTTTATCTTAATATCTTTCAGACTTGGAGACTAGAACTGAATTCACAGAGGAAACACCAGTGAACACTATTTCAGAAGATGAATCACTCAAGGGACCAATAGTTGAAAAACTCAGAAAGGAAGGTCTTTGAAATTCTCTTGATGAGGAATCTGGAGCTCAGAGACACCAGGAAAAGAAGCAGCAAGGAGATCAGGAGAGAGATATGAGACAAATAGTTAAAAACCAAAAGATTCATGTAAGATATAAGATTTTGAATGTGATGAATGTGGGAAAGGCTTCAATGCTGCTTCAAGTTTTGATGTTCATAGAAGGATTCATACTGGAGACAAGCCTTATCAATGTGAAGAATGTGGGAAGGATTTCCAAATTTCAACACAGCTTCTTGTACATCAGAGAATTCACACTGCAGAGAAACCTTTTAGGCTCAATGAATGTGGGAAATCCTTCCTTGAAAGATCAAGACTGACTCACTACCATAGGATTCACAATGGAAGGAAGTCTTATGACTATAATAAATGTGGGAAATCCTACTCTAACAGTCAAACTTCCTTTGACATCAGAGGATTCATAGTGGAAAAAAAAATCTTACAGATACAGTGATTATGAGAAATTGTTCAGTGAAGGTTCAAACTTTATTCACTATCATACAATTCATACCAAGGTGAAGTCTTAGAACATGTCAACAATGTGAGAAATTACCTCAGATTTTCAGCCTTATTACATTTCAGACTATTCATATTATAAAGTATACACACACACGCACACACACACATGTACACACACATACACACATACATACATACATTTAGTTGGAAGGTTTCCTACCTCCTCAGACCCTCTTACAGACATCAGAAGATACCTATTGGAAAGTAGCCTTATAAATGTATTGGATGTGATAAAATGTTTGAACAGCACTGAATCCTTGCCAAACACCAGAAAATTTCCATCAGAGAGAATCCACACAAAACTAATAAAAAAGGGGAAATCCTCTCATGTTAACTCAGCAATAAGAACTCCTACCACGGACAAGTCTGACCTCTCATCCAAAACTGGGTGTAATGGGTTTCCCTGGCACACATCTAATGGATACATTTGTTTTGTGTATTTTTGATCCATTCTGTATCTCATTTTTGGAAACAGGGAATTCAGATCATTCATAATTATTGTGCTAAGTAATAAATGTGATTTTTCCTCTTATTGTCAATGTGACTAGATTCAAAGAAATCTAATTCCGAGACTCTCTTCTTTGGGAAAATGCTTCTTTGTGGCCCAGGTCATGAGGAAGGGTTGAGGAATGGGGATATGCATTATTTAGTTCCTTTCATTTTGTCCCCACAGCAACCCTGGAGGATTAGTGCTGTCATTATCCCCACTTTGCAGTTGAGAGAACTGAGGCAAGCAGAGCTTGAGTGACTAGCCCGGGGTCACATAGCTAGTGAATGTCTGAACTTGGATTTGAACTCATGACTTTCTATTTCAACCTAAGCACTCTCCCCACTCCAATAGCTCTGTCTTACAAGGCAGCTTTCCTGACCTTGCCACATTCAGATGAGCTTTTCAAACCCGCTCATACTAGGTGTGATCTAGTAAAAACTTTACACAATTTTCTAGGTGCAAAAGCCTTACCCCAATCTGAAAGGGCCTCTCAGCTTCAAAGATGGGAATGTCGTTTAGTCAATAAACACTTAGACCAGGTCTGCACAGCTTGTATACTTCTTCAGACACAGGAGGTTAGACTAGAGCCTGACACAAGTCAGTTGCCTGCTGGTTGGTTGGTTGCCATGTGACAAATGGTAGAGTAAGCAGTGGCAACCCTACATTTTTTCATAGCTTCCTGGAAATCCTTTGGCAGTCCATAAACTCTGGCCATATGCTGTGCAGGTCTGATTATGACAATGTGTCAGGAGCTGGGCATTTGAAGCAAAGAAAAAGGTAGTCCTATATCCAAGCCATGTATGGAGAGTGAGGTGGTACCATAGTGCACAGGAAACCAGCCCTGGCATCAGGAAGACATGAATTCAAATCTGGCCTCAGACACTTCCTAGCTGTATGAGCCTGGGAAAATCAATTAAACATATTTGTTTCAGTCTCCTCATCTATAAAATGAGATGGAGAAGAAACGGCAAACCAGTCCAGCATCTCTGCAAAAAAAAAAAAATCCAAATACAGTCAGGAAGAGCTATATACACCTGCCAACACAACACAACACGACACAACAAGGACCACATGCCCTCAAGGAGCCCACAATCTAACGATGGAGACAGCAAGCAAACAAATACAAGCAGACAAATGGGACACAGGATAAAGAGGCTGCTGGCTGGTTGATGTCCTCTGTTCCCCAGCAGGACCAAAATGACTTCACTGTGTTGGAGTCAAGTTCCAGGTGTCTGGCTGTGGCTGATCAGACCTCTGAGCTCAGAAGGCTCTGCCACAGGTTAGTCACAAAGTGTCCAGTGATCATTTGGAGCAGTGGCTCTAAATCTGCACATCTTGCCTTTCTTAAGGGATGCTGTCATTCCACCCACCAGGAGGTGAGCAGATTGGTCCTTAAAAGGCAGCTCAGACCCCCAGGGGTCCACTGCAGCTTTAGTCCAGTGAGAAAATTACCCTATGATGTGGGTCACCTGTGTACAAGGCTGTGACTCCAGCTCCCAGTGTGTCCCCACCTACTGCTTCCTCATTTTCCTGTTAACTCCAGATTTTGAGATCAGTATAGTGGTAAAATGGTATTGGTGATGTCTTTAGATACATGCCTAAATTAGATTTTAAGTGTGGCACAGTTGTACCAAGTCACTGGTCTCACTCTCTCCCCCTGAGATGTCACAGTCCAGTGTCAGGGCAGAGTCAAGAGGACTGGTGATGGCTCAAGATTCCATGGATGACCATGGCAATTTCCATGTTTAACCATGCTGTCAGCATGCCACAGCTTCCACACCCCTCAGCTCCTCCTCCATGGGCTGACTGCTCCCAGCTCTTGCCTGGATTCACCCAAGTCTTGCCTGGATTCAAACTTAGGCAGCTCTCCACTCCTCTTTGATAAGAACTGCTCCACTCCAAACCCTTCAAAGTTTCTTTTTCTAGGAAAACAAAGTTTACACATATTGCAGCACTATAATTTCAATTCACTTTCATTCTGACAGAGTAACAGAAACCAACAAAAAAGTCTCTGGCTGAGAAATCAAACAAATTAACAATAAAGGCCCATCACTTCTGTAAACTGCAGTAAAGTTCTCTTTTAAGACTTCTGTATCAGCAGTAAAGTCCTCTTTCCACAGACAATACAGATGGACAGAGTGGTGAAAATCATAAAAAGTCTCAAGGACCATGGCTGAGCCTAGAGAAGCTCCCCTCTTTTTGTGTGTCTGGCTAGGAGCAGGTTTCCTGGTGCCATGGCTGCACTGCAGCCATGGGGATGATGGGCTCCAGGGCCTGGGAGTGACTGAGGGTGATTTCATGCCCTGTCTCTAAAAGTGTCGGTGGTCCTGTCCAAAGATCAGAAGATGTATCTTGCCCAGATGTACCGGGATGCGGCTTGTGGGACTTGCAGGACTCTTTGTGAACACTCAGTGTGAGAACTCTCTTGGCTGCAAGAAGACAGCAATCCTGGGCCCGCGGAGCCTTGGAGCCTCGGGCTGTGTTTCTGAGACCCCCAAGATGAATGGATACAGAGTCATGGTTTCTGAGGCGGGAAGAGCTGGGGGCTGTCGGGAGAGGTCTTGGGGACAAAAGGTCACACAATGGTGATGGTGGGGAAGATGGGGGCGAGGAGGCAGAGAAGAGAGCAGTGAGGTGTGAATCTCGGAGGAGGAGGCAGAGGGGCCCAAGAGATTCGCGCCTTGTCAATTGAAAAGTGCACTGCAGCAAGAGGGCCTGAGGGCAACGGGTGTAATATAAAAGGGCAGCAGCAGCTCCTTCTCAGGCATTGGTGCTGAGAGCAGAGCTTGCAGTTGGAGTGAGGTGCCTGTGCCTGAGCCGGGGCCGCGAGGGCGGCTGTGTTCCGTATCGACCTGGAGACCTATGAGGGCAGCGAGGGCGAGAGCGAGCCGGAGCTCAGCCTGGCGGTTGTTGATCTGGATTTGGGGTCCGTGGGGCACTATGAAGAGGTGAAATTGTCAGAGACCTGTGTCAACCCTGGACCCGAACGCATCGGCCCCCACTCTTTTGAGCTCCAAGGAGTCCTGGGCAAAGGAGGCTTTGGCAAGGTATTCCAGGTCCGGAAGGTACAAGGTACCAACGCGGGGAAGATATTCGCCATGAAAGTATTGAGAAAAGTGAAAATTATGCGCAACGCCAAGGACATAGCCCACACATGGGCTGAACGGAGCGTCCTGGAGGCCGTGAGGCACCCCTTCATCGTGGAGTTGGTGTATGCTTTCCAGACCGGCAGCAAGCTCTATCTCATCCTGGAATGTCTCAGTGGAGGAGATCTCTTCATGCAGCTGGAGCGGGAAGGCATCTTCATGGAGGACACAGCTTGCTTCTACCTGGGGGAGATCACCCTGGCCCTAGGCCACCTCCACTCCCAAGGTATCATTTACCGGCGCCTTAAGCCTGAAAACATCATGTTTAGCAGCCAAGGCCACGTCAAGTTGACAGATTTCGGCCTGTGTAAGCAGTCTATCCACGAGGGCTCAGTCACTCACACATTCTGTGGCACCATTGAGTACATGGCCCCCGAGATCCTCACGGGCAGTGGCCACAACTGAGCGGTGGACTGGTGGAGCCTGGGAGCCGTGATGTATGACATGCTCACAGGAAAGCCACCCTTCACTGCAGAGAATCGCAAGAAAACAATCGACAAGATCCTGAGAGAGAAGCTGGTGCTGCCACCCTACCTGACTTTGCATGCTCGGGACCTCCTCAAGAAGTTTCTGAAGAGAAACCCCAGCCAGCGACTCGGGGGTGGACCTGGAGATGCAGCAGATGTGCAGAAACACCCACTCTTCCTCGATATCAGTTGGGAAGACCTGTTGGCCCGGAAAGTAGAACCCCCCCTTCCAGCCCTGCTTGCAGTCTGAGGAGGATGTGAGCCACTTTGACACACTTTTCACGAAGCAGACACCTGTGGACAGCCCTGATGATACGGCCCTCAGTGAAAGTGCCAACCAGGCTTTCTTCGGCTTCAACTACGTGGCCCCCTCTGTCCTGGAGGGCATCAAGGAAAGCTTCTCGTTCCAGCCCAAGCTGCGCTCCCCTAGACAAATCAACAGTAGTCCTCGGACCCCCAAAAGCCCCCAGAAATTCTCACCCTTTGAAGGGTTCCGACCCAGACCTGGTCCAGCAGAGTCCATGGAGCTACCCCCACTCCCACCTCCACTTCCACCTCCAGTCAGCTCAGCCTCTCTTCCCATCCGGACCCCCAAGGGCAAGAAATCCAAGAAGGGTGGAGGCCATTCTGGACGCTAGAGAGGGGACCACGTAGGCTGTCATTGGCTGCCCCTTGCTTCATTTGAACTCTTAACCCAAATTGCCACTTCATGTATCCGAAGAAGGATTTCTTGGCATTGGCCTGGGAGTCCTGTAGGCCCCTTGGGCCAGGCTGAGCAAAGTGCCCTTAGAGCCTGGGGGCGCACCTTTTGGACAGAATCATGGGCAGTGACCTCTACCGGGAATACCAGGGAGCAGCCACAGGGAACACTGAGTGACCACCTCCCAGTTCCTCAGCTGCTTGTGCTGTGTCTTTTAGGAAATTAAATATCTGAATTATGACAACAACAACAACAAAAGACGTTGCCTCAACAAATCTCCATTATAAGTAAACCAATATCTATATCTATACCTATATATCTACCAAAAAATCTACCCTAATACTCAATCTATTAATACAACTTCTTATTCTCTTTCCCCTTTACCCTCCCACCACCTTTCAATCTTTAGCTCCAGGTACAGTAATTAAATAAATAAATAAAAGATTAAAAAAAAAAAAAGAAAGTGCACCCCGGCAAGAGGGCCTGGGGGCAACGGGTGTAATATAAAAGGGCAGCAGCAGCTCCTTCTCAGGCATTGGTGCTGAGAGCAGAGCTTGCAGTTGGAGCCCTACTGGCCCCTAGGCGACTCCAGGAAGGACATGGAAGGTGCAGAGAGAAGGCGCCAAGTGGGAGAAGCGCAAGCAAAGGAGGCAGGAGAGCTGGAAGAGCTACCGAGATGTGAATGGCAAGACGGCGAAGCATTATCTTCAGGCTCGGTTTTTGAGGAAGCTGTCACCACGCCAGTATGGGATCTTCCACAGGGTGGTGGGCATGATGCAGGTCCCGATCAGGGACTCATTCTGTCACCCCAGTTTGTTCCGGGAGCAATGGAAGATCTGGAAGATGCCCTTCTGTGTCCCGAGCTCGAACCTGACTCCCAGATACGGAAGAAAGAGGTGGCACACTTGGATGACTGGCTGGTGCCAGAGCTGTGTCTCAGCTGCGGTTCCATCCCTGACCTTTGCATTTTGGGGCTGCCCTGGGGGCCACCTGCTGCCACTTTCCAATGTCCGGAGGACACCGCGGGGGGCCAACGTGGGCTCAGAGTCTAGAGCCTGCCAGAGACCAGCAGAGAGGATGGCGAGGTTGCTTTGGACTTTTCCACGGAGGGCTGTCCTCAGGCGCCCTCCCTCTTGCTCTGCACCACTTCTTTGCCGCCAGGTGGGAGCTGAATGGAAGTCCATCATCACACAAGGGACTCCAGCGTCAGCACAACTGCCGGCCCCGGCCCCTGCTGAGACACTTTCTCAGACCATGACAAAGTTGAGGCGGTGTGGAATGAAACGGCCCATTCAAACTTGGGTCAAGAAACGAGAGGTTTCTCAGGATAAAATCAGGAAACTCTGATTCTCCTCAACCGCGGGGGGATAAAGGTGTTCGCTCGCAGGAAGCATCAGGGAGAGGAGGCGCCCAACGTGGGGCGAAGGGCGGTTTTGCACTTCGGTCAGGCCGGGTCCCGTCGCCCCACTCTCACCGGCTCCCTTTGGCTGGGAGACTTGGGCTCACAGCCTGAAGCGGGCAGGAGGACAACGGACGGAGGCTCCGTGGGCGTGGAGAGACTCCTACCTGGCTTAATGCTGATCGACAGCCGCAGACAAGGGCAAAGGCTGAAACCGAAACTCGCGTCTGCCGCTGGATTCCGGGACAGAGCCTGAGAAGTTTTCACGTCCTCCACTCAAGGACTTCCCAAGAACCTCCTCCGCAGCCCCGAAGAAACAGGCACGGATGCCTGCGGGGCCGCTTTATGCCCGAAGACACAAGAGAAGACATCCCGACCCCACGACTTCCCAGGCCTATGCAGTCTTGATACCTTGCAGGTTGGGGGCACATGGCCATCGATTGGCCTGACTTTTCTCTCCCCCTTTCATGGTTTTGAGAAAAACGGTTTTGTTTTGTTTTTTTTGTGACGCTTCTCTGAGAGACCTAGAATGGTAGGTTTGCGCATTTATCAGTTATTCAGGAGGCAATAGTGCTATTCTCTCCACATGGTCCTCCTGCTCCCTGGTCTTCCTATAAAAAAATCTATAAATTTTATGATGGAAAATTAGGACTTTCTTTTGTTGCTTCAACATTGTCTCTGCTATTTTGAGTAGCTTCAGGTAAAAAAATTACACCACTGTTGTAGAATCTCAGACTTGGAGCTAATCTTAGTTGTTATAACTAATCTAACTTCTAACCGGTCATGAATTTAGTCTGCAAAATTTCTAAAATGTGCTCATGTGTCCTTTCCTTGAAGTTGGGCAGGGAAGAGAACCCCCCCTGCCTGGCAAGGCAATCCCTTCCTCTTTGGGATGGGTCTAGACTTTAAAACAGTCTTTGTTTTTCAATTTAACATTTTATTTCCCCCCAGGTATATGCAAAAAGAATCTTCAACATTCATCTTTAACACTGAGTTTAAAATTCTCTCTCTCACTTTCCAACCTCCTCATTAAGAAGGCAAGCAACCCTATATTGGTTATATATGTGTAGGCATGCAAAACATATTTCAGTATTAGTCATGTTGTAAAAGAAAACATAGGCTAAAATAAAACTACAAGAAAAAGAAAGTTTCAAAAGTCTGCTTCCATTTCTATTCAGACTCTGAGGAGGAGCAAGAAATGTTGAGGGAGAAACCCTGCAGGGACACAGGGATCCTGAGAACAGAGCTCCCAGGGCAACAGTGCCTGGGATGAATTGTCGGACTCAAGCATTCTCTAAGTCAAGGTGGCAAAGACTGAATGCTATGCTATGCAGTGGTCAGAGTTGTTAGGAAGCCTGCAGCCTTAAAGGGACACAGCTAAATTTCTCTAGGATAAATTTTATTAAAATCTGTGCAAAATATGCTGAATAGATGAGTCAGGGCGGAAATAGGGAGTGGTTAAGGAGTGGTAAGTTCTCAAAGGAACATTCCCTTTTAATATCTACTACACAGGCATTTTACCCAGAGTTCCCTAGGAAATAGCCCAAGGGGGGCCACAGGAAGGTGTAGTTTTAGACGTGAAAAGTCACTAAGTCAACTAATGGTCAGGGCTGACTGAGAAATATCCAGGCTGCCCCTATCAAAGTCTTGTTAGATAAGATAAACTTAAGGGAGTATACATATGGCTAAATCTAGGATTCATATGATAAGGCTATAACACCATGCACAAGCAGATTCCCAAAAGAATGCTACTGTGAACAGCTTTTAAGGCTCAGATTACACAGTATAGTGAACACTCCATTTATTACATTACAAATCAAGGCAAACATTCACAACAAATCACAATATTCACAACAAACTGAGGAACAGTACAATATTCACAACATTACATCTTATCACAGAAAATCACAATATAGTGCTCACAACAGCTTAACATTACAATGGCCACACAGTTTTCACTACAGTGGCCACACTATTTGGAACAAAGGACAAAAGAATAATCATCTGGCTTCCCTAAAGGGAGGGGGGACCTTTCTCACTTAATTATTCAGTCATTTCACAACAAATCACAATAATCAATCTTCCACTCCTGGGGCAATCATAGATTGACTCAATCAGTCATTTATCTAGCAATAAGTCACTACATACAATAATTAGAAAACCACACAAACCCTCCACCCCTCGGTGTCCAGCAAACCTCAATTTCATCCAAGGGAGGCTTTTTCTTCATCTTTACTCGGGGTGGTCTCTCTGATTCCCTGGATCCCCTTCCATGGTTCCAGCTACATCCTGAATCCACCAAACAGTCACCTGGATTCATAGGTAGAGAGTTCCCGGGTCCTCGTCCAGTCCTCCAAGCAGTCCCTGGCACACACCAAAGTTCACAGGGTCCAGCACATCTCAAACCCATCACCACTTCTGTTGCTGGGAACTCAAAGATCAGCCAAGCCATGAACCAGCAAAGGCTTATCCCAGTCATGCTTCTTCAGTCCTCAGCAGTTCAGCTGGCCCTAGGACCCAGGAGAAATCTTGGCCTTCCAGGCAGCCTTCACCAGATTCTGGTCTAAGGAAAACTCCAACTCAGTTCTCAGTTAGCTTCCAGATGCTGGGAGAGAAACTCTCTCTCTCTCTCAAGAAAACTCCAACTCACTTCTTCAGTTCAGTAGCCCAGCTCCCAGATGCTGGGACAATCCTGCTTCCTCCAACAACAGCCACCAGGAGGAAGATTCCCAATTCTGTCTCTAGAACTCTTCTTATATATACACACTGGCCTTCTGCCTCAGCCAATCCCCTTCTGCCACTTCAGGACAGGAGAAGAGCTCACATCTTCCATACTTAGCCCTAAGTTATTAAGTGCTAAGTATCTGCTAGATTGATTGCTGTTACATACGCCAATGAATAATAAATATCTTTATGATCCAGTACACAGCTGGTTCAAACTCCTAAATTCTATAGGTGCAGCTGGCTACTGTATCAGAAAGAGAGATTAAGTATTTTGCTAGGGCATGCTGCTTTGGGCTGCAGAGAAAGTGCCCGAGAAAGTGTTTTGGGGCTAGGGAGAAATGTGATTTTGGAACTGGGGTTCAGGTACAGGCACCCAAGCACTTCATCAACTCCATCAGTTCTCTCTCTGGGGATGGATAGCAAATTTTATCATAAATTCTTCATAGTAGTCTTGGATCACTGTATTACTGAGAATACCTAAATCATTAACAATTGATTGTCTTACAATATTACCATTACTGTGTAGTGTTCCCCTGGTTCTACTCGTTTCACTTTGCATCAGCTCATGTAAGTCTTTTCCACTTTTTCTGAGAGCATCTAGCTCAGGGGTGGGAAACCTGGGACCTTGAGGCCCAAAGGACCTTGTAAATTCTCCTTATTATTAAAAGGACAATTCTTTGTTCAGGCTTTTACCTGAATTAAAGAGGCAAAATTCAGGACAAAGAGAATTAAAAGAAGTTTCTGATAACATGTCTAGGTGGCAACATATTGAAGATCTTATCACCATAGATTAGCAAAAGATTCAAGATGGAACCAGGTTGGATTGATAACTTTTGCAATGAGATGAAAGGCTATTTGGATAGGCCTATGTCAGCAAAAGGGGGATTGCCTCTCAGGCCCTCCCTAATCACTAACCCACTAGGGCTAACAGGAACAGAGAGATGGGGGTGACATGATATGACAACTCAAAGACAAGTTCTAGGGGACCCTTAACTTTCCTCTACATTTGCAATGTGACAAGTAACAGATAGTACCAAGGAAGCAGACTGGGTGACGTCTTCCCCAGCACTGCCTGACTTATGGACTGAAAAGCTACATTTTATAGGTCTTTTTTCTGCATTCCTGTACAGTTTCTGTGCCCTAATTCATGGTCAAGTTTTGTGAAGGTGCCAGCACAGCTGAGTAATAGGTATACTCCATCCTGTTCTCATTCAGATTGCTCCAGGGAGTTCTATCACAGCTAACTTTACTAAATTTCTCTTCTTTTCCTTAATCCTAGATTTATCCAATCCTGACAGATTTGTGTGCACACACGTCCCTAAATGCACTATGGCGACCAGAGCAGCCTGTACAATAGTCAGTGGTGAACAAGGCAGAGAACAAGCCGAGGACGAGGCTGTGGGACCTCAGCAGAAACTGTGAATGCTCAAGCAGGCATGGACAGGAAGCAACTCCTTGGAGCCTCCTTGAGGTCTGGCACAAGGTTGAGGGGCGGGGCCGCTCCCTGAGTCCATGTTGTGATGACTGGCCTTCTGGGAAACGGAATCCGGGCTTGAAATGACAGGGGCTTGAGGATGGGCGGGGCGAGGCCCAGGTGGGGTCACTTATGGATTCCAATTGGCTGTGCCCAAGGCGGGTCTGGACTTTCATACCAAGAAGCCTGAACCATCAACACCAAATGCAAGGGTGGGGCCAAGAACGTGCGTGCAGGAGATGAGGCCTAGGGGGCGGGGTCAGAGCACTGGTGAAGCGCAGATGGCCGGAAGCAGTCACGTGCCTGGCCTCCTCCAATGCCCTTCCAGACAGCATTGCGATGACGCTTCAGTTTTTGGGCAGAAATGCAGACTCCCAGCCGAGAGTGGCACGAGGCCTGGGCCTGAGGCTCTGCTCCCCGCAGGGGAGGAGGGGCCAGGGCCAGGGCCAGGAGCCGAGCAGGCTCCCCCAGTCCAGGGTAGTCTGTGAGTTTGGGGCCAACTCCAAGGCTGCACTGCAGGGGCGTATTCCCGCACCCGTTAGAGCCACGCGTGCCAGCTCCGGAAGTTCTCTCCCAGGCATGTACACGTGTGATCTCCACGGAGGCGCCCTGCAGTCCCAGTTTCTCTGGGGCTTCCTTCCGGGCAGACCTCGGGGCCTCCCTGAGCTCAGCAAGGGGGTCCTGGACGGGGTGTGGCCGCGGAGCTTCCCCTGCCCCCTCTGGCTCCTGCTCCAGGTAAAGCGTCGGCGGCCCCTGCGCCTGCATCCCACAGGAGATGGTGGGGTCCTGTGCTGAATCTGCTGGGAGAGGAGGGATGACGCCCCTGAGCGATCCTGCAGAGTGGGTGCTAGGAGGGTGGGGAGGGGCTGCTCCTCTCCTATTGATGGAGGACCAAGCTCCCCCTTCCCTTTGGCTCCTCCGAAAATCAGGAGCCGGCAAGGTGGGGCCAAGGAGCAGAAATCTGGGGAGACGGCCCCACCTGGGGGAGGTGAGAACCCCAAACCTTGAAGAGGTGAGAACTGCCAACCTGAGGAAGGGATGCCAGTATGGGGGGACTCTGGCCCATGGGCTTTAGTCTGGCAGCTCAGAGGGGAAGCAGGCCCCCTGCTGTGTCTAGAATATGATGCAGCAGGGCTGGTCTGGGGAGAGAAGAGTCTTCTGGTCTGGGACTAAGGGAGGGGTCAAGTCCCCCAGCGCCCTGTGAGAATGAGCTCCTCTCTCACTGGAATCTTCATTCTCAATGATGTTTAAGCATTAGAAATGATTTGTACCTATTGGCAACGTCCACTTATCTGAGGGCACATAAGTGCTGAGACTCCTCAGTGATTACTCTTAGTTCACAAGATAGAGCTAAAGGACCATTGTGTTATTAAGCATTCAGGATCCCTAATTAGTGAAACCATTGACCAGAAATCATGTTCTTGGACACTGCCTTCATGACATTTCTTTGGGAAGGAGATGGTGGATGTAAAAAAGTTTTATCACATTACAGATACTCATGAGGTTCCTCTCCAGTGTAGAATCTCTGATGGTGAGCAAGATTTGAGCCCAGTGTGAAAGCATTTATGCATTAATTACATTCCTAAGGTTTCCCTCAAGTGTGGGCTCTGGTGTTCAACAAGTTTATATTTCGGTTTGAAAGCCTTTCCACACTGATTACATTCCTAAAGTTTCTATCCAGTGTGGATTCTCTGATGTCCAGCTAAATAGGAAAACCTTTTCACATTGATTACGTTCATAAGGTTACTCTCCAGTGTGCATTCTCTGATGTATAGTTAAATTGGCCCTCCCTTTGTAAGCCTTTCCGCACTTCTGACATTCATAAGGTTTCTCTCCAGTGTGGATTCTCTGATGTACAGTCAAATTGGCCTTCCGTTTGTAAGCCTTTCCACATTGATTACATTCATAAGGTTTCTCTCCAGTGTGACCTCTCTGATGCACAACAAGTTTATATTTCTGTCTGAAAGATTTTCCACATTGATTACATTCATAAGGTTTCTCTCCTGTGTGGATTCTCTGATGTTCAGTAAGTCTAAAGTTTTTTCTGAAAGCCTTTCCACATTCCTTACATTCATAAGGTTTCTCTCCAGTGTGGGATCTCTGATGTACATCAAGACAGGAGCTCTCTGTGAAAGCTTTTCCACACTGATTACATTTACAAGGTTTCTCTTCAGTGTGGATTTTCTTATGTCCAGTTAAATGGACCCTCTGTTTGAAAGCCTTTCCACATTGATTACATTCATAAGGTTTCTCTCCAGTGTGGATTCTCTGATGTACATTTAAATTGGACCTCCATTGGAAAGCCTTTCCACATTGATTACATTCATAAGGTTTCTCTCCAGTGTGACTTCTCTGATGTACAACAAGGTTAGATTTCAGCCTGAAAGCCTTTCCACACTGGTTACATTCATAAGGTTTCTGTCCAGTGTGGATTCTCTGATGTAGAGCAAGTTCAGATTTCAGTCGGAAAGCCTTTCCACATTGATTGCATTTATAATGTTTCTTTCCACTGTGAATTCTTTGATGGATAAGGAAGGATGAGTGTTCACTAAATGCTTCACCACATACATGACACTCATGTGGTTTCTCTTCAGGCTGAATTTTTTGATGGTTAATAGGGGTTGAATGTTGACTCAAGTCCTTCCCATGATGATGAAAATCATATGGTTTCTTTCTGATGTGGACTCTGAGAAACACAGGACAGGTTTTTCTCCCAGTGACCTCACAGGCACCATCACTCATGAGAGTCGCCTCATGATTTTCATTCACAGAAATGACTGGCTTTTCAGTAGTCTCTAGCATTTTAGATCTAATCTCTCCTTCTGCCAAAAACAAAAAATAAAATATGTATACAGAGAAACATGAACATACACACACACACACACATATATATACATATAATTATAATCCCTCCCCTTCTTTGGGATAAAGTAAAAAAATCTACATCATACCTCCTCGGGCTAAGAGAAAATTCTTCAAAGTTCAATGGACAAAATCATTCATTTAAAAATGCTATTAGTTTATATCTGTAGATTAACTTGATTTACAAAGACCTTAAGAGACGATCACATTGGATCCTCAGTAACACCAGTGACAACAGTGGGACCAGCATTCTTATGATCTTCACAAGTCAGGCCTGAGTGACCTGACCAACATGTGAGTAGGTGAGACCAAGTGCAACTCTGCAAGTGGGCGTGCTCTGTTCATGGTACTAGAGGGCCTTTCTCCATCAAACTTTTGTTTCTTTTGCTATTAAGAAAATTTATTTTATTATACCATGTTCACTTCTTCCGTTCTTCTCTTAGGGTCTTCCTATTCCCTTGCACATGATGGTATTGAAAAGAGTCCAGTTACTAATCCCATGATGGGCTCTAAGTGTTCAAGTGAAAAGAGGCATCAATCAGTGTGGCAAGCTTCACTATCACCTTATTTGAAGAAATTGCCACAGTGAGCCCCAAACTTGAGCAACCACCAGGCTGATCAGTCAGCAGCCATAAACTCTGGCAAGAGCTTCCATGAGCAACAAGATTATAGCTCCAAGAAGACCCAGATGATGGTTAGATTTGTGTTGCAATAAGTTATTTTTGAATTAAGGCATGTACATTGATATTTTAGACACAATAGTATTGTATATGTAATAGACAACTCAGTAGTGTAAACTGAACCTCTATATGCACTGGGGAACAAAAAAAATGTCATGTGACATGCTTTATTGCTCTTTTAATTGAGTGGAGTGCTCTGGAACCAAACCCACAAGATCTCTGAGGTGTGTCTGGGTTTTTATCTTTCTTGTTATGATTTTGACTCTTTCCTCCCTAATTCTCGTCATCTTTATTAAACCATTATTAGCCTCATTCCTCGAGTTCCCATATATCCCATTGAACAAAATTTCTTTCTATTCCCAAACACCCTCTTTTATGTGAATCAGTTAAGACTAATGTTCCTACTCTGTTACTTCTTCTCAAAGCATCTCCATGTTGGTATGCCAGATTGGGAGCTCCATGACAGCAGGGAATCACTTTTTCCTTCAAAACGCTGAGTTAATTGCCTAGAAAACTGCACTTTCTTAATCCATGCATATTGAGTGACTGGATGGGTTCATGGCTGCCACCAGGCCTCAGCCTCTACCACAATCCCAGTATTCTAGTCCCTCATTTGGCAAATTCATGTTCTGGCCCCAATTCTGTTTCTGGATCTTGCAGTATAACCCCTATAGTGAGTGACTTTTGTCAGGTTCAAATCCTGCTGGGATCCAACCAGATCCAGAGTGAAGATTATAGAGACTTCTTTTCTAGCTCCTGAAGCACCACATGCTATAGGACACCTGGCAGTTTTTACCTCCCATTTCCCTAAACTAAGAGTGGCTTTCACCTCCAAGAATCTGGCCAGTGATTCTCCAAAAATGGGCCAAAGATGGAGCCTCAAAGTTCAGTGGAGGGGCACAGGTTTGTGTTTTATGTAAAGACTACTCTTGCATTAATTCTAAGTAAGGCAGCAACCTTTTCTACTAACTGAGATGCTGCAGAATGGAGAGAGGGAAAATCATAAAACCAGGCTGTCTGGCTCTACAACACATCTGGGTTATATAATCTCACTGTAGCAGGGCTATCCATTGACAGCTGACTAACTCAGTCCTTTTGGGCAGCTGGGAAGTAGAGTGGCTAGAGGACTGGTCAGGAAGGCTTGAGTTCAAATCCAGCCTCAGACACTTACTTACTGTATCATCCTCAGTAAGTCACTTATATTTGTTGGCCTTAGTTTCCTCATTTGTGAAATGATGCAGAAAAGGAAATGGAAAACCACTCCAGTATCTTGTGGAAAAAACAAAACCCATCTGGGATCACGAAGAGCCAGAAGTGACTGAAGTGACTGAACAACAACATGACTGACTCCCTAGCAAAAGGGTCAAATGTAAATCCTCTCTGGGGCTGTTACTCACATATCCCTCATCATCTCCCCTCCTCCTCCTCTTCTAATTTTCTTTCTTATTATTTTCCCACCAAATGTGCTATACTTCAGTGGTACAGGCCCCCCTTCTGTGCTGTGAACAGGACACTCCACCTCCCAACTCTGGGCATTCTGTGCCATCCCCATGCCTAGGATGCTTGTGCTGCTTCCCTGAAGCCCCAGCCAGAGCCCACCTTCCACAACAAGCCTTTCCAGTCCTCCTTAGTCTTAGGGCCTTCCCTCTCTCAGTGAGCTCCAGTTTGTCCACTCCAAAACAGGTCTCCACACTGTGGTTAGGGTGTTGTCTGCTCCCCCTGTCTATGAGCTCCAGGGAGCAGAGGATGTTCCTTCTATATCTTTATGGTGATTGGCAGAGGGTCTGGCACAGAGCAGGCACTTAATAAATTCATATTCACTTGAAGAAGGTCTAAGAAAGACCCCATGTTGGAAAGCCTGACACCTTTTACTATTTCAGGAGAGTTTCTGCCCCCAAATTCCAAGCAGTGACTTTTTATAGGATCACAGATTTATCACTGAAAGGTCATTGAAAGGCCATGATTTCCAAATCCATCATATTACAGATGGGGAAACTGAAATTCATTGGTTCAGTGACTTATCCAGGATCCCATTGCTAAAAAGCATCTCAAAAATATTTCCAAGTCTGGTCTTCTTGCCCCCAAATCTAGAACTTGCTTCACCCCCACACCTAGAAGCCTCTTGTCATCATAGCTTTCATATAACCTGTTTTCACCTAACTCACCTGGATGGCAGTTCCTCAGGTCTTCTTGCTCCAGCAGCCATGGGGCTTCCTTTTGCTCAAAATGAGAGATCAGATCTTCTCTGGGAATGGGCAGCCCTGGTCAAGAAGAATCAGGGATGAGGATGGAGAAAACCTTGTCATTTAGGTCTCTTTAGAGAAAAGAATGTGGATGTAAAACTATTCCATTTTGAGAATCACTCCATCATGTTAGCACATATCTGGCTTACTCTCCCATTAAGGAAGTGGTTCTCAACCTGTGGGTCACGACCCCTTTGGGGTCAAACAACCCTTTGACAAGGGTCACAAGGGTCACCTGAGACCATGGGAAAACGCATATTTCTGATGGTCTTAGGAACCTCTATTCATCTCCAGGAGGGTCTGCCCACATGCAGACATGCCCACATACGACTATTAAATGGTCCTGGCATTAGGAAGGTTGAGAACCACTGCAATAAGGCTTCTAAAGACAGTAAACAAAACTAGGATGGGCCAGATCAGCCTTGAGCTCCTGAAAATCAGACCCTGCTGGATCAACTTTGGCCCTGTCACTTCTTCTGCTCCTCAGTCCCTCACTTATAAAAACCTTGGAATTGTATAGGGAGCCTTTGCCTCTTCTAGTGAGGTTCTCCTGCTGGGGAACTCAATGAACCTCAGTACATATTCTGATTCAGAGCCAGTCTGTTATTCCTATCAATGACAGGGGCTACCAAGCAAGGAGTACAGGACGGTTCCCAGAAGTCCTAAAGCAAGGTTTCCATAGCATTTAGTTTGGGAGCTTTGGGGAGAGATGGGGAGAAGATCATGGAGCCAAACTGGAATAAAAAAAAAACTGGTCGTGTTCTACCTTCTTCATAGGACGAGGGACTCATTGCATAGTTTCCATTATCTAGAAATTAGAGGCAGCTGGTTGTGCAGGGGAGAGAGCCCTGGGCCTGAAGCCAGAAATACCAGTGTTTAAATCCAGACTCTCACTAGCTGTGTGCTCCTGAGCAACTCGGTTAACCTCTGTTTGCTTAAGTTTTCTCAGATATCAAATGGGGATAATAATATTATGTAATTAAATCATAGTATAAGGAAAGCACTTAACACAAGAGCTGGTGAACAGCAGTTGAGCAGAAATGCTTATTCCCTTACTTCCTTTGCCACCATCTGGGCTGGAATTTAGGGCAATGTAAAGGAAGAAGAAGGACCAATGTGCCCTACCCTGTATAGACGGGAGCTAAAAACTAAGGCTTCTCACAAAAAAGAATGTCCTAAATATCTGGTGCATCCCAAAGAGGAAGGGATGCAGGAAAAAGCTGCCTGAGTGGTTTTCACAGATTTGGCAGACAAAATTCATGTCCAAGGACAGACTGCGCTACATCATGTGGGATTACTTCCACACCTGAGATACTTCAACACTGATCTGATCTGGGACCTCAAGCTACCTAGAATTGTCAAAAGACAGATTCAGGAGCAACCAGTAACTTCCTGGTTCTCTTCACACAGTGTACTGATATTTTAGGGGGAAACCAGGCAGCAGGAGGACCCTGTGTCTGGGACACAGGAGACCAGCACATTTCCCTTTCTAGAAATTGAGAAATGCTCTAAACCCAGCACACTCAAGAATGAAGATATTCCTTCTGATAGCAGATTTAGAGTGAACAAAGGAAGTGTCCTTACCCAGGGAGAGCAGGTTCCGGGCATTCTCCAGCATGACCTCCTTGTACAACTCCTTCTGAGGAGGGGCCAAGAGGCCCCACTCCTCTGGGGTGAAGTCCACAGCCACATCCTGGAATGTCACCAACTCCTACATCACCAAAAGTCACAAGGTTTAGATTTGAAGGAGACTCTAGATTTCTTGTCGTCTAACCTTCCTCAAGCAAGAGGAGAAAACTGTAGCAGAGAAAGGGGATATACTCCATAGTTATACCTTTCATGAGTGTCAGAGTCAACACTTAAAACCACAGTCAATAAGAGGCCAATGGAATGTTGAGAAAAGCATTTGACATGCTGAGTTGGAATAAAGTTTAAAAGGTCTCACTATGGGATGTGTCTCCCTGTGGAATGTGTGTGAAAGTATGTATTGGAAGTGTGAGGCAGGAGGATCTGGGGAGGAAAGAGGGAAGATGATGGGAACTCCTTCCTTATCAGATTTTGTGAGTTTTTGAGAAGCTCACATGTACAGAGTATTCTGGGAAGGGACAGGAATATCTGTGTGATTATAGAAAAGAGAAGAAAGAGGAAAAGATCCATTTCATTTCCTGAGAAGCTGAAACTAAGTCTTCTCTAGACCTAACATGGAAAAGATCCATAAGACATAGTAATTACCATCAGGACTGAACTGAGGGATATGAGACTATCCAACCAAGTGAAGCAGAATGAGCTGTTGTCACTCTGAGGGCTTGAGGCTGCCCTGGTGGGATGGACCGTGGCCAAGCATCTCATGCCTTTGCGTTATGATTACTTTCTTTCAACAAGAGAATGTATTTCTTTATTATACTATGTAGTTACGAGGGTTGGTCATTTTTGTTGCTCTTTGTGCTCAAAGAAGACCAAATGACATCCTTACCTCAGGGTCAAGCTGTGTCTGACTATGGATGATCAGACTAACAGTGCCAAAAAGGACCTACCAAAGGTTGGGCCCAAAAAGTCCATGTGCATATCTGCTGTGGAGATGGCTCTAAATTTCTACATACTCCTATTCTTTTGAGTTGTTGCAGTTCTGCTTTGTTCACATGGCACACATCACATTCTTTGAGGTGGGCACACTATAGGGGGTCGTCCATTGACTATGTCTCCTGTGTCTCACAACTGATTACAAAGTTCTTCAGAGAGACTCTGGAAATGTACTTAAATTACTTCTTGTAATCCCCATGTGAGAGCCTTCCTTGCATGCTTTCTCCATAAAAGTCTTTATGCAAACATCATTTTGGCATCTGAACAACATGGTCAGCCCAACTGAAGTTGTGCTCTACCAGTAAGAGAAGGAAAAAGTGGGAAACTGTCTCCCATAAAAGAGGCAGAGAAGAGCAATTACACTGAAGGGGAAGATCAAGATGGTAAGGGAGGGCTTGATCCTTATTTTTATCCAAATTGATTCAAAGAAGAAAAAATGTATGTTCTCATTTGGGTACAGAAATCTATCTCATCCTATATAGAAATTAAAAGGGGCAGGGATGAGGTGTGGGGCCTAATAGAAGTAAGGGCAGGTTGGTGGAGGTACTGGTCAGAAATAAATCACTGGTGAAGAAGCATAACACGAAAAGTAAGAGAGAGAAGATAAACACGGGAAAAATATGATGGAGGGAAACCTACAGTTATTTTATCGTAAGTATCAAAATAAATTTAATGAACTTAGCCATAAAGAGAAGTGGATAGCAGAATGAATTAAAAAACAGAATACTATAATATACTGTTTACCAGAAATACATTGGAAGCAGAGATATGCACAGAGGTAAGGGCCCAGAGCAGAAACATATAGGCACCAAATAGTATAGCGTCTAAGTTTGAAAGGACAACTTAAATGAGTTATGGAAGGAAACAGACAATAAATGATACTAGTGGGGGGACCTCAACTTTTCCCTCTCAGAATTAGATAAATCCAACTAAAAAAATAAGAAATAAGTTAAAGGCATTAATAAATTTTTAGAAAACTTCAATCATTGGCCTTTGGAGAGTAGAATAAATTATTTTTCAAAGTAGTACATGGCATTCATACAACATCAGCCCTTGGATTAGAGCACAAAAACCTCACCATCAAATGCAGAGAAGCAGGAGTATAAAATACATCCCATTTAGATCATAATAAAATTAAAATTACCTTGAATAAAGGGCAGTGAAAAAGATCGATTAAAAATTCATCTAATCCAAAAGAATAAATGCATCAAAGAACAAATCAAAGAAATAATAATTCCTTTAAGGTAATAACAATGAGACATCATAGCAACATTTATGGGATGCAGCAAAAGCAGTCCTTGGGGGAAATTTATAGATCCGAACAGTTACATCAATCAAACAGAGAAAGAATCGATCAATAAATAGGACATAATTCCAAAAAGAAAAAGAACAAATTAAAAACTCCCAGTTAAACACCAAAATGGAAATTCTGAAAATCAAAAAAGAGATTAATAAAATTAAAAGCAAGAAAACCATTGAACTAATAATAAAACTAGCAGCTGGTTTTATGAAAAAAGCCAAAACAATAGACGAACCATGGGTTAAGGAGATTAAAAAAAAAATTCCTAGTATCAAAAATGAAAGAAATGAAGGGGGCGGAGCCAAGATGGCGGCGTAGGAGCAGCAACATATCACAGCTCTCACATAGCCACCCCAAAATACTTATAAAATATGACTCTAAACTAATCCTAGAATTCCAAAACGCACACAAATATATTTTCCACTAAAGTCAGCTCAGCTACGAGGAACCATATCAGGACTGCGAACCGAATCCAGCCTGGCCTGAAGGCCTGGCTGAGCCCCGGGGGTGGCTGGATGGGAGGAGTGGAGGAGCCCTGGATTAGCAGCAGCTGTGAGCAGTGTTCAGAACTAGGTCAGCAGGACTTGCGAAATCCGGGGAGAAAAGCGGTCCAGCTGAAAGGCCTCCAGGGTGGGAAAGCGAAAGGCAAAGGTTTTGCACCCACCTCTGCATTGCATCTTCCACGCCCACAGCCTGCAGACAGCAGGGGGACTAAGCGATTGTTCAGAGGCCACTGCTCTCGCGTTGAGCAGCCTGGATCCGGATCACAGTCTTGGGCTTCCGTCCTGGAGTCTTCATTATCCAGTGAGCCAGAAGTAAGTAGGAAAGGGACCCAGCACCTTCCTGAGAGCTACAGCAGCCGGGAGGACCCCAGCGATTTGGGACAGAGCTTTCCCTTCTGGAAGCAGAGCCCCACAGAGATTAAAAAAAAAATCACGGACTGACCAACCATGAGTAAGAATAAGCATAAGAAGCAGGGTAAGAACAGCAATCAAACCCTAGATTCCTTCTTTGGGGAAAAGAAAGATCATGGCAAAGAAAGGGAGGAGGAAAGTTCAGCCAGAGCTCCCTCACCAGGGGCCTCCAATAAACATGAAGAATGCCTTAAAGCTAGAGATGAGCTGAAGAAGGAATTTGAAAACCAAATCAGAGAG
>CM053582.1:70992143-71032942 GCA_028627135.1 Pseudochirops cupreus
GGCTGGAGGAGAGGGCAGGGTGGGGGGGAGGGCTGATGAATGTTCATATTTCTGTAGAGGGACGGAACAGGGTGAGGAGTGATTGGGGGGAACAGGATAGGAAGAAGGGAGATGTAATCAGACTCTCACAGTGTGCTCACTATGGAGAGATTCTGCGTAATTTCACATGTTCAGCCTGTATTTGATTGATTGTCCTTCCAGTGGGGGTGGGTGACGAGGGAAGAAGAGAAAGAATCTAGAACCTAAAGTTCTATAATCAAAGGTTATAAATATATATATATATACACATATATTATTATTATCATTATTATTAACTTCATCCAACTGGAACTTGAAATACATAGGCACTGTGGTTGGGAGATCCATCCTGCCCTACAGAAAAGTCAGAGGGGTGAGGGGGGAAGACATAGCAGAGAATAGACTGGGGGAGGGGGGATACATTGGGATGGCTGTTTTGGGACGGTGGGTGGGGGAAAGATGGGGAGAAAATATGTAACTCAAAATCTTGTGGAAATGAATGATGCAAACTAAAATAAAATTAAAAATAAAAAATAAAAAAATGAAAGAAATGAAGAAAAAATTAAATAAATCATTAAGATCTAATTTGCTGAAATATATGCTAACAAATCTGATAATCAGTCTGAAATGGATGAATATTTACACATATAAATTGCCCAGATTAGCAGGAGAAGAAGAATACTTAAATAACCCAGTCTCAGAAAAATGAAATCTAACAAGTCATCAATGGACTCCCTAAGAAAAAATCACTAGGAACAGATAGATTCCAAGATAATTTTGCCAAACAATTAAAAAAACATCAATTCCAAAAGTAGATGAACTGTTTAGAAAAAAGAAGACAAAGTGATTCCTTCTATCAAACAAATATGTTGCTGAGACCTAAACCAGGAAGCATAAAATCGGAGGAGGAAAATACAGACAAAGTGCCCTACAATATTGATAGAACATTTTTAAACACAATACCAGCAAGGAGATAACAGCAATAAAAGTCACAAGAACTGTACACTATGACCAGGTGAGATTTATACCAGAAATGAAGGATTGCTTTGGTGTTAGAAAAACATCAGTAAAATTGACCACATATCAATAACATAACCCAAGATATCATATGATTATCTCAACATATACTTTAAAAGTCACTAACAAAATACAGCACTAGAGAGTATAGGAAAAAAAAATACAACTTTTTATATTACAATAAATAAAACCTATATGAAACCGTCAACAAACATTATCTGTAATGGAGATGACTTAGAAAACTTCTCAAGCAGATCAGGGGTGGAGCAAGGTTGCCCAGTATCATCACCATTAGGCAATATTGTACTAGAAATGCTAGTTAGAGCAATGAGAGAAAAGCAAAGAGAATGGAAGGAATTAGAATAAGCACTGAGAAAAACAAACTTCACTATTTGCAGATATGATCCTATACTTAGGGAATCCTAGAGAATAAATGGGGGTAGCTAGGTGGCACAGTGAACAGAGCACCACCCCTGGAGTCGGGAGGACCTGAGTTCAAATCTGGCCTCAGACACTTGACACATTTAATAGCTGTGTGACTTTGGGCAAGTCACTTAACCTCAATTGCCCTCCAAAAAGAAAAAAAAAAGAGAATCAATGAAAAACTACTTAAAATAATTCACAATTTTAGCCAAGTTAGAAAATATAAAATAAACCCATACAAATCATTGACATTTCTACAAATTACCAAAAAATTCAGCAAAAGACAGAAGGAGAAATTCCATTTGAACTAACTGTGGACAATAGAAAATATCTGGGAGTCTATCTTCCAAGACAAACCCAGGAATTTTAAGGACACAATTACAAAACATTTTCTGACAAATCAAGTGAGATCTGAACAAGTGGAAAGTTATGAACTCCTCATGGGTGGGTTAAGTCAATAAAATGAAACGACAATTCTTCCTAAATTATCTATGCATTCAGGGCCACAAGAATCCAGAACCACTGGGGACAAACACAGTGAGGAAAACTAGAAAACAGTATGGCAGAAACTAGATATAGACCTACATCTAACATCATCTCCTAAGGTCAAAATGGGTACCTGATTTAGACATAACAGATGGTACCATAGGCAAATTGAGGGAGCATGCAATAGTTTACCTGTCAGATCTATGGATAAGGAAAGAACTTCACCACCAAAGAAAAGATAGGAAGCATTAGTAGATATAAAATGGATCATTTTGATTGTATTAAATTAAATTTAAAAGTTTTTTGCAGAAACAAAATCAATGCAAACAATATTAGAAGGAAAACAGACAACTGAAAAAAAATCACAGCAAGATCTCAGATAAAGGCCTCATTTCTTAACTGCATAGAGAACTGAGTCAAAGTTACAAGAATACAAGTCAAGACCCAACTGATAAATGGCCAAGGGAGAGGAACAGGTAGGTTCAAGGTGAAAAAAAAAAGCTAGTTATATTGCTGCAAAAATGCTCTAAATTCATACTGATTGTAGAAACACAAATTAAAACAACTCTGAGGTACCACCTCACACTTATTAAATTGACTAATAAATCAGAGAATGAAAATGATAGATACTGGAGGGAAGTAGGAAAACTGGGACACCAATACACTCTTGGTGGAGTTGTAAACTGATCCAACAATTCTGGAGAGCAATTAAGAAGTATAATGAAAGGGCTATAAAACTATACAGGTTCTTTTACCTAACAATAACACAACTAAGTCAGTATCCCGGAGATATTTTTTTTAAGGGAAAAGGACCAACTTATAGAAGGGTGTTCAGAATAGCTCATTTTGTAGTGTGAAAGAACTGGAAATTGAGGAGATGTCCACCAATGGGGACGTCTTTACAACTGGGGCATGTGATTGCAGCTGAATGATTGTGCTATAAGAAATGACAAACAGGACGACCTCAGACGCACACAGAAAGACTTACATAAACTGATGCAGAGTGAAGTGAGCAGCACCAGGAGAACACACATGCACAGTAAGAGCAACTGTATAATTTGAATAACAATGAATAACTTAGCTGCTCTCACAGCACCAAGATCTAAGACTGTCTCAAAGGACTCAGGATGAAAAACGCTCTCCCCGTCCCTAGAAAGAACCGAGAACGAACACTGTCGTAAAGCCTGCTGTTTTCAACTTTCTTTTTGGTTTAAGTTGTTTTTTTCTTCACAAAACGACTAATATGGACACACTTTACATGAATGCAGATGTATCCTCTTTCTGATTGCTCACACACTGTGGGAGGGACAAGAGGAAGGAGGCAGGTGGAGACCTGGAAATTCAAATTTTAGAGGAAAAATGAATGTTATAAAGGTTTTATATGTCATTGGGAAAAATGAAATGCTATTTTTAAAAAAGGCAGCTAGGTTGCCAGTAGATAGAGCACCAAGTCAGGAGTGAGGAGAAGCTGAGTTTTGTTCAATCCCAGACACTTACTAGCAATGTGACCCTGGGAAGGTCACTTAAACCTGTCTGCCTCAGTTCCTGAGGAAGGAAATGGCAAACCGCTCTAATATCTGTGCCAAGAAAATCCCAAGGAACATCACCAAGAGTCAGACCTGACTTTAATAATTAAGAAAACAACAAATAGTTCTTCCCCAATAGATCAATGGTCAAAGGATATGAACAGAATTCTCAATAGAACTGCCAAGTATTCAGAACCACAGGAAAAAATGCTCCAAACCACTAATACAAGCAAACGAAAACAACACTGAGGCTTCACCTCATACTCTGCAAAACTGACAAAAAATGGCAGCAGTCGATGCTGGAGGGGTTGTGGGAAGATGGGCACACCAGGACAATGCTGGGGGAGCTAGGAAAAGGTAAAAGATCATGAAGGGCTGAGTTCAAATCCAGCCTCACATACTTATTAGTTGTGTGACCCTGGTAAGTCACTGAAACTGCCTTGGCCTTCAGTTTCCTAAACAGTGAAATAAAGACAAGAAAAATACCTCCCATATAGGACTGTGGGGAAGAAGGTCAAAAGTGGATTTTGAGAAGAAAATAAGACACTCCATTGTCTCTTTCCCTTTGAAACTGATGTCTCCTTGACAAGAACTGAGGGTCTCCTTCTGCACCCCCTTTCCCCACTGGAAAACAAAACTCCCAGGACTCTGACCAGTTCCCCAAACCCAGCCCTTTCCCTATATCCTCACTAACAGGGAAGACCCTTCACAAATGCTAAAACACTAACAGCTACAGAAGAAACCCTTTTCTTTGTCCTGGTCCAAACAGCTCTGCTGAGGGCCGGAGAACCTGTGAGTGTGAGCCGACTTCACCTGTTTTATTGAGTTGCCATATTTTCCAGCAAGCATTGCAAGAGCAAGGTATAGACAGGAACTCTGTCCCCCAACTCACGTCATAATATTTGCTCCTTTCAACCCTCACGGCCCTCTCACTGTGCCCTTGAGAATCAAACCAGCTACAAGACGGGAGGGGCCAGTGTGCACCAGACAGATAAAGTGTAGGTGCAGCCCAGACCCTGGAGGACCAGCAGAGCAACCTGCCTTCAAGGCCTGGCAGGGAGGGCTTGGCCAAAGGGGCAAAGGGGAGGGGTGCTAGGCAAGGATACAGGGAGGAAAGAGAAGACCCCAAAAGACAGAGGAATGAGTGAAGTGGTCGTCCTTGTGCCTCAGGGTTCATGAGGGAAAGCTTTAAAAAAGCCCACGGTAGGGCAGCAATGAGGATAGGGGAGTGGAGGGGTTAATACTTGTCATGTCAAAATGCCTCAAATCTATTCAAAACACAGGAGAGAGTAGGGCAATGTTGTTACTACTGTTTTCAATTTCCTGCGTATTTTTCTAAAGAAACAATACATATGTAGGGAATTGTCAGTCTCATACACAATACTCACAGTCTGTGCAAATGGCCTCTTTGTCTTGAGCTGATGTTGTTCCAGTCTGAGGACAGAGGGCACTCACCTGGGCTGGGGGTCTGCAACTCCCAGGGGCCATTCCCTCCGGCTCCAGGCTCCTTGCTTAGGGGCCAGGCCTGGGTCCTCTGCAGCCTGAGCTGGGGAGACTGAAAGATCCCACAGGGTCAGAGGGCCTCCTTTCTATTCCCAGGGAGCAGGGTGACCTATGGAGGATTAACAGTGAGGTCCTGCCTTCAGAGCAGAGACTCCACCTAAAGATTGGGTTAGGCTTGGAAAAGAAGGTCCCACCCCCTCATGTTGCTTTTCTTCTCTCCCCTTCAGTGAACCAAGAGGCAGAAGGGGCTTGGGATCCCAGGTGGGATGAGACCAGTCGGTTTCAACGGCTCCTGAGTCAGAGCTCTCCCTCCAGCTGGTCCTCTGCCCTCCCTGCCTCCCCTCTCCCCAACTAACACACTCACATCTAGACAACAGACTGACTGCTTGATCCAGGGAGGATGGAGGCTTAGGATGGTGGGGATGGAAAGGGCTCTGGGATGGAGCCACCAGGGAATGACCAGGGGAAGCCTGAGGCTAGGAGACCAAATCCAGTCTGGGATTCAGCCCCCTGCCAGGGGGCCTGAGGGCTCTGAAAAAGAAGGGGGCAGGGAAGCAGGAGGCCCGAAGAAGGGGAGCACAGGTAGGGCCTGGGAGGAAGCCATCCTAACCCAGCTCATGGCAGGGAGTTCAGTGACACTGCAGTGACAGAAGGACTCCAGGGGGACACTGAGCCTGGGAAAACAGGAAGACTGTGTCCTGGGGTCTAAATAGGAGCTGGGGAGGACTACTGGGAGCCGCTGGAAGCGCTTAGGCCTAGAATCCCTCAAGAGAGACGAGACACAGGGAACCAGTGCCTGAGATCTCATAGGGACGCAGCCCAGGGGCTAAGGGGTCCAGGTGAGGGAGGCCAGGCAGGAGCCTGAGTTCCTGCGTACAAAGTGGGGTCCTCAGGGCAGGCAGAATTTTGGGTCCTTACAGAGGAATTGTTGTGAAGGCAGAACAACTGAATCTCTAACCAACAGCTGGGGGCAGGGAGGCAGGATTCCTGGGTCCTGTGGGGAAGGTTTGAGTTTTGGAAAAGGGTGACCCAATCTTAAGTTTGGGGAGGAGGATTCTGGACATTTGGGAAGTGATTGGGAGTCTGGAAAAGAGTTAGGGAGGGAAGCTTGTCCACTAGCCAGGTCTGGGAAAGAGGACTGCTCTGGGCTGACTTGGGGGGCTCTCACCATGGGGTCAGGGGAGGACAACGAGACCAAGGCAGGGACAGTCAGCAGAAGGCAGCACATCTGTGAGGGGCTGGCTCAGACCTTCCTGGGACCTGCAGGCACAGAGCTGGGGTCCAGAAGGCAGAGATCTCAGGTCCAAGAGAAGGCAGGCTAATCTCGCCTGCTGGGCAAGCAAGGCAGAGAGGAGGGCTAGAAGGGAAGGAAGAAGGCAATCTCAGCCCAAGATCCTGTTTGCAGCCAGCCCCCTCTGGGAGGGTCCACCCAGCCTCTGAGGCCCCAGGATGGGCCCTTTCCTCCAATCACACCCAGGCCCAGGGGCTCAGTTCCCTGCCTGTCTCTCCTCCCCAAGCCCTGCCCTCCCTCACCTGGAATGCCGTGGCTACTGGGAGGAGCCCTCTGCTGCCCTAGACCTCTCCCAGGCTCCCAAACCCCACCTCAGGTCTCTGATTGCACCTGGACCACCACCCACCAGGCTGTCCAGCTCTGAGAGCTCCTCCTCCCCATCACTAGCATCCAATTCCTTACTGGAGGAAAGATTAGGGACTTTAGGAGGTGTGAGGTGGAGAGCAAGGAAGAAGCAACCTGGAGATTCCCAGGCAAGGGAGAGATGCACAGGGAAACTCAATCCTGCTTAGCTTCAGAATGGAGGTTCAGAAATGTAGTCATGGGATTAGCACATTTCTCCCAATTTAAATTAGAATGGGGCTTCTGTAAAGTAAGGTCCCAGGAGGATAATCAGAATGTTTGACCTAAGGCCAGATCAGCCCTCAATGTAAAATAAACTTACAATTTAGTGTTTTCGGTGATGTGTTTAGGAGCTGAAAGAATGTAAGTCGATCAGAATTATCTTGTTGCTCCCTCTGAATGCGTTCAGCCTACAAGATCAGAGGGAGAAATGGATAAAGTGGTTTTTAAGTCTACAGAAATTCTACTTAACATAACCAACTGAATCATGTTATCTGGAAATTTGGTTTCATGTATCAAAACTGTAACATTATTCATGTTATTATTCTGTTTCTAATTATTCTCATTTGAGGATTTGGTGGAGATCACCTCATAAGTTATACTTTTAATTTGAAAAAAAGATTTCTAGAGGGACATACAATTGTAGCCTTAGAAAAGGATTATGAACCAGCCAGAGGACTCCCCAATTCATTTGGAGGACCACCCCCCCCAACCTGAGAAAGTTTAAAAACCTGGACTGGCCAATCAGGACAGACACTGAGGCCAATTGAGCTTAGCCTCCCATAATGCCTTGGATGGTCTGGCCTAACAGACATGCTTAAAGGCCTTAAAAGCCTTAGATGCCCCTTCCTGTGTCAGCAACTCCAAGGCTTTTCTTTATGAAGGCCAAGGACAAGGTGCCCTGACCTGGACACCATCTTGAAGAATGGGATTTTCTTATCTTGGGATTTGATGGACACAAGTTATGCCACATTATCTGCACTGTCCCCCCCTCTTTGTACAAACACACACACACACACATGAAACACAGAGTCAAGTTAGTGAGAACAGAAACACAGACATCCTGGGCTATAATTAAAATGGACACGGGCATTCTCTTATCTCATTGTATTTACAATCTATCCCATTGAGAATTTACTTTCTCATATGAGGGTTAACACAGGTCAGGAGACTAGTCTAAGGCTCACACAGGCATCCGGAGCTGGGCCTTCTCTCAGGATATAAAGGGTTTCCTTCAGCTTGCTGACTCTGAGTTCAGAATTCTTTTCTGACCCTGTGGCTTAATGAGAATAAAAAAGCCCATTACAGCCCATGGCCAGCCTGACTGTGTTCCTTCCTTGCTGAAACCTTGGGTAAGGGGGACCCCATGCTGTTACTCTTGGGACAAACCCTCAGTTCAAGTGGATACTGATGATGTTTGCTTCTTTGGACCAAACCTTTGGTAAACAGTTGACACCAGCCACACAGACAATCCTCTTTGTCTCTAGAAATGGCCTCTTTGGCTGATGCTGGTCCAGTCTGAGGACAGAGTGCACTCACCTGGGCTGGGAGTCTGCAGCTTCCAGGGGCCATTTGTCCTTGCTCCAGGTTCCCTGCTTGGGCCAGGCCTTAGTTCTCAGCAGACTGAGCTAGAGAGGGAGCATCCCAGGGTGGCAGAGACTTTCCCTTTTCTTCCAGGGCAGGAGATTGGGCTCTAGGGATTTACAGAGAGTGAGGTCCTGTCCTCAGGGAAGAGAATACAACTTATAGGAAGTGTCAGGCCTGGAAATAAAGATGGTACCTTCCTCTCCCCCCATTCTCCTTTGGAGAACCAAGAGGTAAAAGGGGCTTGGGATCCCAGATGGAATGAGGTCAGAGCCTCAATGGCTCCTGACTCAGAGCTCTCCCCACAGTTGGTCCTCTGTTCTCCTTGCTTCAGCTCTCCCCAACTAACATGCTGACACATTATCTAGACAACAGACTGACTGCTTGATCTAGGGAGGAGGGAAGCTTAGGAGGGTTGGGGATGGGAGGGTTCTGGGATGGAGCAATAAGGAATGACCAGGGGAAGCCTGAGGCTGGGAGACCAAATTCAGTCTGGGATTCAGCCCCCTGGCAGGGGCCCTGAGGACTCCGATATAAGAGGGAGCAGGGGAGCAGAAGTCCTGAAGAAGGGAAGCATGGGTAGAGGGTGAGAGGAAGACATTTGAACCCAGTTCGTGGCAGGGAGGTCTGGGACAGTGCAGTGAGAGAAGGGCTCCAGGGGGACACTGAGCCTGGGAAAGCAGGAGGACTGTGTCCTGGGGTCTAACTAGGAGCTGGGGAGGCCTCCTGGGACCGTCTGGGGGAATTTGGAATCCCTCAAGGGAGACCAGACACAGGGAGCCAGTGTCTGGGATCTGATCTTGATGCAGATACAAATGGTGCCCTATGTGGTAAAAAGGATATTAAAATTTGCTTTTCCAGTACTTTGTGAGGCCCCTCCTAAGGGAGCCTCATTCTCTAGCTTATTGTGTAACTGGAGAACATCCTAAATTCTGTTCCCACTTAAGTTGAAATATCATAAAACTTTTCACCTTGTACCAAAAGAACAGCTTTTGTATCTCTTATCCTGTGTCCCCCTTGTCCTTAACCTTTAATCTGTGTCTCTCCACCCCCACTTATCCTTAATCTTTAACTATCATTAACCCTAAAGCTACATCATCATCCTGAACATCTGCAGGCTGTATAGCTTTCTATCTATATAGGCCTACTCAACCCCAATACCTCCACCTTTCCTCTACCCCCTGCCTGCAGCAAAAGTCCTTCCTTGTGATTTCACCTAAATAAAAGCTCTCAATGGCTAAAGAGAATGTCACCTAAGTGAATTCTTCCATACTGGAACCACTGTCCCAAATCTGACCTCAACAACAGGAAAGCTACAGGTCCCAGTAATGGCGACAGGCAAGAGCTTTGGTTTCTGTATTCCAAATGGGGTCCTGATGTGGAACATTCCTTGTTGGTGCATCTGTGAGTTGATCCAATCATTTTGGAGAGAGATCTGGAATTATGCCCAAAGAGACTGTCTATACCATTTGACCCATTATTAGGTTTGTTTCCCAAAATGATTAGGGAAAAAGAAAAAGAACTCATGTTCAGTTGTGCAGAGAATAAGAGTGAGCCAAGACCTAGGTTCAAGGTAAAATTTAGGTGTGGATTTATTGAGCAAGCACGCGACTACCAGAGTGTTTACTCAAATCAGTAGTGATCCAGTGGGGGTACCACTTTTGGTATAAAGGCTAACACCACAAAAACCACAATCAGGGATGGGAGCTAGCAGAAGCCATGATGTACAGAAGTAAAGAACAGCCATTGGTTAGATCTATAGTTCAGGGCTAATCTGGGAATATGGCGCAAGGGTACAAGAGTGCGACCTTCCGGTGACATGGGGGTCCCTTGGAAGAGCAGGGTGGAATATTATAGTCAGTGCTTTCCAGAACAGGGTGGAAGGTCGTGGGGTAAGGGGGAACTAGAGGGAGACTGGACCCCTAGAACAGGCTGGTGTCATGTTCTGGGTGAAGGGTGTGGGGACCCTGCTTGGTCAGCAGAACAAGAAAGGGTGGTCTTTATGTTACACCATAACCCTGAGTTGCACTTTGTACACTCATACTGATTCAAGGAAAATATATAGAATGCTAATTTGAGGAAGGAGGGGGCAGGGAACTTTGCCCTGAGCAATGCCCAGACATGCCTTAAAGCTGTTTCAAGCTATGACAAGGTATAGAATAGAGACAAAGACAGAAATATAAAAGGGCTTAATGGTAGGCCACAAATCAGGTGGTCTATAGTGACCTAGGATATGGGTTTCTGTACAACAGTTCTAAAATGTTCACAGCAGCTCTCTTTGTGGTGGCCAAGAACTGGAAATTGCAGGGATGCCCATCAGTTGGGGAATGCCCAAAGAAGGTGTGGATATGAATGCAATGAAAAACTATAGTGTTATAAGAGACGATGAGCTCATTGATTTTAGAAAAAAGGGAAGGACTTGCATGAAATAATGGAGTAAAACCCAGAGACCACTGAAGACAGTAAGAAAAATGTTGTCTTAAGGACTTTAAGAGAATAAGGAATATTGTCTATTATAAATATCCAAATTAACTCTAAAGGACATACGAAGAAAGGTACTGTTCACATCCAGAGATCGAACAGTTTCACATATGCTTCCATATATACCCATATATGTGTGTGTTTAATGGTAGTCATGTCCAGCGCTGGGTTTGAGATAAGAAAAACAAGGAAAACAAAGAAATTTCCAGGCCCATTTTGTTGTATTCAGAAAGCAATAGCAAGTTGTCCTATTTGCAGAAGATTTGTAGCTTCACATACAATCATGCTCTTTATCATACTATGTTATGGAAATGCTTCTTTTAAAAATTAAATTATTTTAAAATAATACAATTAATAACAACAACAACACAACTTACTCTTCAAGGAAAGTCCAAAAGACCTTGGAAATTCTCCTTATTGTTAAAAGGACAATTCTTCATTCAGGCTTTTACCTGAATTAAGGAGGCAAAATTCAGGACAAAGAGAATTAAAAGAAGTTTCTGATAACATGTCTAGGTGGCAACATATAGAGGCTCTTATCACTGCAGATTAGCAAGGCATTCAAGATGGAGCTGACTTTGATTGATAATTTTTGTAATGAGATGATAGGCCATTTGGATAGGCCCATGTCAGCAAAAGGGGAGTTGCCTCTCAGTCATTCCCTAATCACTGACCCATGAGGGCTAACAGCAACGGAGAGATGGTGGTGACATGATATGACAAATCAAAAAGACAAGTTCTAGGGACCCCTTAACCTTCCTTTGCAGTGTGACAAGTGGCAAATAGTACGAAAGCAGCAGACTTCCCCAACATTGACTGTCTTATGGACTGGAAAAAGTGCATTTTATAGGTTTGTTTTTCTGCATTCTTGTGAGGTTTCCATGCACTAATACATGGTCAAGTTTTGTGAAGGTGCCAGGCACAGTTGAGTAATAAGTATACTCCATCCTGTTCTCATTCAGATTTCTCCAGGAGTCTATCACATCCAATTTTCTAAAATTCCATTCTTTTCCTCAATTCTAGATATATCTAGGCCAGACAGATCTAAATGAAAGACTCCTAAATTGGCTAAAAAAATTAGGAAATGTAGATATACATGTTTACATGTGTATGTATGTATGCATGTATGTATGTATGTGCACACAGGTCCCTAAATGCACTATGGTGGCAACTAGCAATCACTAAGAGTTTGGGTGGCCTATAATAATCAGTGGCCCATAAACCAGACATCTTGTTAAGGGCTGGGGACTGAAAAGACAAAAGTGGAAGCACAGTCCTTGCCCTCTGATGGAAAGAGACAGCATGGGAAAGGAAGCTGAAAAGGGAGGGAGTGTCAGAGGAGCCCCCTGAGGCTGGAGCAGACACTGAAAAGGAGAGTAGTCAGTCAGGAGTCCTAAACTAAAAGGTCAGTGGAACTTTCCTGGATCTGGGGGGGACTGAGTGAGGTCCAGCCTCTACCTCCAGAGCGAGAAGCAACAGAAGCAGTGGCCCTGCAGCCACCTCCACTTGGCTGCTTCAGAGCTCCTGGCCTGCAGCTCATGGGGGGGGGGGGGGGTGGGCAAGCCACCATTCAGAGGCTAAGTGCTCTTGCCTTACCCTACCTGGATCTGGATTGTGGTGTTGGGTGGTGGTCCTGAGGTGTGTGACCAGTGAGCCAAAGCTGGTGGGGGCTGTAGAGACAGCACCCTCCTAATAGCCCTGGCAGCTGCAAAACCCTAGCGATTTGGGACAAAGCTCTCCCCTCTGGAAGCAGAGTTCTACTGTAGCAAAGAGCTCAAAAGTCAAGTAATTGACTGACACATGAGCAAGCAAAGAAAGCTAAGCAAGCACAGCCATCCAATTTTAGATTCCTTTTTTGGGGACAAAAACGACCAAAGCATGGAACAGGAGGAAGACAACAAAGTCAGAACTCCTGCACCAAAAGCTTCCAAGAAAAATATAAACTGAATACAGGCCATGGAGGAATTCAAGAAGGATTTTGAAAATCAAGTAAGAGAAGTGGAGGAAAAATTGAGAAGAGAAATGAGAATGATGCAAGAAAACCACGAAAAGAGAGTCAACAACCTGACTGAAGAAAATAACACCTTAAAAAACAGATTAACTCAAATGGCAAAAGAGGCCCAAAAAGCCAATGAGGAGAAGAATGCCTTAAAAAGCTGAATTTGCCAGATTGAAAAATAATTTCAAAAGCTCACTGAAGAGAGCAATTCCTTCAGAATCCAATTGGAGGAAATGGAAGTGAATGACTTTATGAGAAATCAAGATACTATTAAACAGATCCAAACAAATGAAAAAATAGAAGGCAATGTGAAATATCTCATTGGAAAAACCACTGACCTGGAAAATAGATCCAGGAGAGACAATTTAAAAATTATTGGGCTACCTGAAAGCCATGATAAAACCATTTGATTTTAAAACTTTAATTGGGTATCTTGCTCTACAGGAGAATATGTGGGAAGGGGATGAGATGGGGGATGATGAAGAGGAGGGCAAGTTGGGGGGGAGGGTAGTTAGAAACACACACTTTTGTAAAGGGACAGGGACAAAGTAGAGAACAGAACAAGTGGGGGGGGGAATAGAATGGAGGGAAATATAGTTAGGCTTTCACAATATATCCACTATGGAAATGTTTTGTGTAACTGCACATGTACAACCTGTATTGAATTGCTTATCTTCCCAGTAAGAGTGGAAGATGAGGAAAGAAGGGAAAGAATCTGGAATTTGAAGTTTTAAAATCAAATGATCTTAAAAATATTATTATTATTATTATTATTATTTTTATTTTTATTTTTCATATGCAACTGGGAAATAAGACATACAGGCACTGGAGTAATAAGATCCATCTTGCCCTACCAGTAAGTCAGAGGGGGGGATGAGGGAATGGGGCAGGGGGTATTCAGTGGGATTGTTGTTTTGGGGTGGTGGGTAGAGGAAAGAGAGAGAAAATTTGTAACTCAAAATCTTGTGGAAATGAATGATATAAATTAAAAATAAATAGAAAAGTTAATTAAAAAAATAGGAAATTAAAAAAAATTAAGTTTAAAGGCCAAACATCTAACCAGGAGAGGGATGAAAACACTGGATTTCAGCACCTTCCCTCCCCTCTTCCCCAACCGCCTAGCCCACTCTTTTTCCTCTAACCAATTTTCTTCCCTACCCTATTCTTTGCTTCCTCCCTTCTTTCCCTTATAGGCTCTGAGCCTGGGGAGGATACTCCTTCCCCTTGTCTTCCCCTCCCCTATCTACTCTAGTCCTGAGGATAGCTATTCTTGTTCCACTGTTGTAGCCTCTTCTTCCCCTTCCCTCACAGGCCCTGGTCCTGAGGTGGATGGACACACCAGTTTACAGAACCCAATCCCATTGAAACCTATCCCCTTAAAACATCAGATATGCCAAGGCTCCTCTACCCCCAAGGACCACAGAGGTGTTCCAGGCAGAAGTTGCAGGATCTAACCCTCATTCACTCCTACCCTGGTAGATCTTGAATCATTGAATAATAATAGCCAATTCACCGTCTTTTTGCCATTAAATGTGGACTTTGTATTTGTATGTGTACTGTTAGTTTGTTAATGTGTGTATTATCTGTGTCTTGTGTTGTACTTGCTGTGAATGAGTCTGGTATCTTGTAAGATCTAACTACTGGCAGTAAAAGATTTCTAAAGGCTGCTCTTCCTTGTGGCTTCTGGTCTGGCCAACTTGGAATTACAATGAAAAATTACATACAGCTAAAAACATCTTAGCTGCTTCTGAGAGTAATTATTAAGAAGTTGGGAATTGATTATATTGGGATTGCTGGAGAAATTGTAGTACTAAAACACCTACCCCTAAAAAGATCACTCGGCATTACCCACTCCCCGGAGTCAAGAGAGTTTCTCAGCATGGGGATTTCCTTTTTAACAGCCACAAATTTTGTTAACCCTTCTCATCCCAGATCAGATAAGAGAGGAAAATGCAGGAGAATTGTAGGGATAATATTTGCAGAATGGCAGTAGCCCTAACTGCCTCTGTCTCTGGGCAAGTTGTAGCCCACCATTCTAGGCAAGGTTTGGAAATGTCACCCAGGTCATGTACAACATGCCCACTCCCAACCAGTAGCTGCAAACCATCCAGGCTCCGTACATTTTGCAGTTGTGGGAAAGGGAGAGGTAGATGGATCAGGCCTTTGGGGAACATTCCCTAAGCCCTGCCTCAAAGAACTGTCACCACTGGGAAGCCAGACTCTGCTCCAGGTAAATTCTACATTTCTTTGTTTCAGTTGCAAAATGGTATTGTATCTCTGTCTGACCCGTTTCCTGGATTTATAAAAGAAAAAATAATAGTTGTTATGGGATCAAAATGGTATAATGATTGCAAAATGTTTAATATAATGACCGGCATATGTTGGATACAAATTACTATCTTTCTTACTTGACAGGGTTTTTGAAAGACAAGATTGATGAGATCAGATTTTTTTTTTTTTGCTTTTTTGGAGGGGGGAAGGCAGGGCCATTGAGGTCAAGTGACTTACCCAAGGTCACATGGCTAGTTAAGTGTTAAGAGTCTGAGATCACATTTGAACTCAGGTCCTCCTGACTCCAGGGCCGGTGCTCTACTCACTATGCCACCTAACCTTACCCAAGATCAATTATTTTAGAAGTCATTTGATGTCACTGAAATTTGTTGTTATATTGTTGCCGTATCTCTAAAATTTTGTGTTTCTAAATGTCTGCTTAGCTACTGAAATTTGAGGAAAAAAAACATTTTGAAGAATGGTGTCACAGCAATTTTTAACCTGGATGGTGTTGCATGTGAATTGGGTTTATTTTATAAAATTTGATAATCTAAAGCTGTTATATTTGGGTGATAAACAGGTAGCAATAATATTGCTGATGTTTATTATGATAGCTGATTGTTCATTTAAAATTTTGGCTATTATGGAAACATATAGGTATAGTTTCCACATTTTTAATGAAAAATTCTTGCTTTATGTCCATTAACTTCATGTAGAGTTTTACTTGGATGTGAAGTCTCTGTGTAAAACAATTTGAAAACACATGTGACTGAATTAAGGTCACCAGATTGGTGATTAATCAATCAGTTTTGATTTCGAAGATTAACATGATAATTGTTTATGATATTGTTACTGGTAAAAAGTTGTATTATCTATGTTGTAACAGATGCAGTTTCTCTTATAACGTCTAAAAGCTGTTAAATTGAGAATTATACTGTCAGAGGAAAAGCAAAATGATGACTGGGGCAATCTGACCATGTGTTGTAATATTTTAAAGTATTGTAATTTGGGAAATCATAAGCCTCCAAGTTCGTCTTTGTTTAAAAGGAAGTTTCAGTTAAGACTGCTCTGCTATCATTTATGAAATGTGTGAGATTGTTACTCAAGCTATCTGGGGTTATTGCATAAATCAAGTATTTACAAAAGTATGATGGTGAAAAGTAATTATTGGTAATTATGTGAAGAAAAGACCCTGTGAATCCTCTTGTAAGTTTTGTAAAACCTAAAATTGTTCATGTGTGCGGAAGGGAGGTGTTAAGTGTCCCTAGAAACTGTCTGTATGAGCAAGGTCATCAGTCCCAGGAAACAACTGGCTTTTGATATGTAGTTCCTAAACAATGAATCTGGCTTGCTGAGAAGTTGCAAGTCTATGTGAAATAAGTAGAAGGGATTTCTACCAATTGGCTTTTACACTAGGACAAGTTTACATTTGATAAAGGAAGATGCAAAAGGGAATCCCTTTCATATGAGAAACCTAAGAAATTTTTATTGCTTATTGTAGCTTCATGACAATAAAAATAAATATAACTGGCTCTAAGCTGTGATTGGTGAAAAATTGCTGTTTAAGGTAGAAGGCACTTGGGACCATAATTAATTTTGTTTTGAGTTTAAATTTGGGTATGCATTAAATCAGTATCTGAGAGAAATGTCACAAGCTAGTCAGAGGGAAGGTGATCCTGTACTGTTAACAGGTGGGAATCTGCATTTGGGAAAAGCCAAAGGGACAATCTTAGCTTCAAACTGGGATGAGATCCCTCCTGGCTCAGTTTCCCCATCATTTTACTTTGAAAAGGAGTATTTCCCACCCAACTATTCTTGAGTGTATCTATGAGGTGGAACAGATACTGTATGGCTGGAGAACTGTGACTCTATCTGAATTTAAACAAAGGATGTTTTGTCCTGTCATATTTGGTATGTCACATGTCCCTGCTTTTTTTCCTTCTATAGCAAATATCTACATAAGAGCAAACAGTAAAAGATACGAGCTCTTTTGTATTATTTTACTGGGAAATCTAATATTATTTTTCATCTAGAATTAGAACATGGGCAGAAATTTATGCAAACTGCTTAAGACTCACCATAAGATGTTCCCATTATCGAAAGGGATTCTAAAGCAGTAGTTTTTAAAAGCATTGACTGTAATCAGTCTCTTAAAGGTTACCAAACGGGTCGTGACCCACAGGTTGAGAACCACTGCTCTTAGGGCAGATCCACCCTTAAGGCAAAATACATTTAAAATTTGGCATTTGAAGTGATGTATTTAGGAACTCAAAGAATAAGAATAAAATGTAAATGGATCAGAATTGTAGTTCTCTAAGAACGTATTCAGTCTACAGGGTCAGAGGGAGAAATGGATAAAGTGGTTTTCATATCTAAGGTAATTCTAATTAAGATAATCAACTGAATCAATGTTATTTGACTGATGGTTTTGTTTCATGTATTAAAACTGTAACATTGTTTATGTTATTATTATGCTTCAAATTTTTCTCATTTGTGGATTTCGAGGAAATCATACTATCAGTTATGCTCCTGATTTAAATAAAATGATTTCTGAAAGTATATGTAAATGAGTCCTTTGAAAAGCAGAGTGGACGGCACACCTGTGATGACTGACTTTGACAGACTGGGCTTCTCTCAGCAACACAGAGTTATAAGGCAACTCCAAAGCACTCAGATTATGAGCTTCTTACTGTAAAATACAGACTTAAACTGCAGAAAATAGGGAAAACCATCAGACTCTACAGACATGACCTAAATCAAATTGCTTATGGAGATTAAGTTAGAGTGAAGAATAGATTTAGAGATTAGATCTGATAGATAGAATGCCTGAAGAACTTTGGAAAGAGGTTTGCAATACTGTATAGAAAGCAGCAGCTAAAAATATTCCCCCCGCAAAAAAAGGAGAGCAAGAAAGCATGACTGTCTGAGTGAAGGCCTACAAATAGCTGAGGAAAGAAGGAAATGGAAAGGGAAAAGATAAAGCAAAAGTTATACTCGAATGCAAAATTCCAGAGTATAGCAAGGAGAGATAAGGTTTTCTTAAAGAGCAATACAAGGAAACAGAAAAACAATGAAACATGATTACATTAAAAAAGTTTCCTCCATTATGGCTTCTCAGAGGTAGAGCAAGATGGCTATATTCATAGGGTTTCTTTCCACTGTGGACTCACTTATGCATATCAAGACTCCAATAGTCTTTCCACATTGATTACATGCATAAGGTTTGAAAACACTGTGGATTGCATGATATTAATGAAGGGAAAGGAGCCTGAATGTCTTTCCACACTGATTACACTAATAAGGCTTCTCTTAGGTGGATCCTCTGATGTACAGCAAGATCACAGGTACATCTAAAAGCCTTTTCACACTGATGACATTCATAAGACTTCTCTCCAGTGTGAATTCTCTGATGTGTAGCAAGTCTGGAGTTCAGTCTGAAAGCCTTTCCATATTGATTATATTCATAATGTTTTTCTTCAATGTGGATTCTCAGATGCATACCTAGACTGGAGATGCACTTGAAAACCTTCCACATTACTTACATTCATAAGGTTTCTCTCCAGTGTGAATTCTCTGATATCCAGCAAATGTGAAATTCATTCTGAAAATTTTTCCACATTGCTTGTACTCATAAAGTTTCTCTCCAGTGTGGATTCTCTGATGTTTAGCAAGTTTGAATTTTGGTCTGAAAGCCTTTCCTCACTGATTACATTCATAAAGTTTCTCTTCCCTATGGCTGCTCTGATATACAGCAACAACAGAGCTTCTTCTCAAAGCCTTTCCACATTGATTGCCTTCATCAGGTTTCTTCCTCTCTAGTGAGGATTCTCTGATGTTTAGCATGTTTGAAGTTCAGTCTGAAAATTATTCCACATTAATTGCATTGATAAGGTTACTCTGCAGTGTGCATTCTCTGCTGTATAGCAAAAGAAGAGGTAATTCTAAAAGCTTTTCCACATTGATTACATTCACAAGATTTCTCTCCAGTGTAGATTCTCTGATGCACAGCAAGCTAGCTCTCTCGCTCTCTCTGTTTCTCTCCATTCTTCCCATCTTTCTTTTTTCCTTCCAAAAGTGCAGACTCAGAAATGAAGTATCATGTACTCTTCACTGACTCGCACATATTTATCCTCCTGACCCCCATATACAATCAGGAAAGAGTCAAAATCGTAATAAGAATGATAAAAACACAGACATAGCTCAGAGATATTGTGGGTTTGGTTCCAGAGCACTCAACTAAATGAAGAGAGAAATAAAGCAAGTCACATGAATGAGGGACTCATTGCATAGTTTCCGTTATCTAGCAATTAGAGGCAGCTGGTAGTACAGTGGAGAAAGCCTTGGGCCAGGAGTCAGGAATGTCAGGGCTTCAATCCAGCCTCAGTTCCTAGTTATGTGCATTTGGACAAGTCACAAGCTCTGTGTGCTTTAGTTTTATCAAATACCAAACGGGCATAATAATATCACCTAATGACACAATATCATAAAGAATGCACTTAGCACAACAGCCGAACAGCAAGTGAACAGAAATGCTTATTCCCTTCCTTCCTTTCCCAACATCTGAGCTGGAATTTGGGGCAATGTCAAGGAAGATGAAGGACAACTGTGCCCTACATGTATAGCTGGGAACTAAAAACTGAGGCTTCTCACAAAGAATATCCTAAATACTTGGCCCATCCCAAAGAGGAAGGGGTGCAGGAAAAAGCCACTTGAGCAGTTTTCAGAGATTTGGCAGACAAAATTCATGTCTAGGGAGAGGGTGGACTACACTCATGTGGGATTACTTCCACACCTGAGATGCTACAAAACTGATCTGATCTGGGACCTCAAGCTACGTAGAATTAGCAAGAGACAGCTTCCGGAGCAACCAGGTAACCTCCTAGTTCTCTTCACACAATGTACTGAGCTTCTACAGGAAAACCGGGCAGGAGGAGGACCCTGTCTCTGGGACACAGAACACCAGCACTTTTCCCTTTCTAGTAACTGATAAATGCTGGAAAACCAGCACACTCATGAATATTTCCTCTGATAGCAGATTTATAGTGAACGGAGGAAGTGTCCTTACCCAGGGAGGACAGGTTCTGGGCATTCTCCAGCATGACCTCCTTGTACAACTCCTTCTGAGGAGGGGCCAAGAGGCCCCACTCCTCTGGGGTGAAGTCCACAGCCACATCCTGGAATGTCACCAACTCCTACATCACCAAAAGTCACAAGATTTAGACTTGGTGGAGACTCCAGATTTCTTATAGTCTAACCTTCCTCAAATAAGAGAAGAAAACTGAAGTACAGAAAGGGGATTTACTCAGTGGTTCTACTTTTCATGAGTGTCAGAGTCAACACTTGAAACCACAGTCAATAAGAGGACAATGGAATGTTGAGAAAAGCATTTGACATGTTGAGTTGGAATAAAGTTTAAAAGGTCTTCCTATGGGGTATGTCTCCCTATGGAATGTGTATGAAAGTATGTATTGGAAGTGTGAGGCAGGAGGATCTGGGGAGGAGAAAGAGAGAAGATGATGGGAATTCCTTCCTTATCAGATTCTGTGGGGTGTTTGTCAGAAGCTCAGAAGCACAGGGTATTCTGGGAAGGGACAGGAATGTCTGTGTGATTATAGAAAAGAGAGGAAAGAGAAGGAAAAGATCTACTTCATATTCCTGAGAAGCTGAAACCAAGTCTTCTTTAGACCTAACACAGAAAGGATCCATAAGACATAGTAATGACCATCAGGACTGAACTCAGGGATGAGACTTTCCAGCCAAGTGAAGCAGAATTAGCTGTTGTTACTTTGAGGGCTCAAGGCTGCCCTTGTGTGACATGCCAGGGCTAAAGCATCTCATGCCTTTGCTCTATTATTACTTTCATTCAGCAATAGCATGCATTTCTTTATTATAATATTTAGTTATCATGGTTGGTCATTTTTGTTGCTCTTTGTGCTCAATGAGGACCAAATCACATCCCTACATCAGGGTCAAGGTGTGTCTGACCATGGATGATCAGGCTAATGGTGCCCAAAAGACGCTACCAGAGGTCAGGCACAAAAAGTCCACATGAACATCTGGGGTGGACATGGCTCTAAATTTGCACATCTTCCCATTCTTTTGAGTCACTGCAATTCTGCTTTGCTGACATGGGATACTTGTATATATACATGTTACACATGCAAAATATATCCATAATAGTCATGTTGTGAAAGAAAACATAAAGAAGGGGGAAAAAAAACCTGCTTCCATCTGTATTCAGATATCAGTAGTTCTTTTTCAGGGGATGGATAACATTTTTTATCATAAGTCCTTTAGAGCTGTCTTAGATCATTGTATTGCTGAAATTAGCTAAGTCATTTACAGCTGATCATCTTACAATATTGCTGTTATTTTGTACATAGTGCATTTCACTCTCCATCAGTTCATGTAGGTCTTTCTAGGTTTTCTGAGAACAGCCTGCTCATCATTTCTTATAGTACAATAGTATTCCATTATAATTCCATTATAACTTGTTCAGTCATTCCCCAATTGAAGCAAATCCCCATAACTTCTAATTCTTTACCCCTAGAAGAGGTGCGATAAATATTTTTGTACATATAGGTCCTTTTCCTTTTTGCTTTTTATCTCTTTGGGGATATAGACCTACTAGTGGTATTGCTAGGTCAAAGGGTATGCATGGTTTTACAGCCCTTTGGGCATAGTTTCAAATTGTTCTACAGAATGGTTGAATCAATTCACAACTCCACCAACAATGCATTAATGTCTCATATTTCCATGTTCCCTCTAAACATCTGCCATCTACCTTTTCTGTCCTATTAGCCAATCTAATAGGTATGAGGTAGTATCTCATAATTATTTTAATTTGCATTTCTCTAATCAACAGTGATATAGAGTAGACTTAGTTTGAGAAGTAAGACCTTTATCAGAGAAACTTGCTTCAAAAATTTTTTCACAGTCACTATTGTTAACTGTATTTCACTCCATTCTATTCCAATTCACCCACACTACCCACCCCATTTACTCTATTCACTTATGGCATCTTTTAAATGGATCAGCAGATTCATGTTTCTCTGCACCATACAGAACCTTAACAAAAATGTACTATGTATTTCAAATATGTAAAAAGGAAGAAGTAGTAAATGTGTCCTTTACATACCTTAATGCAATAAAAACAGATATTGGTTCAGGGACTAGAAACAAAAAGTATTGACCCAAATGGATATTTAACCATGAACTCTTAAATAATGAGTAGGTCAAAGAACAAACAGAAACAATAACTATGTTAAAGAAAATTATAATGATGTAACAAAATTTCTAGAATGTAACAAAAGCAATCCTCAGGGGACAAATAATATCCTTACAATAACATATCAACAAAACAGGAAAAGAGAAGATCGATGAATTGGATGTGTATAGCAGCAAGCACCCCAGCACACCCAGGGCGGCTGCTAGCACAGGCTCTTTGGTCTGCTCTTCTAAAGGAATGCAACTTTAATGAAACATATATATATAAAATTTTATACATATATATATATACACAACATATGTGTATATATACATACACATACATACACATATACACATATATATGTGTGCACATATATATTCACTTAATTCAGGGGAAAAAGTCAGCACCCTGAACGTCAGAAAATACAAACAGAAGTTACAAGCAGACAAAAAAATACAGACAGAGAAAATAACACAATTCTACAGACCAATGGACAGGGCTTCTAGCTATCTGACCATCACATACCTACACTGTTAGTTACCAGACAGAAGAACCAAAATCTGGGTTTTCAAAGGTGAGGGGGGAACTCAATGGTTACCACGAGTCTCGTCTGGCAAAATCACACAACTCTTCCCATAAGTGAGCCCCAAAGCAAAATCTCACATCAGAGTATATATAGTCTTCTCCAGGGTTAAAAGACATCACAACTTTTGTGACCCACTCACTGCCTAATTACAAAGTAACAAAATGTGTGTTGAAAAACAAACCTCCCCTAAGGAAGATTCACTTGCTGGAATCCAAGTGAGGTCCACTAAGGGGCAGGGAAGATCTTCAAATTCCCTTACCATTAAAATGTACATTTTAAAAAATTATATAACTAAGAAATCTAAAATAAGCACAAAAGAGATTTTAAAAATTAGAGGGGAAATAGATAAATTGGAAACCAAAAAAACTATAGAAAGTACAAATAAAATTAAAAGCTGCTTCTTTGAGAAGACCAATAAAATTTATAAACTCTTAGCTAATCTAATTCTAATTATTTAATTAGAAGAGAATAGAAAATCACATCAACTCTAAAATGACCAAATGACAAATAACCAAAGAGTCACAGAGGTTATGCAATGGTTATTTAACTCTGAAAATACCAAAGAGCTCATGCTGGTTATCATAACCACAGTTAACTCTAAGAAATAAAATAAAACAAATGAACAAAAACCAAAACAAAGCAAAATAATACCAAAGAGCTAACAGTGGTCATAAGCAAAAAGCTTTCTTTATTTGACTGGAGGAAGGAAACTAGACACATGTGCTAGAAGAAGACCTGCTTTACTGGCTACTCAGCGAGCTCTAGCTGTGACAATGAGGAATAACAGCCACAATGAGACAAGTTTGATTCACAGCAGAACTTCTTAATGGATGGTTAATGGTCCCTGTAGGTGTTTGTCTGAGCCCAAGGACCACCTGGGGCTGGTGGGAGACAATTCTGGAACTCTGCTGTGACTGAGATCGTCCAGAGGGTGAGCACAAAAGATTGTTGTTATGCCAAGCTCAGGACACGGCTTGCTTGTTGGGCCTTCTCTGGAAAATAGGGTGTTTCCTAATACTAAAAAGAATGGAGTGAAAAGAGAGGTGTAGTCTTGAGATAGGGATCCAAACATTAACAAATGACAAAAGTCAAAAGAAATAAAAAATAATCAGAGCATATTATGCAGAGTTATGTGCTAACAAAATTGAAAAGACAAAAGAAACAGAATACCTTCAAAAATATAAAATAACAAAAGTTTCAGAAAACCAGAGAGAAATACTAAAGAATCCAATCTCAGAAAAGGAAATATTTCTAGCTATAAAAGAACTACTAAAGAGGGGGGAGGGGAACAACTGCTTTGTTCTGATTCACTGACAGGAGAATTCCCTCAAACTTTCAAAGAAGTTAGTAGCCACACTTCACCCAACACCTGAGAAAGAAAGAACCCTGTCAGAATCCCTTTTATGAGATAAATATTGTCCTAATGCTTAAACCAGGAAAAGATAAAGTGCAGAAAAGAAAACTGTTGGCTAATAACATTAATGAACATTGATTCAAAAATTTTAAACAAAATCCTATCAGACTACAGTGTTTGTCCAATAAAACAATCACTATGATCACGTGGAATTTATAGGAGGGATGGTTCAACATTAGGAAAACAATCAACATAATATATTAAAAATCAAAACATACAAAAGGAGGAAAGAATATGAGCATAGCATTGCCAGATCTCAATTTGTCATATAAAGCAGAAATTTCCAAAACTGGTTAAAAATAGAAAAGATGATTAGTGTTCTAAATCAGGTAAGTAAAGCTTAGAAGGAAATATATAACAGGTTAATTTAAAAAAAAATAACTCTAAGAACATACTATACTATGGAATGAATTATTTCTTCAACAAGAACTATTCAGGGCAATTGGATAGCAGTTTATTGAAAAATTGCTTTAAACTAGTTAATTACAGTATATACAACAATACGTTTCAAATATTAAACAATCTAAATATAAAATGTTAGTAACAGTATAGCTTTCGCAGACGTAATAACCAATTAACTGGAGTAATCATTTATAAGAGACAGAATTGTCATAGAAATTTTCAAAAAAAAAAAGCTTTGGCACAAAATCATTGCAGCTAGAAAAAGAAAAGCTGTGTACTGGGATAAATCTTGGCATAAAAAAATCACTGATAAAAATAGGATATCCATAATCAGTAAGGGATCTGTGCAAGTCAATGTGATTAAAAACCATTCCCCAATAAATATCAAAGGTTATGAAGTTCTCAAAATAATAAACACAAACACCTGAAAAACATTCAAAATTCAATTGTTAATCAGAACAATGAAACTTAAGATAACTCTAAGATGCTGTCTTTTGCCCATCAAATTGATAAAGATGGAAAAACTGGTAGAATTTCACATTGGGACAGCTGTGGGAAAATAGGCATGCTGATTTAGTGTTGGTAGAGCTGTGAACTGGTCTGACTATTCTGAAAAAAAAAAAGGAATTTTTTGTTATAAATTTGACCCAGCATTACTCACTGAGTTTATACCCCATAAAAGCCAAGAAAAGACCCATTTGTACAAAAAAAATTGTAATAGTAAAAAGTTAGAAATAAGCAGTTTCTAAACATCAAAGAATATTTAAATCAGTTGTAACCTATACGATTAAGTTTTTTTTTTAAACTATGTGAGAATCAGCAAAGGGTTAAGTTTCCAGAGGATTGCAAAATTGCTGAAATGAGGCTACTGATAAAAGTAAGGTTAGCAGACCATTCAGTAGCCTTGGGAAGAAGTTGGATTCCCCATTCCCATAGAACTCCTAGATAATCCTAAAAGTGAAATAAAATAAAATAAAATAAAAAGAAGCCAGCAATAGCAGGTGGATTTGACCAATTAGAAAGCAGACAATGGCATTGGGACTAGAAGGTCCAGATAAGGACACATCTGGGTTGGAGTGGTGGGGCAGTCAGTATTCTGAGCTTGCTTAATGAACCTTATGTATATTTTCTAACAGAATTAGAGCCTCATTAGTAATAATGTATGATAACAGGGAGGTACCCAGAAGAGAACAAACCAATGAATTCTCTGAAGGGAGTGTCTGCACCAAAATAATGTATAAAACTTGCTAGACTTTTGTATCTGGCACTGAATTTCTCCTTCATAAATTTCTTTTGATATCAGATTTTTGGTATCAATTGTGTTTTTGCTCTTCCAGGTTCGCATTTCCAACTACACCTGTAAAGTGTAAAGAGTAAAGCCCAACTGGGGCCATGAAGAATCAAGTAAGACTGAAACAACTGAACAACAACAACAAAAAGGGAACTCATAGTGAGGAACTTCCTTTGCCTATCAGCACCTTCTCTGTAATTTGAAATCTTAGAGAGTTAAGTCTGCCACTAACAAGTGATTTGCCCAGGTTCATAGGGCCAGTATGTGTCAGAGATGGGATCTGAATCTTGGTCTTTCTGTCTATGAAGTTAGCTCTATGCCACACAAGCTCTGCATGGAAAACACATTCATGTATTTGTATAGATCCGTGCAGATTGGTTCAGGGAACTCACTGTAGAAATTCTCTCCACCAAAATCAGATGGGCAATTCATATGTAATATAAGTTAAAAGAGGTACCTGGAGACATTGAAAAGTTTCTCTCCAGAATTAATTCTTTGGTGGAAGTATAGTTGGGATGAAAATCTTCTTATGTTCCTCACATTTATTATTACTCTACATAATTTCTTTAATGAGAAGTAAGCTGTATGTTTGATCTGAAGGTCTGCCTACATTTAATATATTGACATGATTCTCTCTAGTACCAATTCTCTGGTGCAAAGTAAGGGAATAAACTGGAGCTCAACGCTTTCCCAAATTTATTGTATTCATAAACTTTCTCTGCAGTGTGTATTCTCTGGTGGAACTAAGCTATATGATCTGCATAAAAGTCTCCCAGCATTCATTATGTTTTTCTCTAGTGTGAATTCTCATAGAAAGTAAGCTGTGTGTTTACCTAGGGGGTAAAAATAAACTTGTTATCTCACAAAAGCTTCTGGGGAAAATGGAAAGCAGTCTGGCAGAATTAGGTTTAGATCAACACCTTACATCATATTTACAATGCATTCTAAATAGATACGTGACTTTAATGTTAAAGATCATACCATAAAAAATTTTCAAAGACAGATTACATACTTCTCACAGTTAAGGACAGGAGATTTTTTTTTTGAGGGTTGTAAGTCATCATTTATTATTTAAGTTCAAGAACAGGTTATGAAGGAGGTGGGGGTAAGTTCCTAGGGGAGAAGGAAAAAGGGAAGAGAGAGGGAGACAAAGCCTCTCATCTGTGTTGGTTCTAAATCAGGCTGATCCTGGATGGGGAGGCCAGGTGAAGGGTGAAGAGACAGAAAGGGAGATGGGATCCTAAGCATACGAGATAGAGGACATTACCATGGTAGGTGCTTAATGAATGTCTACTGATTGACTGAAAAGCTTCTGCAAAGACAAATTAAGGGAGAAGAATGGAAGTGATCAAATGGGAAATAATCAAATTTCTTTCATAAAGGTTTAGTAACCCTGATACAACTAGAATGCAGGGAGATTTCTATCTAGATCACACAGCTTACATTTTTTAAGGAAAGTTTTTTGCTGAGGTTTTCTGTTCTGCACATCATCACCGTTTCCCCCATTATCCTTTCCACTCCACTCCCAGAAAGCTGTCCTGCAGCCTCGGTAGAAGGGGCGAGTTGGAGATACCTTCTCGCACCCCTGTTAGCCATTCGTGCACTCTGTGATTTTGTGACATTCACTTTCGATTTGCGTGTGTGAGTGGGTGATTTTTCTTTTCATTTACATTGTTATAGTTGTTGTGTATATTCTTTGGGGGAGGGACTCTACTGCACTCTTCATCATTTCATGTATTTCTTTCCATGTATCTTTGTATTTATCATATACACCATTTCTTATAGCACAGTAATATTCTGATACATTAATTTACCACAATTTGTCAATGGGCAAGTACTTTTGGGGGGGAAGAGGCCAGGAACAAACAGGAATAAGCACCTTCTATGTGCCAGACCCTATGCTAAGGTGCTTTACAGTTCTCATTTGATCCTCACAGCAATTATGGGAGGCAGGTGCTATTACACTCTTCATTTCACAGCTGAGAAAACTGTGGTAGACTGAAGATATGTAACTTGTCCAGGGTCACACAGATAGTGTCTGAGGTTAAATTTGAACTGAGGTCTTCCTGACTATAGTCCTAGAGCTCTATCCACTGACATCTAGATGCCTCTTTGTCATCACAGAAGTGCTGTATTTTGATGTATATAGGACTTTCTTATTATCAGTGGTTTCCTTAAGATTTAAGTCTAGCAGTGGAGTCTCTGGATCAATGGGTATTAATGTTTTTGTCACTTTATTAGCATTATTCCTAATTACTTTCCAAAATGATTATATCAATCCACAGCTGTAATGGGAATGGGAATTTAAAGATTTTCTCTGCCCCTTAATAGACCTAGGGGGAAATTTGAAGACCTCCCTTCCTTTGAAAGTGAACTCTGCTCCCTAATAGGCTGAATGTAATCACAGGGAGCCTGTGATGGATGGAATTTGCTGAAGGATGCAGCAGAGCCCACTGGAAGCTTCCCTGCCGTGAAGATAAACCCTGCCCCCTGATAGGCTGAATGTAATTACATGGAGCCTGTGATGGAGGGAATTTGCTGAAGGATGCAGCAGAGCCCACTGGAAGCCTCCCTGCTGTGAAGATAAACCCTGCCCCCTGATAGGCTGAATGTAGTCACATGGAGCCTGTGGTGGGAGGAGTTTTGCTGAAGGGAAGCAGAACCCACAGGAAGCTGGTGTTGAGAGCTAGCCAGACTCTGGGGGAGAGAGGACACTCATTAAGGAGATACAGGTGTTTTTGAGCAAATATTGATCTTGTCTTGGTTTGTGAGAAGGCTGAAGGATGCTGTGGCTCTCTGTGTTATTATGGCTTCTGAATATCTTCAGTATTATGATGGAAACAGCTTATTGGTTTTGGGATTCGATTTTCTGGTGTCTAAATAAATGCTTCAGTTCTGTCCTGTCTGGAGAGTTTGGTATATTTTGCAATCAAATATCATGAGATATTTATAGTCATGGTCTTTATCATAATCATGAGCACTGTAAATAAGAAGCTACAACAGCTCTACAATGTTTTACTGTGCCTAGCATCCCACAAGCCCTCCAACATTGAATATTATCATTTTTTTGGTCATCTTTGGGATTTTGATTTTAATTTCTCTTATTATTAGTGATCTGGAACATTTTATGTGTTTCTGAATATTTCCTTTATAATTCCTCTTTCAAGAATTGTTTATTTATATCCCTTCAGCATTTGTCCTTCAGGGGTTGTTGTTTGTCCTTCACTCTTGAAGAGGACCATAACAACAGGAAAATGATACCAGGACTTGCAAGTGAATTGGATTTAAGTGAGGGAGGCCTATGCAAAGTCACTAGCCTCACTTTCTCCTCCAGAGCTATTTGGGTCCAGTGGCAAGATACTGATCAGGATAACTAGAGATGGCCCCTGATGTAGATCCATTGGGTAATGGCTACTAGAACACAAACAGACACACAAACACACACACACACACACACACACACACACGTATGTATAGTTTATATATCTTGGACATCAAACTCTTATCAAATAAATTTATATGGCAAGAGGTTATCCCCTAAGAGTTCAAGGATGCCTCCATTGCCCATCTCTACAAAGGTAAAATATAAATAGACTGTTGTGTGACAATCTTGGGGAGAGGGTAGTGTTGTCTCTCTCTTAATCATTAGTCATAGTCATAGCAAGATTCTTGCCAGAGTCCTCCTTAATAGGCTGATCCCTCACCTGGAAGATGGTCATCTACCTGAGAACCAGTGTGGCTTCACAAAGGATTGAGAAATGGTTGATATGGTGTTTGCCACTGGACAACTCCAGAAATGCCTGGAGTAGAACAGAGGTCCGTATACAACATTTATATATCTAAAGGAGGCCTCTGATAAGGTCAGTCATGAGGGATTGTGGAAAAATATTTCCAAATTTGGTTGCCTGGAGAAGTTCATCAATATCGTATGTCAATTTCATGACATGCCTGCCAGGACTCTGTGTAACAGACAATGCTCTCAGGTTTTCCCATTCACCAGTGTTTTCAGCAATGTTAATTTAACTTGAGCAGGCTACAAGCCAAGACTAAAATGGAGAATTGGTCTATGCTTTTTGTTTGCAGGTGATTATGCACTTAATGCAGCCTCTGAAGCTGAGATGCAACAAAGCATAGATTGATTCTGTGCTGCTTGGGCTAATTTTGGCCTAACGACATCAAGAAAACACAGGTTGCGCTAGTGACCAGTACCATACCATCCATATGTGCAACAATTGCTTATGGCAAATAGAGAAGTTTTGAATACTCGGGATAAGTTCACATAGTTTGGCAGTATATTTTGCAATGATGTACACAGCGATAATGATGTTGACACATACATTGCCAGAGCTACCTCAGTGTTTGGGAGGCTCCCCGAAGAGAAGAGGTATGAGATTGACTACCAAACTGAAGGTCTACAGAGCCATTGTGCTGACCCCCCGTTGTATGTCTGTGAAACTTGGACAGTATACTAGTGCCATGCCAGAAAATTGAACTGCTTCATTTGAACTGTATTAGGAAGATTGTGAAGCTCACCTTGCAAAATAAGGTACTGGACACTGAGATCCTTTCTCAAGCTGAACTGCCAAGCATTCAAACTCTACTGCAGAGAGTGCAACTCTGACGGGTTGACCACATTGTTAGAATGCCAAAAATATGCTTGCCCTATTCTCAGGAGAGCTTACACAAGGCAAGAGTTCACATGGTGGTCAGAAAAAGTGATACAAGAACACTCTCAAGATCTCTCTGCAGAACTTTGCAATTGATTATGTGACAAGGAAGATACTGGCAAAGGACCACCCAGCGTGGCATATCCTCATCACAGAAGGTATTGTGCTCTGTGAGCAAATCAGAATTGAAGTAGCTCAAAAGAAACACAAGACACACAAATTTAGAGAATCCATTCCAAATGTTCACATGGACTATTTGTGTCCAACCTGTGGCAGACCATCTGAACTTGCACTGGTTTGCTCAGACACACAAATACACTGTAACTTGATTCCCGACATAGAGATGCCATTTTGGTCCTTTTTGAGAAAAAGGAAAGATAACAAGCAACTCCTTACCTTTAGAATTTAAATCTGAGCTTACTCTTCCCAAAGATCTTGAAAGAGCAGGAGATGATTCTTGCCTGGTTTGGAGGAATGTTTTGTATCAACTCTTCTTACTATGCCATCTTAGTAGTAAATGCTCACTGCTAAAAACAACAAGGTATGGCTCATTAACAATGGGAAGCACACCAGTGAGGACTCCTGAGTAGCAATATGAGAAACCCTCTTCTTCAGATTATCCCAAAACCCCCGGAAGAGAAGCCAGTTGTTTTCTTGGAGTCTCAACCTGTAAGTTACTTTAAATGTCTGGGCAAGTGCTCCCAGAGATGAGTGTTATGTGAGGGAGGAAGAAAAGAGGGAAAGAAGGAAGGAAGGAAGGAAGAAAGGGAGGGAGGGAGGAAGGAAGAGAAAGCGAGCAAGAAGAAGGGAGGAGGAAGGAAGGAAGAGGAAGGGAAGAGGGAGGGCGGAAGGACGGAAGGAAGAAAGGAAGGAAGGAAGGAGGGAAGGAGGGAGGAAGAGGAAGGGAGGAAGACAGAAGGAAGGGAGGGAGGAAGGAAGGGAGGGAGGGAAGGATGAGAGGAGGGAGGGAGGAAGGGAGGAGGAAGGAAGAGAGAGCGCATAGAAGAGGTTGTCCGATTAGAAGGAAACAAAAGTAAAGGTTTTTATTCAGTGGCCCACTGGTTACTCCAAACCTTATGGACAAAATGGGGCAGTCACGAAAGCCTCCCCTGGGCCTACCGTGAGATTCCTTCCCCTTAAGGCCTGTCTATGCTCGTCCTTTTCTTCTCCACCACCGCAGGGTCTTCTTTGCTTCCGGGAGGATCTTGTCAGCCCTTCCGCTAGGAACACCCAATCAAAGTTGGAAGAAAAGAAGCTCCGCCCTTCCTTGCGCATGCGCGCAACAGATTCTTCTAGCCTCGGGACTGCGATTCCCAAAATTCCTTGCGTCCAAGGTCGTTACCACTGCCCCACCCCCCGAGGGTCTTCAAGTGAACTTCCGCCGCCGCTTCCTCTTTGTTCTTCGGCTCCGCCCCGCGAGTCTCCCTCGACTGCTCCACGACCACGTGACTTTGCGCTTCAGCCAATCAGTAGCGTCTCCCGGCGTCCCTCTCCGACCCGCCTCCCAGAGATTAGGATTCATTCAGCTACGGCAGCTCGTCCTGGCTCCCGGCCGGAGAGTGGCCTGGGCTGAGGTTGGGGATGGCTGGGCACCCATCCCAGACCCCCTCCAGAAGCGCCCTGAGCCTCAGCCCCGGCCTGGCCCGGCGCGGGATGTGCCGTCCCATCTCCGGGCCGGGCCGATCGCGGGCCTTGCCCGCCCCCGGGCCTGCCTGCTGAGGAGGAGCCAGGGAGGGAGGGATGGAGCCGGGGATGATCCCGGTGTGCGGGGCGGCGCGGGCCCCACAGGTGAGCTGCCGGGGCGGGGAGGGGGGGAGACGGAAGGGAGAGACCCGAGGTGTAGATACCTCCTTGGGCCGGGTGCTGGCACCGAGCACCCCCGGGGATCCCTTGCGGTGGTCTCTGCAGCCCGTACGCCGCTACGTGTCGGGGTCACCGGTAATCCGTGGGGGTGTGCGGGGGGCGAGCCGGGGTCCTGACTCAGCCTGACCTGGGGTTTCCTCCTTCCGGGGGGTAGACACGACCTTCACCTGCTGCCAAAACCCAGGAGACTCTGGGGTGAGATACGCAGAACACTTTGCAAACCTTGTGTCCGGGTAAAGATGTCTTTTATTAAGCTTCGGGGCATCCCAATGGTGGCTCTCGCCCGACCCGCACACTGTGCCCTTGCTTCTTGCTTCTCAGCCTCCACTGGATTTTCCTCCTGCCTTAAAGAAATGGCACCCGAGTTTTGGGAGTATGCACAAAATGTTTCCCCATGTGCTGGAACCAGAAGGTCTAAAAGATCTGCTCCCCGCCCACCGTAATGCCTCTTTTCCTTACCCCAAGTTCAGTTATTCCTTTGTCAAGGCATTCAGGTGTGCTAATTGCTCGGTCCTAAACTAAGTGATAAGAACACAAAAATTGAATAAGAGAGAGGCCTTTACTTGGAAGTTTTAGGATTATTGTCCAGACGCAGCTTAGACTTTCCCATTAAGAATCATGCCCTTGTTTTGGTTTATAAGAGGCAAAATGAGAGGGGGGGAAAGCATTAAAAAATATATCAAGTCACAGGAAGAAAATTTTTTAAGATCAAAGATTTAGAATTGGTTGGTTGGTTGTTCCTTTATTCTTGAAGAGGACCAACATGACATCACTTTGCTAAAGGCAAGTTTCACTGGGCCCGACTGCCACTGATCAGACAAATACAAGCTCAGAATGTTCTACCACAGGTTGGCACAAATAGTCGGTGTGAACATTTGGGGCGAATTCTCCAAATTTGCACATCCTGTGTTTCCTTTGAGCGGTTTCACTTCTGCTTTGCTCACAGAGCAGAGCACCTTCTCCAATGTGGGCACACCATGCTCGGGGGTCCTGTGCCAGACTCCCATGTCACACAATCAGTTCCAAAGTTCTTGAGAGAGACCTTGAGAGGGTCCTTGTATCACTTCTTTTGACCACCATGTGAGCACTTGCCCAGTGTGAGTTGTTCATAAAATAGTCCTGGCAAGTGTACGTTTTATATTCGAACACCTTGGCCAAGCCCTTTGGAGTTGGAAGGGGAAGGGGCCATGGAGGTGATCAAGTCCAACTCTTTCATTTTATGTTTTGGATGAGAAAAAATTGCATCTTCATTTTCACTCATCTCTAACTGGAGTTTAGTATTTCTTTCAATTATGAGTTAAAAAAAAAAACAAAAATAAAAACACAACATTCTGAGAAGGGCGTCCATAGGCATCACCAGACTGCTAAAAGAGCCCATGATACAAAAAGATTGAGAACACTGTAAAAATGTTTAGAGGAAATGCTTATCCCTTAGAACCACAAATCCCATAATGTCACTAAATAGGACCACAGATTTGGAACTAGATGGAACCTTTAGAGGCCATCTAGTCCAACACACACCTTCATTTTATTTTTTTGTTTGTTACTAATTTTTTTTTGCAATGCACAAAAATCTGCCTTCTCTCCTTCCCAACTCCTTCTCCTGCCCCACCTCATTGAAAAAGCAAGAAAAACAAAAATGCTCTTACAAACGTGTGTAGATAAACAAAACAAATTAATGGATTATCCATGTCCAAAAGGAAATATTGGTCTGTACTCTGGGGTCATCACTTCTCTATCAAGAGATTGGCAGCACATTGTTAGTCCTCTGGAATCATGATTGGGTATTGCTTTGCTTTGATCAGAACTCCATGTCTTTCAAAGGTCTTTGTTTTTACAGTGTTGCTGTTGTAAAATTGTTCTCTTTACTCTGTACCAGTTCATAGATTTTCTGTAAAAGTATCCCCTTCATCATTTCTTATGTCACAGCACAATAGTATTCTATCACATTCATATATCAAAACTTGTTCGGTCCTTTCCTAATTGATGGACATCGCCTCAATTTCCAGTTCTCTGCCACCACAAAAGGAGCTACAACATTTTGGTACTTATGGATCCTTTACCTCTTTTTATAATTTCTTTGGGGTTTTGACATAGTAGGGTATTGCTGGGTCAGAGGATATACACGGTTTAATAGCTTTGGGACATCATTCCAAATTGCTTTTCGGAATAGTTGGACCAGTTTACAGTTTCACCAGCACTACCTTAGTATACCTGTTTTCCCAAAGGCCCTTTAGCAAGTCATTTTCCTTTTTTGTCAACTTTGTTAGTTTGTTTTGCTTTGTTTCTGAATGAGGCACAGATTTTCAGACATGGCTAATGTGGGAATTTGTTTTGCTTGACTAAGAATGTTAGTTACAAGAGTTTTATATTTTTTCCAGTCATTCAACATGCATTGATTACAGCTTAGTATACCCCAGGGACGATGCTATGCTTTGGGGATACAGCTGGTTGGTTGTTGTCCTTTGTTCTTTAAGAGGACCAAAATGATGTCACTATGCTAGATTCAAGTTACAGTGTGTCCAGCTTTGGCTGATCTGACCAATATGAGCTTGGAATGTTCAACCATGGGTTGGGCACAAATAGTCCATGTGAATATTCGGGGTAGATTCTCTAAATTTGCGTTATCTCTAGTTTCTTTTGAGCTACTTCAGTTCTGGTTTACTCATAGAGCATAGCACCTTCCCTGAAGAGGGTATGCCATGCTGAGCAGTCCTGTGCCAGTATCAACAGTTGTGTACTATTGGTGGAGCTATGAACTGGTGGAGCCATCCACCTATTCTAGAAAGCAATTTGGGTCTACACTGAAAAGGTGACTTAAGTATGTGTGCCCTCTGACACTACCATGCCTCTGCTAGGCTTATATTCCAAAGAGATTGACAACAGAGAAAAAGGACCCATGTGATGGCCAAACCCTCCCCTCAAAAAACAACAATAACAAACTGGAAACAAAGGGGGTGACCATGAATTGAGCAATGACTGGACAGTTCATGGAATATTAATCTAATGGATGACTGTTGTGTTTTAGGAAATGCCAAAAGGGATAATTTCAGAGAAGCCTGAAAGATGAGTATGAACTGGTGCAGAGTGTGAAGTAAACAACCAGGAGAAGAACGTTTACAGTGATGACAGCAAAAGTTGTTGAGACAAAAAACTCTGAAAGACTTCAGAATTCTGATCGCTGCCGCTAGGTGCCAGAGTACATCCAGTGCTTGGTCTGGGGTCAGAAAAGCCAATCCTAATCTAGACATTTGTGAGCTGTGTGAACCCAAACAAATCATCTCCTCTCCTGCCTCAGTTTCCTCACTTGCAGAATGAGAATAATAAGAGCACATGCCTCCCAGGATTGTTGTGAGAAGCAAATAACATTTGTAAATACTGTAAAACAGGGTTAGTTAATATTTGTAAGCAGCTTAGCACAGTGCCTAGTACACAATAAGTAGGTCCTTAATAAGTTCCCTTAATAATAATAAATTATGAATGATTCCCTTCCCTCTCCCTGTCCCCCAATCAGTGCAGTGCTCAGCCATCACTCCGGAGGACCAGCAATGAACCGCATTACCCACTTCTTGACAGAGGCGATGGGATCCTTTCTGAACCAGGCACAGATTTTCAGACATGGCTAGTGCGAGAATTTGTTTTGCTTGACTAAGAGTATTAGTTACAAGAGTTTTATATTTTTTTCCAGTCATCCAACATGCATTGATTACAGCTTAGTATACCCTAGGGACGATGCTATGCTTTGGGGATACAAAACCAGTGTCTACCCTGAAGGACCTCATTTTCTTATGAGAGAGATAACATGCAGATTGATAGATACACACACACACACACACGTTATTTACAGGGTAGAAGGAAAGCAGTAGCCCTAGCATTAAGAGGGGCTGGGAAAGGCATTTTGCAGAAGGTGGGATTTTTAGCTGAGACTTGAAGGAAGCCAGAATATAGAGATAAGGAAAGAGAGTATTCCAGGCCAGTGGGACAGCTGGGGAAAATTCACCTAGTTGGGAGAGGGAGGGCCATGTTTGAGGAATTGCAAGGCAGCCAGTGCCCCTGCATCGTGTATAGAGGTGGCTAGAGTGCAAAAAGACTTGAAAGGTAGGAAGGGGGTAGGTTATGGGAGGTTAAAAGTCAGGATTTTATATTTGATCCTGTAGGTCATAGGCAGTCAGTAGAGTTTATCAAACAGTTGGATAACATGGTCAGACCTTCACTTAAGGAAATTTACTTTGACAGCTGGGCGGAAGATAGGCTGGAATGGGGAGAGATTTGAGCCAGGCAGCCTCACTAATAGCCTATGGCTAGAGTCCAGACAGGAGGTGAAGAGGGCCTGCATCAGAGTGGCAGTAGTATCAGAGGAAAGATGGGGACATATTCAAGAGATGTTTGGAAGGTAGAATGGACAGGACGTAACAACAGATTGGATACGGAGAGCAAGAGAGTGAGGCATCATGGATGAAACTCAGATTTTAAGCTTGGGTGACTGGGAAAATGGTGTGCCCTCAATAGTGACAGGAAAGTTAGGGTTTCAGGAGCAAGCTAATAGATCAAGATAATGGCTGGACATGTCAAGTTTAAGAAGTCTGGAAGACATCTTCAAGATGTCAACTTGAACTGTGAATTGTCTACTGTGACGAGGCAGGAGAAAGTTAGGGCTGGACAACTGGATCTGACAATCATCAGGTTGTCATTGGGCTTACTCTGGAGCAGGGAGGCCACAGCCAGGCAGGCAGAGGACACAGATGGGCTGGCTGAATTCAGGGTTTGATAGAGGTTTCAAGAGCAAAGCCAGAAGCTTCAGACAGACCCAGCCTGGATCAGGGTAAAGTAGCCCACTTGGAAAGTCCTGGAGAGGCAAGTGCAGTGGTGGGATCAGTGGGACCTTTGGGATCAGTGTTGGGGGAGGGGAGGAATAAATGTTTCTTAATGGGAGGGTAATTACATGAAAGTAAATTGGAAACTTGAGAACCACACCCAGGGTTCGCTTGGTCTGAAAGAATAGTTAGAATGAGAGAAATAATTCCATATGTTCTTTAAAATAAAAATATTACTAAAGCTTGTGGATTAATGGTAGCTTTGGGGAAAGTATTATGTAGGGACTTAGAGTAGCATTCCTAGTAGGAATATATGAAGTAAGACTGTTGCTGTAAAGTGGCTGGTGCCATGGAGGGCGGAGGGCCTGCTGTCTCTTGTAAACAAGTTTTAGTTAATCAATGAAAAACTGTAATCTGGAGGAAATCGCTAGGGACATTGTTTCTTATCTGATAGAAATTGTACTTGATTATTAATAGACATTTTTTAGAGAATGTTTAATGGTCTTGTCAATCCCTGGGAAAATCTGGACCCCTCTCCTTCTCTAACTAGTAGTCTCTAACTGCCTCCCAAGAAGACCCTTGCATGCCCTAGCAGTTTCTAACTGCCCCCTCAGAAGACCCTTGCGTGCCCTAGCAGTCTCTAACTGCCCCCCGAGAAGACCCTTGCATGCCCTAGCAGTCTCTAACTGCCTCCCAAGAAGACCCTTGCATGCCCTAGCAGTTTCTAACTGCTCCTGTTCCTGGACAGAGCTAGTTCCAAGGATATTCCTTCAACCTAGTTCTTGTAATCCCCCAACACCTTCAGCACTTCCTTCCAGTGGTTAGGCTGCTCTTTGTACCCAGACTATGCCTTTCTGATGTTTCCCACCACTATGCCCTATAAGAATCCCCTTCTTTCCTCCCCTGTGGGCATCCCTGTCTGAACAAGGCAGCATGCTGTCTCAAATTACAACTTCTCAATTCTGAATAAATGCCTCACTGTATTTATTGATCACCTAGTTTGTCTGAGTTTGGGGGTTTTCCCCCCAGGTGGACAGTGTTAGTGCCATGTACCTAGTTATAAGGGCCGTATGGATTTTATCGATTGTCAGGGGCTTTAAGAGTGAAGTGCTCTGTTTTTGGCACCGTTGAAGAGAAAGCCCACACGAGTGAACAGGAGCCAAAGAGCAATAATCCTTGTCATTGTGTAGGGAAATCCCAGAAGCCTGGGAATCAGAAAACCTGAGTTTAAATCCCTCACAGTCACTTAACCCTTGTAACCAGCCCCAAACTTTCTAGCCACTTCATCTGATCTGGAATGCCAGATGAGAAGTGTTTTGTGTTTCAGGAGGCAGTGACATTTAAAGATGTGGCCGTGGACTTCACACAGGATGAGTGGATACATCTGGATCCTTCCCAGAAGGAGCTGTACAGGGATGTGATGCTGGAGAACTACAGGAACCTGGTTTCTCTGGGTAAGAGAGACTTCCTCTGGCTCACCCTTTACCCAGGAGGCTGTTGGAGTGTTTTTGTATTTGCTAAATGCATGGCATGTTTGGATTTCTTAGCAGTGTTTGCTGCGAATCCCAATGCCTTCATCTCTGTGAGTCAGGCCACTTTTGTGCTTTCTAGGGAAGAGAATGGAATAAGCCTTTCTGTAGCACCTCCATCTGTCAGCACTTACTGTGCTCAGTGCGTTATGGTTATTATCTCATCTGAGGTTCACGACAGCCCTGGAAGGCGCTATTACAATCTCCATGTCACGGAGGAAACTGAGTCAGGCAGAGGTTTAGTGACTTGCCCAAGGTCCCACAGCTAGCAAGTATCTGAAGCCGTACTTGAATTCAGATCTTCCCGGCTATAATCCACTGTTGTCATTTAGCTGCCTTTGTTTGCTTTGTAAAACTGGGAAGGGACATCTTCACTTGGCTGCCTCTGAGGCCATAAGGAAAAATCTTAGCTTTCCAACAAGTAGCTAGGTGGTACGGTAGATACAGCACTGGGCCTGGAGTCAGGAAGATCTGGGTTCAGACACTGCCTCACTCGCTGTGTGACCTTGGGCAAGTCACTTGCCCTCTCTGTGCCTCTGTTTCCTCATCTGCAATATGTGACAGTTGAATTCATTGGCTTCTAAGGCCACTTCCAGCTCTAAATCTGTGATACTCTGAGATGAACAAATGATCTGATTTTCTTTCTTTTTCCAGTCCCCTACCTTTGAACTATATACTCTCATCCCCCTCAAAAGAAAAGAAAAATCCCTGCATCCCAGGAACATCTTTCAGAGGTTCTTTAGTTATTCTGGGGTGCTTACCCGTCCTTGAAAACGAATGGGTGTGGTCCAGTTTGAAGGTGTGTTTCTATCCTCAGGACTTCTTAATTTTCCCCAAGTAGGGCTTCCAATTTCCAAACCAGATGTGATCTCCCAGTTGGAGCAAGGGGAAACACCATGGATCATGGAGAGCGAAGGCTTAAGAGGTAAGTGAGTGAAAATGCAGCAGATCGCTAGCAGCCTCTCAGATCCTCCTCTTCAGTCAGGAGGTGGAGGAGGCCTTTGGAGTTTGAATAGGAAACTGTCCTCAGCTCTCCACCTGATGGACTAGACCAGCAACAATGGAGCTTCCAACAGCAGCTCCTTCATGTGTTGTTCTCAGCGAATCACTTTCCTATATCTTTTCTTTGGTGTTTGCCTCAGTTGTCAGAGAAGAGAGAGCAGTAATCCTAGAGGGACACAGAGCTTTCTGCCTCCCACTTCCTCAAGGCCAGCTTTCTGAAGCAGCCTTTACCTTGCCCCCTTGACCATTCCTTACACTGATCTGTTTGGATGCCTGTGAGGAATAAAGTATAAGCCAGACCTAGGCCTTACAAGAGAAGGAGGCAATATCTGGTACTTGATATGGGATAAGCCAAACAAGAATGGCTTCCCATTTATAGAGCTGCTCTACCTTGGACATTGAGAGAAGCGAGTAAGCAATACAGAGTGAAGATCCTGGAAGGCTAGATAGAGAAAACAGAAAATGAACAAAGTACATTTGGCATTTGAATACATGCTAAGCTGGGGGATGAGGCCCTAATAAGAGGAACTCGTATGAGAAAGAATATAGAATTCAGATGATGGGTTGGGATGATGGGACAGTGAGTGTCTTTCTGGAGCAGCAGGCACTTGTTGGAGGGGGGTGGGATAGAAGGGCAGATTGCTGAACTGAGGCAAGGTTTTGCAGGCCTTTGAATGCCTCCTTAAGATGTGTTCCCCCTATCCTGTAAGTAACCTAGGGAGGCATTGGAATAGTGTTGAAAGAAGGTGACAAAGGAAGGTTCATATGAAAACTGGGAGAAGAATGGATTGGAATGGGGAAAAACTAGGAAGGAGAGATAGGAGTTAAGAACCTGTTTATTCCAGATATTTCTCAGAGAGTTTAGATTTTGACCTTACAGTATTTCCACCAATTATCTCTGAATATTCTCTGACATTTCAATTTATTCTTATCCTATCTTAATTTAGTCACCTAGTGACTGTTGAAACTTTTCTCAGTATGAGGATAGGGCAAGGGAATACAAATGTATATATACATATACATACATATAAATTTATATAAGAGGGTTTTCATATGCAAACAAGCACATATCTGAGTATA
>CM053582.1:71033442-71061290 GCA_028627135.1 Pseudochirops cupreus
GACTGGGGGAGGGGGGAAACACTGGGATGGCTGTTTTGGGGTGGTGGGCAGGGGAAAGACGGGGAGAAAATATGTAACTCAAAAAATTTAATAAAGAATCCCATATAAAAAAAAATTTAAAAAATAAATAAAAAAAAATTTAGTCACCTAGTAACCCTCCTTCCCTTTCCTGGATGGATTCATATTTTCTCCTTTCCATCTTTGACTTGGGCAGAGGCATAACTGCCTTTACCAGATTATTGCATGGCACAAACCTTGAAAAGATAGCTAACTTCTCTTTCTTATAAGATCAGGACATGATAAGATCTAGATCTCTCCAGGCCAGAGTGATAGATCACTCCGTACATGATATTTAATGATAGTAACTATAAAGACCTTTGTCCTTGATGGTGAAAAAGTTTGTTATAAAAATCTCTGCAGATTTCTTCAATTTTTTTTGGTTTGCTATCCATCCATTTTCATATTTAAATGATTTCATTTAATTGAATCTCTTACTGAGCTTTCTTTTGTTTTTTTGCTTTTTTTTGGAGGGCACTTGGGGTTAAGTGACTTGCCCAAAGTCACATGGCTAGTAAGTGTGTCAAGTGTCTGAGGTCATATTTGAACTCAGGTCCTTCTGACTCCAGGGCCAGTGCTCTACTCACTGTGCCACCTAGCCGCCCAAGCTTTCTTTAATTTAGTTGTAACTTATTGCTTCTGTCACTTTTGTGAGATGATGCTGGTCGTAATCTCCCACTAGCCTTTTCTGTAATTGTTTATGAATGAATTTATGTTTTAGCATCACTGTTATTTTATTAAGTGCTTACCTGTACCAGGCAGCACAAGGCCATATAGATACAAGTACAAAGGATGCCAGAGAGTTGCTCAATCACTTTGTATACTCTTGTTCTCCTTGTTATGATATTTGGTTTATGCCCGTTAAACTTTCATATGACATTGCTGTAGTTTCTTCTTGTCATTTCTTTCATCTCCTTATTTTTCATCATAAATAACTTGTTGCAATAGATCAGGCTGGAGTTGTGTTCTTAGTAACTGGTGGTCTGAGGGAATAAACAGCTGAGCTGATCTTGAAGGGTTGTTGTGAAGATCCGATGAGATAATACTTGTAAAGCGCATAGCACAGTTCTCGGCCACATATCCCTTCCCATCCCTGACCCCCACTTCAGGAATGACTTCAGCATTAGTAATAATGTATTTCTTGACCTTTAAAAGATAGTCACTTTTGGTTTCTGTGACATTATTAGGTACCTTCTAATGGTCCAGTGCCTTCTAATCACAGATCCATTTGAATATAATGTAACAATAATACATAATGCATTATCTTTATTGATCCTCAGAGCAACCTTATGTGGTCTGTGTGTTAATATCCCCATTTTATAGATGATAAAACTGACTCTAAATGAGTCTCACCTACATTTGCCCGTCACTATTAAGTTTCACAGACTGGATTTGAACCCATATCTCCTCTAGCTCTGTATCTAGCACTCCTCTTCCATGTCAGCACTGGCTGCCAATTTGGTTAGGTGGAGTATGCAGAATCCACCTTTTCTTCATTGAGACATCTAAGTTTCCCCACTTTTCTTGCTCCTTTTGTTCTCCATGATTTCCCATAAATATACAAAATTTTTTATTATAAACTATGATCATTCAATACATATAAGATGGTGTTTTGTTTTGTTTTGTTTTGTTTTGTTATTCACCTTCAAGTTTGAATTCCATTCTTGAAGGCACTGGTGGAGTTCACAGTAGAAGAGAAGATAGTACAAAAGTGAATGCTTTGAAGTTCTTTTTCTTCAAATGGAGAAAAGAGACAATAACAATGTGTTTATTTGCTTATTACAGATTGGAAGACCAGGTCCAAAACAAGTGAAACAGCTTCAGAACTGGTCTTTACTGTGGAAAAAAATCCAAGTGATAGTCAACAGGGTTCCATCTTGAAAGAAGCCTGGAGTTATAATATTGAGATACTTTCCCAGAATAATGAATGTGAGGAATTTGTCAGCTGTGATTCAAACATTCAGCGTCATAGAATACATTTTGAAGAGAGAACTTGTGAATATGGTGAATGTGGGAAAGCATTTCTTCAGGAAAAGCATCTTAACGAACATCAGAGAATTCATACTATAGAGAAACTTTATAAATGTCATGAGTGTGGGAAAGCTTTTAGCTATAGCTCATCTCTTACTTTTCACCAGAGAATTCATACTGGGGAGAAACCTCATGAATGTAATGAATGTGGAGAGGCCTTTAGATGGAGCTCACAGCTTACTTACCACCAGAGAATTCATACCGGAGAAAAACCTTATCAGTGTAATGAATGTGGGAAGACCTTTATCCAGAGAACACAGCTCACTTCCCATCAGAGAATTCATACTGGAGGAAAGCCATATGAATGTAGTGAATGTGGGAAAGCTTTCAGATATAGCTCATCCCTTACTTATCACCAGAGAATTCATACCGGAGAAAAACCTTTTGAATGTAACGAATGTGGTCAGGCTTTCAGGTCAAATACACAACTTAATTCTCATCAGAGAATTCATACTGGAGAAAAACCTTATCAATGTAATGAATGTGGGAAGACCTTCATCCAGAGCACACAGCTTACTTTCCATCAGAGAATTCATACTGGTGAGAAACCTTATGAATGTAATGAATGTGGCAAGGCATTTATTCAGAGCACACATCTTACTTACCACCAGAGAATACATACTGGAGAAAAACCTTATGAATGTAATGAATGTGGGAAAGCTTTTAGCTCTAGTTCATCCCTTACTTACCATCAGAGAATTCATACTGGAGAAAAGCCTTTTGAATGTCATGAATGTGGGCAGGCCTTCAGGTCAAATTCACACCTTACTTCCCATCAGAGAATTCATACTGGAGAGAAACCTTATGAATGTCACGAATGTGGACAGGCCTTCAGGTCAAATACACAGCTTATTTCCCATCAAAGAATCCATACTGGAGAGAGACCTTATGAGTGTAACGAATGTGGGAAAGCCTTTAACCAGAGCACACAGCTTACTTTCCACCAGCGAATTCATACTGGAGAGAAACCTTATGAATGTAATGAATGTGGGAAGGCCTTTATTCAGAGCACACAACTTACTTACCACCAGAGAATTCATACTGGAGAAAAACCTTATCTATGTAATGAATGTGGGAAAGTTTTCAGGCACAACTCATCCCTAATTTACCACAAGAGGAGTCATAGTGGAGAACAATCTTATTAGTATAGTGATCGTGGTCAAGCCCTTAGATGCAACACACTCTAAATGTCAGCAGAAAATTCATACTGGGGAGACACCTCTGATCTTTTGAAAGCTTTTTTAGCTGAGACACAAAATGTAACACTGAAGCATCAATATTGTAGCAAAAACAAATTATAATGGTGAAAAGGTCTTTAGACAGAATTACATTATTCATTTTGTATTGTTGAATACCAAACAATTCATATTGGAGAGAACTCTTTTATAGGAGTGACCTTCAGTCATAAAATGTCTCTGCCTGATGATCACAATTCATACTGGAGAGAAACCAGATTAATGTAGTGAATGTGAGAGACCTGCTAGCTGGAAGATACTCTTTCAGTAATTTAAGAATTTCACTTTAACGGGTAACTATAAATGTAGAAACTGTAGCAAAGGATTAATTTCAATTGTGAACCTTACTGAATACCACTGAATTCACATTTGACAGAAACCCTACACACATTTCACTGACTTTCAAAAAATCACAGAATCTGAGTCAGAAGGGACTCAGAAACCATTTAATCCAACCTATACTGGATAAAGCATGTCCCCAAAAAACACACCCCACAAATAGTCATTCAGCTTTTACTTGAAGATCTCCAGTAAGGTAGAATCGATCTCTCTCTTAAGGCAGCTCATTTGACAATGGGAGAGCTCTAATTATTAGGAAGCTATCATGTTCCCCTGAATTTTCTTTCTGATAAACATTACCAGTTCCTTCAACTGGTTGCATATGACATGAACTTGGTCTCTTTCACCATCTTCATTGCCCTCTGGACACATTTTGTTCATTTCTTCCCTAAAATTTAATGCCCAGAATTGAACACAACATGCAAAGTGTGAGTTGACCAGGGCAGAGTACAAGACTATCACCTCTTTGTTCCTGAAAACTGTCTCTCAAAGTAGCAGAAGGTCTTAATCCAATGTGGTGCCCATTGACTGAACCATGACTTTTTTATCTTTCCTTTTCTACATCACTTGGGGGCGCTATTTTTCATTTATTGTTTCGTTTTATTTGGACAAAGCAGACATTAAACAAACACTCTCATTGACAAAATTCAGCCCCCCAAATAGTTAAGCGAATTCAGCTGATAGAAATCTTTACTGGTAGTACATGCCAATTTCCTCTTTGTAGTAAGTTTTCCTCTTATTTATTAGCATAAAGGAGTTGTGCTTTAACTTGTAATTTAGCATCAACATTTTGTGTACGTGACCAGAGCTGTATTACCTTTTAATGTTATCTTCATTCAAATTGTACTCATTATGTATTTTATTTTTTAGGCTATACCTTCCTCTCCATTATTTCCTATAAGTCTTCCCGTGTTCCTTTGAATTTATATTCATCATATTACATTACAATTGAATAACATCATTTCTTCAGCCATTTCCCAGTCATTGGGCACTAATTACATTTCATTTCCCCCCAAATTTTTGCTGTTACAAGTAGTAGTACTAAGAACATTTGGGGGGTACTTTTTGTACTTTCTTACTGCTATTGACCTGTGGGGCATAAATGCAGTAAAGGGATTGATGGCAGCTAGGAGACACAGTGGGTACAGCACTCACCCTGGAATCAGGAGGATGTAAGTTCAAATCCACCCTCAGGCAATAACTGTGTGAACCAGGAGAAGTCACAACCCCAACTGCTTCCCCCCCTCCCCGGAAAAAAAAAAGATTGCTAAATTAAATAGTAGGAAAAAGTAACTTCTTGTGTAATTCCAAATTATTTCCCAGAATAGTACCTATTCACAGCCATACCAACAGTAAATTCGCCTGCTTGTCTACTCCTCTGTTGAAGTTTTTGACTATATACCCACTGCTAAATTGATATATGTGAGATGATAGCTCAGAGTTGCACAGGCTGTCGCCCATGCCTGAAATGAATGCTTTCCTCTTCTGACCCTAGAAAAACTTACCTTCCTTCAATGATCAGCTCAGGTACTACCTCCTAGGAGAGGCCTTTCCTGAACCTCCTGGTTGTTAGTATGCTCACCCTCCAATTGTATTTATCTCTGTACATGTTGTCTCTTCGTAGAATGTAAGCTCTGTGAGGGTAGAGTCTTTTGTTTTAGTATTCCCAGCACTTGGCACAGTGCCTTGCACCTATGGGTGCTTAATAATTTCCTTTGATTTTTAAAAACTTTTTCTTCCACGTGAACTTTATTTTGTATAGTAAAGTTATATATTGTCTATATAGTAATTTGACTGGTGTAGCATCAAATTTACAGACTGATTAGTACCATTATTTTTTATTGTATGTGCAGCCCACTTTTCAGCATTTAATACTAAATCTACAAATTAAGACAAGTCTGTCTTGATAGGTTAAATCCTAGACATTTTCTGCATTTTGTAGATAATTTAATAGAATTCTTTTTTCCTCTCATTTCCTCTTTGTTTTTGTTGTTAATACTATATAGAAATGCTGATGATTTTTTGGGTTTATTTTCTATCTAACTAGTCTCAGTTTTCATATTAATCGTGTCTGGTTTTCTAAATAAACCATCGTGCATGTAAATGGTGGTGGTTTTGACTCCTCTTTACTAATTTCTCTTGAGTTATTTCAATAACTAGCATTTTTAGCATAATCAGATAAAATTAAGGAAGTACCCACCCTTGCTTTACACATGGTTATTGCTAAAAATTTTTCCAGTATTTTTCCATTGCAAACAATGTTATCTCTTAGTTTTAAATAAATGGTATCACATTTAAGAAGAGCCCTTTCTTATCTATGTTTTTTAAAAAATGTTTTCAATATAAATGTGTAACTGTGTATTGTTAAAGTTTTTTATGTGTCTTAATATCAGCAGGTTTTTTTCTCTTTATTTGGTAAATTATATTGTTTTTTTCTGATGTTTAACCCTCAGTGGTATGAGTTCAATTTTGTCATAGTCAATATTTTTAAAAGATGTATTCCTATATTCTTTGCTAACATTTTATTAAAATTTTATCATCAGGCAATATGAAATTATGAAACGTCTACTATGCATCAGGTCCTGTGCTACCATCAGTATCAACTAATGAGATTTCTCTGCTTCTTGAAGAGTACTACTCCATTTGACAAGAATTGTTGGGGAAAACTGGAAAGCAATTTGGCTGAACAATACTTTCAGACCAGAGTCTTACACCACATGTCACAATAGACTCCAAATAGATATACAACCTAAACGTGAAAGATTATATCATTAAAAATTTAAAGAACAGATGTTACATTTCACAACTATGGACAGGAGAAATCTTGGCAAAATGGGAGAGAAGAGATTATAGAAAACAAAAGAGCAAGTAGAAGCAGCAAGGCAGGGTAGATGGAGGTGGGCTTGTCAGGAGGACTGGATTCAAATTCTACCTCTAACATTTAATGACGTATGACTCAGAAAGTTACGTAGCCTCATGTTTGTTGGTTTCACCTTTATTTTTATTTCCTAGGTCATGACTACTAAATCAGAATCTTTGGGAATCTTTGTAGACAAAAGAAATTCAGCTATCAGTAATGCAAAAGTAGAAGTTCATTCACATAAGATTTTAAAAATTTTCCTGAAGAAAAAACAAAGACAATTGGATTAGTTAGCCAGAATGGAGGAAAAGATCTCAGATAAAGGCCTGATAAAGATATGTATCAAATTGACAAAATTGAGAGTCATTCTTCAGTGGGTAAATGTAGTTTTCAAAAGAATCCCAGTATCAACAACCATATGAAAAAGTCAAGAGAACTTCAAATTAAAGCAACTTCAAGATTTTATCTTTTGCATATCAGAAAAGTGATGAAATTTTTCCATTTTTAGAGGGATTATGGGAAGATAGGTACTCTGGAACTCAGAAGTGTTCCAATGATTCTGGAAAATAAATTGGAATTATGTGAGAAAAGCACATGCTCAGCATGTGAGCTCAGGATGTAAACAAGGAGAGGTAAGAGACACAAAGACATATTGTGCATGTACAGCATTCATACATATTGTTTGGTTGTTCACTTGTACCCTACTCTTTGTGATCCCATAAACTATATCTGTGGGACTTTATTGGCAAAGATTCTGCAGTGTTTTACCATTTTCTTTTCCCGTGTAGCCCCATTTTACAGATGAGGAAGAAAGAGGCTGGTGACTTTGCACAGCCTTCCCTCACTCAAATCATGTCATCATCTCCCTGATGTCATGGTCCTGTTTGAGAATGAAGGACAAACCACAACCTGTGAATAGTCTGAGCCACCTAAATGGGGACCCAGCTGGTCAGTTCCAGTTTGGGAGCCCAGCTTGTCTTCTCCCCTCCTCACCCCTCTACTCCCCTCCCCAAAGGAAGGTAAATTTTGATGGCCAAAAACTGCCTAGAGGGTTTAATGGCTAGATTTCTTTCTCAAAGATGAAGCCTTAAACCCAGTTCCCTCTGGATCTCATGGACTAGACCACAATAGGTCTCTGCCCAAGCACACTTAATGGTTATTTTTTGGGTGCTCCTGACTCAGAGTGAATGTAAATAGTGACTGTTTCTCTTTTGGTCAGCAACCCTGAGGGTCTTACCCTCCCAGTTTGATTTTTTTAAAGGGGCTATCCCCTAGATTCTTTTACTTTGTTCCTAATATCTCATGCTTATTAAAAAAAATTATTTTTAGTTTTCAATATTCACTTCTGTACTTAAAAAAAATTATTAAACCAGCAAATGGTATCCTTATTTTTTCCTCTCAAACACAGACAGAAACAAATGATTTGCCACTTGCAAGTCTCTTTAGCATTTTCCATTCAGCATTCCAGGACACATGATCTTTTCTGGAATTCTCAAATTTATGTGAACGTGATTCAAGTTGTCTTTTTTTTTTTGTTAAAAACCAAAACATGGGGTGTAATTCTTTTTTCAGATTAAATTTTCAGATTAATTTGCTCATAAAACAGGAGGCAATCTTGTGAATTTAGAACCTTAGTTGCAGGCACAGCAGGCACAGACATGAAATCACTGCCCCTTCATTGGTTCATTTTCAAATTCTTGTGAATTAGTTCCATCGAGAACAAGATTATAAAGTTGGCTACTTGAAGTTCTTGTCTTCTCTTATAATTCCCCCACCTCATAGTACCACTGTGTTCAATAACTCTGTATAAAGAATACAACACTTTTGTATTTCTTTCAGCAACGTTCTTGTACTTCATGGTACAAAAAGGAGCCAAATCTATCACATCTGGAAACTATATGCTTGTTAACTTTGCAAATATTAAGACCAGCCTGTTGAAATCTCTTTAAATGAAGAGTTAGAATGGAAGGAGCCAGAGAAATCAGCATTTGCTTTTTGGCATTAGTGTAAATATGCTTCTTTTCCCCTTTAATATCTGTCTTTGGTTCACTATGTTGCCTCTGTGTACAACGTTGCAAAGTAGTTTGTTTGAACCTTGGAGTTTCTTGTTACTAGTAAACTGATATAAACTATGATAGTTTGAACATTCATCAATATTCACAGCTTCCCTGTTTGTACAAAAAGCAGTTTCTGGAACTTTGTTTACTACTTTGTAAATCTTGATCCCAACAGGGTAAGTGTCATTCAAAAATCTACATTTATTTCATCAGGGTGAAGAAGTGCATCCAATTTAAGGTTTTGAAAATCGCTGGCAAGGTCCTCTTCTTCCTCACTCTTTCTTGTGATATATACCATTTAACTTACTAGTATATTAAACAGGAAAAGAATCACTCACAGTGTCACCTGAATCATTTGCGTTTTCTACATTTTCTTCTTCTGTACAATTTGGATTTTCTGGCAAAGCTTCTATGGTATTCTCTGTCTCGTATCTTTTTGACTTAAGCAACACTCTTCAGGTTTTTCTTTTTCTTATGAAAAGCAGTTGGATTCATCATCCATTTCTTCTTGTGATAAAGTTTTATTAATGTGTTGATGTTCTTCAGGATACTCATTATTTTATATATAATTTATCATATATAATATATTATTATATATAATATTACATATTATATGTAAAATATTTCACTGAATACTTTTTTCTAGAATTTTTTTTGTTGCCTTCGTTGGTTCTTTGCTTGCTTTTTAACTTGATTCTTTGCTTTTTTTCTGCAAGTGCTTACTTGTATAAGAAAAAATATTACTCTTCTCTTTCACATAACTATTGTTATCTTTCTCTTCCTCACTATCTTTATCTTCATCTTCCTCTGTTTTTTTATATTTTAATAATTTATGTTTTTCTTACCATTCTGATCATCTAAGACAGGAAGAAACAAATCAAGGAAAGATTCATGAATCAAGGAGACAGTTTTGCATTCTTCACACATGACTGTACTAGTTAGTTCTCCACCAAATATTCGTTCCACAAAGCTTGGTATTGCTTTTTTTCATGCTCTTTAAATTTCTTTTTAAGTTCCTCATCTAATTTTTCAGTGGAATTGCAAAATGCAATACAGTGCTTATTCTCTGGATTTCTTCTGCTCTCATCCCATTCAGTAGAACAGACGCAGTTCCTCCTGACTCTCTTGCTGCTGAGAGCCTTTAAATTGCACTACTCTGAGAAAATAGCTCTTAGGTGTCACAATTCCCCTTTGGGTTTCATATGTCTCATTAAGAAATTGGCACATGACTGAAGTGAGGTTCAAGGTTCATTTCTAGAGGTTCTGTTATGGATAAATCAGGTCGTTCAATTTTCACTATCATTCCAGACATTTTCACTTCCTTCAATAGTTCTCTTAGTACCTAGAGTCTGTAACAAATTCTGTATAACTGCATTAAAGAAACATGTATTCCCCAAATTACTGAGTCCTTTCATGGTCATTTGAACAGTAGAATTCAATGGAGAATGTTCTTTATTCATGTTTTCCTTTTTCTCTCCTGTTCATTTTTTCTTTTTCTGAATTTTTTTGTCTTCAATTTCAGTTTTCTCTTGATCTTTTGATGCTGGTCTTGGAATTTTGACGTTGGTTTATTTTCTGATATAATCCCTGAGTTGACCCAACCAACTTGAGCTACTATATTGGACCTCCTCATCACACAAGTAACACCACACACTCCAGTTGTACAAATTAAGCACCAATCAATGAGGTTCTGATCTTGGTGTGGTATAATGCTTGAAAGCATGCTGTTCTTGAGAATCTCTGCCACAACCCTGATGGCCACATTTAAGACACAGCCACATTGAAGAGTTTTCTTCATTCTCCCCTTCAGGTTTACCTTTGTTCTGCTGTCAATCTTGCATTCTTGGCAAATGTTCCATTGCACATTCATCAAAGACTTTTTTCAAATTACTTCATTCTAATCCTTTTCGTATATGTCTGCACAGAGGTTCTAAAATTTTAGCAATAGCAGCAGCCAGTACAGTTTTTCCCTTTGTACATTTCTTTCCCATGTTAGCACTCTGCAGATTACCTAATAATGCAGAAAGAATCTCCTACAGATACTGCTCCCATAGTTGCCCCTCCAAGGACTCTGCAATTACCCTTTGGCCCCACCTCTTCTAAGTGATGACTCTTCCATAAGATTTTAAGTTCCAAATTTTGTCCCCATCTCTTCTTCTCCCCAATCCAAGACTGCATGCAATTTGATATAGGCTCTACATTCATTTTAAACTTATTTTCACATTACTCATGTTATAAAGAAGAACTAGAACCAATAGGAGAAACCACAAGAAAGAAGAAACAAAAAAAGAAATGAAAAGAGAGCAAATAATATGCTTTGATCTACATTCAGACTCTGATGTGATTAGGATTTTCCATCATGAGTCTTTTGGACTTGTCTTAGATCCTTGCATTGCTAAGGAGAAATAAGTCTATCAAAGTCATCAATGTGGCTGTTACTGTGTTACAATGTTCTCCTGATTCTGCTCACTTCACTCAGTATCAGTTCATATAAGTCTTTCCAGATTTTTCTGAAGTCTACCTGTTCATCATTTCTTATACCACAATAGTATTCCATTATATTTATATACCACAACTTGTTCAGGCATTTCCCAGTTGATGGGTATCCCCTCAATTTCCAATTCTTTGATACCACAAAAAGAGCTGCTATAAATATTTTTTAATTAATTTGTTTATTTACTTTTAGTTTACAACATTCAGTTCCACACTCTCTTGAGTTTCAAGTTTTCTCTCCCTCCTCGCCCCACCCCTTCCCATGGTGGCATGCAGTCAAATATAGGATCTACAAATACCAGAGGATATTAAACATTAGTCAGGTTGTAAAGAAGGATTGTAACCAATGGAATGAACAATAGGAAAGAGGAAATAAAACAAAACAAGAAAAAGAAAGAGAGCAAGTAGTTTGCTTCAATCTGTATTGAGACTCTGTAGCTCTTTCTCTGGATGTAGATATCTCTTTCCATCATGAGCCTTTTGGAGTTGTCTTATAACCTTACATTGCTGAGAGGAGTCCAGTCTATCAAGATTAGTTGTCACACACACGTTGCGTCTGGACATTTTTATAACCCTTTGGGCATAGTTTGAAATTGCTCTCCAGAATAGCTGAATCAGTTCACAACTCCACCAACAATGCATGTTCCAATTTTCCCACATTTTCTCCAACATTTGTCATTTTCCTGTTTTTTCGTGTTAGCCATTCTGATAGACGTGATATGGTACCTCAGAGTTGTTTTGATTTGCATTTCTCTAATTGATAGTGATTTAGAGCATTTTTTTCATATGACTGCAGATAGCTTCAATTTCTTCCTCTGAAAACTACCTGTTCATGTCCTTTGCCCATTTATCAATTGGGGAATGACTTGTATTTTTATAAATTTGACTCAGTTCTCTACATATTTTAGAAATGAGGCCTTTACCAGAAACAGTGGTTGTAAAAATTGTTTCCCAGTTTTCTGCTTCTCTCCTAATCTTGGTTGCATTGACTTTGTGTGAAAACTTTTCAATTTAGTGTAATCAATTTAGTGTGTCCATTTTTCATAATGTTCTCTATCTCATTTGGTCATAAATTCTTCTGTTCTCCATAAATCTGACAAATAAATTATTTCTGGCTCTCCCAGTTTGCTTATAGTATGTGCCTTTATATCTAAATTGTGTACCCATTTTGATTTTATTTTGGTATACGATGTAAGATGTTGGTCTATGCCTAGTTTTCAAGTTTTCCCAGCAGTTTTTGTCAAACAAAGAGTAGATTGCTATCCTTAACTCACTTCTTAAAGAGGCCTGTTCACTGAATGGGCATTGTCTTACACAAAGTGAGAACCTGAAAAGACTTTAGCTTAAAAGGGCCAAGTTCTCCCACTGCATCCTGGGCCATTTCCAGTTGTCTTGATTGGTATCAGGCCACTGGACCCAGATGGCTCTGGAGGAGAAAGTGAGGCTGGTGCACAGCCTTCCCTTATTCAAATCAAAGTCAATTGCAAGTCATATCATAGTCTCCCTGATTTCATGATCCTGTCTGAGAACAAAGGACAGGCCACAACCACAATGCTATAGATGAGGAACTGAAGCAAACAGGAGTTAGGTGGCTTGCCCAGGGTCACATGGCTAGAAAGTGTTTGATCCTGGGTTTGAATCCAGATCATCCTAAGTTCAGGTCCAATTCTCTATCTACCACACCACCTAGCTGCCCCAAACATACATACACACACACACACACACACACACACCCCAGCACTTTTGTAGCAGAAAACTGGAACTGGATTAACATTAATTGGAAAATGCTGTATAAATTGTGCATATGAATGTATACTATCATACTGTAAAAAATGACTAGTAAAAATTCAAAGAACAGGATATGTGTCTGGATTTGATAAAGTGAGCCAAGAGAGGAGAATAACACACACACTTTTGTTGTTCAATTATGCCCAACTCTTCTTTACCGCAGGATACCAAGCCCTTCTGTGCTCCACTAATCTCTCAAAATCTGTCTAAGGTCAAGTTTATTGTTTCTGTGACACTATATGTCTGATCTTCTGCCACCGCTTTTTCCTTTTGTCTTCTATATTTCCCAACATCAGAGTCTTTTCCAATGCGTTCTGTCTTCTCATTATGTGGCTGAAGTATTTCAACTTCAGTATTTGACCTTTCAATTAATAGTCTGAATTAATTCCTTCGAAGTATTGGCTGATTGATTTCCTTGCTGTCCAAGGGACTTTCAAAAGTCTTTTCCAGCACCGAAGTTCTAAAGCATTGGTTTCTAAAGCATTGAGTGCTCAGCTTTCCTTATAATGTAACTCTCACAGCCATACACAGCCAATGGGAAAATCAAAGCGTTGCCTATACAGACCTTTCTCAGCAAGGTGTCTGGTTTTAGTCTGCTCTCCAGATTTGCTATAGCTTTCCTTCCAAGGAGCGAGCATCTTTTAGTTCCATAGCTGCAATCACCACCTGCCATGATCTTTGAACCTAAGAATATAAAATCTGACACGGCTTCCATTTCTTCTCCCTCTTTCTGCCAGGAAGTGATGGAACCAGCAGCTAAGAGCTTGATGTTTTTTTAAGTGTTAAACTTCAAGAGGCTTCTTAATTCCTCTTCACTTTCTGCCATCAGAGTCTTGTCTGTCTATCTGTGTTTCCTGATATTTCTCCCAGCAACCTTAATTCCAGCTTTTGATTCAGCGAATCTGGCTTTTCACATGGTCTTTTCCTTCTGGGAGATCAGATAACCTCCCCATCATTCCCTTTTCAAACAAATGGGACTCAAATTCTTTTGGGGTAAGGACGAAGTTTTCGGCTTCTGAAACTGCTTCCTGCTGGCAAAGGGCATAGAGCTGCCTTGAGGGGGCTCCCAAAGAGGAGGTTGACTGGAACCAAGCACAAGCTGCATCCAGGGGATGATGGTGGGGGGGGATTGGCTGGTGCCCACTCTTTGCTACCAACTGTAGGTGAATGGCCAGTAGTCTGGAAGACACAAATCTGACAAGCAAGTCTGCAGGGCCCAAATAGAGGAAGAAGTAAAAGTGCAAAGAGCCCCATTAAAATCATTTACATTTGACCTGCAGATTATCTGATCTTGTTACATTCTCAAAAGTTTAAGTAACACTTTTGCTGGTAGAAGTGGGTGGAAAACTTCTCTCAAATGGTGGATTATTGACTATTGATTATGGATGGATTATTATGATCCATCAGATAACTCAAAACAAAATCAGTTATGGTCCCAGGAGCTTTTACCTCAAACAGCAAGTTTCGCTAATCACAACTCAGGGGAAAAAATTTCCAGGATTTACACCTCAAACTTAAAATTTGTTCTGTGTAAATTTGTTCAGGTGTAAAAAGTCAATTGTTAGAGATCATTTCTACATCCTTGCAAATTCTCAGCAAGCCACATTCATTGTTTAGGAACTCCATAACACAAACAAATTTTTTGGGAAGTTTATACATTAAAACAATAATGAACGATATTAAAATTTTCATAACCAAATGGTTTTAGTTGTAATCGAATTATGAAAAGTTGCTTGACAAAAATGATGCAAAAGTTGGAAACCTGAAACAAATCCATTAACAATCAAGGTGACTTCAATTTTGTTGAATGCTTTTCCAAATTACTTTTCGCAGAGAATTGGCATCTCATGATTAACAAGTTAAACCTATGAACTTTAGAAGAGTGGGCTTACCAAGTGCAGAGGCTTTGACCTGTCTCACTTTCCTCTCTCCATACAGCTGCTGGGAGTGGTGCTGGTGGTGAACAGGATGTGCCAAACCAGAGTGACACCTACAGACTTTCTGGAATGCTCCAGGGTCCAAGGCCATTGCCAGTGGGACCCAGCTATAAACGGTTGCCCCTCCCCCTCCTTCCTCTCACTAGGTGGTGGAGGGTGAATTAGAAGATGGAGGGGGAGGCTGAAACTCTCTTCTTCTATGAGAAGAGTTAACAGAAAAAGTAGAGGCTATTTGCAAAAATTCTCTTGACTGAAGGAAAGAGAGTGACCAGGCTTGTGAGGAGATGTTTCCAAACTTCTTAAAGATCAATCATAAAACCTCCAGGGTCTGCTAAGGCGTTCTTAACTGTTCTAATTTTTCACTGTAGCCTTATAGCATAGTCAGAGCCAGGACTACAAGAAGAAGAATCTTAATTTTTCTTTGAACTTTAAAGCTTATCTTACTCCTCCAGATCATAGAGGCTAGGCACTAAGCTTTCATTTTCAAGGTCTTAAAGACCAAGCTTTTTCCAGTTCAAACCTAGGGCTGTAAAGGGAGGGGAGTAAGTAAGCCTCAGGAAACCAAAAAGTATCTACAATTTTTCCAATTCCCTAGCACTGAAAGAACTGAGAGAATTGGGCATATTCTTCCAGATAGGGTGTCCATCCTTATCTTCTATGCTGTGGAAGGTGTGTCCATTGCCTACAATCGAACCACTGAGCCTAAGAGCATCAGGCTGAATTCAAGACAGCCTTGTAACTGTCTGCCAGAAAAGCACCTCCAGACCTTTCTAGGTGCTTAGAGAGTGACCCAAACTGCGGGGTGAGAAAGGGATAGGGAGAGAGGAGAGGCTTATATGCCTTCTAGTCTTGGAACTATATGTTGAGGTTTAGGGGTGCTGGGACTCTGAAATAGCAACACACAGGTCCTGCCTCAAATGAATTAGATCCGATCTTTTCTTTCAGTCAAGGACAAAGTTTATTAGAACACTGATAGAAGGTGGGTATGATTCTAAAATCCATCCTATTGGTAAGACTCGTAAGGAATCTGAGCAGCAGATTTTTTTCCCCTAGAACTCTCCTTGATTTTTCCGCAGTCCTGTGAATGTTGGCCTCTTCGAGGCGTCGGCCTCCTCTGCCTCTTTGAAAACCAGCCTGCTCTTTTGGTAGTTCTTGGTTGTCATATAGCTGGAACCTAACCTTGCTGACATGAGAAATGAGCACCGATTGTGTGATAGTTTGGACATTCTTTGGCATTGTCCTTTGTCGTTCAGGTTAGTCTATTTTTTAAGGTGCTATTTTCTTCAGAATTTTTTTTTTGGTCTCCTTTAGCAAGCTGTTGACTCTTTTTCCATGATTTTCTTGCATCATTCTCATTTCTCTTCCCAATTTTTCCTCTATTTCTCAAAATCCTTTTTAAGCTCTTCCATGGCCTACAACCAATTCATATTTTTCTTGGCTTTTGATGTAGGGACTTTGACTTTATATTCTTCTTCTGGTTGTATGCTTTGATCTTCTTTGTCACCAAAGTAAGATTCTATAGTCTGAATTTTTTTGCACTGTTTATTCATCTTCCCAGTCAAATACCTGACTTTCTAACTCCTTGTCAAGGTAGAACTTTGTTGCCAGTGGGGTCTGGGTGTGGTGGGTGTACTTTCTCAGGCTTCTGGAGTTTTGTACCACCATTTTCAGAGATTTTCAGTTCTTCCAAGGTGGTATGTTCAAAGGAGAGGTGTTTACTCCTCTCCTGGCCTGTACTCTGGCCTGTGAGTGACCCCAAGCACTCTTTTCTGCCTTGCAACTGTGAGGAGGTTTCCCTTCCCACTACACCACAAGTTCTACACACTAACACTCCTCTTCACCCCAGGACTGCTACCTAGGACTGCAACCCAGATCCAAGCAGGGCAAAGCAAGAGAATCCTGCCTCAGAACCAGCAAAGGGATCCCTGCAATAGCCCTCTGATCAGGCACTCAGTACCCCACCATCTGTGGACCCAGGGCTTCAGAAGCAGCTGTTGCTCCTGCTGCTGCCACTGCAACTGCACCTCTGCTGCCCCAGGACTGGGGCCAAATTGCACTATTCTTTCACCCAAGTCCCACAGTTTTCCCACAGACCTTCTATGCTGTTTTTGGTGTTTGTGGGTTGAGAAGTCTGGAAACTGCAACAGCTGTCAGTGATTGAGTCCCTTGAGGCCTGCTCCAGCAGGTCTGTGCTAGTGCAGCCTATGTGGGACTATGCTTTGTTCTGACCTGGTGAGATAGACCCTTCCTATGGACTGTCCAGGTTGTCTTGGGCTGGAGATTTGCTTCATTTTGTCATTTTGTGGGTTCTGCAGCTCTAAAATTTGTTTGGAGTCATTTTTACAGTTATCTGGGGAGTCTGAGGGAGAGCCCAAGCTAGTTCCTGCTCTTGACTAGCTCCTACTCATCTTGCAACTTCTAGCTCTAAAGTTTAGAGTTTAGAGTCTAAACTGAAGTAAAATCACTTAACTTTAACCAAAGCATGGGGTTAGATCCTTGAGACAGCACGATATTGAGACCCTGACTCGGTTATCAATCTGCCACAAAAGCCAAGAACTCTACCTTTCACAGATGAGAACACCTTAAAGGGTTCCTTGTTATACTAACTTCACAGAAAACCCTTATAACTCTCTCCTTATATTTTAAAAATATTTTTTCTCTAAAAAGCAAAAAGAAAAAGATTTTTTAATATGGTATGTTTATATGTCTTTTAACAATCAAATCCATAACCCAAAAGAATTAAAGCGCAAACTTTTCTAACAATATTTCTAAAACAATGAATTATCAAATTAATATTGGGTGCTTTCTTTAACACATTACAAATCATGTAACTGAGGTAACTTTGCTTAAAACCACATTCTTGATTCATAAAGTATAAATAATAACAAAAATATTTCACTTAAAATGACCGCAGAATATATTCTATAACACCTGGATCTATTTTCCAAATAATATCATGTAGAACCTCAATTTCTAATTTCAACTAGTATTATATTTGACACAGAGATCATTTATTCTAAGCATTTCATATTATGGGATTCACTATTTCCAGCTAATCCACTGTCAAAGATTTTAAATGTGACAGTATATAAGAAATTTGAATTATCACACTTAGGAACACATTGCTCATCCAATTTCTCCTCACCCTCTAATAACAGTTTGTATTGGCTTTCAAATCAAGCCACAAAATTTTTCATTTCCAATCCATCCATTTACAGAAAAATCAAACTTACCTATATCTTCTCAATATGCCTAGATCATCTGAATCTGTCACACTTCCACTCCGAGCAGCTGTCCAGGGACCAGAGGGACTTGGAGGACTTGGCTTCACTACCCTCCATGTCCTCCATTTTTATTTTCAAGCCTGTTGACAGCTTATAAAAGGCGTGACTGCCTGCTTAACAAAAGAGATCTGTTATGTTGCCTAAAAAATAGCTTTCCAAATTAAAAGTCATGTTCACCTTCCTTTCTTTCCTGCTACTCTTCACTTTTCAAAATCTGGAGAAATTTAATACAACAATTTTCAAATCAAGAAAGTTGTATTTCTCTCACATCTTTCACCATTACTTATAAAAAGAGTTTTACAATGGTAACATACACTTTAAAATAAATTGCTGAATTCCTAAAGTGAGTGCATTTAAAGTTATGATAGAAAAATCTTGATCAAAGGGTCCTAAAAGACAAAAACCTTATTTTTGCAGTTTAGATGCATTGTCCATCAACTGGGTGGATGAAGTTTCCTAGATTTACTTTAAACATAATCCAAGTGGCCTTAAGTGACTCACTTAAGATGATGGGCTTGCTTCTAGGAATCAGCCTCTACAGGGTACAACTATGCAATGATATGAGATTTTTATCAGCTTACAGCCACAGCTAAAGGACCAGCCAAAGAAAACCTAGACTTTTTACTCAGAGAAAAATCCATTCTCTTATTCCACCTCCAAATCTGACCATTTCTTATATATTAGGGAAAGTTCCTGCCTTCCCTGTCTGTCTCCTAACAGTCAAAAGACAGAGAGAACATTCTTTAAAATAAAAATTATGCTTTTAAAACATTATAGCCTGAGGGAGTCTCACTCTGCTTTTTCCATTTCCCAACCTAGTAAATGAAGGCTGTAATCTTTTGTTTTCAGATGCTACAAGCCAAGGTTTGATTTTTTAAAAAATAAATTTATTTATTTATTTTTAGTTTACAACAATCAGTTCCACAAGATTTTTAGTTCCAGATTTTCTTCCCCATCCTCCCCAAGAAAGTATGCAATCTGATATAGGTTCTATGTATACTTTCACAAAGAACATATTTTTCACTTTAGTCATGTTGTAAAGAAGAATTATAACCAATGGAATGAACCACAAGAAAGAAGAAACAAAAGAAAAAAAGAAAAGACAGAGCAAATGGTTTGTTTCAATCTGCATTCAGGCTCTGTAATTCTTTGGATTGGGATAGCTTTTTCCAATATGAATCTTTTGGAGTTGTCTTGGAAGCTTGTATACCTGAGGGAAGCCAAGTCTATTAAAGTTAGTCATCACAGATTAGATGTGTCTGTAATGGTGTACAATGTTCTCCTGGTTCTGCTTCCCTCACTCAGTATCAGTTCATATATGTCTTTCCAGGTTATTCTGAAGTCCAACTGCACATCATTTCTTATCACACAATAGTATTTCATTACATTTACAAACTACAACTTGTTCAGTGATTCCGCAATTGATTTTGCCACCACAAAAAGAGCTGCTATGAATATTTTTGTGCATATGGGTCCTTTTCCCATTTGTACAGTCTCTTTGGGAGACAGCCCTAGAAGTGGTATTGCTGGGTCAAAGGGTATACACATTTTTATAAACCTTTGGGCATGGTTCCAAATTGCTCTACAGAATGGTTATATCATTTCACAACTCCAACAATGTATTAGTGTACCAATTTTCCCACATCTTCTCCAGCATTTATAATTTTCCTGTTTTGTCATGTTAGCCAATCTGACAGATGTGATGTGGTACCTAAGATTTGTGCATTTATCTAATCAACAGTGATTTAGAGCACTTTTTCATTTGATTGTAAATATCATTAATTTCTTCCTTTGAAAACTGCTTGTTCATATCCTTTGGCCATTTATCAAATGGGGAATTACTTGAATTCTTATAAATTTGACTCATTGATGTGTATATTTTAGAAATGAAGCTGAAGGCCATAATCTTAATGATTTCCATAAAGATGAAACAGAGACACAGACCAAAAAAAAAAATACAGAAATCAAGAGATGAGATAAAAGATGCTTTCTTGGTTGGGAGTGCCTTCCCCTCTTTTACTTATCTATATTCTGCATTGTGCTCTGAGGTTTTACCCAGTACTCTCAGAGTTTGCCTCAGCTTTATCAAGCCCTCTTAAAGAGAACTCCCAAAGCTATCTTCAGCAGAGTACTATACTTTAGGCTAAACGGCAAGAGCTCTAAACGAATTCTTCAGATTTGTAGTCACAATGTCATTTATCCTGAAGTCCGCTGAACTCTACTGTGACCTTTGCCCTGGATTAAACATGGAGGATCAAAAAGGAAAAGGAAAACAGAAAATTCTTTGTCTCAGGGTTTTATGATTTTTTTTTTTGAGGAACACTGAAGTTGAGACTGATTCAAATGAAATGGATTTTGATGTAATTTTGCTGTGCCTTTTTGAAATTTTTCTTATTATTCAATTGGAATTGGGGAGCCTGAAAAACCATTTGGAAATACTTGTCCCCAAAATTACATAAACCTCTTTTCTCCAAAAACATTTGAGTTCGCTAAGAAAGGAACATGAAAAAAATTTACAGATTGAGTAACAGAAATTAGTAATTTTGTTCATTTCAGATTAGGATTCAAGGCATCAGTCCAGTGGATCAACAGAAAGATTGAGAAAAGCTGAGGATCCCCAGGGATCTTGGAGCTCTGAGCACATTGGTGTTCAGACACAGAGGAACCAGAAAGATTCCAGGCAATTCCTTAGGTTTTTAAGTCACACCTCCATTGATTTTAAATGTTCTAATCTCTACTAGGACCTTTCTTTGGTCTAGATTAAATCCCAAGGACCAGAAGAGAAAGGGAAAACCTGGAAAAATCTTGGTTTTAGGATTTTTCTGATATTCCTTCAAAGAACACTGAAATCGAGGCTGATTGGAAAGGTCCACTTTCTTTTTTTGCTTGCTGATGATACCGAATTAAATGATTTTTCTTGAAATTTTGGTCTTCCTCGTTTTGAAAATTTTTACCTGAATTATTCAAATGTGGTTCAAGTCCTTTTGGGGGAAAAAAGTTTTACCAAAAATTAGAAATCCATTTTCTTTTCCCACTAAAGGAATAATTTTTTTTTAAAACTAAAATAGGGAAACACGTTTATAGATCTATTAAAATATAAATGTAGAAATTTGTTCATTGAAACTCAGAATCGAGGGCATCAGCCCCATCCTAGGACCCTAAGGTTGTGAACCATTGGGAGGAGCCAAGGTTTGAGGTGTGAACCTGGCCACGGAGCCTCTAATCAATCAGGATTGAGTAATTTCACAGCCGGGGAAGGACGGCTTTTTAAAAAAGGGAACCCCACCGCAGGGTGGAGGGGACAAACAGCCGGCCGCTGCGCCCCACCGCCAGCTCGCCAGCTCGCCAAAAGAGGAGGACGACGACGAGGAGGAAGAAGAAGCGGAGAGGAAAGAGGAGGATGGAGACTAAGAAGGAGGGAGCCGAATCCGAGATCCAGGAGCATGCGCCAGAGCATTGGTTCACCAAGTGGGAGCGGCAGTGCCTGGCCGAAGCCGAGCAGGAGAAGCAGCTACCCTCGGAGCTGCTGCAGGAAGAGACCACCTCGCAGCCCGAGCACAAGCGGCAGAGGCTGCGGCACCTTTTCCAGAATTCGGCCACTGCCGTGGCCCAGCTCTACAAAGATCGAGTGTGTCAACAGCAAGGAACCCTCTGGGTTCCCTTCCAAAATGCAGCCACTGCCGTTACCAACCTCTACAAAGAAAGTGTGGATGCCCATCAACGGAGTTTTGATCTAGGAATTCAAATTGGCTACCAGCATCGCAATAAGGATGTGTTAACTTGGGTTAAAAAACGCAGAAGAACTATTTGGAGAGAAGACTTGATCAGCTTCCTCTGTGGAAAAGTTCCTCCTGCACGAAACTCTATAGCTCCCCCAAGACTAACTGAAGTATCCCCTAACGAAGCTACGTCAACAGAAACTAGCTCATCTGTAGAGACTAAATTGCAACCCTTCTGTGAAGCCATAGCTCTGCACGGTCTTAATGGCGCAATGGCTAGTATAAGCTTTCGTTCAAGTCCTCCAGGCTCCCCTACTCATGTAAGCAGTGGATCGAATGCTGGTCGAGTGAGAAACGGACTCCATGATGTGGATTTGCACACTTTCATATCAGAAGAAATGGCACTCCACTTGGACAATGGAGGAACTAGAAAGCGGAGCTCCGCCCAGTGTGGCAATGTCATTACAGACTCACCAACTCATAAACGCTACAGAATGATCTACACTGCAAAATGTTCAAACCCACCATGCTGCTTGAAAGCCACTTGATCCTCAATATACGATTGCAAAGGAAACATGAGGCGATCTTCCCTTGTCCACTGTTTAAGACAATAATGACCGCCATAAAGGAAGTTCCCAGTATTACAGTAAATGCCTCTTGTAACTATGACTTTCTTAAACTATAATCCTAGCAGAGGATATCAGATACTGTGCAGTAGTTAGCAACATCATCATAGGCAAACAAAGGCTAAAAGTGACCTTACTTGTATTCTTAAAGGGAAATTCTCAAACAATCAGATGTTCATTTGGTTCCAGAATGCTTTTTTGTCCTTTATTTCCTGCTGTGTTGAGTGTTTTGCTTCAACAGTATTTGCCAGTTGACTGAAATTGTCTCAGACATGACTTGGCATCTTTGTCAAATCTGCAGGCTTCCACTTTCTCAGCACTGTACCATGCAACTAGTTTCTATATAGTAACAGTGTACAAGTTATAAATATTGGGTTGTGCCCTTTGAAGTTTTAACAGCAGTTGATAATTCTGGTGATCGTGTGGTAATGTAAAGAGATGCTATGATGGTCATGCGATTAATACTTAATATGGAATCAACACAAGGATCTTTATTGTATTCACTTTGTGTGTTTTAGTACTCTAAAAGTAGCAATATCAAACTTTCCCCCAAATAACCTCCCAAAAAAGGGCACCCCAGGGTAGTGGAGAGCACAGTGTGTATTGTAGTACATGAGAAGAAACTTCCTCACTCCTTCCATTCCTCCTTTCTTCCCTGCCTTTCTCTCTGTCTTATTCAATGACTGGCTTGCCCCTCATTCCCTGACTTGGCCTCTCTTCCTAGTGGAAGCCAGAGGATGGCATTTCCTTTGAGCTCAGAGTCCCAGAGGACTCTGCTGTCTCTAAAGCCCCCTTTCTGCCAGCCTCTCTGGCCTCTTGGCAGCAAGAGGGCCAAGAAGCAGAAAGGCCTTTGTCCTGGGCTGGCCCAAGCCCTGAGGCAATTGGCCCCGGCCAAAGGCAGCTGGCCCAAGCCAAGCCAGGGCTGCTCCTCAGCAGGTTCCAAGAGCTCGAAGACATCTTGCTCCAAGTCCCCAAGTTTGCCAACCACTGGGGGCTGCCCACCATTCCCATCACGCCCAGTTTGCAGCCCAGCATTGCCATGACAAAGCACAGCCTTGCACACCTCTCCACCCTCACCAAGGTTGTGCTCTCCATGACCAAGTCACACATCCTCAAGTCTTTGCACCACCTGCAAGGGCTTTTGGATACACCTTCCTTCCTGGACCATTGTGGAAAGCAAACTCTTCTAGCACTGCCAATGCCTTGCTCTTGTACAGTTCTCCCTCACCATTTGACCTCCCTCCTAATCCACCATCAACTGCCTGCCTCATCCCCCTTCACCCCATCCCTCATTGCCCAGGATGAAGACGAAAACTCAGCCATTCCCAAGTGCCGCTCTAGTACTTGGGAATTTCCTAGAAGCTACTTGGTCTCCCCACCTGGAAGACCTTTGGGGGAAACCAGACACAACCCACAACCCTGACAAAATGCAGCTGTGCTGTGGATGGCTCCACCACAACACCCACCCTCACAAATTCCCCATCACCCAGATACCCATAGCCTGTCTCCAGATAGGGAGGTACCAAGAATGGTTCCAAACAATTTCTCTGTTGTTGTTGCCGGGGTTTTTCCTTTGGTTGGTTTTTTGTTGTTGTTGTTAGGATCTTACTATTTAGGATCTTACTCTGTCTTAACCTTTCTTAGTTTTTACAATAATCATTGAAACAGCTGAACGCAAAAGATCACAGTTGGAAATTTCCTGGTCTCAGGAAACTGGACATTTCTTCAAAGAAAATCAAAGTCCTGACCACTTCAAATGGTCACCATTTTTTTCACGTCCTTAAGAAACCGAATCTTTTAAATTACCTAACCCATAATATTGGGATTTTTGTAGATGGTGGTCATGGTGCTAGGCTTCCTGGAAAGCACTGTGTTGACAAAGTGTTCCAAAAGTCCCACAAACATCAGAACAACCCATTTTGTTGGTCAAAGAAGAAAAAAGAAAAGGATCCCAATGGTGCTGGGGCATTGAGCACCTTGATGCCTGGACCCAGAAACACTGGAAGAATGCCAATCAATTTCTCTGATTTTTAGAGCCACACCTTGATTTCTCTTCAATTGTTCTAGCTTCTACTGGGACCTTTGGTGCAGATTAAATCTAAAGGGCCACTGGTGAAGAGAAATATATGGAGAATTTTTGGTCTCAGATTTTACTAATTTTTTTAAAGGAATACTGAAGTTGAGACAGATTCAAATGGTCCAAATTTTTTGATTGCTGAAGATACCAAATGAATTGGACGTTGATGTAATTTTGCTGCGTAAAAATTTTTATTATTATTCACTGGGAATTGAGGAGCCTGAAAAGCCATTTGGAATAATAATCCCCACAATGACAGAAACCTCTTTTCTTCTCCAAAACAGTTGAGTTCACTAAGAAAGGAACATGAAAAAATTTATAGACTGAGTAACAGAAATCAGTAATTTTGTTCATTTCAGGTTAGGATTCAAGGCACCAGTCCAGTAGATCGACAGAAAGACTGAGAAAAACAGGATCCTCAGGGATCTTGGGGCTCTGAGCACATTGGTGTTCAGACACAGAGGCACCAGAAAGATTCTAGGCAATTCCTTAGGTTTTTAAGTCACACCTCCATTGATCTTAAATGTTCTAATCTCTACTAGGACCTTTCTTTGGTCTAGATTAAATCCCAAGGACCAGAAGTAAAAGGGAAAACCTGGAAAAATCTCGGTTTTAGGATTTTTCTGGTATTTCTTGGAAGAACATTGAAATTGAGGCTGATTCAAATGGTCCACTTTCAGTTTTTCTTGCTGATGATACGGAATTAAATGATTTGTCTTGAAATTTTGGTCTTCCTCGTTTTGGAAATTGGAAACAGGAAAACCTGAATTACTCAAATGTGGCTCAAGTCCTTGGGGGGGGGGAGTTTTACCAAAAAGCAGAGAAATCCATTTTCTCTTCCCACTAAAGGAAGTGGGTTTTTTTTTCTTACTGAAAACAGAGAAACATGTTTATCTATTAAAATATAAATGTAGAAATTTGTTCATTTAAACTCAGAATCGAAAGCATCAGCCCAATCCTAGGGCACTTGAATCGGGAACCATTGGGAGGAGCCAAGGTTTGAGGTGTGAACCTGGCCATGGAGCCCAGCCAGTCAGGATTGAACAAGTTCCCAGCCCTGGGAAGAGGGTTCTTTTAAAAAGGGCGCCCCAGGGTAGTGGAGAGCACAGTGTGTGTTGTGCTATTGGAGCAGAAGCTGCCTCACTCCTTCCATTCCTTTCCTTCCCTGCCTTCCTCTCTGTCTTATTCACTGACTGACTTGCCCCCCAGCATTCCCTGACTCGGCCTCTCTTCCAGGTGGAAGCCAGAGGATTGCATTTCCTTTGAGCCAAGTCCCAGAGGACTCTGCCGTCTCTAAAGCTCCCTTTCTGCCAGCCTCGCTGGCCCCTCAGCAGAAAGAGGGGCAAAAAGCAGAAAGGGCCTGGTCCTCAGCCGCCCAAGCCCTCCGCCTATTGCCTCCCCATCCCACCCCCCCTTCACTCTGCCAAAGGCAGCTCGAGTAGACATGCTACTCCAAGGGCTGTTTGACGAGCTCATGGAAGCCCTTACCTGCTTGCAGGACTATGGGCACTTCCTAGGCTTGTGTGAGCAGGTCGACGAACTCCAGCGGGATTTTCCCGACATGGCTATGCAGGTGCTCAACAAAGTTCTGGTGTGGCCAGATCCTTGACTGGAGGATCAATGCTGTAGCTGGCCTGAAGCATGAGCACTTCCGAGAAACGCCCCTCCCCATCAACCTGTCCATGTTTCCCACGTGCAGCCAAGAGCAAGCAGCAGAGGGTTAAGTGGGGCACCAGCCCTGCTCTCCAGAGGGAGGACTTGGCTACAGCCAGCTGGGGGATGATGACCCGAAAGGACACCAGCTTCCATCTCACCACCATCAATCAGGGGGTGTCCTGCCCTGGCTTCAGCCTCATGTTCTCAGCTCCACCCCAGCCTGGATACGTGGATGCCCAGGGGCTGGGTGGCTCTCCCCTGCCCACCATGGAAACATAGGCAGCCAAGGAGTGCAGAGAGGGTGGCGACATCCAGAAGAGACAGGAGCTTCCATCTTGGAACTTGTGTGTTTTGTTCTTGGTTTGGTTTTTTTACATTTTGTCTTACTTGGGCTTGTAAATCTGTAGAATCCAAAGTCCAGCTTTCCTTGTGAAGCCAGCATGTCCTTACACTTCCTAACCTCTGTTAGTCATGCTTCTGGCCATCCACCAGATTGGTAGTTCTGAAAGCTGATGACTGACAGGGAGGGGCTGTTTGTGTGGACACTTGCCTTGAGGGTCTCTGCTCTTCACGGTGACACCCAGAAACAAGTAGCTCATTCACCCTAAGTACTAACCCAGCCATGCTGCTTAGAGAGCTGGGGGTTTGGGGGAGGAGGCCCTGGACCCATCAGGATGATGGCTTTGATTTAGAACCAAAGCTGGGGGTTCACACCTGTTGGGGCCCTGTAATGGTAATCAATTTAAAGTTGAAGACCCCTTTTTGTTATGTCAAGTAAGCAGGTACTTAGCCCTTAGTAACTAATCAAACCTCTGTGAAAGAAACAGAAGGTGTGAACTCTGTTTCCTGTTGCTGACATAACAGAAAAGGGTTGGCTGAAACAGGAAGCCAATGTGTGTGTACGTGTGTGTGTATGTTGAAGAAAAGCCCCAGAGAGGCATATTCAGAATTTTCTCCGGACAAGATCCTGGTGGAAGAATCATGGAGAGTGAAGCCAGCTGAGAGAGAGAGAGAGAGAGAGAGAGAGAGAGAGAGAGAGAGAGAGTTTCTTTTGGCAGCATCTGGGAGCTGGGCTGCTACTTCTGGACTGAGAACTGAGTTGGAGTTTTCTTAAGACCAGAATCTGGTGAAGGCTGAAGTTGCTGCTGGGAGGGCTGCCTGGAAGGCCAAAGTTATTGCTCCCACCTGGAAGGCTGAGATTTCTTCTGGGTCCTAGGGCCAGCGAAACTGCCAGAGGATTGAGGACTGAGCATGACCAGGATGCTAACACTTTGTTTCTTTGTGGTTTGGTTGATCCTTGAATTCCTGGGGGACAGAAATTGTTAAGATTTTGAGATGTGCTGGACCCTGTGAACTTCAGTGTGTAGCAAGAACTGCCCAGGGACTGGACAAGGACATGGGAGCTCTCTGCCTCTGAATCCAGGTGACTCTTTGATGGATTCAGGTAAGAGCTGGGACCATGGAAGGGGATCCAGGGAATCTGAGAAACCACCTGTAATGCCATGCACCAGCAGATTCCCAAAGGAATGCTACTGTGAACAGCCTTTAGAGTTCAGATTACAAAATATAGTGAACACTCTGTTTATTCCATTACAAATCAAGACAAACATTCAAAACATTATAATATTCACAACATTACATCTTATCACAGAAAATGGCCACACAGTTTTCACTACAGTGGCCACAATA
>CM053582.1:71061790-71081603 GCA_028627135.1 Pseudochirops cupreus
CTCTCAGATGCTGGGAGAGAAACTTTCTCTCTCTCCCTCTCTTTGTCTCTCTCTCAGCCAGCTTCAGTCTCCACAATTCTTCCTTCACCCAGAGCAACATTCCAATTCTCTCTGTCTGTCTCTGGAATTCTTGCTTATATACACACCTCAGCCAATCCCCTTCTTCCACATCAACAGGGGAGTTCATGCCTTCTCAACAATGGGACAGGGTTTGCCCCTTCCACACTTAGTACTTAGTACTAAGTGCTAAGTGTCCTGCTAAACAGATTACTATTACACCACCCTGAGTGAAGATGAAGAAAAGGCCTCCCATTGGATGAAACTGAGGTTTGCTAGACACCTACGGGTGGAGGGTTTGTGTGGTTTTTCTAATGACTGTATTTGTGATTAATGATATTTAGTAATTGTGAATCTAGAACAGTGACTGATTAAGTTAACGGTTGCCCCATGAGTGGAAGTTTGATCATTCTATTGTGAATTAATTGAATGATTAAGTATTGAGTTGCCCCATGAGTGGAAGTTTGATTATTCTATTGTTTCTTGTTCTAAATATTGTGGCCACTGTAGTGAAAACTGTGTGGCCATTTTCTGTGATAAGATATAATGTTGTGAACATTATATTGTGATATACTGTGAATGTTTGCCTTGATTTGGAATGGAATAAACAGAGTGTTCACTATATTGTGTAATCGGAACCCTAAAAGCTTTTCACAATAGCATTCCTTTGGGAATCTGCTGGTGCATGGCATTACACTAGCCTAAACTAAATCTGTTTACAGGACATTCCTAGGATTGTGTAGAGGGAGGCCTTTTGACAGAGGAGGGAATATCGTACTCAATAGTAGTAATATTGACAGTTAACTTTTTTCCTGTCAGATTCTTAAAGAATACAGCATTATAAAAACCAGAGAACATAGCAACAAAACCTTAAGGGTACAAATCAGCACCAAAAATTCCTCCAGAAATATGGAGAACCTGGTCTTCATAAAAAGTCACAATTCTAGATGGCAGAAAGAATGAATAAATAGAGTTTTTAAAAGACTCCCACAATAAAGAGTTAATATGATGCCAAGCTCACTGAGAACAGAAATCTAGAGGAAGAAAATAGGTCCAAAGCAAGTGGAAGTAACTTCTCCAAGAACAACATAACCTGGCCACAAAGTCAGCTAGAACTCCAGTAAGAGATAAAGCATCTAAGGACAATAGAGAAATGCATTAGAAAAATGAGGAAAACAAAGAAGCATAATCTTTAAGTTACAAGGGGAATAGGGAAAATCTTTGCAATAAGTTTCTCTTCTAAAGGTTTCATATCCAGGAAAGGGAACCAATTAAAGGATGAGGAATTGATTCAAACACAAAAGATTAAAAGCCATTCCCAAATAGGCAAAAGGACAAAGTATAAGAACAAGCAATTTTCAAAGGAAAACTTCCAAGCTATAAACAACCATATGAAAAAGTCATTCGAATCAATAATAATTAGAGAAATACACACTGAAGCCACACCAAGGTTCCACCTCACATCTATCAGAGTTAAAGACAAAGAAAAAATGAAAATAAGAAGTGTTTCTGAAGCTTTGGGAAAACTGGCACATCAAACAAAATCCTAACTGTAAAGGACTGAACACAAAGCTCGACACATAAGTAGTAAGCACGTCAGCTTTGCTGTTGCTGATTTTGTTCAATGCAATGGAACTATGAAAAGAAAATCCTTGTAATAAAGACATATAGTCCAACAAACAAGTTCCCACATTGGCTATGCCCAAAATGTTATGGCTCGTTATGTGTTTTAAGCCCATAACCTCTCTGGCAGGAAGGGGAGTTGTATGCTTCATTCTCAGAACAGCTTCTGAAGACCAATCACCTTTGCTAAGTGAGGGGCTCAGCACCAGGAGAACACTGTACACAGTACCAGCCACAGTGTGAGAGGCCTGGCTTTGATAGACTTAGCCCTTCTCAGCAATGCAAGGACCTAATACCACCCCACAGGGCACACAATGGAAAATACCAGCCACTTCCAGAAAAAGAACTACGGAGTCGGAATCCAGAATGAAGCAGACCATTTTGTTTTTTCTTTTCATTTTTTTTTCTTTTTCATGGTTTTCTCATTCATTATAATTCTTCTATGTAACATGACTAATGTGGAAATGTGTTTAACAGGAATGTATGTGTGGAGACCATATCAGATTGCAAGCTGACTTAGAGAGAGAGGGGGGAGGAAAGGTGAGAAAATTGAAAACTTAAGGAAGTGAATGTTGAAAACTAAACATAAATAATAAATTTGGAAAAAAAATAAAAACCAATCACCAGTCCAGAGGCCTATGATAAAGTACATTACCCACTTCCTGAATTCACCCCGTGGATTTGTCTTGCTTAAATACGCTTGTTTCAAGGTTATTGTTTTACTTTATTTTCTTCTAGCTTTAAATGGGGTAGATAGTAGAGGGAAAGGGTAGTTAAAAATGGAGACATCAGATGAAAAAGACCATTGAAATCTATTTTTTATTGAAAAGAAGAGTACAGAAGAAAGCAAAGACAAACAAGATGGTTTTGAAAGTTGTGTTGAATTTACCACTACTATATAGCTAGAGATATATATGCATATACACATACATACATGTATACAAACATACCATACTTTTACCCGTATGTATTTATACAGAGATTAGATATGTTATCCCTCTATCATGTGAATATAGGCATTTTGGGAGCACAAGGTATCTCTTTTCAGTTGTCTCCTTTCATTCTAATATTGGTTGCATTGATTTTTATTTCTGCAAAAAAACTTTTAACTTTAATACAATAAAAATGATTCATTTCATATCTAGTAATGCATGCTATCTCTCCTGTGGTGGTAAGTTCTTTCCTTATCCATAGATCTGACAGGTAAACTATTGCATGCTCCCTCAATTTGCTTATGGTGCCACCTGTTATGTTTAAATCATGTACTCATTTTGACCTTAGCAGATGACGTTACATATAGGTCTATACCTATTTTCTGCCATACAATTTTCTACGTTTCCTGTTTTTGTGCCAAAAGGTTAGGGACTGGTTTAACCCTGAATGCATAGATAATTTAGGAAGAATTGTCATTTCATTTTACAGACTCAATCCATCCATGAGCAGTTCATAAATTTCCACTGACTTGATTTGTGAGAAAATGATTTGTAATTGTATTCTTATAATTCCTGGGTTTGTCTTGGAAGATAGACTCCCAGGTATTTTCTATTGTCCACATGTATTTTAAATGGAATTTCTCCTTCTGTCTTTTGCTGCTGGAATTTTTTGGTAATATATAGAAATGCCGATGATTTATATGGGTTTATTTTATATCTTGTAACTTGGCTAAAACTGTTCATTGTTTTCAGTAGGTTTTCTGTCGATTCTCTAGGATTCTCTAAGCATAGGATCATACCTGCAAGTAATGAGAGGTTTGTTTTCTCATTGTTTATTCTAATTCCTTCCATTTCTATTTTTTCCCCCTCTCATTTCTCTAGCTAGCATTTCTACTACAACAGTACCTAATAGTGGTGATACTGGGCAACCTTGCTCAACCTCTGATCTGCTTTACTAACTAATCCCCATTACAGATAATGCTTGATGACAAATTTATAGAGGTCTTGTTTATTGTTATATAAAAAGTTCTATTTTTTTCCTATGCTCTCTAGTGTCTTTAAGAGGAATGGGTTTTGTATTTTGTCAATGACTTTTTCTGCATCTTTTAAGTTGATCATATGATTTCTTTAGGTTAAGTTATTGATGTGTGGTCAATTTTGCTGATGTTTTTCCTAACAACAAAAAATCTGCTTCTGTATAAATCTCACCTGGTAATAGTGTACAGTTCTTGTGACTTTTGTTGCTGTTATCTCCTTGCTGGAATTGTGTTTTAAAATGTTCTATCAGTATTCGAGAGCACTTTGTATTTTCCTTCTCTGATTTTATGCTTCCTGGTTTAGGTCTCAGCAACATATTTGTTTGATAGAAGGCATCTCTCTTTGTCCTCTTTTTTCTACATAGTTCATGTAGTTTTGGAATTGTTTTTTAATTGTTTGGCAAAATTCTCTTGGAATCCATTTAGTCCTAGAGCTTTTTACTTAGGGAGTCCATTGATGGCTTGTTAGATTTCATTTTTCTGAGATTAGGTTATTTAAGTATTCTATTTCCTCTTCTGCTAATCTGGGCAGTTTGTGTTTGTGTAAATATTCTTCCATTTCAAGTTGATTATCAGATTTATTGGCATATATTTGGACAAATTAGATCCTAATGGTTGTTTTAATTTTTTTTCATTCCTTTCTTTTTTGATACTAGGAATGTTTTTCTTTTCTTTTTTCAAAATCTCTTAACCAATGGTTCATCTATTGCGTTGGCTTTTTTCATAAAACCAGCTGTTAGTTTTATTTATTAGTTCTATAATTTTCTTGCTTTTAATTTTACTAATCTCTTTTTTGATTTTCAGAAATTCCATTTTGTTGTTCAGTTGGGAGTTTTTAATTTGTTCTTTTTCTTGTCATTTTAGAAGCATGTCTTATTCATTGATCAATTCTTTACTTGATTGATGTAACTGTTTGGATCTTTAAATTTTCCCCCAAAGGACTGCTTTTGCTGCATGCAACAAATGTTGCCATGGGGTCTCAGAGTTTTCATTACCTAAAAGGAATTATTATTGCTTTGTTCTTTGATGCATTTATTCTTTTGGATCAGACTAATTTTTAATGGATCTTTTCACTGCCCTTCAGTGAATGGAATTTTTATTGTATTATGATCTGAATGTGATGCATTTTATATTTCTGCTTCTATGCATTTGATGGTGAGGTTTTTACGCTCTAATCCAAGGGCAATTTTTGTATGAATGCCATGTACTGGTGAGAAAAATAATTTATTCTGCTCTCCAAAGGCCCAATGATTGAAGTTTTCAAAAATTTATTAATACCCTTAACTTCTTTCTTGTTTATTTTTTAGTTAGATTTATCTAATTCTGAGAGTGGAAAATTGAGATCCCCCAACTAGTATCATTTATTATCTATTTAATTCAATAACTCATTTAATTTGTCATTTCGAACTTAGAAGGTATACCATTTGGTGCTGATACGTTTCTGCTCAAACTCCTTACCTTTTATTCTGTGTATATCTCTGCTTCCAATATATTTCTGGTAAACAGCATATTGTAGGATTCTGGTTTTTAATACATTCTGCTGTCTACTTCCTTTATGGGTACATTAATTAAATTCACATTTATACTCATGATAAATAACTATATATTTCCCTCCATCACATTTTCCGCTTATTTATCCTCTGTCTCAATTTTCATGTTATTCTTCTTCACCAGCAATTTATTTCTGACCAGTATCTCCACCAAACTGCCCTTCTTTCTATTAGTCCCGACACCCCATCCTTGTCCCTTTTTATTTCTGTGTAGGATGAGATAGATTTCTATACCCAACTGAGCATGTACATTATTCCCTCCTTGAGCCAATTTGGATAAGAGTAAGGATCAAGCCCCCCTTACTATGTCCCCCATTTTCCCCTTCAGTGTAACTGCTCTTCTCTCCCTCTTTTATGTGAGATAATTTCCCCCTTTTTCCTTCTCTTACTTGTAGAGCACATCTTTAGCTGGGCTGACCATGTCGTTCAGATGCCCAAACGATGTTTGCATAAAGATGATTTTATGGAGAAAGCATGCAAGGAAGGCTCTCACATGGTGGTTAGAAGTGATTCAAGGAAATTTCCAAAGTCTCTCTGAAGAACTCTGTAATCAATGGTTAGACATGGGAGATACTGTCAAAGGACAACTCTGCATGGTTTGCCCACCTCAAAGAATGTACTGTACTCTGGGATCAAAGCAGAATTGCAGTAACTCAAAAGAATGGGAAGATGTGCAAATTTAGAGCCATCTCCACCCCAGATGTTCACATGAACTTTTTGCGCCCAACCTCTGGTAGAGCTTTTGGGCCTTGTTAGTCTGATCATCCATGGTCACACACAGCTTGATCCTGACATAGGGATGTCCTTTTGTCCTCTCTGAGCACAAAGAGCAACAAAAATGACCAACTATGGTAACTAAATATTATAATAAACAAATGCATTCTATTGCTGAATGAAAGTAAAAATAAAGCAAAGGCAAGAGATGTTTGCCCATGGCCCATCACACCAAGGCAGCCTCAAGCCCTCAAAGGGACAACAGCTAATTCTGCTTCACTTGGCTGGAAAGTCTTATATCCCTCAGTTCAGTCCTGATGGCCATTACTATGCCTTAAGGATCCTTTCCATGTTAGGTCTAGAGAAGACTTGTTTTCAGCTTCTCAGGAATATGAAGTAGATCTTTTCTTTCTCTTTCTTCTCTTTTCTATAATCATACAGACATTCCTGCTCCTTCCCCAAAAACTGTGCTTCTCACATACTCCCCACAGAATCTGATGAGGAAGAAATTCCCATCATCTTCTCTCTTTCTCCTCCCCAGATCCTCCTGCCTCACACTTCCAATACATACTTTCACACACATTGCACAGGGAGGCACATCCTGTAGGAAGATCTTTTAAACATTATTCCAACTTACCATATGAAATGTTTTTCTCAACATTCCATTGGCCTCTTATTGACTGTGGCTTCAAGTGTGGCCTCTGACACTCATGAAAGGTGCAAGCACTGAGTAAATCCCCCTTCTGTGCTTCTGTTTTCTCCTCTGACTTGAGGGGGATTAGATTACAAGAAATCTGGAGTCTCCTTCAAGTCTAAATCTTGTGACTTTTGGTGATTTAGGAGTTGGTGACATTCCAGGATGTGACTGTGGACTTCATCCCAGAGGAGTGGGGCCTCTTGGCCCCTCCTCAGAAGGAGTTATACAAGGACATCATGCTGGAGAATGCCCAGAACCTGCTCTCACTAGGTAAGGACACTTCCTCCATTCCCTCTAAATCTGCTGTCAGAGGTAATATCTTCATTCATGAGTGTGCTGGTTATGGAACCTTGTTGGGCCCCCAACGCCCATGGCTCCTTCCTGCTGCCCTCTGGGTGGCCTGTTGCATTTCAAGGCACTAGGAGCCAGAGCAGGGTAATAAAAAGGCTGTTAAGCCTTTTGAGGCGCCCGGACATGAGTTCTGCCAGATCTACTCTGATAAGGCTGTCTGCCTTATCAGAATGTGGGTTAGGGGCATTGAGCATGTGTCACCCAACAGGATAGCTCTCCCCTTCTGGCGCTGTTGCCGAGACACGTGACTAAGTCTGCCTAGGGGGAGATAAAGGGGGAGCAAGGGGAGAGAAGGGGCAGAAGGGGGAAGATGAAACAATAAAGACAAATTTTCTAAACCTATCTGGAGTGCGGGCAGCTCTGTTCAAGAAGGCATCCAGAGACGTCTGATGACCCAGGGGAGGGCAAGGAAGGTGGTCCAGAAGGGAACCTGAGGTGAGCGGGTTCTAACAGAACCTTTATCAGTTACTAGAAAGGTAAAAGTGCTGGTCTCCTGTGTCCCAGAGACAGGGTCCTCCTGCTACCTGGTTTTCCAGTAAAAGGTCAGTACATTGTATGAAGAGAACTAGGAGGTTACCTGGTTGCTCCTGAAGCTGTCTATTGCCAATTCTAGGTACCTTGAGGTCCAAGATGAGATCACTTTTGTAGCATCTGAGGTGTGGAAGTAATCCCACATGGTGTAGTCCAGTCTGTCCCTGGACATGAATTTTGTCTGCCAAATCTTTGAAAACTGCTCAGGGATCTTTTTCCTGCACCCCTTCCTCTTTAGGATGGGCCAAGTATAAAGGGCATTCTTCTTTGAGAGAAGCCTCAGTTTATTGTTCCCTCCTTTTCTGCATCATTTTGAAGATAAGGAAACTGAGGTCAACACATCTAAGTGACTTACTGAGGATGATACAGTAAGTAGGTGTCTGAGGCTGGATTTGAACTCAAGCCTTCCTGACCAGTCCTCTATGCACTCTACTTCCTAGCTGCCAAAGCGGAGTCAAGTAGTGAGCTGTCAAAGGATAGCCCTGCTACAGTGAGATTATATAACCCAGATGTGTTGTAGAGCCAGACAGCCTACTTTTATGATTTTCCCTCTCTCCATTCTGCAGCATCTCAGTTAGTAGAAAAGGTTGCTTCCTTACTTAGAATTAATGCAAGAGTAGTCTTTACATAAAACACAAACCTGAACTTTGAGGCTCTATCTTTGGCCCATTTTTGGAGAATCACTGGCCAGATTCTTGGAGGTGAAAGCCACTCTTAGTTTAGAGAAATGGGAGGTAAAAACTGCCAGGTGTTCTATAGCATGTGGTGCTTCAGGAGCTAGAAAAGAAGTCTCTATAATCTTCACTCTGTGTCTGGTCAGGTCCCAGGAGGATTTGAACCTGACAAAAGTCACTCACTACAGGGTTTATAGTGCAAGAGCCAGAAACAGAATTGGGGCCAGAACATGCATTTGCCAACTGAAACTAAAATACTGGGATTGTGGTAGAGGCTGGGGCCTTGTGTCAGCCTTGGGCCCAGTCAGTCACTCAATATGCATAGATTAAACAACTCCAGTTTTCTAAGCATTCAGCTAAGAGTTTGGAAGGGAAAAGTGAGTCCCTGATGTCAAAGAGCTCCCTGTGTGGCACACCAACATGGAGATGGCTTGAGAAGAAGCAACAGATTAGGAACATTGGTCTTAGCTGATTCAAATAAAAGGGGGAATTTGGGAATGGAAAGAAATTTTGTTCAGTGGAATATATGGAAACTCAAGGAATGAGGCTAATAATGGTTTAAGAAAGAAGGAGAGGAGAATTAGGGAAGAAAGAGTCAAAACCATAATAACAGTGATAAAAACACAGACACACTTCAGAGAGATTCCAAGTTTGGTTCCAGAGCACTCAACTAAATTAAAAGTGCAATAAAGCAAGGCATGTGAATGTTTTTTTTTGTCTCCCAGTGCACATAAAGGTTCTGTTTGCACTATTCTGTTGTGTGTTATTTATACAATAGTATTGTGTCTAAAATATCAATGTACATGCCTTAATTCAAAAACTTTTGTGCTACAAAAATTTAACCATCATCTGAGCCTTCCTGGAGCCATAATCTTGTTGCTTGGGGAAGCTCTTACCCAGAGTTGATGGATGTTGACTGAACAGCCTAGTAATTGCTCGACGTTGGGGATGACTGTGGCAATTTCTTCAAAGAAGGTGATAGTGAAGCTTGCCACACTGATTGATGCTTCTTTTCACTTGAACACTTAGAGGGATTATTAATCGGCCTCTTTTTAATACCACTGTGTGTCAGGGAATAGGAAGACCCAAGGAGGACAGAAGAAGTCAACATGCTATAATAAAATCAATTTTCTTAATAGCAAAAGAAAGAAAAGTTTGATGGAGGAAGGCCCTCTAGTACCGTGGACAGAGCATGGTCACTTGCAGAGTTGCAATTGTAGTCTCAGCTATTCAGATGTTAGGTCACTCAGCTGTTCTGATATCATGGCCTGACTTGTGAATATAATGAAAATGCTTGTCCTGCTGTTGTCACTGGTGTTTGGGAGGATCCAATGTGTTTGTCTCTGAAGCTCTGTGTAAATCAAGTTTTTCTGCAGATGTAAACTAATGGCATTTTAAACTGATTGATTCTGCCCATTGAACTATGAAGAATTTTCTCTTAGCCAGGCAAAGTAGGATATAGATCAGTTAGTTTACTTTATCCCAAAGGAGAGAAGAATTATAATTATACATATGTTTACATGTTTTTCTTTATATATATTTTATTGCTTGTTTGAGACAAGAGAGACTACACCTAAAATGCAAGAGACTCCTGAAACGCCAATCACTGCTATGAACAAAAGTCATGAGGAGAATTTCATGAGTGATGGTGCCTATGAGGTCACTAGGAGAGAAATCTATGATGTATTTCTCAAGAGTCCAAATCAGAGAGAAACCATATGACTACCATCATTATGGGAAGGACTTGAGTCAACAGTCATCCATTATTAACCATCAAAAAATTCAGCCTAAAGAGAAACCACATGAGTGTCTTGAATGTGATAAAGGGTTTAGTGAATGTTCTTCCTTCCTTATCCATCAGAGAATTCACAGTGGAGAGAAACCTTACATAAATAATCAATGCAGAAAGGTTTTGAGGCAAAAATCTACACTTGCTGAACATCAGATAATCCACATTGGAGAGAAACCTTATGAATGTAACCAATGTGGGAAAGCTTTTAGAAGAAGCTATGATCTTGCTGAACTTCAGAGAATCCACACTGGAGAGATCCTTATGAATGTAATCAAAGTGGAAAGGCTTTTACACAGAGAAACAGTCTTATCCTACATCAGAGAATCTACACTGAAGAGAAACTTTATGAATGTAATCAATGTGGAAGGGCTTTCAAACAGAGGGCCCATGTAGCTGTACATGGGAAAATCCACACCAGAGAGAAACCTTATGAATATAATCAGTGTGGAAAAGGTTTTAGAAGAAGCTCTGATTTTGCTAAACCTCTAAGAATCCATACTGGAGAAAAACCTTATGAATGTAAGCAGTGTGGAAAAGCTTTTTGAAGAAGCTTTGATCTTGCTGAACATCAGAAAGTCCACACTGAAGAGACATCTTATCAATGTAATTAGTATTGAAAGGCTTTCAAACAGAGAACCCATTTTACTCTCCATGGGAGAAGCCACACTGGAGAGAAACATTAGGAATGTAATTACTGCATAAGTCTTTGCCCACAGAACTTGAATCCTCCTCAACATCAGAGATTCTTCACTGGAGAGGAACCTCATCAATATGTGGAATGTGATCAAAGTTTTTATGTACATCATCCCTTTCCCCAAAAAATGTGATGAAGGAAGCGTCCAAGAGACATAATTTCTGGTCAATGGCTTCACTAATTAGGGGTCCTGAACACTTAATAACACAATGGTCCTGGAGAGTTTGCTATATTTTGTGATTCACAACTACACTAGCATATTCACAACCACCATGGGTGTTGTGAATATTGCATTATTGTTGCACCATATCAAATGCTTTCCCCAATATTCCACTGGACTCTTAATGACTATGCTTTAGGTGTTGATTGTGACACTCATGAAAGGTACAAGCACTGAGTACATCCCCTTTCTGTGCTTCATTCAGTTTCCTCCTATGACTTGAGGAGGGCAAAATTACATGAATTTTGGAGTTTCTTCTAAACCTTGCGACTTTTGATGGTTTAGGAGGGGGTGGCATTCAAGGGAGCTTTGTTGTAGCATCTCAGGTGTGGCAGTAACCCCACATTATGTAGTCCAGCCTCTCCCTGGCCATGAATTTTGTCTGCCAAATCTCTGAAAACTGCTCAGGCATCTTTTCCCTGCACTCCTTCCTCTTTGGGATCAGCCAGGTATTTAGGATATTTTTTTTGAAAGAAGCCTCAGTTTGTAACTTCTAGCTCCAAAGTGTGCCTGGTAGGGCACGTTTGTCCTTCATCTTCCTTGACATTGTCCCAAATTCCAGGCCAGATGGTGGGAAAGGAAGGAAGGGAAAAAGCATTTCTGTTCAAGCGCTGTTCACAAGCTGCTGTGGTAAGAGCTTTATTCACAATATGATGTCATTAGGTGATATTAGCATCCCCATTTGACACTTGAGAAAGCTGAAACAAATAGAGGTTAAGTGACTTGTTCAGGAGCACACAACTACTGAGGCTGGATTTAAACCCTGGCATTCCTGTCTCCAGGTCCAGGACTCTCTCCACTGCACTACCAGCTGCCTCTAATTTCTATATAATGGAAACTATGCAATGGGTCTATCACTCTACAGAGAAGGTGCCCCAAGACCAAATTTTCTCTCTCCACATATGCTCTGTGGTCTCCTCACTTCTCAAAGCTGCCAAAATAAATGGTATGGAAACCTTGCTTCAGGACTTGTGGGAACCCTACTGTGCTCCTTGTTTGCAGGCCCCTGTCAATGGTAGGAGTAACAGGACAAGAATCAGAATTTGGACTAAGGTTCACTGAGTTCCCCAGAAGAAGAATCTCATTAGAAGAGGCAAAGGCTCCCTATAGAATTCCAAGATTTTTATAGATGAGGGAGTGAGGAGCAGGGGAGGGGACATGGCCAAAGCTGGTTAATTAAGGTCTCTTTTGCTGGACCTCAAGGCTGATCTGGCCCATCCTAGTTTGGGTTACTTGCATTACAAGCATTAATGGGGGAATAACCCAGAACACGATGGTGTGATTCTCAAAATGGAGTGACTTTCTATACATACTCTTTTCCCTAAAAAGAACTGAATTACAAGATTTTTTCCACCCTCATTCTTGATTCCCCATGCCTAGGGCTCCCAGTTCCCAGAGAAGATGTGAACCTGGATTTTGAGGAAAGGGAAGCCCCATGGCTGCTAGAGAAAGAAAGCCTGAGGAGCTGCCATCCAGGTGAGTCAGGGGAAAGCAGGGGCGGGAGAGCTGGGATTACAAAGGCTTCTAGGTGTGGGGGTGAAGCAAGTGCTAGATTTAGGAGCAAGACCAGACGTGGAATTCTTGTCCAGACGCTTTTTAGCAGTGGGATCCTGGACAAGTCACTGAACCATGGAGCCTCTGTTTCCACATCTGAAAAGTGAGTTCACCATGGCCATTAAACTCTCTCCCAGTGATAAATATGATACTATAAAGGGTCATTGTTTGAAATGTAGGGAATGGAACTCCCTGAAAATTGCAAAAAAGGGACAATCTTTCCAATATGGGGTCTTTCTTAGACCTTAAGTAAAAAAGCATTTATCAAGTGACTGCTATGCTCCAGACCCTTTACTAAACACCAGGGATATGAAGAGACACAAGGAATATCCCATGCTCTCCTGGAGCTCACAGATGGGGGCAGACATGACAGCATCAATGCAGAAACCTATTATGTACCAGACAAGCTGGAACTCTTGAGAGAGGTAAGGCACAAAAGTGAAGGAGGACTGGAATGGCTCATTGTGGAAGGTGGGATCTAGTTGGGGATTTGGGGAAGCCAGGGAAAGCATTCTAGGATGAGAGAGGCATGATGAGGAATGCCCACAGTCAGAAAGTGGAGTGTCCGGTTCATAGAACAGCAAGGACTCCCATAACACTGGATTGTAGCATATTCAGGGGGCACATTAGGTAAAAGAAGATGAGACGAATAGGAGGATAGATGATGAAGCGGTAAGTGATTAAAAACCCAGAGAGGATTTCATATTTGCCCTTTTTGCCAGGGAGCCCCAGGAGGCTGATGAGGACATGGTGACGTGGTCAGTCCAGAACTTTAGGAAGATCAACTTGGACAAGGGGCTGGAGGAATGAGTGGAATGGGGCTTAAGTGACCAGCAGATGCTTGGAATACCTCAGGTGTGAGGTAACTGTGACCTGAACCAAAAAAGTGGCAGAGCTGGGAAAGAAGGGGGTACATGGGAGAGATGTTACTAAGGTAGAATCACAGGAATTTGAAGGAGATTGAATACGGGGGTCAGGAGTATAAGAGTCAGTGAGGTGTGCATGAAACTTCATTTGTGAGCCTGCCCTATTGAAAGGAGAGATGGAAGATGGGAGAGTTGGGAGAAAGCGATAGGAGTTTAGTTCAGTGAACCAGGAAAGGAGTGTAGGGTGTGTTCAGGGAGGACTGGGACCTTTTCTGTGATGGCTGCTGAGCCCTTTTTGGGGCTGCTTTCCACCTCTGGTGTCCATCTGTTTCAACCAACTCTCACCTGTGGCTCCAAGACTGCAGCACACCCCACAACCACACCTTGGTAAACCTTTGCCATAGATGGCTTCACCAAGGTTGAGGGTAACCTAGGAGTCTCAAAGCCATTGGTGAGTTATGGGGTGTCTACTCCAAGCATGTGAAGACTTTCCCTGGTGGAATGGGAAAACGAGAACAGTTTGTGCCAGTGGTCATGAGGGCAGCTGCAGCAGGCACTGTGGGATGCTTACACCTTGTCTGGACATTGAAGACACCAAGGTCATTGTAAAGCCAATCACAAGCAGCTCTCCTGAGGACTGCTGATGTGAATAAACATCTAATCACATAGTATAGAGAAATCTATTTATTCAGCAAGAAACTAATGCACAAGATTCAAGAAACTAAATCACAACATTCATAACGGCCCAACATAGCAACATATTACTAAGATGGGCACATAGTCTTAAACAAAACACATCATTCAGTAAGTTACAATGGGATGTGGCTATAGTAAAGAAAGGGGAAGGAATGGGGAAGGGGAAGCCGAAACTCTGGATTGCTCCCACAAGAAAACTGACAGGCTGAGAAGTTTTAACCTTTCCCACTTACTACTGAACCAGCTTCCCTGACATAACGTTTTTCCAGACTTCGAATCACTTTGCAAATGTTCAGGGTCACCCTCCCCAGATTTAAGGTGTTAGAGATTCAGTTGCTCTTCCTTCACACAAATCCTTGAAGAGACCCGAAAGTTCTGCCTGTCCTGAGGACCCCACTTTAGATACAGGAACCAATGCTCCTTCCTGTCCACCCTTACTTGAACCCACAGCCGCTGGGCTGCTTTCTTCAAACTTCTTTATGGCCTGTAACCAGTTCACATTTTTCTTGGAAGCTCTTGGTGCGGGAGTTCTGACTGTGTTGTCTTCCTCCCGATCCATGATTTGTTCTTTTGTCCCTGAAAAAGGAATCTAAACTTGGATTGCTATACTTGCTTGGCTTCCTTTGCCTGCTCATGTTGCCAGTCAATTAACTTGATTTTTTAGTTCTTTGGCACCATAGAACTCTGGCTCCTGTACCAGGTAAAGCATCTGCAGCACCCGCGCCTACATCTCACACAATCTTGAGGGCTCCTGTGCATCCTCTGTCAGGGGAGGAAGGATGACATCACCCCAGAGCTCCTGCAGAGTGGTTAATGGGGTGGGAAAGGAGGGGCTGCTCCTATCCTATTGATGGAGGACCAAGCTCCCCCTTCCGACTGCCTTCTGAGGAAATCAGGAGCTATGCTCTGCAGGGTGGGGCTGAGGAGAAGCAGAAACCTGGGCAAGACTGGCCCACCTGGCAGAGGTAAGACCGACCCACCTGGGGAAGGGATGTCAGTCTGGGGGACTCTGGTGTATGGGGCTTTATTCTGCCAGCTCTGAGGGGAAGGAGGCCCCCTGTTGTATCTAGACCAGTGTGGGCAGGGCTGGTCTTGGGAGATAAGTCTTCTGGACTGTACTGAGGGAGGGGTCAAGTCCTCCAGCCTCCTGTGAAGATGAGCCTCCCTCTCACTGGAATCTTCATTTTCAATCATGTTTAAGCATTAGAGCTGATTTGTACCTGTTAGCAAAGTCCACTTATCTGAGGGCACATAAATTCTGAGACCCCTCCATGATCCCTCCTAGTTCACAAGATAGAGCTAAAGGACCATTGTGTTAAGTAGTCACTAGCCGTAATGAGTGAAACCACTGACCAAAAATTCTGTCTCTTGGCAACTTCCTTCATCAGATTTCTTTGGTAAGGAGACGACGTATGTAAAAAGTTTTATCACATTCCAGATGCTCATGAGGTTCCTCTCCAGTGTAGAATCTCTGATGCTGAGCAAGATCCGAGCCCAGTGTGAAAGCATTTATGCATTAATTACATTCCTAAGGTTACTCTCCAGTGTGGGCTCTCTGATGTTCAACAAGTTTATATTTCAGTTTGAAAGCCTTTCCACACTAATTACATTTACAAGGTTTCTCTGCAGTGTGGACTCTCTGATGTACAGTTAAATTGGCTCCCTGTTTGAAAGCCTTTCCACATTGCTTATATTCATAAGGTTTCTCTCCAGTGTGGATCTTCTGATGTACACTTAAAGTGGACCTCCATTGGAAAGCCTTTCCACATTGATTGCATTCATAAGGTTTCTCTCCAGTGTGAATTCTCTGATGTACAACAAGTTCAGGTTTCAGTCTGAAAGGCTTTCCACACTGGTTACATTCATAAGGTTTATCTCCAGTGTGGATTCTCTGATGTACAGTAAGATAAGAGCTGAATCGGAAATCCTTTCCACACTGGTTACATTCGTAAGGTTTCTCTCCAATGTGGATTTTCTGATGTGGGAAAAGACTGGACCTGTGTGTAAAAACTTTACCACACTGATTACATTCATAAGGTTTCTCTCCAGTGTGGATTCCCTTATGTACATTTAAACTGGACCTCCATTGGAAAGCTTTTCCACATTGATTACATTCATAAGGTTTCTCTCCAGTGTGGATTCTCTGATGTACTCTTAAATTGGAATGCCATTGGAAAGCCTTTCCACACTGATTACAATCATAAGGTTTCTCTCCAGTGTGACTTCTCTGATGTACAACAAGGTCAGATTTCAGTCTGAAAGCCTTTCCACGCTGGTTACATTCATAAGGTCTCTCTCCAGTGTGAATTCTCTGATGTACAACACTGTCACATTTCATTCTGAAAGGTTTTCCACATCCCTTACATTCATAAGCTTTCTGTCCAGTGTGAGATCTCTGATATGGACCAAGACAGGAGTTCCTTGGGAAAGTATTTCCATACTGATTATATTCACAAGTTTTCTCTCCAGTGCAGATTTTCCGATGTTTAGTTAAATGGGCCCTCTGTTTGAAAGCCTTTCCACATTGATTACATTCATAAGGTTTCTCTTCAGTGTGGATTTTCTGATGTCTGACAAGATCAGACCTCTGTGTAAAAGCTTTACCACACTGATTACATTCATATGATTTCTCTCCAGTGTGACTTCTCTGATATACAACATGGAAAGATTTCAGTCTGAAAGCCTTTCCACACTGGTAACATTCAAAAGGTTTCTCTCTAGTGTGGGATCTCTGATGTGCACCAAGATAGGAGTTCTGTGTGAAAGCCTTTCCACACGGATGACATTCATAAGGTTTCTCTCCACTGTGAATTCTCTGACGTACAGTTAAATTGGCCCTCCGTTTGTAACCCTTTCCACACTGGTTACATTCATAAGGTTTCTCTCCAGTGTGAATTCTCTGATGGATAAGGAAGGATGAATGTTCACTAAATGATTCAGGACACTCATGTGGTTTCTCTTCAGGCTGAATTTTTTGACGGTTAAAAAGGGATGACTGTTGATTTAAGTCCTTCCCATAATGATGACAATCATATGGTTTCTCTCCTATGTGGACTCTGAGAAATACAGCATAAATTTCTCTCCCAGTGACCTCACAGGCACAATCACTCATGAAAGTCCCCTCATGATTTTGATTCACAGAAATGATTGGCTTTAGAGTAGTCTCTTGAATTTTAGGTCTAATCTCTCCTGCCAGAAACAAACAATAAAATATATATACAGAGGAACATGAACACAAATGCATAATTATAATCTCTCCCCTCCTTGGGGATAAAGTAAACTAAATGAGGTACATCCTACTTTCCAAGGCCAAGAGAAAATTCTTGAAAGTTCAATGGACAGAGTCAATTATTTCAAAATACCATTAGTTTACATCTGCAGGAAAACTTGATTTATAAAGACCTTCAGGGACAGTCACATTGGATCCTCAGAAACACCAGTGACAATAGCAGGACCACAATTCTCATTATATTCGCAAGTCAGGCCATGAACTTAGAATGGTTGAGTGACCTGACCAACATCTGAGTAGCTGAAACTACAGTTGCAACTCTGCAATTGGGCATGCTCTATCCACAGCACCAGAGGAACTTTCTCCATGGAAATTTCTTTTGTTTTGTTATTAAGAAAATTTATTTTATTACTGTATGTTTGGATCGTCCTATTCACTGAGATAATGATATTGAAAATAGACCAAATAATAATCCCATGATGGGTTGTAAGTGTTCAAATGAAAAGAAGCATCAAAGTGGCAAAATTCACCATCATCTTATTTTAAGAAATTGCCACAGTCACCCCCAACCTTGAACAACCACCAGGTTGACCAGGCAACAGCCATCAACCCTGGGCAAGAGTTTCCCCAAGCAACAAGGTTATGGCTTCATGAAGGCCCAGATGATCGTTAAAGATTTTTGTAGCAATAAAGTATTTTTGAATTAAGGCATGTAGATTGATGTTTTAGAAACAGTAGTATCATATGGATAATAAAAACCAGAGTAGTGTAAAGTGAACCTTTAAAAGCACTGGGAAACAACAACAAAAAATTCATTTGAATTGATTTATTGCTCTCTTAATTTAGCTGAGTTCTCTGGAACCAAACTCACAATATCTCTTAAGTGTGTCTTATATTTTTATCATTCTTATTATGATTTTGAGTCTTTCCTCCCTAATTCTCTTCTTCTTTCTTAAACCATTGTTAGCTTCATTCCTTGAGTTGTCATATATCTCACTGAACAAAATTTCTTTCCATTCTGAAACACCCTCTTTTTTGTGAATCAGCTGAGACCAATGTTCTCCATCTGTTGCTTCTTCTCAAATCATCTCCATACTGCTATGACAGATGGGGACCTCCTTGACAGCAGGGATTCACTTTTTCCTTCTAAAAGGTAAGTTGACTGCCTAGAAAACTGGAGTTGTTTAACCCATGCATACTGAGTGACTGACTGGGCCCAGGGCTTACACTGGGCCCCAGCCTCTACCACAATTCCAGTATTCATGTCTCTCAGTTGGCAAATGCATATTCTGGCCCCAATTCTGTTTCTGGCTCTTGCACATAAGTTTATGGCTCTTGCTTAGAGCCATAAACCCTACAGTGAGTGACCTTTGCCGGATTAAAACCCTCCTGGGACCTGACCAGACCCAGAGTGAAGATTACAAAGACTTCTTTCCTAGCTCCTGAACCATCACATTCTATGCAACACCTGGGAGATTTTTACCTCCCATTTCCCCAAATTATGGCTAAGGGCCACCACAAAGAATCTGGGCAGCAATTCTACAAGAACCAGTGAAAGATGGAGCCTCAGAGATCAGGGAAGGGCACTAGGTAAAGCCTAGTCTTAGATTAATTCTAAGTAAGGCAGCAACCTTAGCTGTTACTGAGATGCTGCTGAAAGGAGAGAAGGAAAATCATAAAGCCAGGCTGCCTGGGTCCACAACACATTTGGATTATATAATCTAACTATAGCAGGGCTATCCTTTGACAGCTCACTAATTGACTTCCTTTGGGCAGCTGGGAAGTAGAGTGGATAGAGGACTGGTCAGGAGGCGTGAGTTCAAATCCAGCCTCAGACATTTACTTACTATGTGATCCTCAGTAAGCCGCTTAGGCTTGTTGGCCTCAGTTTCCTTATCTGCGAAATGATGCAGAAAAGAAGTGGAAAACCATTCTAGCATCTTTGCCAAAAACATCCCAGCTGGGATCATGAGGAGCCAGAAGTGACGGAAATGAGTGAACAACAACACGACTGACTCCCTAGCAAAAGGATCAAATGTAAATCCTCTCTGAAGCTGTTACTCACGTACCCCTTCATCATCACCCCTCCTCCTCCTCTTCTAATTTTCTTTCTTCTTATTTTCCCACCAAATATGCTATACTTCAGTGGTACAGGCCCCCCTTCTGTCCTCTGAACAGAACACTCCTCCTGCCAACTCTGTGGGCATTCTATGCCATCCCCATGCCGAGGATGCTTGTGCTGCTTCCCTGGAGCCCAGCCAGAGCCCACCTTCCACAATAAGCCTTTCCAGTCCTCCTTAGTCTCAAAGGCTTCCGTCTCTCACTGAGCTCCAAATTGTCCAGTCCAAAACAGGTTTGGACCCTGTTGTTAGTGTTGTCTGCTCCCCCAGACTGTGAGCTTGTAACGCCATGCACCAGCAGATTCCCAAAGGAATGCTACTGTGAACAGCTTTTAGAGTTCAGATTACAAAATAGAGTGAACACTCTGTTTATTCCATTACAAATCAAGACAAACATTCAAAACATTATAATATTCACAACATTACATCTTATCACAGAAAATGGCCACACAGTTTTCACTACAGTGGCCACAATA
>CM053582.1:71082103-71112036 GCA_028627135.1 Pseudochirops cupreus
AGGGGGGAAACACTGGGATGGCTGTTTTGGGGGGGGTGGGAGGGGGAAAGACGGGGAGAAAATATGTAACTCAAAAAAAATTTGATAAAATAAATTAAAAAAAAACAATCATAAGGTTACTCACCAGTATGGATTCTCAGATGTTTAGCAAGATGACCACTTCTTCTAAAACATTTTCTACACTGATTACATTCATAAGGTTTCCCTCCAGTATGGATTCTGAAATGTTCAGCAAGATTAGAGCTCATTCTAAAACCTTTTCCGCACTGATTACATTCATAAGGTTTCTCTCCAGCATGGAATCTCTTATGTACAGCAAGATCACCGCTGAATCTGAAAGCCTTTCCACACTGATAACATTCATAAGGTTTCTCTCCAGTGTGCATTCTCTGATGTTCAGCAAGTCGCTGTTTCACTCTGAAAGCCTTTCCACATTCAGAACATTTATAAGGTTTCTCTCCAGTGTGGATTCTCTCATGGGCAAGAAGTTGAAACTTCCTTTTGAAACCCTTTCCGCATTGATGACATTCATAAGGTTTCTCTCCAGTGTGGATTCTATGATGTACAACAAGCTGAGTCTTCTCTATGAAAGCCTTTCCACATTGATTACATTCAAAAGGTTTCTCTCCAGTGTGGATTCTCTGATGTACAGCAAGATAAGACTTGAATCTGAAAGCCTCTCCACACTGATTACATTCATAAGGTTTCTCTCCAGTATGGATTCTCAGATGTTTAGCAAGGTCACTGCTGCCTCCAAAACCTTTTCCACATTGATTACATTCATAAGGTTTCTCTCCAGTGTGGATTCTCTGATGGGCAACAAGCTTAAACTTCCTTCTGAAAGCCTTTCCACATTGATGACATTCATAAGGTTTCTCTCCAGTGTGGATTCTCTGATGTCTAGCCAGATAAGATCTGAATCTGAAAGCTTTTCCACACTGATTACATTCATAATGTTTCTCACCAGTGTGGTTTCTCTCATGCACAACAAGTTTAGACTTCCCTCTAAATGCCTTTCCACATTGAGTACATTCATAATGTTTCTCACCAGTGTAGATTCTCAGATGTTCAGCAAGATTAGAGCATATTCTAAAACCTTTTCCACATTGATGACATTCATAAGGTTTCTCTCCAGTGTGGATTCTCTGATGTCTAGCAAGACAAGATCTGAATCTCAAAGCTTTTCCACACTGATTACATTCATAATGTTTCTCACCAGTGTAGATTCTCACATGTTCAGCAAGATTAGAGCATATTCTAAAACCTTTTCCACATTGATGACATTCATAAGGTTTCTCTCCAGTGTGGATTCTCTGATGTCTAGCCAGATAAGATCTGAATCTCTAAGCTTTTCCACACTGATTACATTCATAATGTTTCTCACCAGTGTGGTTTCTCTGATGCACAACAAGTTTAGACTTCCCTCTAAATGCCTTTCCACATTGAGTACATTCATAATGTTTCTCACCAGTGTAGATTCTCAGATGTTCAGCAAGATTAGAGCATATTCTAAAACCTTTTCCACATTGATGACATTCATAAGGTTTCTCTCCAGTGTGGATTCTCTGATGTCTAGCAAGATAAGACCTGAATCTGAAAGCCTTTCCACATTGATTACATTCATAATGTTTCTCACCAGTGTGGTTTCTCTGATGCACAACAAGTTTAGACTTCCCTCTAAAAGCCTTTCCACATTTAGTACATTCATAATGTTTCTCACCAGTGTGAATTCCCTTATGCACAAGAAGTTTAGATTTCTGCCTAAAAGCCTTTCCACATTGATTATATTGATAAGGTTTCTCTCCACTATGAATCCTCTGATGGATAAGAAAGGATGAGCATTCACTAAATGCTTTACCACATTCAGGCCACTCATGTGATTTGTCTTCAGGCTGAATTTTTTGATGGTTATTAAGGGATGACTGTTGACTCAAGTCTTTCCCATAATGATGAGAATCATATGGTTTCTCTCCTATATGGATTCTGAGAAACACAGCACAGGTTTCTCTCCCAGTGACCTCACAAGCACCATCACTCATGAAAGTCTCCTCATGACTGTTATTCACGGAAATGATTGGCTTTTCAATAGACTCTAGCATTTCAGGTCTAATCTCTCCTTCTGCCAAAAAGAAACAATAAAATATATATACAGAGAAATATCAACACATAAATACAACTACGATGCCTTCCCTCCTTTGGCAGAAAGTAAACCGCCTAATCACCACCCTACTTTATCAGTTTAAGATAAAATTCTTCAAAGTTCAATGGATAGAATGTAACATTTTACAATGTCATTAGTTTACATCTGCAGGAAAACTTGATTTACAAAGACCTTCAGAAACAGAACATCAGATCAGCAGAAACACCAGTGACAAGAGCAGGCTCAGTATTATCATTATATTCACAAGTCAGGCCATAAGCTAAGAATGGCTCAGCCACCTGACCAACATCTGAGTAGCTGGGACTACAATCGCAACTCTGCAAGTGGCCATGGTCTGTCCACACTGGTAAAGGTCCTTTCTCCATCTAACTTTCTTCTCTTTCACTGTTAACTAAAGTTATTTTATTATGCCACTTTGACTTCTTCCTTTCTTCTCTTTGGGTCTTCCTATTCCCTGACACATGATGGTGTTAAAAAGAGGCCAATTAATAATCCTATGATGGGCTCTCTAAGTGTTCAAGTGAAAAGAAGCATCCATCAGTGTAGCAAGCTTCACTGTCACCTTCTTTAAAGAAATTGCCACAGTCATACCCAACCTTGAGCAACCACCAGGCTCATCAATCAGCAGTCATCAACTCTGCGCAAGAGCTCCCAAAAGGCACAAGATAATAGCTCCAAGAAGGCTCAGATGATGGTTAGATTTTTATAAGAAGCATTTTTGAATTGAGGCATATACACTGATATTTTAGGCTCAATCATGTTGTATACATAATAGACAACAGAGTAGTATAAACAGAACATTTACGGTCACTGGGACAAAACAAAAAATTTGTGATTTGTTTTATTGTTCTCTTAATTTAGTTGGGTACCGTGGAACCTCTGGAAATTTAGTTGAGTACTCTGAGGGATGTCTGTGTTTTTATCATTCTTACTATGATTTTAACTCTTTTCTTCCTAATTTTCCTCTCCTTTCTTAAACCATTATTAGCCTTATTCTTTGAGTGCCCATATATCTCATTCCACAAAATTTCTTTCCATTCCCAAACACCCTCTTTGACATGAATCAGCTAAGACCAAGTTTCCCAATCTGTTGCTTCTTCTCAAACCATCTCCATTTTTGTATGCCAAATTAGGAGCTCCTTGAAAGCAGAGTCTCACTTTTCCTTTCCAAAAGCTGAGTTTAGTGCCCACCTAGAAAACAGGAGTTGCTTCATGCAGGAGTGACCCCAGGCCCCAGCCTCTACTACAATCCCCGTATGCTATTCTCTCAGTTGGCAAATGCATGTTTTGGCCCTAATACTGTTTCTGGCTCTTGCACCATAAACCCCATAGTGAGTGACTTTTTCCAGGTTCAGATCTTGTTGTGACCTGACCAGACCCAGAGAGAAGGTCACAGAGACTTCTTTTGTAGCTCCTGAAGCATCACATTCTATGGGACACCTGGGAGTGTTTATCTCCCATTTCCCCAAATTAAGAGTACCGGTCACCTGAAATAATCTGGCCAATGATTCTCCAAGAATGGGCCAAAGAGGGAGAGTCAGAGATCGGGGAGGGGCACACATCCTTATTTTACCTGAAGCTTATTCTTTTGGGTTGTTTTTGCTTTTGGAGGGCAATTGGGGTTAAGTCACCTGCTGAAAGTCACAAGGCTAGGAAATGTGTCAAGTGTCTGAAGCTGAATTTGAAGTCAGGTACTCCTGACTCCAAGGCTGGAGCTCTATTCACTGTGCCATCTAGTCGCCCCTATAAATCCTAGTATTGCATTAATTTTAAGTGGGGCAGCAACCTTTGCTACTACTGATATGCTGCTAGAAGGAGAGAAAGAAAATCATAAAGCCAGACTATCTGGGTCCTCAACACTTTTCGGGTATATAATCTCATTGTAGCAGGGCTATCCTTTCATGCCTCCCTAATTGATTCCTCTTGGGAAGTTAGGAAGTAGAGTGGATAGAAGACTGGTTAGGAAAACCTGAGTTCAAATTCAGCCTCAGACACTTACTTACTGTGTCATCCTCAGTAAGTCATTTAGGCTTGTTGGCCTGTTTCCTAATCTGTGAAATGAAGCAGAAAAGGAAGTGGAAAACCACTCCAGGATCTTTGCCAAAAACATCCCAGCTGGGATCATGAAGAGCCAGAAGTGACTGAAATGAATGAACAACAACATGACTGACTCCCTAGCAAAAGGGTCAAATGGAAATCCTCTCTTGGGCTGTTACTCACGTACCCCTTCATCATCTCCCCTCCTGCTCCTCTTCTAATTTTCTTTCATCTTATTTTCCCACCAAATATGCTATACTTCAGTGCTACAGGCCTCCCTTTGGTCCTGTGAACAGGACACTCCTCCTCCCAATTCTGTGGGCATTCTGTGCCATTCCCATGCCTAGGAAGGTTGTGCTGGCTTCCCTGGAGCCCCAGCCAGAGCCCACCTTCCACAATAAGCCTTTCCAGTCCTCCTTAGTCTCAAAGGATTCTGTCTCTCAGTGAGCTCCAATTAGTCCAGTCCAAAACAGGTTTTGACAGTATAGTTAGAGTATTGTCTGCTCCCCAAAACTGTGAGCTCCAGGAGAGCAGGGGATATTCCCTGTATCTCTTTATATCTCTGGTGCTTGGCAGAAGGTCTGGCACAGAGGAGACACTTAATAAATTCTCTCACTTACTTGAAGAAGGTATAAGAAAGAGTCCATGCTGGAAGGCCTAACCCCTTTTACTGTTTCAGGCGACTTCCTGCCCCAAATTCTAAGCAGTGACTTTTTTTATAATAACAAATTTATAACTAGAAGGGCACGGAAAGGCCATGGTGTACAAATCCATCATTTTACAAAGAGGAAGAGGTATAGGAAAAAGTTGCCTGAGCCGTTTTCAGATTCAGTGGTTCACCGACTTGGCCAGGATCCCACTTCTAAAAAGTATCCCCAAAACATTTCCAAGTCAGGTCTTCCTGCCCCCAAATCTAGTAATTGCTTCACCCCCACACCTAGAAGCCTCTTGTCATCACAGCTTTCATATACCTCTTTTCACATTACTTACCTGGTTGGCAGCTCCTCAGATCTTTTTGTCCAAGTAGCCATGGGGTGTTCCTTAGCTCACAACAAGAGATCAGATCTTTTCTGGGAACTGGGAGCCCTGGGCAAGGGGAATCAGGGATGAGGATGGAGAAAACCTTGTCATTTAGAGCTCTTTAGAGAACAGAGTGGGCATATAAAGCTACTCCATTTTGAGAATCACACCATCATGTTAGCACAGATCTGCCTTTTTCTCAAGTTAAGGCTTTTAACAAGAGTAACCAAAACTAAGATGGGTCACTTCAGCCTTGAGGTCCTGAAAATCAGACCCTGCTGAACCTGCTCTGGCCCTGTCACCAACCCTGCTCCTCACTCCCTCATTTATAAAAACCTTGGAACTCTACAGGGAGCCCTTGTCTGTTCTAGTGAGATGAACCTCAATGAACCTCACTTGGTCCAAATTCTGATTCAGGGCCAATCTGTTATTCCTGTCACTGACAGGGGCTTGCAAGTAAGGTGTACAGGATGGTTCCTAGAAGTCCTGATGCAAGGTCTACATAGCGTTAAGTCTGGAGGTTTGGGGAGAGATCTGGAGAAGATCATAGAGGCAAACTGGAATTAAAAAAATTGATTGTGGTCAACCTTATTCATAGGAAGTGGAACTCATTGCATACTTTCCATTATCTAGAAATTAGAAGAAGCTAGTAATAAAGAGGAGAGAGTCCTGGGCCCGGAGCCAGGAATGCCAGAGCTTAAATCCAGACTCAGACAGTTACTAGCTGTGTGCTCCCGAACAACTCAGTTAACCTCTGTTTGCTTCAGTTTTCTCAAAAATCAAGTGGGAATAATAACATCGCCTCATGACATCATAGTGTAAAGAAGGCACTTAGTAGAAGAGCTGGTGACCAGCAGTTGAATAACATTGTTTATTCCATTCCTTCCTTTCTCATCATCTGGGCTGGAATTTGGGACAATGTGAAGAAAGAAGGACCAACGTGCCATATCGCATCTACCTGGGAGCTACAAACTGAGGCTTCTCTCAGAGAAGAATGTCCTCAACACTTGGCCCATGCCAAAGAGGAAGAGTTGCAGGAAAAAGATGCCTGAGCTGTTTTCAGAGATTTGGCAGAAAAAATTCACATCCAGGGACAGACTGGAATACATCATGTTCGATTACTTCCACACCTGAGATTCTATAACACTGATCTGATCTGGGACCTCAAGCTCCCTAGAATTGGCAATAGAGAGCTACAGGAGTAACCAGGTAACTTCCTAGTTCTCTTCACACAATGTACTTAAATTTTAGAGGGAAATCAGGTAGCAAGTCAACCCTGTCTCTGGGACACAGGAGACCAGCACATTTCCCTTTCTAGTAATTGATAAATGGTCCAAAACCAGCACACTCAGGCATTAAGACATTGCCTCTGACAACAGATTTATACTCAACAGAAGAAGTTTCCTTACCCAGAGAGAGCATGTTCTGGGCATTCTCCACCGTGACTTGCTTGTACAACTCCTTCTGAGGAGGGGCCAAGAGGCCCCACTCCTCTGGGGTGAAGTCCACAGTCACATCCTGGAATGTCACCAACTCCTACATCACCAAAAGTCACAAGATTTAGACTTGAAGGAGGCTCCAGATTTCTTGTAGTCTAATCTTCATCAAGGGGGAGGAGAAGACTGAAGCAGAGAAGGGAGATTGACTCAGTTATTGTACCTGTCATGAGTGGCAGAGTCAGCACTTGAAAGCACAGTCAATAAGAAGCCAGTAGAATGTTGACAAAAGCATTACATGTGGTGAGTTGGAATAAAGTTTAAAAGGTCTTACTGTGGGATGTGCCTCCCAGTGGAATGTGTGTGAAAGTATGTCTTGGAAGTGTGAGGCAGGAGGATCTGGGGAGGAGAAAGAGAGAAGATGATGGGAATTCCTTCCTCATCAGATTCTGTGGGGAGTTTGTGAGAAGCTCACATGTACAGGGTATTCTGGGAAGGGATAGGAATGTCTGTGTGATTATAGAAAAGAGAGGAAAGAGAAAGAAAAGAGCTACTTCATTTCCTGAGAAGCTGAAACCAAGTCTTCTCTAGACCTAACAAGGAAAGGATCCTTAAGACATAGTAATGGCCATCAGGACTGTACTGAGGGACATGAGACTTTACAGCCAAGTGAAGTGGAATGAGCTGTTGTCACTCTGAGGGCTTGAGGCTGCCCTGGTGTGATGGACCATGGCCAAACATCTCATGCCTTTGCTTTACGATTCCTTTCATTAAGCAACAGCATGTATTTCTTTATTATAATATTAGTTAACATATTTGGTCATTTTCATTGCTTTTTGTGCTCAAAGAGAACCAAGTGACATCCCTATGTCAGGGTCAAGGTGTGTCTGACCCTGGATGATTAGACTAAGGGTGCTTAAAAGGCCCTATCAGATGCAGGGTGCAACAAGTCCATGTGAATATCTGGAGTGGATATGGGTCTAAATTTCCACATCTTCCCATTCTTTTGAGTTTGTGCAACTTTGCTTTGCTTACACTGCACAGCACATTCTTTTAGGTCATCATGTTATAGAAGGTCGTCCTTTGACAGTATCTCCCATGTCTCACAACTGATTAAAGAGTTCTTTAATGAGACTTTGAAAATTTCCTTCAATCACTTCCTGTAATCACCATGTGAGATCCTTCCTTTTATTCTTTCTCCATTATGGAGTCTTTATGTAAACATTGTTTAGGCATCTGAAGGACAATCGAAGTTCTGCTCTACTAGTAAGAAAAGGAAAAAGGGAGAAATTGTCTCACATAAAAGATGCAGAGAAGAACAGTTGCACGGAAAATGGAGGAGAGTGTAAGGGAGGGCTTGATCCTTACTTTTATCCAAATTGCCTCACAGAGGGAATAACGTATATGCTAAGTTCAGTGTAGAAATCTATCTCATCCTATACAGAAATTAAAACGGGCAGGAATGAGGTGTGGGGTCTAATAGAAGGAAGGGCAGGTTGGTGAAGGTATTGGTAAGAAATAAATCACTGCTGAAGAAGGCTAACATGAAAATTGAAACAGAGAGGATAAACAAGTGGAAAATGTGAGGGAGGGAAAAACACAGTTATTTATCATAAGAATAAACATGAATTTAATTCACTTACCAATAAAGTGGATAGCAGAATGAATTAAAAACCAGAATCCTACAATAAATATGCAGTTTACCAGAAATATATTGGAAGCAGAGATATGCACGGAGTAAAAGGGGCTAGAGGAGAAACATACAGGCACCAAATGTTATAGCATCCAAGTTTAAAAGGACAACTTAAATGAGTCATAGAAGGAAATAGACATTAAACGATAGTAGTTGGGGGAACCTCAATTTCCCCCTCTCTGAATCAGATAAGTCTAATGAAAAAATAAACAAGAAAGAAGTTAAGGGCACTAATAAATTTCAGAAAACTTCTATCATTGGGCCTTCACAGAACAGAATAAATAATTTTTCTCAGCAGTACACGGTATTCATAAAAAAGTTGCCCTTGGATTAGAGAATAAAAACAACACAATCAAATGCAGGGAAATAGAAATATAAAACATATACCATTTAGATGACAATACAAGGAAAATTACATTAAACAAAGGGCAGTGAAAAGATCAACTAAAATTTCACCTAATCCAGAAGAATCAATGCATCAAAGACTAAATCAAAGAAATAATCATTCCTTTAAGGCAATGACCACAGGGAGACACCATAGCAACATGTATGGGATGCCGTGAAAGTAGTCCTTGGGGGAAAATGTATAGATTCCAACAGTTACATCAATCAAATAGAGAAAGAAGAGATCAATGAATAGGACGTGCTTCTAGAAAGATAAGAAAAAGGACAAATTAAAAATTCCCAATCCAACACCAAAATGGAAATTCTGAAAATCAAAAAAGAGATTACTAAAATTAAAAGCATGGAAACCATTGCACTAACAAATAAAACTAGGCGCTGGTTTTATGCAAAAAGCCAACACAATTGATTAACCATCAGTTAAAGAGATTTTTAAAAAAGAAAAGAAAACCTAATTGCAAGTATCACAAATGAAATGAATGAAAAATAAAAAAAAAATAATCATTAGGATCTAATTGCCTAAATAAATGCCAAGACATCTGATAGTCAATCTGACATGCATGAATATTTACAAAACTATAAATTGCCCAGATTAGCAGAAGAGGAAATAGAATACATAAAAAACCCAATCTCAGAAAAATGAAATCTGACAAGCCATCAATGGACTTCCTAAGAAAAAATCTCTAGGACTAGATGAATTGCAAGAGAATTTTTCCAAACAATTAATTCTTAAAAGACATAAAGTATTTGGAAGAAAGAAGACAAAGACAGATGCCTTCTATCAAACAAACATGTTGCCGAGACCTAAACCAGGAAATATAAAATAAGAAGGAAATACAAAGTGCCCTTCAATTACGACAGAACATTTTAAAACACAATTCCAGCAAGGAGACAACAGCAATAAAAATTGCAAGAACTGTACATTATGACCAGGTGAGGTTTATACCAGAAATGCAGGATTGTTTCAGTGTTAGGGAAAACATCAGCCAAAGTGACCACACATCAATGACATAACCCCAAAATCATGTGATTACCTCAACAGATGCAGAAAAAGTCATTGACAAAATACAAAACCCATTTCTCTTACAAGCACTAGAGAGCAAAGGAAAATATAGAACTTTTTATATAACAATAAATAAGACCTATATAAAATTGTCAATAAGCATTATCTGTAATGGGGATAACTTAGAAAACTTCCCAAGTGGATCAGGGGTGGAGCAAGGCTGCCCAGTATCACCACTATTAGACACTATTGTACTAGAAATGCTACCTAGTGTAATGACAGGGAAAGTAAGAGAAATGGAAGGAATTAGAATAAGCAAGGAGAAAACAAACCTCTCACTCTCTGCAGATAGGATCCTATACTTAGAGAATCCTAGAGAATCAAGGTAGAGCTCCTTAAAATAACTGACAATTTTAGCCAAGTTATAAGATATAAAATCAGCCCATATAAATCATTAACATTTCTATATATTACCAAAAAATACCAGCAGCAAAAGACAGAAGGAGAAATTCCACTTGAAGTAACAGTGGACAACAGAAAATACCTGGGAGTCTATCTTCTAAGACAAACCCAGGAATTATAAGAACACAATTAGAAAACATTTTCTGACAAATCAAGTCAGATGTAAACAAGTGGAAAGTTATGATTTGCTTGTGGGTGGGTTAAGTCAATAAAATGAAATGACAATTCTTCATAAATTATCTGTGTATTCAGGGCTACACCAGTCCCTAAGATTTCCGGACTAAAAAGATACGAAAACTAGAAAATAGTATGGCAAAAACTAGATATAGACCTACATCTAACATCATCTGCTAAGGTCAAAACGGGTACATGATTTAGACATAACAGGTGTTACCATAAACAAATTGAGGGATCATGCAATAGTTTACCTGTCGATTAGTTTAACTATGGATAAGAAAAGAACTTACCACCAAAGAAGAGATAGGATGCATTATTAGATATCAAATGAATCATTTTGCTTGTATTAAATTAAAGTAAAAAGGTTTTTGCAGAAACAAAATCAATGCAACCACGATTAGAAGGAAGACAGAGAACTGAAAAAAATTACCAGAAGATCTGTGATAAAGGCCTCATTTCTCAAGTATATAGAGAACTAACTGAAAGTTCTAAGAATAGAAGACCCAACTGATAAATGGTCAAAGGACAGAAGCAGGTAGGTTCAATGTTAAAAGAAAAAAATCAAAGTGTGTTATAATACTAACAAATTGTTCTAAATTCATACGGATTGGAGAAACACAAACTGAAACAACTGTGAGGTACCACATCACACCTATTAAATTGAATAATAAATCAGGGGAGGAAAATGATAAATATTGGAGGAAAGGAGGAAAACTGGGACACTAATACACTCTTGGTGGAGTTGTGAACTGATCCAACAATTCAGGAGAGGTATTTATAAGTATACTGAAAGGACTATAAAACTGTGCATGCTCTTTTACCTAACAATAACACAACTAAGTTAGTATCCCAAATATATTTTTTTAAAAGGAAAAGCACTAATTTATAGTAGGGTATTCAGGATAGCTCTTTTTGAGGTGCCAAAGAATTGGAAATTGAGGAGATGCCAGTAATGGGGATGTCTTTACAGCTGGGGTATAGGATTGCAATGGAATGAGATTGTGCTAAAAGAAATGAAAACAGGATGACTTCAGACACACCTAGGACTTACATAAACTGATGCAGAGTGAAGTGAGCAGAACAAGGAGAACATTATACATAGTAACACAACATGATAATTTGAATAATAGTGAATAACTTAGCTATACTCACAGTACCATGATCTAAGTCTGTCTCAAAGGACTGAGGATGAAAAATGCTATCCCCATTCCTAGAAAGAACTGAGAATGAACACTGACTTAAAGCCTGCTATTTTTCACTTTGTTTTTTGTTCAAGTTGGTTTTTTCTTCACAAAATGAATAATATGGAAATACTTTTACATGACAGCAGATGTATTCTATTTCTGATTGCTTACACACTATGGAAGAGACAAGAGGAAGGAGACAGGTGGAGACCTAGAAATTGAAATTTTAGGGGGCAAAATAAATGTCATAAAGGTTTTATTTGTCATTGGGGAAAAATGAAATTTTATTTTAAAAAAGCCTAATAGCCAATGGCAGCTAGGTTGCCAGTAGATAAAGCACCGCGTCATGACTGGGGAGGAACTGATTTTTGTTCAACCTCAGACACTTACTAGCAACGTGACCCTGGGGATGTCACTTAAACCTTTCTGCATCAGTTCCTGGGGAAGAAAATGACAAGCCACTCTAATATCTGCCTCAAGAAAATCCCAAGGTGTATCACCAACAGTCAGACCTGACTTGAATAACTAAAAAGCAACAACAAAAAGCTATTCCCCAATACATAAATGGTTAAGGGACATGAACAAGGAATCCTCAGAAGAACTGCCAAGTATTCCCAACCACATGAAAAAATACTGCAAACTACCAATACAAGCAAATTACAACAACAATGAGGCTTCACCTCATACTCTGCAAAACTGAGAAAAATGAGAAAAAGTGCCAACAGTCGATGCTGAAGAGGTTGTGGGAAGATATGCACACCAGGACAAGGCTGGGGGAGCTAGGAAAAGGTAAACGATCATGAAGGGCTGAGATCAAATCCAGCCTCAGATACTTATAAGTTGTGCAACCCTGGTAAGTCACTGAAACTCACTTTGCTTTCAGTTTACTAAAGTGTGAAAGACAAGAAAAACATCTCCCATATAGGACTGTTGGGAAGAAGGTCACAATTGGATTTTGGGGAGAAAATAAATCTCTCCATTGTGTCTTTCCCTTTGATCCTGATGTCTCCTTGACAAGAACTGAGGGTCTCCTTCTGTACCCCCCTTCACAACTGAAAAAGAAAACTCCCAGAACTTTGCACACTTCCCCAATCTGAGCCCTTGCCCTGTATCCTCTCTAACAAGGGAAGGACCTTGACAACTGCTAATGTAGTAATAGCTAAGGAAGGAACTCCTTTCTTTGGCCTGGTACAAACAACTCTGCTAAGGGTCATTGAACCAGTGAGTGTGACCCAGAAGCTGACAATCTGTTTTCTTGTGTTGCCATATTTTCGAGAAACACTGGACCAAGGTATGCTGAAGAGAGGAACCCTGCCCCCCCAGCTGAGGCCATACCATTTGCCCCTTTCAACCCTCACTGCCCTCTCAATGTGTCTTTGAGAGTTAAACCAGCAAGAAGACAGGAGGGGTCACTGTGCACCACACAGATAAACTGTTGGTGCAGCTCAGACCCTGGAGGACGAGAGGAGCATCCTGCCTTCAAGGTCTGGCTGGGAGGGCTTGGCCAAAGGTGCAAAGGGGAGGAGGGAGCAGTTCTACACATGTTGGGGAGGGGTGCAATGCATGGATACAGGGAGCAAAGAGAAAACCCTACAGGACAGAGGAATGAGTGAAGTGGTCATCCTTACACCTCAAGAATCAGAGAGAAACCTTTACAAAAGCCTACAGCAGGGCAGTGATTGAGACGGGGGAGTAGGGATGGTTAGTGCTTGTGATGCCTCACAGACAATCCTCTTTGTCTCTGGAAATGGCCTCTTTGGCTGATGTTGGTCTATTCTGAAGACAAAGGGGACTCACCTCGGCTGGGGGTCTGCAGCTCCCAAGGGCCATGCCCCCTGGCTCAAGGCTCCCTCCTTGGGCCAGGCCTGGGTCCTCTGTTGGCTAAGCTGGGCAGGGAGAAGGATCCCAGAGGGAAAGAGTGTTACCCTTTTCTTCCAGTTCAGAAGGCACTCTACAAATGAATTAACAAAGGGTCAGGCCATGCCCTTGGGGCCTTTTGAGAGAACAAAAAAGGCAGAAGGGGCTTGTGATCCAACCTCTGAAGAGACCAGGCAGAGCCTCAATGGCTCCTGACTCAGAGCTCTCCCCTCAGTTGGTCCTCTGCCCTCCCTGTCTCCCCTCTACCCAAATAACACACAGACACATTATCTACACAACTGCTTAATCCAGGGAGGAGGGAAGCTTAGGAAGGTCGGGATGGGGAGGGATCTAGGAGGGAGCCACCAGGGAATGACCAGGGGAAGCTTGAGGCTGGGAGACCAAACCCAGTCTGGGATTCCAGCCCCTAGCAAGGGGCCCTGAGGGCTCTGATGGAAGAGAGGGCAGGTGACCAGAGGCCTGAAAGAGGGGAGCACATGTGGCGGTAGGTAAGACATTCTAACCCTGCTCATGGCACAGAAGTCAGGGACACTGCAGTGAGAGAAGGGCTCCAGGGGGACACTGAGCCTGGGAAAGGAACAGGACTATGTCCTGTGGTCTAACTCTGAGCTAGGGAGGACTCCTGGGAACCACTAGAGGAGCTTAGGCCTGGAATGCGACAAGAAGGACCAGACAAACGGAGCCAGAGCCTGGGATCTGACAGGGAAGCAGCCCAGGGGCTGCAGGTCAAGGTTAGGGGGGCCAGGCAGGAGCTTTAGTTCTGCATCCAAAGTGGAGTCCCCAGGGTAGACAAGACTTTTGGGTACTTACAGGGGGATGGGTCTGAAGGAAGAACTGAGTCTCTAACCAAAAGCTAGGGGCAGGGAGACAAGGCTGCGGGGTACCTGTGGTTACGGTCTGAATTTTGGGAAAGGTCGACTCAGTGATAAACCCGAGGAGGGAGTCTGTGGAAGTCTGGAAAGTAATTGGGAATCTGGAAAGAGGGAAGCTCATTCAATAGCCAGGCCTGGGAGGGCAGCATGGTCCCTGCTAAACCCAGAGGACACTCACCACATGGTCAGATGAGGAGGAAGAGAGTGAAGGGCTAGAGCAGCAAAAGTCCAGAGGTATGGGTGTGGACTGGGGTCCGGCTCAGACCTTCCTGAGACTTGCACCCACAGCTGCTTCCAGAAGGCAGAGGGATCTGGGCTATAAGGGAGGAAGAAGGCAGGCCAATCTCAGCCCAAGGTCCTGTTTCCCACCAGCCTCCTCTGGGAGGGTCCTCCCACCCACTGCCCAGTCTCTGACACCACAAGGTGGGCCCTTTCCTCCAATCGCACCCAGGCACAGGAGCTCAGGACCCTCCCTGTGTCTCCTCCCCAAAGTCTGCCCTCCCTCTCCTGGAATGTCTTGGTTACTTGGATGAGCCCTCTTCTACCCTAGACCGCTCCCAGACCCCCAAACTTCACCCCCAGGGTTTTGTTTGCACCCGGACCACCGCCCACTAGGCTGGCCAACTCTGAGAGATCCTCCTCCCCATCACTACCACCTGTTTCCTTATTGGAGCAAAGATTAGGGACTTTAGGAGGGGGGAGGGGGGAGCAAGGAAGAGGCAACCTGGAGATTCCCAGACCAGGAGAGATTTATGCAGAAAATGGGTCCTGCTTAGCTTCTGAATGGAGGTTGTTTAGAAATGCAGTCAGTGGGGTTAATTTCTCTCAATTTAAATTAGAATGAGGCTCCTGTAAAGTCAGGTCTCCGGAGGATAATCCAGATGTTTGACCTTCTCAGGACGTAACAGCCCTTAATGTGAAATACATTTACAATTTAGTGTTTCCGGTGATGTGTTTATGAGCTGGAAGAATGAAAATTCAATGTAAGTGGATCAGAATTACCCTGTTGTTCCCTCTGAGTAAATTCAGTTTACAGGGTCAGAGGGAGAAATGGATAAAGTGGCTTTTATGTCTACACTCATTCTGATAGTTTCTCATTACTTTCTGATAACATGTCTAGGTGGCAACATATTGTGGCTGTTATCACTGCAAATTAGCAAGGGGTTCAAGGTGGAACCAACTTGGATTGATAACTTTTGTAATCAGATAAAAGGCCATTTGGATAGGCCCATGTCAGCAAAAGAGGGGTTGGCTCTCACTCTTTCCCCAGTCACTGACCCCCGAGGGCTAACAGGTACAGAGAGAGGGGTTGACATGATATGACAACTCACAAAGATACATTCTAGGGAGGCCTTAACCATCTTCTACATTTGCAATGTGACAAATAGCAGATTGTACCAAAGCAGCAGACTTCCCCAACACTGACTGCGTTATGGACTAGAAAAGGTGCCAAGGGGTCTCATTGGTCCTGAGTTCCAACCTGTTTTAGGTCATAATACAGTTTGGAAGATAAAAATTCTTCCTCCCTCTTCCTAGAAATGTTGGGAGAAAAATCTGCGTATGTCGGGGGGAGTGTCCTCAAAAACTAGACTCAAGTAGTGACCTATCTGGGGTATGGTAAAGGGGCAGGGAAATGAGGGGGGAGGAAGAGCCACTGGAAGAAGAAAAATCCACAGCCACTCCTGGAGTTGGGGTGGGAAGGCTCTCCATCCTCCACCCTCCTGCTAGGGTCTCAGCCCACAGAGATTACAGACAAGACTTCTGAATCTTGCAGGGCCCATGGATTGTTCTTTGTTGCTTTTCTTTTGGGTCCATCTATCTGTGTTTCCTCCCTCTGACCCTGTAGACTGAATGCATTCAGAGAGAACAACAGGGTAATTCTGGTCTAATTACTATGAATTCTCATTCTTTCACCTTTTAAACATGTCATCTGAAACACTAAATTTTAAGTGTATTTTATATTAAAGGCTGATCTGACCTTAGAAGGTCAAACATCCCAACTTTGCTCCTGGGACCTGACTTTCCAGGAGCCCCATTCTAATTTAAATAAGGAGAAATGTGCTAAGGCCACTGACTGCATTTCTGAAGAAGTTCATTCTAAAGCTAAGCAGGACTCAGTTTTGCTGTGAGCCTGAGGGCTCTGAAAGAAGAAGGAGGCAGAGGAGCAGGAAGCCTGGGGAAGTGGCCTTCAGGTAGTGTGGAAGACATTCTAACCCAGCTCATGGCAAGCTGCTCAGGGACTCTGCTGTGATTCCAGGGAGATACTGAGTCTAGGAAAGGAGGAAGATTGTGTCCTGGGGTCTAACTAGGATCTGAGGAGGACTCCTGGGATCCTGTGGAAGAGCTTAGACCTCAAATCCCTCAAGGGAGACTGGACACAGGGAGCCAGCACCTGTAATCTGATAGGGAAGCAGCCAAGGGGTGTGGGTTCAAGTGAGGGTGGACAAGAAGTAGGGTCCTCAGGACAGGCAGAACTTTTGGGTCCTTTCAAGGATTTGCTATGAAGAAGAACAACTGAATCTCTACATCTTAAACCTGGGAGGTGACCCTGAACATTTGCAAAGTGATTGAAGTCTGGGAAAACGTTATGGGAGGGAAGCTTGCTCAGTAGTAAGTGGGAAAGGTTAAAACTTCTCAGCCCGTCAGTTTTCTTGCGGGAGCAATTCAGAGTTTAGGCTTCCCCTTCCTCCTTCTATACTATCACCACATCCCATGGTAACTTACTGAATGGTGTGTTTTGTTTGAGACTATGTGCCCATCTTAGTCATTCGTTGCTATGTTGGGCTGTTAGGAATGTTGTGCTTTAGTTTCTTGAATCATGTGCATTACTTTCTTGCTTAATAATTACTGTTCACTATACTGTGTGATTAGAAGCTTATTCACAGCAGCAGTCCTCAGGAGAGCTGCTTGTGATTGGCTTTACAACGACCTTGGTGTCTTCAATGTCCAAACAAGGTGTCGGCATCCCACAGTGTCTGCTGCAGCTGCCTTCATGACCATTGGCACAAACTGTTCTCATTTGCCCATTCCACCAGGGAAAGTCTTCAAATGCTTGGGGTAGACACCCCATAACTCACCAATGGCTTTGAGACCCCTTGGTTACCCTCAGCCTTGGTGAACCCATCTGCTGCAAAGGTTTACCAAGGTGTGGTTGCAGGGCATGCTACAGATTCTTGGAGCCACAGGTGAGAGTTGGATGAAACAGATGGACACCAGAGGTGGAAAGCAGCCCCAAAAAGGGCTCAGCAGCCATCACAGAAGAGGTCCCAGTCCTTTCTAGACACATCCTGCACTGGTCTCCTGGTTCATTGAACTCAACCCTATCACTTACTCCCAACCTTCCCATCTTCCATCTCTGCTTTCAATAGGGCAGGCTCACAAATGAAGTTTCATGCACTCCTCACTGACTCTCACACTCCTGACCCCCATATTCAATCTGCTGCAAATTCCTGTGATTCCACCTCAGTAACATTTCTCCCATATACCCCCTTGTCTCCCAACACTGCCACTTTCTTGATTCAGGCTACAGTCACCTCACAGCTGAGGTATTCCAAGTCCTTCTTGGTTGTTCCATCTGCCCCAAGTCTCCCCTCATTTCAGTCATTCCTCCACCCTCTTGTCCAAGTTCATCTTCCTTAAGTTCTGAACTTACCATGTCACCATGTCCTCAACAGCCTCCTGGGGCTCCCTGGCAAAAAGGGCAAATATGAAATCCTCTCTGGGTTTGTTAATCACTTACCCCTTCATCATCTACCCTTCTCCTACTCTTCTCATCTTCTTTCACCTAATGTGCCCCCTGAATATGATATAATCCAGTGGTATGGGACTCCCTGCAGTTCTGTGAACCAGACACTCCACTTTCTGACTGTGGGCATTCCTCATCATGCCTCTCTCATCCTAGAATGCTTTCCCTGGCTTCCCCAAATCCCCAGCTAGATCCCACCTTCCACAATGAGCCATTCCAATCCTCCTTCACTTTTGTGCCTTCCCTCTCTCAAGAGCTCTAATTTGTCTGGTCCTTAATAGGTTTCTGCACTGATGCTGTCATGTTGTCTGCCCTCTACCCCCCTCTGACCCTCCCCCCATCTGTGAGCTCCAGGAGAGCTTGAGATATTCCCTGTGTCTCTTTGTATCCCTGGTATTTAGTAGAGGGTCTGAGCATAACAGTCAATTGATAAATACTCATTTACTTAAAGAAGGTCTAAGAAAGAGCTGATATTGGAAAGATTATCCCCTTTTTGTAATTTTCAGGGAGTTCCATTCCCCACATCCCAAACAGTGACTCTTTATAGTATCAGATTTATCACTGGGAGAGAGTTTCATGGTCATGGGGGCCTCACTTTACAGAAGAGGAAACAGAGGCTCAGAGGTTCAGTGACTTGTCCAGGATCCCACTGCGAAAAAGTGTTTGGAAAAGAATTTGAAGTCTCATCTTCTTGCTCCCAAATCTAGCACTTGCTTCACTCCTACCCCTAGAAGCCTTTGGAATCCCAGCTCTCAAATGCCTGGTTTTCCCTCACTCACCTGGATGGCAGCTCCTCAGGCCTTCTTGCTCCAGTAGCCATGAGACTTCCCTTTCTTCAAAATAAGAGTTCACATCTTCTCTGGGAACTGGGAACCCTAGGCATGGGGAATCAGGGATGAGGATGGAGAAAACCTTGTAATTCAGTTCTCTTTAGGGAGAAGGGTATGCATAGAAAGTCACTCCATTTTGAGAATCACACCATCATGTTCCCACGGATCTGCCTTATTCCTCCATTAATGCTTGTAATGCAAGCAACCCAAACTAGGATGGGCCAGATCACCCTTGAGCTCCTGAAAATCAGACCCTGCTGAATCAGTTTTGGCCCTGTCCCCTCCTCTGCTCCTAACTCCCTCACCTATAAAAACCTTGGAATTCTATAGGGAGCCTTTGCCTGTTCTAGTGAGATGCTCCTGCTGGGGAACTCAATGAACCTTAGTCCAAATTCTGATTCTTGTCCTGTCTGTTACTCCTGCCATTGATGGGGGCCTGCAAACAAGGAGCACAGGAGGGCTTCCAGAAGTCCTGAAGCAAGATTTCCATACGATTTATTTTGGGAGCTTTGAGAAGTGAGGGGACCATAGAGCGCATTTGGAAACAGAAAATTTGGTCTTGGGACACCTTCTCCATAGAGTGATAGACTCATTGCATAATTTCCATTATGTAGAAATTAGAGACAGCTGGTAGTACAGTGGAGAGAGTCCTGGACCTGGAGACAGGAATGCCAGGGTTTAAATCCAGCCTCAGTAGTTGTGTGTTCCTGAACAAGTCACTTAACCTCTATTTGTTTCAGCTTTCTCAAGTGTCAAATGGGGATGCTAATATCACCTAATGACACCATATTGTGAATAAAGCTCTTACCACACCAGCTGGTGAACAACACCTGAACAAAATGCTTTTCCCCTTCCTTCCTTTCCCACCATCTCGGCTGGAATTTGGGGCAATGTCAAGGAAGAAGAAGGACAAACCTGCCCTACCAGGCACACTTGGGAACTGGAAGTTACAAACTGAGGCTTCTCTCAAAGAAAAGTATTGTAAATACCTGGCTGATCCCAAAGAGGAAGCGGTGCAGGGAAAAGATACCTGCTCAGTTTTCAGAGATTTGGCAGACAAAATTCGTGGCCTGGGAGAGGCTGGACTACATAATGTAGGATTACTGCCACACCTGAGATGCTACAACACTGATCTTATCTGGGACCTCAAGCTCCCTAGAATTGGCAAGAGACATCTTCTGGAGCAACCAGATGGCCTCCTGGTTGGTTCTCTTCACACAATGTTTTGACCTTTTATAGGAAAACAAGGCAGCAGGAGGACCTTGTCTCTGGGACAGGTCAGCACTTTTCCCTTTCTCGTAATTGATAAATTCTCCAAAGCCAGCACACTCAGGAATAAAGATATTCCCTTTGATTACAGAGTCAACAGGGCCAGGGGGTGTGTCCTTACCCAGGGAGAGCAGGTTCTGCCCATTCTCCAGCACATCCTCCTCGTACAACTCCTTCTGAGAAGGGTTCAAGAAGCCCCACTCCTCTGGAGTGGAGTCCACAGCTACATCCTTGAATATCACCCCCTCCTAAACCATCAAAAGTCACAAGGTTTTGAAGAAACTCCAAAATTCATGTAGTCTCACCCTTCTCAAATCAGAGGATGACACTGAATGAAGCACAGAAAGGGGATTTATTCAGCGCTTGTACCTTTCATGAGTGTCACAGTCAACACCTGAAGCATAGTCATTAAGAGTCGGATGGAATGCTGGGGAAAGTATTTGATATGGTCAGTTGGAATAAAGTTGGGAAAGGTCTTCCTATTGAATGGGTCTCCCTGGGGAATGTGGGTGATAGTATGTATTAGAACTGTGAGGCAGGCTGATTTGTGGAGAAGAAATAGAGAAGATGTGAAAGTCCTTTATCAGAACTGATAAAAGTAATATTTTATAAAGAAATTCTATGAGGAATTTGTGAGAGGTAGGCAATTATGTATATTCTTGGGAGGGTCCAGAATGTCTGTCTGATTATGGAAAAGACAGGAAAGAAGAGGAAAAGTTTCTTTCCTGAAGAACTGAATTAAATTCTTATCCAAATAAGACATGAAAAGGATCCATAAGACGTACTAATTATGATCTGGACTTAACTGTGAGATATGAGTCTTTCCTGCCAGTGAAGGAGAATTATCTATTGTTACATTGAGGGCTCAAGGCTATCCTGCGTATGATGTACCATGGCCAAAACATCTCATATCTGCAGTTTATGATTGCTTTCATTTGTGAACAGCAAATACCTCTTTATTATAATATTTATTTCTCATGATTGCTTGTTTTTGTTGTTCTTTGTGCTCAAAGAGGACCAAATGACATCACTATGTCAAGGTCAAGGTAAGTCTGACCATGGATGATCAGACTAATATTACCCAGCAGGTTCAACCACAGGTTGGGCAGAAATAGTCCCTTGTGAACATGTGGGGTGGAGATACCTCTAAATGTGTGCATTTCACCATTATTTTGAGCTACTGCAATTCTGCTTTGCTAACACAGCAAATTATTTGATGTAGGCATACACGCAGGGTGGTCCTTTGCCAGTGTTCTGTCATACAATTGATTACTTAGTTATTCAGAGAGACCTTGGAAGTGTCTTTACATCACTTCTAACCACCATTTGAGAGCCTTCCTTGCATGCTTTCTCCATGAAATAGTCTTTAAGGCAAACAGACTTTTGGCATTTGAACAACATGGCCAGACTCCTGTGTGTTTGTCTCTCAAAAAGAAGGAAAAAACTCCCAAAGGGAAGGTGCATGCAACTCTGGCACAAGCTGAGCCTACTTGACCTGACAATAATGTCTACCAAGAGACTGTTTAGGAGGAAAATGAATCAAGGTCAGAGGAGCCTTCTTAGGCAGAAGTTCACCCCATACTGAAAAGAAACCTGGAAAACCAGGGGGCAAATACAGTCCTCAGGGAGATAATTGAGGATTTCACTCAGCAGGAGGCTATTGATATATTAAGTTGTTTGACCCAAAGGATGGGAAAATCATTAGTGTCTTAGATGGTGAGAATCAGTGAGGAAGGGCCTACAGGAGTATCAATAGATAATGTAGATAGCTTGAAACATATAGGTATTAGTCAGAATACTTTTATACACAAAGTTTTTAGGTCTCATCATAAATTAGGAGGCAACAATACAACCAATCTGTTAACTTTAGCTGCTGAGGGATGCAATAAAATGTATCCCACTGATTCTGTGTGGTCTAATGGAGAGAGACCCTGGTGTTCACTTAGGGATTGTGTGACAAGGTTAAAGGAGGAGATAATGAAAACTGTTATCTTGGTCAGAAATGGAAATGCATATTGTGATATCCCCTTTGCAGTTTCTTATACAAATATCATGGTGATGACAGTTCCTCCCAATTATATGTACCCAATTCTGACTCTACTAATTGGGGAGATAGGGTACCCTCTCTTGGAGTGCTGGATAAGATTTCACAGTTAAGTGATGTGGGGTAATGGGGATAAGATAAATTTCCTGAAGCCGGAAGAGCAAACAGGCAGCTGATTGAAAGTCAGAATAGATTGCCAAGAAAAGAACTGTTCACTGCTCTGTTGAAAGGAGGGGTAGATTTTGGAAGATTAGATGGCATTCCAACTAAAGAGCTATATAAAATATGTGGGAAAAAGGGATTTAATATTAGACAGAATAGGGAAGTAAGAACTGCCCCTACAGATCCTCCTGAATCCTTGTGTCCAAGTTTGTCACATCTTCAGGAAGAAGAGGATATTGGCAAAGCCCCAGCTCAGATGAACGATTTGCACAGAAGAGATTACAGACCCCTGTCTGATTAAGGAGGTTCAGGATTCACATGAATGGAACACTCAGCACTTCAAAAGATCCAATATAGTTTATTTAGAATATAGGAAAGTGGGAAGGAAGCCAGAGACAACAGAGTAAAGGCTTAGGAATAGTAAGATAAGAGCAACTCTGATTTTTATATATATGTATATATACATATATGCATACATATCCACGATCATCACTGATGCGGGGAAGCATCAACACCTGACCACCCACCAGGGTCCCCGTTCGAGACAGGCAGGGCTCCAACTGCATAGCAGAACATATCTATACATATTTGCAATCATCACCAATGTGGAGAAGCACCAACACTTGACCACACAAGCTGGGGAATCCCAGGTACAGCCATCAGGGTTCCACTCAGGGGGGTCCCAGGCAGAACATCTCCTCCAGGGTGAGATTCCAATTTGGGTTCTAAATCTTCTGGTTTAAGTAGCAGTGAGAACAAAGAAGGCATACTGCCAGGTGTTTTTTAGCAAGCATCATCTTGTGTGAGGCTGGGGAGGGAGGCCAATCCCTCCAAGGCCCCCAACCAAGAACAATGTTTCCTTGGAATGGCTAGTTCCAGGAGCTGGGCAGATAACCATATCTCTTCTCAAGGTCCTGGCCAGGGTCCCAAGAGAAGCATAGCCCTCATGTATCCAGGATTTTCTGTTCCAAAACAACTCAGGGTAAAAGAAAGGTCTTATTGAGTTAGGCCCCTGGTTTCTATAATCTTATTCCTTACAGAGGGGCTTACCTTGCCCCTTCAACCCCATAAAAATTTGATCATATATTGGAAAAATGGATCAAATACTGTGACGAGCACATTAATAGATCCTGAGTGAGGCCTCTGGTATATATAGGAATCCTGACAAATTCAAACATGGAACCTATTTCCATCACAGGACTGGGAGGGGCTGAAATGTTAGGCACAGAAGTCAAATGAATAATGAAAATTGGACAATTACCTAAGAAAGAATAGACCATGGTAATTGTACCAATTCCTGAATACATCATTGGAATAGATATATTGAGACATATGAGTCTAAATTTACCTGAGGGGAGATACTAATTTACAGTAAAGAAGATTGGAATTAATACAGTTTTAGTGGAGAAATAAAAAGAGACCCAATCACTTTACCTGAATCTTCTGGAGTAATTACTTTAAAGCAGCATTGTGTGCTAGGTGGGCAAGATGAAATTATCAAGAATATAAAGGAATATGTTGAGGCTGGAGTGTTAGTCCCTACAACTACTAGATGGAATAATCGGGTCTGTCCCATAAGAAAAGGAGATGGGGCCTAGTGAATGACAGTGGATTATAGACGATTGAATAAGGTGACTCCTCCCTTGCATGCTGCTGTTCCAGATACTGTTACCTTAATACAAAGGAACCAGAAAGAAGGTGGGACAAAGTACGCAGTTGTTTATTTATCCAATGCTTCCTTTACTATCTCACTAGATTCTAAACATTGGGACCAGTTTGCTTTCACTAGGCAGGACAGACAATGTACTTTTACCTGCTTCCCACAAGGATATCCGCAGTAGCCCCAGTATTTCTTATAGGATTGTGGCTGAACACTTGGATGAATTATAAATACCTGGGGTACAGCTTACCTACCACAGAGATGACATTATGATATAGAGAAAAATGTAAAAGAAGTAGAAAAGACTTTGACACTTTTAATTCAGCATATGCAAAGCAAAGGGTGGGAAATTAACCCTACAAAGATTCAAGGACCAGCTCAAACTGTAAACTGTTGGAATATACAATAGAATAAACAACTGACTGTGAGAGATTCTCCTGTAAGCCCCACAAAAGATTCAGGATTTTCTGATCCCTACCAATAAGAAAGAGGCCCAAAAGTTTATTGGATTATTTGAATATCGGAGGCACCACATTTCACATCTGGAACAGATTTTGAAAATCTTACATAAAGTTGCTAGGAAGAAATATAAATTTGAATGGGAACCTGAGCAGAGTAAAGCTGTGTAAGAAGCCAAGGCTGCTGTACAATTGGCCCTAGATTTATAGGCTATGCAAAATGACTCAGTGTAATTACAAGTGATTGTACAGGAAGAATGTGCAAACTGGAGTATATGACAAAAAAAAAAGAGCTGAAAAGTACTCTTGGGGTTTTGGTCTAGGAAACTCCCTTCATCTGGAGTTCAATAAAACTCCTTTTCCCAAGTAGTTGTTAGCTTCATATCAGGCTTTGGTAGAGAATGAAAAACTGACTCTAGGCCATGAAGTGATATCAAGGCCTAGAATGCCAATTATGACCAAGGTAACGAGTACCACAGTTTCTCACAGAATTGGACATGCCCAAGAGGTCAGGATAATTAAATGGAAATTATATATTCAAAATAGATCTAAAACAGGTAAAAGTGGAATGCCTGCTCTACATGAATCTATAGCAAATATAGATACTGAGGGAAAGAGATACCCCCCCAAACCAAAGAAAAAGTTGGTACAGTCCTCGGTAAAATGGAATGAGGGATATGATGTATTAACTGAATAACCAAAAAAAACCTGACAAACGTGTGTGGTTTACTGATGGGACAGCAAGATATTTGGGTCACAAAAGACCATGGGAAGCAGAGGCCTAGAACCCATGTACTAGGTGGACTTTGGAAAGTACTGGGACAGGTAGAAGTAGTCAATACGCTCAATTTATGGCAGTATGTCAAGCCATTAAAACAGAGGGAGGATAGGGTCATATATTCACTGATTCGTGGGCAGTAGCTAATGGGTCCCATGTAGGGGCGGGAGCCCCCAAGGGAAGGTAGGGAGGGCGGTGCCGCCCAACAGGGAGCTGGGAGCCCAGGGCTGGCCTCCCCGGATCTCCCCTAGCCTGGGACCCTGCAAGTCACCTGGAGCAGGGGCACACCCCCACTCTTACACAGATTTTCATTTATACCACTTGGTTCTGCTAATTAGCCCCATATTGGTAACTGCCGTGGGTAAAGCACACTTATCCACCCTCTTGAGAGAAATAAACCTGCACATGGAACCCGATGCTGTGTGTTCTTTTGATCAAACCTCCGGTTAAGCATAAACCCCATGCTGTTTGCCGTTTTTGAAGAAATCTCTGGTGAGGGGGAACCTGGTTCTGTATGTTTCTTTAGACTGAAGCTGGGGTATATGTTGGTAAGTTCAAACCCAAGAACAAGGAAATCCCAGCTGGGGGCCGGCTGGCAGGCACTTTCCAAATGCAGCCCAGACAGGATGCTCAAAGGCCCATCTCAGAAAATCCCCTCACTCACTCTCTGGACTGATTCCTGCCCTGAAGGTTTCTGGGGTCAGCATGACCTGTGTGTCCAGATTAAGTAACAAAGTCGGTCTCAAAAGACTCACACAAACCCAGTCCCTAGGCTACCCAGTACAAGGTTCAAACAACTCAATCCCCTTTTCTAGCAGATTCTAAATTTGCTTCAGGGAGAAAATGTCCACAAAGGCATCTGCTGCACTGAAAGCCTCCTCCCAGAGTCAGGCTGGCTTGGAGCCTCTCCCAAGCTTCCCAGGTTGTGTTTGCCACCAACATCCCAGAAATGAGGCCAGGCCAAAGTGGGGACTTTCTAGGTGTCAGAAAGAGGATCCAGCCTGAAGCCTTCCCACAGCGATGCCTTTACAAGGCTCCTCTCCAGGAAGAGTTGTCTGCCAGGCCAAACTAAACTAAAATCTGGTCAAACTCTCCCACATCCATTCCACTGATCAGGGTGTATGTTTGACCTCTTATGCCTGGAGCAGAACAGTTTTGAGAGCTTGTGTCTATAGCTTAACCTCTGGATTGTCTATAGCTGTGGGAGTCAACATGTGTTCATTCTGCAGTTAGAAGATAGGGAGGGTACATAGTCCTTCCCCTCATCTGCTGGAGCAGTCAGCTTTTCTAAATCGCCCTTTTCATTCCTTCCTTTTGTTTTTCACTTTTGAGGGTATTCTGGTCTTAAAAAAAAAATCAGTTTTGCTTTATTTTTCTGAATTAAAAGTCGTACTCACCTTGCTTCCTGCTACTTTTCACCATTTAGAATTTCCAGAGAGTTAATACTTAACAATTTACAAATCAAGACAGCTGTATTTCTGTCACATCTTTCACCAACATTACTTTCACAATTGCCTTACTTCTGTTACTGAATCCTCTTGAACAGAACCTACCAAAGTTTTCTTTGGCAGAATATTCCATTTCCTGCCAGAAATCTAGGGCTCTTAATGAAAGTCTACATGAAAAAGACTTGGACCATGCCTGTTAATTAGAGCAAGACAGAAATGGTTCAGGATCCCATTCCAAACTGAATCCAAGGCTCCTCAAGGATTTCTGCATTTCGCACCCTGAACACACCCCCAAAACTCAACTTAAAATTAGGACTTCTTCTCAAAGCCCTCTTTCAGGTTCATGTGCATGAGAAATCTGTCCCCATAACATGTTTGAGGGGAACCCAGAGCCCCTTCCTTGATATGGAATCACCACAAGACACCACAACACAATGAGCTTCCAGAGAACCATAAGAGAACTGAATAAAATAAAGATACTGGATAGAAAAAAGAAACAAACCTTCTTATTCCTTTCACAGTCATTTATTGTCAATGGCCCTTGGTACACTCAGGTTTCAGTTTTCTCCATGTCTTGGAAATAAATTACTTTATCTGGTCATTTTTGTTGTAATATTTGATATGTATGGGGTCTGGGAACCCCAAAAATCCCCTACCCCAAAATTAAAAGTCAGAGGTGTCTTAAGGTAAGAATAGGAAACTTTTATTCAGTTCTCCTGAGAACAGGGCATCCTTCCACCAGTATGAACCGTGTAAGGAGGTGTGTTATAGAAGGCAAAGCAAGATTTTATACCCTAATGCAGTCAAGTCCCCTCCCACCACTGTCCCTTACTCCCATCTTCTGGGAGCCAGGCATACAATCTAAATGTGAAATTCTTTCCAATGATAAAGAAAAAAGCCTGCCACTATCTCTCAGTGGCTGGGAAGCAGGCTTACAGTCTGGTCCCGAAAAAAGACAAAGAACAAGGAACAGGGTGTAGCCAATTGAAGTGTCCATATCCTTATTTGCCAAAAGCCAAAGTAAAAAAGAGGAAAGGGTCCTAAGAGATTCCTTAATGCTGTTTGACAGCAAGGGAAAGGGGGTAGGGTCCTAAGTTGTATAATTTCTTAGAAAACCCAGGACTCAGGTCTTTCCAGTCTTACAAAAGTTTGTCTCTGTTTTGGAGATAGTCTTTCTCCCTTTTCCTCACTCTGAGGAGTTTTCACAGAGGGTGCAGAGAAAGAGTGTACCCCACTCAGATATATTCTACAATGTACAATTTCCCTTCTAGTTTGATTTTCAGTTATTTTATTCAAACATATAAATTTTAGGTTTTTAGGTAAAATGATCTATTTTTCTAAAAATTTTATTATGTCAGATTAAGAATTCTTGTGACCACAGTCATGAAAAACATTGAGCATGTTTCCTTCTCTTTGGTCTTAATATTTTTTTAAGTAAGCAAATATTCCCTACCCCCCTGTCACCTCAAATTGAGAAAGGAAAATAAAACCCCATTACAAACATGTATAATCATAAACAAGATTCCTGCATTGTCTATGTCCCCCCCAAAATAGGTCTCACCCTGTACTCTGAGTTCTTCATCTATAATCAGGAAGTAGGCAGCATATGTCATCATTTATCCTATGAAGTTGTGGTTTGTCATTGTGTTCAACGGAGTTCTTAAGTCAGAATTGGGGGGGGTGTTGCTCTGTTTTTGTTACTATATAAATTGTTTTGATCATTATGCATTGTATCAGTTCACACAAGTCTTCCCTGATTTCTTTGAAATTATTTCCATAAATATTTTGGTAAAAGAGTTATATTCTATCAAGTTCACATACCCTCACTTCATCAGCCATTCCAAATTAATGGACATCCCCTTAGTGCCTAATTCCTCATCACTGTGAAAAGATGACATTTCTTGTAATTTGCCAATAGGAAAATGCATCATGGGGCAGCTAGGGGGTACAGTGAACAGAGCACTGGCCTTGGAGTCAGGAGGACCAGAGTTCAAATCTGGCCTCAGACACTTAACATTTAGTAGCTCTGTGACCTTGGGCAAGTCACTTAACTCCAGTCAAAGGTGCCCTGACCTGGACATATCTTGAAGAATGGGACTTTCTTATCTTGGGATTTGCTGGACACAAGTTACGCTATGTTAGCTGTGCTCTGCCCCTCTCTCTGTGTGCACACACACACAATTAAAACTGACACCTTGACCTTCTCTTATCTTATTGTATTTACAATCTATCAGATTGAGAAATTCCTTTCTCATATGAGGGTTAACACAGCTGAGGAGACTAGTTTGGTTCTCACACAGGCATCCTGAGCTGGGCCTGCTCTAAGGGTAAAAAGGGTTTCTTTAAGCTTGCTGACTCTGAGTTCAGAATTCTTTTCTGACCTTCTGGCTTAATGAGAATAAATAAGCCCATTACAGCACATGGACAATCTGGCTCTGCTCGTTCCTTGGTCAAACCTTGGGTAAAAGGGACCCCATGCTCTTACTCTTGGGACAAACGCTCAGTTTAGGTGGATACTGATGATGTTTTCTTCTTTGGACCAAACTTTTGGTTAACAGAAGACACCAGCCATGCAAATGATCTTCTTTGTCTCTGGACATGGCCTCTTTGGCTGATGCCTGTCAAGTCTGAGGATAGAAGGCTGGGCTTCTACCTGGGCTGAGGGTATGCAGCTCCCAGGGGTCATTCCCCTGCCTCTAGGCTCCCTGCTTGGGGCAGGTGTTGGTGCTCTGCACACTGAGCTGGAGAGGGAGGATCCCAGAGAGGCAGAGACTTTCCGTTGTATTCCAGGGCAGGAGGATGGTCTTTGGGGATATTCAGAGAGTGGGGACTTGTCCTCAGGGCAGAGAATACAACTTATTATTTTTTTAATTAAAACTTTTATTTATTTTAGTTTACATCATTCATTTCCACAAAATTTTGAGTTACAAATTTTCTCCCCATCTTTCCCCTACCCACCACCCCAAAACAGCCATCCCATTGTATAACCCATCCCCCAATCTATTCTCTCCTAAGTCATCCCCCCTCACCCCTCTGACTTTCTGGTAGGGCAGGATGGATCTCCCTACCACAGTGCCTGTGTATCTCAGGTTCCAGTTGGATGTCATTAATAATAATAATAATAATAATAATAATAATAATTGTATATATATATACATATATATACATACATATATATTTTTAACATTTGATTATAGAAGTTTAAATTCTAGAT
>CM053582.1:71112536-71132908 GCA_028627135.1 Pseudochirops cupreus
TGATATTGAAAATAGAACAAATAATCTATAAGAATACAAGTCATTCCCCAATTGATAAATGGTCAAAGCATATGACCAGGCAATTTTGAGAGATAGAAATTAAAGATAGCTACAAGAATATTAAAAAATGCACTAAATCACTTTTGATTCCAGAAATGCAAATCAAAACACCTCTGAGGTACCACATCTGAACAGTCACATTGGCTAAGATGACAAAATAGGAAAATGACAAATGTTGGAGAGTGCTTGTCCCTTTCACAAGTAGCAGAGTCAACACTTGAGACCATAGTCAATAAGAAGCCGATGGAATGTTGAGAAAAGCATTTCACTTGGTAAGTTAGAATAAAGTTTAAAATGTCTTCCTACAGGATGTGCCTCCCTGTGGAATGAGTGTGAAAGTATGTATTGGAACTGTGAGGCAGGAGGATCTGGGGAGGAGAAAGAGAGATAATGGGAATTCCTTCCTCATCAGATTCTGCAGAAATTATGTGAGAAGCTCACAGGTGCAGCATATTCTGCTAAGGGACAGGAATGTCTCTGTGATTATAGAAAAGAGAGGAAAGAGAAAGAAAAGATCTGCTTCATTTCCTGAGAAGCTGAAACCAAGTCTTCTCTAGACCAAATATGGAAAGGATCCATAAGACATAGTAATGAGCATCAGGACTGAACTGAAGTATATGAGACTTTTCAGCCAAGTGAAGCACAATTAGCTGTTGTCGCTTTGAGGGCTTGAGGCTGCCCTGGTGTGATGGACCATGGCCAAACATCTCATGTCTTTGCTTTGTGATTACTTTCATTCAGGAATAGCATGTATTTTTTTTATTATAATATTTAATTACCATGGTTGGTAATTTTTGTAGCTCTTTGTGATCAAAGAGGACCAAAGACATCCCTATGTCATGGTCAATATGTGTTTCACCATGATCAGAGTAATGTGGCCCACAAGGTCCTACCAGAGGCTAGGCAGAAAAGTACACATGAACATCTGGGGTGGAGATGGTTCTACATTTGCATATCTTGCCCTTCTTCTGAGTTACTGCAATTCTGCTTTACTCACATGGCACAGCACATTCTTTCAGGTGAGCACGTTATGGGGGGTCACCCTTTGACAGTTTTTCCCATGTCTCACAACTGATTACAAAGTTCCCCAGAGAGTCTTTGGAAATTTCCTTTAATCACTTCCTGGAATCACTATGTGAGAGCCTTCTTTGCATGTATTCTCCATAAAACAGTCTTTATGCAAACATCGTTTTGGCATCTGAAAAACATGGTCAGCCCAACTGAAGTTGCCCTGTACCAGTAAGAGCAGGAAAAGAGGGGAAAGTATCTAACACAAAAGAGGAATAGAAGAGCAGTTACACTGAAAGGACAGATGGAAAGGGAGGACTTGATCCTTTCTCTTATCCAAATTGGCTCAACGAGGGAATAATGTACATGCTCAGTTGGGTATAGAAATCTATCTCATCCTACACAGAAATAAAAAGGGACAGGGATGGGTACACGATTTAGACAAAACAGATGGTACCATAAGCAAATTGAGGGAGCATGCAATAGTTTCCGTGTGAGATCTATCTATAAGGAAAGGACTTACCACCAAAGAAGAGATAGGAAACATTAGCAGATATAAAATGGGTCATTTTGATTGTATTAAATTAAATTAAAAAGTTTTTTGCAGAAACAAAATCAGTGCAACCAATATTAGAAGGAAAGCAGAGAACTGAAAAAAATTACAGTAAGATCTCTGATAAAGGCCTCATTTGCTAAGTATATAGAGAACTGACTCAAAGGTATAAGAATACACGACCCAGTTGATAAATGGTCAAAGGACACAACATATACGTTCAAGGTGAGAAAAAAAAACAAAGTTATAGTGCTATAAAAATGTTCTAAATTCATACTGATTGGAGAAATACAAGTTAAAACAACTCTGAGGTATCACCTCACATTGATTACATTCACTAATAAATCAGAGAAGGAAAATGATAAATATTGGAGGGAAGTAGGAAAACTGGGACACTAATACACTCTTCAGGGAGTTGTGAACTGATCCAACACTTCTGGACAGCAATTAAGAAGTATAATGAAAGGACTATAAATCTATGCAGGCTCTTTTACCTAACAATAAGACAAATAAGTCAGCATCCCAAAGGTTTGTTTTTTTTTTTTTTACTGAAAAGGACCAATTTATAGAAGGGTATTCAGAATAGCTCCTTTTGTGGTGGCAAATTACTAGAAATTGAGGAGATGCCCACTAATGGAAACGTTATAACTAAGGTATAGGTTTGCAATGGAATGTGATTGTGGTATAAGAAACGACAAACATGATAACTTTAGATGCGCCTAGAAAGACTTACATAAACTGACGCAGAGTGAAATGAGTAGAACCAGGAGAACTTTGTACACAGAAACAGCAACATAATAATTAGAATAATAATGAATAACTTAGCTATTCTCACAGTACCGTGATCTCAGACTATCTCAAAGGACTCTGGATGAAAAATGCTATACCCATCTATAGAAAGAACTGAGAATGAACATGAATTTAAAGCCTATTTTTCACTTTCTTTCTTTTTGGTTTAAGTTGTTTTTTTCTTCACAAAATGACTCACGTGGAAGTACTTTACACGATTGAAGATATATTCTGTTTCTGATTGCTTACACACTGTGGGAGGGGCAAGAGGTAGGAGGTAGATGGAGACCTGGAAATTCAGATTTGAGGGGAAAAAATGAAGGGTAAAAAGGTTTTATGTGTCATTGTGGAAAAATGATGTATCATTTTTAAAAGAGACTAATAGCCAATGGCAGCTAGTTTACCAGTAGATAGAGCACCAAGTCAAGACTGAGGAGGACCTGAATTTTGTTCAACCTCAGAAGCTTACTAGCAATGTGACCCTGAGAATGTCACTTCGACGTTCTGCATCAGTTCCTGGGGAAGGAAATGGCAAACCACTCTAATATCTGCGCAAAGGAAATCCCAAGGAATATGACCAAGAGTCAGACCTGACTTGAATAACTAAAAGCCAATAACAAACAGGTATTCCCCAATAGATAAATGGTCAAAGAACATGAACAAAGAATCCTCAGAAGAACTGCCAAGTACTCCCAACCACAGGAAAAAATGCTCCAAACAAGGAATACAAGCAAATGAAAGCAACACTGAGGCTTGAACTCATACTCTATAAAAACTGAGAGAAATGACAAAAAATGGCAGCAGCCAAGGTTGGAGGGATTGTGGGAATATGGGCACACCAGGACAATGTGGGGGAGCTAGGAAATGGTAAAAGATCAGGAAGGTCTGAGTTCAAATGCAGCCTCAGATATTTATTAGTTGTGTGACCCTGGTAAGTCACTGAAACTCCTTTTTCCTTCACTTTCCTAAACTGTTAAATAAAGATAACAAAAACACCTCCCATATAGGACTGTTGGGATGGTCAACATTGGAATTTGGGGAGAAAATAAGTCACTCTATTGTTTCCCTTTAAACCTAATGTCTCCTTGACAAGAACTGAGTGTCTCCTTCTATACACCACTTTCCCCATTGGAAAAGAAAACTCCTAGGACTTTGTACAATTCCCCACAGTCAGCCCATTCCCTATATCCTCTCTACCAAGGGAAGGCCTTTCACAAATGCTAAGGTGATAATAGCTAAAGAAGGAATTCTTTGGCTTGGTTCAAACAACTCTACTAAGGGCCTGAGAACCTGTGAGTGTGACCCTGAAGCTGACTTAATCTATTTTCTTGAGTTGCCATGTTTTACAGAAACACCAGAATAGTGCCCCCCAACTCAGGTCATAATATTTGGTCCTTTCAAACCTCACTGTTCTCCCACTGTGCCCTTGAGAGTTAAACCAGCTACAAGACAGGCGGGTCAGTGTACACCAGTGAGATAAACTGTAGGTGCAGCTCAAACCCTGGAGGACCAGCAGAGCATCCTGCCTTCAAGGCCTGGCAGGGAGAGCCTGGCCACAGGGGCAAAGGGGAGGGTGGAGAGTTCTATGTATGTGGGTTATGGATGCTTGGCATGGATACAGTGAGCAAGGAGAAGACCCCTACAGGACAGAGCAATGAGTGAAGTGGTCATCCTTCTCCCTCAGGGATCATGAGGGAAACCTTAAAAAAGCACACACTGTGGCAGCAGTTGGGATGGGGGAGTGGGGATGGTTAGTGCTTGTGATGCCAAAGTGCCAATAATTAGTTGAAAACACAGAAGGAGAGAGCAGGCAGTGTTGTTACTACTGTTTTCAATTTCCTGCCTATTTCTGCAAAGTCACAATCCTTAGTTAGGGTTATTGCCAGCCTCACAGACAATCCTCTAGGTCTGTGGAAATGGCCTCTTTGGCTGGTGCTGGTCAAGTCTGAAGACAGAGGTCACTCACCTGGGCTGGGAGCGTGCAGCTGCTCTGGGCCATTCCCTCTGGCTCTAGGCTTCCTGCTTGGGCCAGGCCTGGGTCCTCTGCATGCTGAGCTGGGGAGACTGAAAGATCCCACAGGCCTCCTTGCTATTCCTAGGCGGGAGGTTGACCTATGGAGGCTTAACAGAGTGAGGTCCTGCTTTCAGCACAGAGACTCCACCTAAAACTTGGGTTAGGCTTGGAAAAGAAAGTCCCACCCCCTCATGTTCTTTCTCTTCTCTTCCCTTCAGTGACCAAAGAGGCAGAAGGGACTTGGGATCCCAGGTGGGATGAGCCCAATGAGAGCCTCAATGGTCCTTGAATCAGAGATCACTGTCCAGGTGATCCTCTGCCCTGCCTGCCTCTCTTCTCCCCAAATAACACAGAGACACATCATCTAGACAACAGACTGACTGCTGGATCTAGTTAAGGAGAGAAGCTTAGGACTGTGGGGATAGGGAGGGCTTTGGATGCAGGTACCAGGGAAGGACCAGGTGAAGCCTGAGGCTATGAGACCAAATTGAATCTGGGATTCAGGTCCCTGGCAGGGGGCCTGAGAGGTCTGAAAAAGAAGGGGGGCGGGGAAGCAGGAGGCCTGACGGGGAGCCCAGGTAAGGGCGGGGAGTGAGACATTCTAAGGTAGCTCATGGCAGGAAGGTCAGTGACACGGCAGTGACTGAAGCTCTCCAAGGGGACACTGAGCCTGGGAAAGCAGAAAGCCTGAGTCCTGGCCTCTGACCTGTCCCTGGGGAGGACTCCTGGACCCTGTGGTACACCTTAGACCTGGAATCCCTCAAGGGAGTTCAGACACCAGGATCCAGTGCCTGAAATCCGATAGGAAGTCAGGCCAGGGGCTGTTGGTCCAGATAAGGGGGGCCAGGCAGAAGCCTTGGTTCCTGTATTCAAACGGGGGTCCTCAACGTGGGTAGACTTTGGGTTCTTACAGAGGGCTTGGTCTGAAGGCAGAACAACTGAGTCTCTAACCAAAAGCTGGGGGCAGGGAGACAGGATTCCTGGGTTTGAGGAAAGGGTGACCCAATCTTCAGTCTGGGGAGGGGGATTCTGGACATTTGAGAAGTATTTGGGAGTCCGGAAAAGAGGGAGAAAAGATTGAGCAGTTGCCAGGCCAGGGAGGTAGGATTGCTCAGGGCTGACCTGGGGGGGCTCTAACCACGTGGTCAGAGGAGGAGGATGAGTCCAAGGCAGGGCCAGCCAGCAGAAGCCAGCAGGTCTGTGAGGGGCTGGCTGAGACCATTGTGGAATCTGCAGGCACAGAGGTCCAGAAGGCAGAGATCTCAGGTCCTCGAAAAGTTAGAGTGATCTCAGGTTTGAGGAAAGAAGGCAGAGAGATGTGGGTAAGGAGGGAATTGAGAAGTCAGCCCAATCTCAGCCCAAGATCTTCTTTGCAGCCAGCCCCTCTCAGAGGTTCCTCCCACCCTCTTAGGCCCCAGGATGGGCCCTTTCCTCCAATCACACCCAGGCCAAAGGACTCAGTTCCCTGCCTCTCTCTCCTCCCCAAGCCCTGCCCTCCCTCACCTGGAATGCTTTGACCACTGGGATGAGCCTTCTCTGGCCCTAGACCCCTGTACAGGCCCCCAAACTCCACCTCAGGGCTCTGATTGCACCTGGACCACCACCCACCAGGCTGGCCAGCTCTGAGAGCTCCTCCTCTCCATCATTACCACCTCATTCCATACTGGAGGAAAGATCAGGTACTTAAGGAGGTGGGGGAGGGAGAGCAAGTAAGAGGCAACCTGGAGATTCCCAGGCAAGGAAGAGATGCACAGTGAAACTGAGACCTGCTTAGCTTCAGAATGGAGGTTGTTCAGAAATGCAGTCAGGGGGGTTACCTCCTTTCTCCCCATTTAAATTAGAATGTGGCTACTGTAAAGGTAGGTCCCAGGAGAATAATCAGGATGTTTGACCTTCTATGGCCAGATCAGTCCTTAATGTAAAATACATTTACAATTTAGTGTTTCAGCTGATGTGTTTAGGAGCTGAAAGAATGAGAATTCAATTTAAGTGGATCAGAACTACCCTGGTGTTCCATCTGAATGCATTCAGTCTACCGGGTCAGAAGGAGAAAGAGATAAAGTGGCTTTTATGTGTACACTAATTCTACCTGACATACACAACTGAATCGATGCTACTTGGCAATTTGGTTTCATGTATCTAAAGTGTAATATTACTCATGTAATCATTATTGTGTGCAACCCAAAACTGTGTGCAGCAGAGATCCTTGCCAAATAATCATCAGAGAGTTCTCATAGTAAGAAGCAGAAAAGAATGGTTTATTAGGATCTGGAGAAAGGGCCACCCTCCTGACAAATGGTCAGGGAGGAGAAGTCATTCACAAAGGGAAAAGGTGGAGTTACAAAGCCCTAAGTCAAGAGTTCTCCTCCATCCCCTTTCTGCCCCTTTTCTTCCATTGGCCTATTTGCAGGTATTTCCAGAAGATCTCTGGCTTCACATACAATCATGTTCTTTATTATACTATGTTATGGAAAGCTTCTTTTGCTCCATAAATTGAAAATTATTTTAATATAATAAAATAACAATAGAACCACCACCAACTTACTCTTCACAGAAAGTCCAAAGGACCTTGTAAACTCTCCTTATTGTTAAAAGGACACTTCTTTGTTCAGGTTTTTACCTGAATGGAAGAGGCAAAATTGAGGACAAAGAGAATTAAAAGAAGTTTGTGATAACATGTCTAGGTGGCAACATATTGAAGCTCTTATCACTGCAGATTAGGAAGGGATTCAAGATGGAACCACTTTGGAATGATAACTTTTCCAATGAGATGAAAGGCTATTTGGATAGGCTCACCTCAGCAAAAGGGGGGGGGTGCCTCTCAGTCCCTCCCTAATCACTGACCAAAGGGGACAGGAATAGAGAAATGGGGGTGATGTCATATAATAACTCAAAAAGACAAGTTCTAGGGATCCCTTAGCCTTCCTCTACATTTGCAGTGTGACAAATATCAGATAGTACCAAAGCAACAGGCTTCCCTAACATTGACTGCCTTATACACTAGAACAGGAGCATTTTACAGGTCTGTTTTTCTGCATTCCTATGAGGTTTCCATCCGCTAATACATGGTCAAGTTTTGTGAAGGTGACAGGCACAGCTGAATAATAGGTATACTCCATCCTGTTCTCGTTCAGATTTCTCCTGGAATCTGTCATATCTAACTTTTCTAAAATTCCATTATTTTCCTTAATTCTAGATTTATGTAGGCCTGATAGATCTAAATGAAAGACTCCCAAATTTGCAAGAACAATTAGGAAATGTAGACATACATGTTAACAAGTATGTGTATGTATGTACTGTTGAGCTTTAAAAGTTTGGTTAAAGGAGACAAATAGAAAGTGGTTTAGAGTTACAGAGTTTATTCCTTATTCCGTTAAGGCTAGCAGTAGTTGCAAAAGGAAGGGGGGAGCTAAGTCCTCACTCCAGAACAAAAGGATGAGAGAGGTTAAGTACATTTTAGGACCATCCCAATTAGGGGTTGCTGAGAGACACAAATTTATGATCCTCATAATGGTTTAATCATTGTATGAGAAAAGGAATTTCTTAATTGGATAAATGATAAATACAGAAAAACAAGAGAGCTGACAAAATGTCAGGTGAAAATACGATTTAGAATACTTGTGTTTCCTCTACCTTAAAATTCCATAACATTGTATATGTCCAGAAAATATAAAGAAAAAGTCCCATTACTCAAGTTAATTCCTGGAGTTGAGGATCTCATCCTTAAGGGCCGTAAAGTAGGCCTCTTTTGGTTTGTTAACATAAGAAGAGGTATTCTTGGAGCTCACTCAGAGAAACAAGACAAAGCTGGGTCTGAATTGGAAATTTATGATCTCTGGATGCCTGTATTCAATCCTACTTCAGCCTTATCTGATCTCTGGAGTAGCTGAGACAGAAAGAGAGTACTTTTTTATAATGAGGTAGAGGAGCCTCTTTGATTAATTCAAACTTTAACCAAAATGTGATACTAAATGATTATCATTACGTTTGTATGTGTGTATATGTGTGCACATGGACACTAAGTGCACTAAGGTGTTCACCTAGCAGCCCCTGAGAGTTTGGGTCTTAAACTTTTCAGGAATATCAAAAGGCAGAAGGGGCCTGGGATGCCAGGTGGCATGAGACCAGTTAGAGCCTTAATGGCTCATGACTCAGAGATCTCCCCCGAGTTGGTCCTCTGCCCTCTCCTCAACTAATACACTGACACATTATCTAGACAGCAAAAGAACCACTGATCCAGGGAGGAGGGAAGCTTCAGAACATTGGGGATTGGGAGGGCTCTGGGATGGAGACACAGGGAATGACCAGGGGAACTCTGAGGCTGAGAGACCAAATCCAGTCTGAGATTCAGCCCCCTGGAAGGGGCCCTGAGAGCTCTGATAGAAGAGGGGGCAGGTGAGTAGGAGGTGTGGGGGACCGGAGCACAGGTGGAGCCTGGGAGGAAGACATTCTAATGGGGCTCATGGCAGGGAGGTCAGGGACACTGCTGAGACTCTAGGGGGACACTGTGCCTAGGAAAGGAGGACTATGTCCTGGGGGTGTTATGGGAATCTGAAGATCTTCCCTGCCCCTAGGCCCTTTGCTAAAGTGGCTACATGACTCTGAGGACCCTTGGATATTTGAAAGTATACTCTGTTCCCTAATAGGCTGAATGTGATCACGTGGAGCCTGTGCCGCCAGGCTTGTTTTCCAGGAATGTCCGTGCCTTGTAGCTTTGTGATTGGGCGATAGGTCTAGAGGGCTGTGACATTCTCCAAGCCAGGAGAAGGCTATATATACGCCTTGATGTGAGGTTTTGGTTTGGGGCTCACTTTGAGAAGAGTTGTGTGATTTGGCCAGACAAGACTCTGGGTAGCCGTTGAGCCCCCCGGCTGTGAAAAGCCCAGATGTTGGTGCTTCCCTCTCTGGTAACTGAATAAGTAACTGATGTAATGGTCAGACGCTGGAAGCCGTCTGCTGATCTGTTTTTGTTTGTTTGTAACTTCTGTTTGTATTCTCTGAAGTTCAGGGTGCTGACTTTTCCCCCTGAACTAGTTAAATGATATGCTTGATTAAAGTAAGATTGTTAACCCACTTTGAGTTGCTTTCCTTTAGAAAAGCAGATCTAAGAACCTGTGCTAGTAGCCGCCCTAGGTATGCTAGGGTGCTTGCTGATATAGGGGGCTAACTAGGAGCTGAGGAGGACCATTGTGACCCTCTGAAAGGGCTTAGGCCTGGAATCCATCAAGGGAGACCAGACACAGGGATCCAGTGCCTGGGATCTGACTGTGAAGTGGATACAAATGGTGCCCCAGGGGGTAAAAAGGAAATTAAGAGGTGTTGTTTCAGTACTTCCTGAGGCCCCTGCTGAAGGAGCCTCATTGTCTACCTCATCCTGTAACTGGAGAACATGCTGTATTCCTTTCCCCTTTAAGCTGAATGCCACAAAACTTCTCCTGACCTTGTACTGGAAGGACTGCTTTTGTATCTCTTTTCCTGTGTCCCCCTTGTCTTTAACCTTTATCCTGTGTCTCTCCACCCCCACTTATCCTTAATCTTAAACTACCCTAAACCCCAAAAAAAAATCATAATCCTGAAAATCTGCAGGCTATACAGCTTTCTTTTTATATACACCTCCCCATCCCCCAAATACCTTTACCTTTCCTCTGCCCCATGACTACAGGAAAGATCCTTCCTTGTGATTTCCCGAAAATAAAAGCTGTCAATGGCTAAAGAGAATGTCACCTAAGTGAATTCTTCTACACTGGAACCACTCTCTCAAATCTGCCCTCAACAACAGAAATACTGCAGCACCTGGTAACAGGGACAGACAGGCAAGAGCTTTGGTTTCTATATTCCAAATGGAGACCTGATGTGGAAAATTCCTTATCTGTTCATCTGTGAGCTGGTCCAATGATTTTAGAGAGAGATCTGGAATTATGGCTAAAGACACTGCCTATACCCTTTGACCCAGCAACACTCCAATTAGATCTATTTCCCAAGACGATTAGAGAAATAGCAAAAGAAGTCATATGTTCTAAAATGTTCACAGTAGCTCTCTCTGTGGTGGCAAAGAACTGGAAATTGCAACTTAGCCCATCAACTGGGGAATGCCGAAAGAAGTTGTGGTATATGAATGTAGTGAAATACTACCATGCTATAAGAGTTGAGGAGCTTATTCATTTCAGAAAAAATGGAAGGACCTGCATGAAATAATAGAGTGAAACCAGGAGCACATTGAAGATAGTAAGAAGAATGTTGTCTTAAGAAGGACTTTAAGAGCATAAGGTATTTTTTGTATTATAAATATCCAAATTAACTCTACAGGACACATGAAGAACGGCACTGTCCACATCCAGAGAAAGAAGTGACAAACAGAAACATGTAATGCATAAGTTTACATATACATCCATATATACCTATATATCATTGTGTGTAAGTCTAATGGTGGTCTTCTCCATTGCTGGGGTGTAAGCAAGAAAAACAAAGGACAAAAAGAAGTTACCAGGATTATTTTGTTCTATTTAAAAAGGAACAGTAATTTGGGCTATTGGCAAAAGATTTGCAGCTTCATATACTATCATCTTCTTTATGATAATATGTAATGGAAATGGTGGTTTTGTTCCAAAAATTAAAAATTGAATTATCTTGATAATAAAATTCATAAAAACAACAATGACACCAATTAGTCTTCCAGGAAAGTCCAAAGAGGCTTGTAAATTTTCCTTATTGTTAAAAAGACAAATCTGAATGTCAGGGTGGGGCCAAGGAAACATCCTCAGAAGGGACATAAAGCATGAAATCATCAGAGCACTCCTGCAGGATGGGTTCTTGGTGGGAGAAGAGAGGCTGCTCCTCTCCTATTGATGGAGGACCAAGATCCCGCTTCCCATTGTCTCCTGCAGAAAACAGGAGCCAGCTTCTGCAAGATGGGGCTGAGGAGGATCAGAAATCTGGGGAGACCGGCCCACCTGAGGAAAGAATGTCAGTCTGGGGGATCCTGGTCCATAGGTTTTGCTCTGCCAGCTCTGAGGGGAAGCAGGAGCCCTAAGTACTGAAACAGCTCCATGATTCTTCTTCATTCACAAGATAGAGCTAAACGAACATTGTGTTATTAAGTATTCAGTAGCCCTAATTAGTGAGAACATTTACCAGAAATTCTTTCTCTTGCAACACTTCTTTCATCACATTTCTTTGGGAAGGAGATGATTTACATAAAAGCACTGATCCCATTCCAGATACTCATGAAGTTCCTCTCTAGTGTGGACTCTGATGTTGAGAATGATTCACGTTTTGTGGAAAGGATTTATGCACTAATTAAATTCTTGAGGTTTCTTTCAAATATGCATTCTCCCATGGAATATAAACTGGGTCCTCTCTTTGAAAGCATTTCAATACTGATGATATTGATAAGATTTCTCTTCAGTGTGGAGTCTGATGTTCAGCAAGACCATAGCTTCTTCAATAAGCTTTTCCACAATGATTACAATGATATGGTTACTCTCCAGTATAGATTCTCAGATGCCTAGCAAGATGATCTCTTCTTCTAAAACCTTTTCTACACTGATTACATTCATAAGGTTTCTCTCCAGTGTGGATTCTCTGATGCACGACAAGTGTAGACTTCCCTCTAAAAGCCTTTCCACACTGAGTACATTCATAATGTTTCTCACCAGTGTGGATTCTCAGATGTTCATTAAGATTAGATCTTGTTCTAAAACCTTTTCCACACTGATTACATTCGTAAGGTTTCTCTCCAGTGTGGATTCTCTGATGTATAGCAAGATAAGACCTGAATCTGAAAGCCTTTCCACATTGATTACATTGAAAAGATTTCTGTTCAGGATGGATTCTCTGATGTATAATGAGAGAAGACCTGAATCTGAAAGCCTTTCCACATTTATTACATTCATAAGGTTTGTCTCCACTCTGAATCTTCTGATGGATAAGGAAGGATGAGCATTCACTAAACACTTTGCCACATTCAGGCCACGCATGTGGTTCCTCTTCAGTCTGAATTTTTTGATGGTTATTAAGGGATGACTTTTGACTGAAGTCCTTCCAATAATGATGACAATCAGATGGTTTCTCTCCTATGTGGACTCTGAGAAACACAGCACAGGTTTCTCTTGCAGTGACCTCACAGGCACCATCACTCATGAAAGTCTCCTCATGACTGTCATTCACAGAAATGATTGGCTTTTCAATAGATTCTTGCATTTTAGGTCTAATCTCTCCTTCTGCCAGAAACAAACAATAAAATATATGTACAGAGAAATATGAACACATATATACAATTGCAATCCTTTCCCTCCTTTGGGATACATAAAGTAACTGATATCCACCCTACTTTACCAGGTTAAGAGAAAATTCTTCAAAGTTCAGTGGACAGAACCAAACATTTTAAAATGCCATTACTTTACATCTGGAAAAAATCTTGACTTACAAAGACCTTCGGAAACAATGACATCAGATCAGCACAAACACCAGTCACAAGAGCAGGATCAACATTCTCTTTATATTCACAAGTCAAGCCATGAACTTGGAATGGCTGAGTGACCTGACCAACATCTGAGTATCTGGGACTACAATTGCAACTCTGCAAGTGGCCGTGCTCTGTCCACTTTAGTAGAGATCCTTTCTCCATCTACCTTTCTTTTCTTTGGCTGTTAAGAAAGGTATTTTACTATAGCACTTTGACTTCTTCCATTCCTCTCTTTGGGTCTTCCTATTCTCTGACAGACAATGGCATTAAAAAGAAGCCAATTACTAATCCCATGATGGGCTCTTTAAGTGTTCAAGTGAAAAGAAGCATCGATCAGGGTGGCAAGCTTCACTATCACCTTATTTGAAGAAATTGCCACAGTGAACCCCAACCTTGAGCAATCACCAGGCTGATCAGTCAGCAGCCATCAACTCTGGGCAAGAGCTTCCACAAGGCATAAGATAATAGCTCCAAGAAGGCTCAGATGATGGTTAGATTTTTATAACAAGCATTTTTGAATTGAGGCATCTATACTGATATTTTAGGCTCAGTAGTGTTGTATACATAATAGACAACAGAGTAGTATAAACAGAACATTTATGGTCACTGGGAAAGAAAAAAAAATTGTCACTTGCTTTATTGTTGTCTTAATTTAGTTGGCTACTCTGGAACCTCTGGAACTTTAGTTGAGTACTCTGAGGTATGTCTGTATTTTCTTCATTCTCATTATGATTTTAATTCTTTTCTTCCTAATTTTCCTCTGCTTTCTTAAACCATTATTAGGCTCTTTCTTTGAGTGCCCATTTTCTCATTGAACAAAATTTCTTTCCATTCCCAAACACCCTCTTTGACATGAATCAGCTAAGACCAAGTTTCCCAATCTATTTCTTCTTCTCAAACCATCTCCATTTTTGTATGCCAGGTTAGGAGCTCCTTAAAAGCAGAGTCTCACTTTTCCCTTCCAAAAGCTGAGTTGAGTGCCTAGAAAACGGGAATTGCTTGACACAGGACTAACACCAGGCCCCAGCCTCTACTTAATCCCAGTATCCTATTCTCTCAATTAGCAAATGAATATTTTGGCCCCAATACCGTTTCTGGTTCTTGCAATATAAACTATATAATGAGTGACTGTTGCCAGGTTCAGATCCCGTTGGTACCCGACCAGACCCAGAGGGAAGGACACAGAGACTTCTTTTCTAGCTCCTGAAGCATCACATTGGATGGGACACCTGGGAGTGTTTACCTCCCATTTCCCCAAATTAAGAGTACTGGTCACCTAAAATAATCTGGCCAATGATTCTCCAAGAATGGGCCAAAGATGGAGCCTCAGAAATTAGGGGAGGGACACAGGCCTATGTTTTACCTAAAGCTTATTTTTATTTTTTTTTATTTTTATTTTTTTGCTTTTTGTAGGGCAACGGGGGTTTAGTGACCTGCTGAAAGTCACAAGGCTAAGAAATGTGTCAAGTGTCTGAGGAATATTTGAACTCAGGTCCTCCTGACTCCAGGGCTGATGCCCCATTCACTTTACCACCTAGCTGCCCCTATAAAGCCTACTCTTGCATTAATTTTAAGTGAGGCAGCAACCTTTGCTTCCACTGAGATGCTGCTATAAAGAGAGAAGGATAACCATAAAGCCAGGCTCTCTGAGTCCACAACACATTTGGCCTATATAATCTCATTGTAGGAGAGCAATCCTTTTATGCCTCCCTAATTGATTCCCTTTGGGCAGTTAGGAAGTAGAGTGGTTAGAAGACTGGTCAGGAAGGTGTGAGTTGAAATTCAGCCTCAGATACTTACTCACTGTGTCATCCTCAGTAAGTCACTAAGGCTTCTTGGACTGTTTCCTCATCTGTGAAATGATGCAGAAAAGGAAATGGAATACCACTCCAGGATCTTGCAAAAAAAAAAAAATCCAGCTGGCATCATTAAGAGCCAGAAGTGACTGAAATGACTGAACAACAACATGACTGACTCCCTAGCAAAAGGATCAAATGTAAATCCTCTCTGGGGCTGTTACTCACCTACCCCTTCATCATCTCCCCTCCTCCCCATCTTCTAATTTTCTTTCGTCTTATTTTCCCAACAAATATGCTATACTTAAGTGTTACAGGCCTCCCTTCTGTCCTGTGAACAGGACATTCCTCATCCCAACTCTGTAGGCATTCTGGGCCATTCCCATGCCTAGGATGCTTGTGCTGGCTTCCCTGAAGCCCCAGCCAGAGCACACCTTCCACAATAAGCCTTTCCAGTCCTCCTTAGTCTCAAAGGCTTCCGCCTCTCAGTGAGCTCCAGTTTGTCCAGCCCAAAACAGGTTTTGACACTGTTGTTAGAGTGTTATCTGCTCCCCAAGACTATGAGCTCCAGGAGAGCATGGTACATTCCCTGTATCTCTTTATATCTCTGGTGCTTGGCAGAAGGTCTGGCACAGAACAGCCACTTAATAAATTCTTACTTACTTGAAGAAAGGCTAAGAAAGAGTCCATGTTGGAAAGCCTAACCCCTTTTACTGTTTCAAGAGACTTCCTGCCCCATATTCCAAGCAGTGACATTTTATACAATGACAGATTTATAACTGGAAGGGCACTGAAATGACATGGTGAAGAAATTCATCATTTTACAGATGGGGAAACTGAGGTTCAGTGGTTCGCTGACTTGTCCAGGATCCCATTTTTAAAAAATATCTCAAAAACATTTCCAAGTCAGGTCTTCCAGGCCCCAAATCTAGTACTTACTTCACCCCCACACCTGTAATCCTCTTGCCATCACAGCTTTCATATACCGCATTTCACATGACTCACCTGGATGGCACCTCCTCAGATCTTCTTGTACCACTAGCCGTGGGGTGTTCCTTAGCTCACAATGAGAGATGAGATCTTTTCTGGGAACTGGGAGCCCTGGTTAGGTGGAATCAGGGATGAGGATGGAGAAAACCTTGTCATTTAGGGCTCTTTAGAGAACAGAGTGGGCATATAAAGCTACTCCATCTTGAGAATCACTGCATCAGGTTAGCACAGATCTGCCTTTTTCTCAAATGAAGGCTTTTAACAACAGTAACCAAAACTAGGATGGGTCAGATCAGCCTTGAGCTCCTGAAAATCAGACCCTGCTGAACTTGCTCTGGCCTTGTCACCTCCCCTGTTCCTCACTCCCTCACTTATAAAAACCTGAGAATTCCACAGGGAGCCTTTGCCTATTCTAGTGAGATTCTCCTGGTGGGGAACTCAATGAAACTCAGTTGGTCCAAATTCTGATTTAGGTCCAATCTGTTATTCCTGTCACTGATAGGGGCTTGCAAGTAAGGAGTACAGGATGGTTCCCAGAAGTCCTGATGCAAGGTTTCCATAGCATTAAGTCTGACAGTTTTGGGGAAAGATAGGGAGAAGATCATAGAGCCAAATTGGAATTCAACAATTGGTCGTGGTCCACCTTCATATGAAGTGGAACTAATTGCATACTTTCCATTATCTAGAAATTACAAGCAGCTAGTAGTGAAGAGGAGAGAGCCTTAGGCCTGGACCCAGGAATGCCAGAGTTTAAATCCAGACTCAAACAATTACTAGCTGTGTGCTCCTGAGCAATTGAGTTAACCTCTGATTACTTCAGTTTTGACAAAAATGAAATGGGGATAATAACATCACCTAATGACATCACAGTGTAAAGAAGGCACTTAGCACAAGAGCTGGTGAATAGCAGTTGAACAGCAATGCTTATTCCCTTCCTCCCTTTCCCACCATCTGGGCTGGAATATGGGATAATGTGAAGGAAGAAGAAGGACCAATGTGCCATATCACATACATCTGGGAGCTACAAACTCAGGCTTCTCTCAAAGAAGAATGTCCTCAATACCTGGCCCATCCCAAAGAGGAAGAGGTGCAGGAAAAAGATGCCTGAGCTGTTTTCAGAGACTTGGCAGAAAAAATTCACATCCAGTAACAGACTGGAGTAAATCACGTGGGATTACTTCCATACCTGAGATTCTTTTACACTGATCTGATCTGGGACCTCAAGCTCCCTAGAATTGGCAATAGAGAGTTTCAGGAACAACCAGGTAAATTCCTGGTTCTCTTCACACAATGTACTGACATTTTAGAGGGAAATCAGGCAGCAAGAAGACCCTATGTCTGGGACACAGGAGACCAGCACATTTCCCGTTATAGTAATTAATAAATGCTCCAAAACCAGGACACTCAGGAATGAAGACATTGCCTCTGACAGTAGATTTATACCGAACAGAAGAAGTGACCTTACCCAGGGAGAGCATGTTCTGGGCATTCTCTACCATGACGTCCTTGTACAACTCCTTCTGAGGAGGGGCCAAGAGGCCCCACTCCTCTGGGGTGAAGTCCACAGCCACATCCTGGAATTTCACTAACTCCTACATCAGAAAAAATCACATTATTTAGACTTGATGGAGACTCCACATTTCTTGTCGTCTTAATGTTCCTCAAGGGATAGGAGAAGACTGAAGCAGAGAAGGGAGATTTACTCAGTCTTGTACCTTTAATGAGTGGCATAGTCAGCACTTGAGACCACAATCAATAAGAGCCCAGTGGAATGCTGAGAAAAGCATTTCACATGGTGAGATGGAATAAAGTTTAAAAAATATTACTATGGGATGTGCCTCCCTGTGGAATGTGTGTGAAAGTATGTATTGGAAGTGTGGGGAAGGAGAATCTGGGGAGGAGAAAGAGAGAATATGATGGCAATTCCTTCCTCATCAGATTCTGTGGGGAGTTTGTGAGAAGCTCATATGTGCAGGGTATTCTGAGAAACGACAAAAATATCTCTGTGATTATAGAAAAGAGAGGAAAAAGAAAGAAAAGATCTACTTCATTTCCTGAGAAGCTGAAACCAAGTCTTCTCTAGAACTAACATGGAAAGTATCCTTAAGACATAGTAATGGCCATCAGGACTGAAATGAGGGATATGAGACGTTCCAGCCAAGTGAAGCAGAATGAGCTGTTGTCACTCTGAGGGCTTGAGGCTGCCCTGGTGGGATGGACCATGGCCAAAATGTCTCCTCTCTTTGCTTTATGATTCCGTTCATTCAGCAATAGCATGCATTTCTTTATTATAATATTAGTTACCATGTTTGGTCATTTTCATTGCTTTTTCCACTCAAAGAGAACCAAGTCACATCCCTCTGTCAGGGTCAAGGTGTGTCTGACCATGGATGGTCAGGCTAATGGTGCTCAAAAGGCCCTACCAGACGCAGGGTGCAAAAAGTCCATGTGAACATCTGGGGTGGAGATGGTTCTAAATTTCCGTATCTTCCCATTCTTTTGAGTTTCTACCAGTCTGCTTTGCTCACATGGCACAGCACATTCTTTTAGGTGGGCATGTTATGGGGGAATCATCCTTTGACACTGTCTCCCATGTCTCACAACTGATTAAAGAGTTCTTTAATGAGACTTGGGAAATTTCCTTTAATCACTTCCTGTAATCACCATGTGAGATGCTTCCTTTCATTTTTTCTCCATAAAGGAGTCGTTATGTAAACATTGTTTAGGCATCTAAATGACATCGTCAGCCCAATCGAACATGTCCTCTCCTAGTAAGAAAAGGAAAAAGGGAGAAATTATCTCACATAAAAGATGCAGAGAAGAGCAGTTGCACTGAAGGGGAAGATGGAGGAGATTGTAAAGGAGGGCTTGATCCTTACTTTTATCCAAATTGCCTCACAGAGGGAATAACATATATGCTAAGTTGGGTGTGGAAATCTATCTCATCCCATACATAAATTAAAATGGCAGGGATGAGGTGTGGGGTGTAATAGAAGGAAGGGCAGGTTGGTGAAGGTATTGGTTAGAAATAAATCACTGGTGAAGAGGGCAAACATGAACATTGAAACAGAGAGGATAAAGAAGTGGAAAATGTGATGGAGGGAAAAACACAGTTATTTATCATAAGAATAAAAATGAATTTAATGCACTTACCCATAAAGGGAAGTGGATAGCAGAATGAATTAAAAACCAGAATCTTACAATAAATATACTGTTTACCAGAAATATATTAGAAGCAGAGATATGCAAAGAGTAAAAGAGGCTGGAGGAGGAAAATATAGGCACCAAATGGTATAGCATCTAAGTATAAAAGGACAACTTAAATGAGTCATAGAAGGAAATAGACATTAAGCGATAGTAGTTGGGGGACCTCGACTTTCCCCTCTCCGAATTAGATAAGTCGAATGAAAAAATAAATAAGAAAGAAATTAAGGGTACTAATAAATTTCAGAAAACTTCTACCATTGGGCCTTCACAGAACAGAATAAATAATTTTTCTCAGCAGTACATGGTATTCAAAAAAAAATTGCCCTGGAAGTAGAGAATAAAAACAACAAGATCAAATGCAGAGAAATAGAAATATAAAATGTATCTCATTGAGATGACAATACAAGGAAAATTACATTAAATAAAGGGCAGTGAAAAGATCAACTAAAATTTCATCTGATCGAAAAGAACAAATGCATCAAACACTAAATAAAAGAAATCATCATTCCTTTAAGGTAATGACCACAGGAAGACACCAAAGCAATATTTATGGGATGCAGAGAAAGCAGTCCTTGGGGGAAAATGTATAGATCCAAACAGTTAACTAAATCAAATAGAGAAAGAATAGATCAATGAATAGGATGTGCTCCCAGAAGGATAAGAAAAAGGACAAATTAAAAATTCCCAATCGAACACTAAATTGGAAATGCTGAAAATCAAAAAAGAGATTACTAAAATTAAAAGCAAGGAAACCATTGAACTAAGAAATAAAACTAGGAGCTGGTTTTATGCAAAAAGCCAACACAATTGGTTAACCATTGGTTAAAGAGATTTTTAAAAAGAAAAGAAAAACTAATTCCAAGTATCACAAATGAAAGGAATGAAAAATAAAGTAAAATAATCATTAGGATCTAATTGCCCAAATATAAGCCAAGACATCTGATAGTCAATCTGAAATGCATGAATATTTGCAGAAATATAAATTGCCCAGATTAGCAGAAGAGGAAATAGAATACTTAAAAAACCCAATCTCAGAAAAATGAAATCTAACAAGCCATCAAAGGACTCTCTAAGAAAAAATCTCTATGACTAGATGAATTCCAAAAGAATTTTTCCAAACAGTTAAAAAACAATAAATTCCAAAACGACATGAACAATTTGGAAAAAAGAAGACAAAGAGAGATGCCTTCTATCAAACAAATATGTTGCTGAGACCTAAACCAGGAAATATAAAATAAGACGGAAAATACAAAGCACCCTCCAATTATGGTAGAACATTTTAAAACACAATTACAGTAAGGAGATAACAGTAATAAAAATCGCAAGAACTGTACATTATGACCAGGTGAGGTTTATACCAGAAATGCACGATTGTTTCAGTGTTAGGGAAAACATCAGCCAAAGTGACCACACATCAAAGACATAACCCCAAAATCTCATGATTATCTCAACAGATGCCGAAAAAGTCATTGACAAAATACAAAACCCATT
>CM053582.1:71133408-71154616 GCA_028627135.1 Pseudochirops cupreus
CTGTGATAAGATGTAATGTTGTGAATATTATAATGTTTTGAATGTTTGTCTTGATTTGTAATGGAATAAACAGAGTGTTCACTATATTTTGTAATCTGAACTCTAAAAGCTGTTCACAGTAGCATTCCTTTGGGAATCTGCTGGTGCATCGCGTTACAGGGTGGAGGGCCATCAGTCAAGGGCAGAACGGCTAATTTTAAGCTTGCCAGTTGAGTGAGGGTGGAGTTTGAGAGGGGTTTAGGAACGGCCAGTGCCTTAAAGGGACATACACTTTCTTTATTGACTGTGCAGGTACATTGCCCGTAGAAATTTCAAGGGAGTGGAGGGAGAGTCTTACACAAAGCAAAGAGGTCAATGGCTAAAATTTACAAACTGATGGATCTGCTGGTTTTTAGGAGTTATATTACTGATAATCTATTCAAGGATTCATAGTTTAAAGCTGTCCATTAAAACAAAGGAAATAAACATTTCTCTAACTAAGAAATGCTTTTAAAAGGATTAGCTATCGAGTCAATCGTTTCAGGGAAAATGCTTTTAGGCTGGCGGCAGGGGAGAGACAGAGTTTATGCTTTATGGCTGGGGAGAAATGTGGCCTTTACAACTTATTTGCACAGGGTGATGTACAAAATTATAAAATCAACCGAAAAATATTACAAAGTACCCTCAGCACAGATAAGACGCAAATTCTTTTGGAGATCAGGGACGAAGATCTCAGCTTCTCAGGCTGCTTCACGCTGAGAATGGCCATACGGCTGTCCCTGTTTCAAATCAGTTGAGAGGACGGGGGAAGGGGGGGTGCTTCAGCCAATGTCTGGAACTTGGCAGATGCCAGATCCAAGGGGTGTTGGGCAATTACATCGGGCAGTGATTGGGAATCACCCTCAGCTATCATCTGAAAATGGAATGCACTCAGCCTAGGAGAGACAAATCTAGCAGAGAGATTAAACCAACAAGATCCAAAAGGAAATAGGAGGAAAATGACCAGAAGTAGAGCGAGCATGGGCTAGTATAATCCATTACTCAGACTATTTAACCATCCTTTACATTTCTACATGTTACATAGAGTAGGTACCTCATAAGATATTCCTCTTCACTAACATAACTGTAGACCTTAAACAAAAGAGGTTTCTGACTTAAACCTCACAGCTGAATAGCAGACATATATCCTTGTTTCACAAAGCTTGTCTGTCCTCTAATTATATTGACTTTGGAAGAAAGATATACTTGAGAAATTGAATCTTTTACATATACACTCAGTTACAAATGTTAACTTTTGCTTAGTTCATGGAATAACTACAAATTCGTATTGAAACAGCAAGAACTGTTCTGCTTTACAACTTACTACATCAATTTAGCAATATTCAATTGAAAACTTTGTAATCCTTCAGAAATTGTCACTTTGCAGCTTTCCAAACATCTTTTCTAACAGTAAGGGAGATCAAAGAAACATAATGAGAACACAAAGAACAATAACCTGGGGCTATAGCAGTTCCTGTGCAGGCCTGGATCGGATGTCGTCTTTTCCAGGTCCCTTGGCTCAGATGTTCACTCAAGAGCAGGGATATTCAAGCTGGAGCAGTTAGGCCTGACAGGGGCTCACGGAGAGATGATTTGATACCAAAGGTGCATAGAAATGGTTCAGTTTCCTTAGCCATGGAAGGCTAGGTTTACACAGACTCACAAGACGTTCAGTTTTCTTAGCCACATGGAACTAGGCACAAAAACGACAATAAAGTTTCACAGTTACATTGCATCAAAAATCCAAACTTTTCATGTTATTACCAAACATGCTCAAGTTTTGAGTTTCCATGATAGAGAAATCTTTGAAAGCCAATCTTCTACACATATATAGTTTTTTTTTAGAAGAATCAATCTGATCTTCTTTCTTTCCTCAAAATTTCAGAATCAAGTTACAAATCTTTCTGCTTTTAAAAATACTTCCTCACACACACTCAACATACTTAAACCTTTCAAAACTAATGTCAACTACCTGGAGACAGGAAAAGCTTGGATAAACCCCGATTTGTCTCCAAACCTCCTTATCTGTCTTTCCAAATCCCTCAAAACCATTACTCAGTTTATTCAGCTTTCCTTTACATTAGTTAACCTCAAAACAAGATAGCTTATATCTTTTACTAACTACTTGCTTTGATCATTGAAACCTGCTATAAAAGGGATAAGCACGGACATACGACATTCCAAATATTATAGGATAAAACCTCCTTGGCTCTGTTTAAATTCAGGTAAAGTCACAGATATCCAACCATGCAGTATCAGTACCACCTCATAGCTAAACTCAGGAATAAGTGAGAAACATTCTTTTTCAAAGGAATTTCATGGGTTTTACCAAAGGAATCCCATCCCAGCTGAGGCTAGCAATGTCCCTTCAGCTTTTACCAGATGTAGACTTCCACCAGTATTTAACAGCATAGGATCACATTCCCTCTGAGTAGCTTGTGGCATTTAATGCAGGCAACTATACCCAAATTGAAACTCGAAATAAAATTTAGTTATGGTCCCAAACGTCTTTTACCTCAAAGAAGTTTTACTAATCACAGCTTAGAGCCAGTTCTCTTATTTATTTATTTTCCTTATTTGATTCCTTACGGCACCGAGGCCTAAGGCTTTATATACTTTAGCAAATAAGAGACCACACTTCGTCCTACACATCATTACGTATCTGGCGCACACTGACCAGTCTTGTCCTGTAGCTAGCTTAACTCTCAAGAGCACAGAGAGGGGGCAGTGAGGGGTGAAAGGAGCAAATGGTATCAGGGGAGACTGGGGTGCAGGATCCCAGCCTCCTATGTACTTCTATGTACTGCAGTCTAGGGTTTCTGGAAATAACAGCCACTCAAGAAAACAGGTGAAGTTGGCTTCTGCATCACACTCCTAGGTTGCAGGCACTTAGCTGTTAGTGTATTAGCATTTGTGAAGGGCCTTCCCTTGTTAGAGAGGATATAGGGAAAGGGCTGCGTTTGAGGAACTATTTGATGCCCTGGGAGTTTTTTTTTTTCCCTTAGGGGAAAGGGAGGCATTCAGTCTTTGTCAGAGAGGCAGCAGTCTTAAAGGAAAAGACACAATGGAGAGACTAATTTTCCTTCAAAAATTCACTTTTTTTTTTTGGTTTTGCTTTTTGGAGTGAGGAAGGCAGGACAATTAGTGACTTGCCCAAGGTCACACTGCTAGTAAGTGTTAAGTGACTGAAGTTGGATTTGAACTTGGGTCCTCCTGACTCCAGGGCCTGTGCTCTATTAAATGTACTACCTACCCGTCTCCAAAATCCACTTTTGACCTTGTTCACAACAACGCTATTTTGAAGATGTTCTTTTTATCTCTATTTCACAGTTCAGGAAACTGAGATAAACAGGTTCAATGACTTAACAGGGTCACATAACCAGGAAATGTCTGACACTGGATTAGAACTCAGATCTACATGATCTTCTCACATTTTTTTACTCCCTCAACATTGCCTTGGTGTGCCCATTTGCCCACAATTCCCCCAACATTGTCAACCACCATTTTTGGGTCATTTTTATCACTTTTACAGACTATGTGATTAAGCCTCAGTGTTGTTTTGGTTCACCTGAATTAGTGGTTTGGAGCATTTTTTCCTGTGATTGGGAATACTTGGCAGTTCTTCTTTTGAGAATTCTTTATTCATATCCTTTGACCATTTATCTATTGGGGAATGGCTATTTGTTGTTGTTTTTGAGTTATTTCAGTCAGGTCTGACTCTTAGGGACACTCGTTAGGGTTTTCTTAGAAAAGACACTGGAGCAATTGGCCATTTCCTTCCCCAGGAACGAAGGCAAACAAGTTTAGGTGACCTCCCCAGGGTCACATTGCCAGTAATTATCTGAGGTCCAACAGAACTCAGGTCCTCTTCATTCTCAACTTGGTGCTCTATCTACTGGCAACCTAGTTGTCATTGGAATTGAGCTTTTTAAAAATAATATTTCATTTTTCCCCAATGACATGAAAAAACATTTTACTGTTCATTTTTTCCCTTAAATTTTGAGTTCCCAGTTCTTGACTTGCGTCCTGGCTCATACCTCTCCCACAGTGAAGAAGCAATCAGACATAGTCTGGACTTATGCAATTATGTAATGCATTTCCATATAAGTCACTTTGTGTGGGACAGGAGAACTTGAACCAAAAAGAAAGTGAAAAACAGTACACTTTAGGTCTTTTTTCATAATCAACTAGTTCTTTCTATGGAGGGGGATAGCATTTTTCTTCCTAAGTCTTTGGGATTGTCTTAGATCATGGTACTTGAGAATATCTAATTTATTCACTGTTCTTCAGAATTGTCATATTGCTGTTACTGTGTACAGTGTTCTCCTGGTTCTGCTCACATCACTCTGCATCCATTTTTGTAAGTCTTTCCAGGTGTCTCTGAAGTCACCCTGCTTTTCATTTCTTATAGCATTGTAGTATTCCATTGCAATTATACACCACAACTTGTAAAGGCCTTCCCCCACTAATGGGTGTTTCCTCAATTTCCAATTCTTTGCCACCATAAAAGGAGTTCTTAATAGTACTATTGTAGAAATTGGTCCTTTCCTCTTTAAAAAAAAAATCTTTAGGATATCTATTTAACTGTGTTATTATTGGCTGAAATGTATGCACAGTGTTTTGACCCTTTTAGTTTACTTCCAAACTCCTCTCCAGAATTGTTGGATGCCTTCACAACTCCACCAATAGTGTATTAGTGTCCCAGTTTTCCTACTTCCCTCCAATGCTTATCATTTTGTTTTTCTGGTTTATTAGCCCATTTAATAGGTGTCAGGTGGTACCTCAGAGTTGTTTTAATTTGTATTTCTCCAATCAATACAAATTTAGAACATTTGTACAGTATTATAAATAATTTTGATTTTTTTAAACCTAGACGCAGCCTGTTCTTATCCTTTGACAATTTATTAATTGGGTCCTAACTAGTGTTCTTATACATTTAACTCAGTTTTCTAAATAGTTGAGAAATCAGAGCGTTATCAGAGATTCTTGCTGTACTTTTTTTTCCAATTCTCTGCTTTCCTAGTAATCTTCACTGTATTGATTTTGTTTCTGCAAAAAAAAAAAACCTTTTAATTTAATTTAATACAATGAAAATGATCTATTTTGTATCTGTAAAGCCAAGCACCAGCAGCTTTCCAGAGGACTGCTTATGTTAACAGCTTTCAAGGTTCCGATTGCATAGTATAGAAAACTCTCTATTCAATAACAAATGAGAGCAAAACATTCACAGAAAATTAAGGTACACCATTCACAATATTGCAACATAGCATTGAAAAACAAAATACAGCTCTCACCATGTCACAACTAAATGACTTATCACTAGTTTAGACCAAAGTGGTCACATACATTTCAGCAAAATACAATCATTTAGTAACTCAATCATCCTTAAGGAGGCTTGCCTTCTTAAGGGACACAAAGTACAAAAGTCAAACCCCTCCACCCATGGCTATGCAATTAAATTACAATTTCATCAGTCACTACTCAGTATGCATGGATAGGTGTATTCATCTTGACTTGCGGCATATAGCTCCTTCCTGAATCCACTGTCACCTGCGTTCAAAGGCAGACTTTTCCCAGTTCCTTGTCCAGCTCTCCATGCACTTCCTGCTCCACACTGGAGCTTATGCTATTCAGTCCCTCTCAAATCCTTTACAGTCTGTGTTTCTGGGAAGACAAGGGTGAATGAAGCCACAATAACATTCATCCACAATAACAAAGCCAGAGCAGCATTTGTACAAAATATCAACACTGCAGTCCTGTTTTCTCAGTCTTCGGGAGCTCCAGATAGCTCTTGCAAGTCCATGGCAGCTCTGACTATCCCTTGGAAATCCTGAGCACCTTGGTTGACCCTCAGAAGGCTGCAGTAGCTTCAGCACCACAAGTTCTGTTCTCAAAAGCAAAACACTTTATCTAGTCTCCATGTAGCTTGCTGGAAGAAATTCTGTCTCTGTTCTCAATTCTCATTCTTCTCCTCAGTTCTTCTCAATTCTCAGATCAGTCTTTAGTCCAGCAGCAGTTGCCCTACCTCCATGATGCTTATCCCAAGAAGTTCTGATGGTTTAGCTTGTGTTCTTCCTTATATATTGTATAGCTGCTTCCTGTTAATGCCTTTTCTGTTATGTCAGCAACAGGGGTTCATACCTCCTTTTTCTTTACACAGGCTTAATTTGAAACTAAGTGCTAAGTTCTTGTCAGCTTAGCAATACAATGGAATCTTCAAATTTCATTACTATTACATTCCAGGCCTCCAGGATCCATGGCCTTACAATCTCAGTCTTAATGGCCATGGATCCTGGAGCAAATAGAGTCACTATACTTTGTAATCCAACTGTGCCATTATGTAAAGCTATGAAAGAGCAGCTTTCCAGGGGACTACTTCTGTAAACAGCTTTCAAGTTTCTGATTACATAGCCTAGTGAGCTCTCTATTTATTCAATAAGAAATCAGAGCAAAACATTCACAGAAAACAAAATGCAGCATTCAGTATGTAACAACTGAAGAACTTATCACTAAAATGGCCACATAGTTTTCACCAAACTAGTCACATAGTTTTCAACAAAATACATTCATTTAGTCGCTCACAAAGTCCTTAATTCCACCACAAAGTAGAACAGTCAAAGTTCTCCACACTTAGGTCACAGTAAATCCTAATCTTCTAAGTCAGTACACAGTTTCCAAGTAAAGTCTTCCTTCATCTTGATTTGAGGTTGGCTCTCAGCTTCCATGGTTCCTCTTCCATGGTCCCAGCTCCAACTGTCACCTGGGTTCAAAGGCAAGCAGCTCCCAGTTCTTTGTCCAGCTCCTTGTCCAATTCTTCATCCAGTTTCTTTTCCATATTGAAGTTCAGTGTCCTGTCCACCTCAAGTTCTTAACAGTTTCTATTTCTCGAAAGATAAATCTTAGCAGAGCCACAATAATATCCATACACATTGCTGGCACCATCATCAATTCACTGTCTGCCTGTGAAATCAACTCAGACCCACCAACAAGGTCTCAGATATGAAGAGATATCATCAATATAGAAATCAACACAGACCCACCAACAAGGTCCAAAAGGTCAGCAAAAATCATCAGTAAAGTCCCAGGACCACCAAAACCCTCCTCCAGGACTCTACAAACATACAACCAGAAAATCCTCTTTCAGGGCTTCCAATAAAGTCCCAGGACTTTTCTACAAAGTATCACAAACAAACATCAACATGCACAGAGCAGACAAACAGAGTGATGCGATATGAGATACCATAAGTTTTCTCCTTCTTGACTCTGCCTTCACAAGAATCTTCTCAGTTCTGCTGTCTGTACCCTGGGCCTCTCCTGATACATGGTCATTAGCTCCTCCCCTTCCTGTTGCAGGAGTTCTTAAGTTCTAGGGTTCAAAAGTTGTGGTATTCACACATTCTTTTACTTAATAGACTTGATTCAAGGCTCAAAAAAACTTGAACCAAAACAAGGTGTTAAGTCAATAGCTGAAACAAGGTGTGAACTACTTCTGTGCTTGCCATTACATTATCTGGAATTACATTTGCTCTCTTATTTGGTGCTAAATTCTTCCCTTATTCATAGATCTGACAGGTGACTATTGCATGCTCCCTCAATTTCTTTATGGTATCACCCTTTATGTCTAAATCTTTGACCTTATCTTAGCAAATTATGTGAGATTTTGGTCTATACCTAGTTTCTGCCATACTGTTTTCCTAACATTTTTTTGTCCTCATAGGATGAGCATTGGTGTAGCACTGAACATGTACATTAATTAAGGAAAAATTGTCATTTTATTTTATTGGCTCAGTCTACCCATGAGCGGTTGAAATCTTTCCTCTTGGTTAGATCTGACTTTATTTGAATGAAAATGTTTTTGAATTCCATTCTTATAGTTCATGGTTTTGTCTTGGAAGGTAAACTCACAGGTATTTTCTATTGTCCACTGCTACTTTAAATGGATTTTTTCCTTCTTTCTTTTTCTACTGGATTTTCTTGGCAATATATAGAAATATTGATATTTATTTTATGTCTTGCAGCTTTGCTAAAATTTTTAATCATTTCAGTCAGCTTGGGTTTTTTGTTTTTGTTTTGGCTTTTTTGGAGGGGGATAAGGCCGGGCAATTAGGATTAAGTGACTTGCCCAAGATCACATGGCTTGTAAGTATTAAATGTCTCACGCTGAATTTGAACTCATGTCCTCCTGACTCCAGGGCTGGTGTTTTATTCACTTTACCACATAGCTGCCCAATTTCAATTAGTTTTTTAGTTGACTCTCTAAGATTCCCTATGTATTCTATATTATCTCAGAAGACTGATAGATTTCTTTTCTCATTGCTCATTCTAAATCCTTCCATTTCTTTTGTTTTCTATTATAGATATAGCTAGCATTTCTAGTATAATGGTCCTTAAGGGTGGTGATACTGTGCAGCCTTGCTCCAGCCCTGATCTTATTGGGAAGCCTTCTAGCTTATCCCTATTATTGATAATCCTTGCTGACAGTTTTAGACAGCTATTACTTACTGTTTTATAAAAATCTCCATTTTTGTCTTTCCTCTCTAGTGTTTCTGAGAGGATAAGCTTTGTATTTTGTCAAAGGCTTTTTCTTGAACTTTCACATAATCATTTGATTTCTTTTGGTTTCATTATTGATGTGGTCAACTATGCTGATAGTTTCCCTTATATTGAATAAGTCCTCCATTCCTGGTATAAATTTCAGCAGGTCATACTGTATGGTCCTTATGATATTTATTATGCTAATCACCTTTCTAGTATTTTATTTAAAATTTTTCCATCAATATTCAAAGGAAATTTGCCTGGACTTTCCTTCTCTGTTTTTATTCTACCTGGTTTGGGTCACAGCAATACATTTGTTTTATAAAAGGAACACCTCTTTGTCTATTTTTCAGATAGTTCATATAGTATTGGAAATGATTGTCCTTCAGTGTTTGGTAAAATTCACTTGTGAATCCATCTAGTCCTAGAGATCTGTTCTTAGGCAGTCCATTGATAACTCATTTAATTTCATTTTAATGAGGTTGGGGTATTTAATTATTTTGTTTCCTCTTGTGTTCATCTTGGAAGTTTAGATTTTTGCAAATATTCATCCACTTCAGTTAGATTGTCAGACATATTAGCATATATTTTTACAAACTAAATCCTTATAATTGTTTTAATTTTCTCCTCGTTCCTTTAATTATTGATAATAGTAGATAGGAACAAGTGCTAGATTTCGGGCAGGAAGACCTGTCTTGGAATTGTTTTCCAGACACTTTTTAGCAGTGGGATCCTGGACAAGACACTGAACCACTTAGCCTGTGTTTCCTCATCTGTAAAGTGAGGTCCCCATGACCTTTAAACTCTCTCCCGGGGATAAATCTGATATTATAAAGGATCATTGTTTGGAATGTGGGGGATGAAGCTACCTGAAAATTGCAAAAAGGGGATAATCTTTCCAATGTAGGGTCTTTCTTAGACCTTCTTTAAGTAAATGAGCATTTATCAAGTGACTGCTAGCTCCAGACCCTCTCCTAAACACCAGGGATATGAAGAGACACAAGGAATATACTATACTCTCCTCACCCATGGGGGCAGACAACATGACAACATCACTGCAGAAACCTATTAAGGAGTAGACAAATTGGAGCTCTATAGAGAGGCAAGGCACAAAAGTGAAGGAGGACTGAAATAGTGTATTGTGGAAGGTGGGATCTAGTTGGGGTTTTAGGAAAGCCAGGGCAAGCATTCTAGGCAGAGGCATGATGAGAAATGCCCACAGTGAGAAAGTGGAGTGTCCGGTTCACAAAACAGTAGGGAGTCACATACCACTCGATTATAGCATATTCAGGGGGCACATTAGGTGAAAGAAGATAACAAGAATAGGAGAAGGGTAGATGATGAAGGGGTAAGTGATTAACAACCCCAGAGAGGATTTAATAATTGCCTTTTTATGCCAGGGAGTCCCAGGATGCTATTGAGGACATGGCGACATGGTCAGTCCAGAACTTTAGGAAGATGAACTTAGACAAGGGGGTGAAGGAATGACTGGAATGAGGGGAGACTTGGGGCAGATGGAGCAACCAGAAGGTTCTTGGAATACCTCAGGTGTGAGGTGACTCTAGCGTGAACCAAGAAAGTGGCAGTGTTGAGAGAGAAGGGGGTATATGGGAGAGATGTCACTAAGGTGGAATCACAGGAATTTGCCAGAGATTTGATATGGGGGTCAGGAGTGTGAGAGTCACTGAGGTGTGCTTTAAAGTTCATTTGCAAGCCTGCACTATTGAAAGCAGAGATGGAAGATGGGAGGGTTGGGAGTAAGTGATTGGAGTTTAGCTTAGTGAACCAGGAAAGGAGTGCAGGGCGTCGAAGGAGGACTGGGACCTCTTCTGTGATGGCTGCTGAGCCTTTTTTGGAGCTGCTTTCCACCTCTGGTGTCCATCTCTTCCATCCAGCTCTCACCTATGGGTCCAAAAATCTGCAGCATGCCCTGCAACCACACCTTGGTAAATCTTTGCAGCAGATGGGTTTACCAAGGCTGAGGGTAACCAAGGGCCTCAAAGCCATTGGGGATTTATGGGGTGTCTACCCAAAGCATGTGAAGACTTTCCCTGGTGGAATGGGCAAATGAGAACGGTTTTTGCCAATGGTCATGAAGGCAGCCGCAGCAGGCACTGTGTGATTCTTACACCTTGTTTGGACTTTGAAGACACCATGGCCATTGTAAAGCCAATCAAAAGCAGCTGTCCTGAGGACTGCTGATGTCAATAAACTTCTAATCACATAGTATGGAGAACTGTATTTAGTAAGCGATAAAGTAACGCACAAGCTTCAAGAAACTAAAGCACATGATTCACAATAGCCCAACATAGAAAAGTATTACTAAGATGGGCACATAGTCTCAAATGAAAAACACCATTCAGTAAGTTGCAATGGGATGTGGCCATAGAAAAGAAGGGGGAAGGGGAAGCTGAAACTCTGGATTGCTCCCACAAGATAACTGACGGGCTGAGAAGTTTTAACCTTTCCCCCTTACTACTGAACAAGCTTCCCTCCCTTAAGATTTTCCCAGACTTCAATCACTTTGCAAATGTTCAGGGTCACACTCCCCAGATTTAAGATGTAGAGATTCAGTTGTTCTTCCTTCACACCAAATCCTTGAAAAGACCCGAAAGTTCTGCCTGTCCTCAGTACCCTACTTTAGATGCAGGAAGCAAGGCTCCTTCCTGTCCACCCTCACTTCAACCTGCAGCACCTCAGCTGCTTCCCTATCACATCCCAGGCACTGGCTCCCTGTGTCTAGTCTCCTTTGAGGGACTCTAGTTCTAAGCTCTTCCACAGGGTCCCAGGAGTCCTCCTCAGCTCCTAGTTATGATGAGATCTGGGATGCTTTTGTCTGTAACCTCAGTTTGTAAAATCTCACTTGTGTTTGGGTACCCATGTATGTAACATCAGTTTGTAACAAGCCTTTTCAATTAATTTGCAAAAGTCACACTTTCCCCCTGCCATAAAGGCATTAACTCTGCCTCTCCCCTGCCCATAGCCTAAAAGTCTTTTCCATGAGGTACCAGCCTGTCTAGATAGTTTCGCATGAATACATCACCCAAGTATTTTTAGAGAAATTCTTAGCTCCTTTGTTCTTACTGGCCAGCTCCACCCAGACACCTTGAGCAACATTATCAAATAGATAACTCCTTCCTAAGATGGTACCTCCTGAATCCCTAATCAGTCTAGCTTTCAAACTTGCCACCTCCTGAAACAATCAAGCCTATCCCCACAACAGCCATAATGGACCTAGGTCATTCATCCTTGACCAAAAGTTACGTAGTGTCATGTCAAGGCAAAAACCACACCTCCCCCTTTTCCCTCTCTTGCTTTCTCCCAGTGAATTATAGGAAAAAAGTCTTCCCAGTTGATTTAAAAAGTCCATGTCCCTTTAAGCACTGATCACTCCTAAACGACCTAACTCCACCCTTGCCCACCTAGTTAGCATAATCAACATTTCATTGACAGTTTCATGGCTTTAAAAACTGTATCTCTAGCCCCTCCACTTTGTAGGCTTTCTCTAACACTCTCCTGCCCTCTGCAAAGCGTAATATTAAACTTTATAACCCTGCACTTTTCAGGCTACATTTAACCTTCTCCTGGCTGCTAAAATGCATAACATACAACTATGTAACTCTGCCTTAGATCCCTGTCAGCTTGCCCGTCCCCAGACCCACCCCCTCCTGCCTCAGTGTAAAAATAAACTTTTAAAACTCTGCCAAAAGATAGCTGAGTCCAGTAATTCGTTTCGGATGATGAACCCTCAACAATTACAATAGAAATCCACCCTCTCTCCCTTTCTTCAGTTAGACCCCAGGACACAATCCTCCTCCTTTTCTAGACTCAGTATACCCTGGAGTCACAGCAGAGTCCCTGAGCTGCTTGCCATGAGCTGGGTTAGAATGTCTTCCACCCTACCTCAGGGCCACTTTCCCAGGCCTCCAGCTCCCCTGCCTCCTTCTTCTTTCAGAGCCCTCAGGCTCACAGCAAAACTGAGTCCTGCTTAGCTTCAGAATGGAAATTGTTCAGAAATGCGGGTCAGTGGCCTTATCCCATTTCTGCTTATTTAAATTAGAGCCGGGCTCCTGGAAAGTCAGGTTCCAGGAGCAAAATTGGGATGTTTGACCTTCTAAGGCAAGATCAACCCTTAATATAAAATACACTTAAAATTTAGTGTTTCAGGCGACATGTTTACAAACTGCAAGAATGAGAACTCATTGTAACTGGATCAGAATTACCCTGTTGTTCCCTCTGAATGCATTCAGTCTCCAGGGTCAGAGGGAGGAAACACAGATAGATAGACCCAAAAGAAAAGCACCAAAGAACAATCCATGGCCCCTGCAAGATTCAGAGGTCTTGTCTGCAATCTCTGTGGGCAGAGACCATAGCAGGTGGGTGGAGGCTGGAGAGCCTCCCCCACCCAACTCTAGGAGTGGCTGTGGATTTTTCTTCTTCCAGTGGCTCTAACTCCAACTTCATATCCCTGCCCCTTGTACAGGCCCTAGATAGGTCACTACTTGGGTCTAGTTTTGGAGGATAACCCCCCCCCCCCCCGCCAGCACACCCAGGTTTTTCCCCAAACAATTCTAGGAAGGGGGAGGAGGAATTTTTTTTTTATCCCCAAACTGTATTATGACCTAAAACAGGTTGCAACTCAGGAACAATGAGACCCCTTGGCACCTACTCCAGTTCATAAGGCATTCAGTGTTGGGGAAGTCTGCTGCTTTGGTACAATCTGCTATTTGTCACATTGCAAATGTAGAAGATGGTTAAGGCCTCCCTAGAACTTGTCTTTATGAGTTGTCATATCATGTCACCCCCTTCTCTCTGTACCTGTTAGCCCTCGGGGGTCAGAGACTGGGGAATGAGTGAGAGCCAACCCCTCTTCTGCTGACCTGGGCCTATCCAAATGGCCTTTTATCTGATTGCAAAAGTTATCAATCCAAGTTGGTTCCACCTTGAACCCCTTGCTAATTTGCAGTGATAACAGCCACAATATGTTGCCACCTAGACATGTTATCAGAAAGTAATGAGAAACTATCAGAATGAGTGTAGACACAACAGCCACTTTATCCATTTCTCCCTCTGACCCTGTAGACTGAATGCACTCAGAGGGAACAACAGTATAATTCTGATCCACTTACTTTGAATTCTTATTCTTCCAGCTCCTAAAAACATCACCTGAAACAATAATTGTAAATGTATTTCGCATTAAGGACTGCTCTGGCCTGAGAAGGTCAAACATCTGGATTATCCTCCTGAGACCTGAGTTTACAGGAGTCTCTTTCTAATTTAAATTGGGAGAAATTAACCCCACTGATTGCATTTCTATACAACCTCCATTATGAAGTTAAGCAGGACTCATTTTCCCTATAAATCTCTTCCTTGCCTGGGAATTTCCATGTTGCCTCTTCCTTCCTCTCCTCCTGCCACCTCCTAAAGTCCCTAATCTTTCCTCCAATAAGGAATCAGGTGTTAGTGATGGGGAGGAGGAGCTATCAGAGCTGGCCAGCGTGGTGGGTGGTGGTCCTGGTGCAATCAGAGACCTGGGGTGGAGTTTGGGGCCTGGAAGGAGTTTAGGGTAGAAGAGGGCTCATCCCAGTGGCCAAGGCATTCCTGGTCAGGGATGGCAGGGGTTGGGGAGGAGACACAGGCAGGGTCTGGAGCTCCTGGGCCTGGGTGTGATTGGAGGAAAGGGCCCAACTTGTGGCATCAAAGACTGGGGAGAGGGTGGGAGGACCCTCCCAGAGGAGGCTGGTGGGAAAAGGACCTTGCGCTGAGATTGTACAATCATCTTCCTTTCCTTCTAGCCCAGATCCCTCTGCCTTCTTCCCTGCATCTGAGATCCCTCTGTTTTCTGCAAGCAGCTGTGGGTGGAAGAGCCAGGCAGGTGTGAGCTGGACCCCCATCCTCACCCACAGCTCTGGACTTCTGCTGCTCTAGCCCTTGGGTCTCCTCCTCCTCATCTGACCAAGAGGTGAGTGTCCTCTGGATTTAGCAGGGACCATGCCACCCTCCCAGGCCTGGCTATTGAATGAGCTTCCTTCTTTCGAGATTCCCAATTGCTTTCCAGACTTCCAGAGACACCCTCCTCAGTTTTGTCACTGAGTCGACCTTTTCCAAAATCCGTCAGTCTTTTCTTCCTGCCCCTAGCTTTTGGTTACAAACTCAGTTCTTCCTTCAGACCCATCCCCCTGTAAGTTCCCAGAAGTCTTGCATACCGTAAGCACTCCACTTTGGATGCAGGAACCAAAGCTCCTGCCTGGCCCCCCTAACCTGGACCCCTGGGCTGCTTCCCTGTCAGATCTCAGGCTCTAGCTCCTTTGGTCTGGTCCTCGTTGAGCTATTCCAGGCCTAAGCTCTTCCAGAGGTTCCCAGGAGTCCTCCCTAGCTCAGAGTTAGACCACCGGACACAGTCCTGTACCTTTCCCAGGCTCAGTGTCCCCCTGGAACCCTTCTCTCCCTGCAGTGTCCGTGACTTCCGTGGCATGAGCAGGCTTATAATGTCTCACCCACCTCACCATCCTTACTCCCCTCTTTCAGGCCTTCTGGTCACCAGCCCCCTCTTCCATCAGAGCCCTCAGGGCCCCTTGCTAGGGGCCTGAATCCTAGACTGGGTTTGGTCTCCCAGCCTCAAGCTTCCCTTGGTCATTCCCTGGTGGCTACATCCCAGAGCCCTCTTCATCTCAACCTTCCTAAGCTTCCCTCCTCCCTGGATCAAGCAGTTGTGTAGATAATGTATCTGTGTGTTTTTTGGGTAGAGGGGAGGCAGGGAGGGCAGAGGACCAACTGAGGGGAGAGCTCTGAGTCAGGAGCCATTGAGGCTCTGCCTGGTCTTTTTGGAAGTGGGATGACAAGCCCCTTCTGCGTTTTGGTTCTCTGAAGAAGGCCCCAAGGGCATGGCATGACCCTTTGTTAATTCCTTTGGACACCTGCCTTCTGAACTGGAGGAAAAGGGTAAGACTCTTTCCCTCTGGGATCCTTCTCCCTCCCCAGCTCAGCCAACAGAGAACTGAGGCCTGGCCCAAGCAGGGAGCCTGGAGCCAGGGGGAATGGCCCCAGGGAACTGCAGACCCCCAGCCCATGTGAGTGCCCTCTGTCTTCAGACTGGACCAACATCAGCCAAGGAGGCCATTTCCAGAGACCATCCCTACTGGCCCATATCAATCACTGCCCTATTGTGGGCTTTTGTAAAGGTTTCCCTCTGATCCCTGAAGCACCAGGATGACCACTTCACTCATTCCTCTGTCCTGTAGGGGTCTTCTCTCTACTCCCTTTATCCATGCATTGCACCCCTCCCCCACATGTATACAACTCCTCCCCCCTCCCCTTTGCCCCTTTGGCCAAGCCCTCCCAGCCAGACCTTGAAGGCAGGATGCTCTGCTGGTCCTCCAGGGTCTGAGCTGCACCAACAGTTTATCTGTCTGGTGCAAACTGACCCCACCTGTCTTGTTGCTGGTTTAATTCTCAAAGGCACATTGAGAGGGCAGTGAGGGTTGAAAGGAGCAAATGGTATGACCTGAGTTAGGGGGCAGGGTTCATGTCTTCAGCATACCTTTTTCCAGTGTTTCTCGAAAATATTACTACACAAGAAAACAGATTGAGTCAGCTTCTGGGTCACACTCACAGGTTCAATGACCCTTAGCAGAGTTGTTTGTACCAGGCCAAAGAAAGGAGTTCCTTCCTTAGCTATTACTACATTAGCATTTGTGAAGGGCCTTCCCTTGTTAGAGAGCATATAGGGCAAGGGCTGAGTTTGGGGAACTGTTCACAGTCCTTGGAGTTTTCTTTTCCAGTGGGGAAAGGGGGGTACAGAAGGAGACCCTCAGTTCTTGTCAAGGAGACACCATGCTCAAAGGGAAAGACACAATGGAGAGATTTCTTTTCTCCCCAAAATCAAATTTTGACCTTCCCAATGGTCCTATATGGGAGATGTTTTTCTTATCTTTATTTCACAGTTTAGGAAACTGAAGGCAAAGGGAGTTTCAGTGACTTACCAGGGTCACACAACTAATAAGTATCTGAGGGTGGATTTGAACTCAGCCCTTCATGATCTTTTACCATTTCCTAGGTCCCCCAGCATTGTCCTGCTGTGCTCATCTTCCCACAACCCTTCCAGCATCGACTACTGTCATTTTTTCTCATTTTTCTCATTTTTGCAGAGTATGAGGGGAAGCTTCAGTGTTGTTTAGATTTGCTTGTATTAGTGGTTTGCAGCATTTTTTTCCTGTGGTTGGGAATACTTGGTAGTTCTTCTGAGGATTCTCTGTTCATGTCTTTTAACCATTTATCTATTGGGGAATAGCTCTTTGTTGGTGCCTTTTAGTTATTCAAGTCAGGTCTGACTCTTGGTGATACACCTTGGGATTTTCTTGGCGCAGATATTAGAGTGGTTTGCCATTTCCTTCCCCAGGAACTGATGCAGAAAGTTTTAAGTGACCTCCCCAGAGTCACAGGGGTAGTAAGTGTCTTAGGTTGACTTGGTGCTCTATCTACTGGCAACCTAGCTGCCATTGGCCATTGAGCCAAATAACATTTCATTTTTCCCCAATGACATATAAAACCTTCATGACATTTATTTTTCCACCTCAAATTTGAATTTCCAGTTCTCCACCTGTCTCCTTCCTCTTGCCTCTTTCATAGTGTGTAAGCAGTCAGAAAGAGAAGACATTTTCTATCATGTAAAGTATTTCCCTATTATTCATTTTGTGAAGAAAAAACCAAGTGGAACCAAAAAGAAAGTGAAAAATAGCAGGCTTTAAGTCAGTGTTTATTCTCAGTTCTTTCTAGGAACAGGGATAGCATTTTTCATCCTCAGTCCTCTGACACAGTCTTAGATCATGGTACTATGAATATAACTAAGTTATTCACTATGATTGAAATTATCATGTTGCTGTTACTATGTATAATGTTCTCCTTGTTCTGCTCACTGCACTCTGCATCAGTTTTTTATGTCTTGGTGTGTCTCAAGTCATCCTGTTTTCATTTCTTATAGCACAATCTCATTCCATTGCAATCCCATACCCCAGTTGTAAAGACATCCCCATTAGTGGCATCTCCTCAATTTCCAATTCTTTGGCACTTCAAAAAGAGCTATTCTGAATACTCTTCTATAAATTACTCCTTTTCCCTTTAAAAAATATATTTGGGATACTGACCTAGTTGGGTTATTGTTAGGTAAAAGAGCATGCAGTTTTATAGTCCTTTCAGTATACTTGTAAATACCTCTCCTGAATTGTTGGATCAGTTCACAACTCCACCAAGAGTGTATTAGTGTCCCAGTTTTCCTCCTTCCCTCCTATATTTATCATTTTCCTCCCCTGATTTATTATTCAATTTGATAGGTGTGATGTGGTACCTCATAGTTGTTTCAGTTTGTATTTCTCCAATCAAGACGAATTTAGAACAATTTTGTTTTGTATTATAACACGCTTTGATTTTTTTTCACCTTGAACCTACCTGTTCCTGTCCTTTGACCATTTATCAGTTGGATCTTGTAGTCTTAGAACTCTGAGTCAGTTCTCCATATACTTGAGAAATGAGACCTTTATCAGAGATCTTGCTATACTTTTTTTCAGTTGTCTGCCTTCCTTCTAATCATGGTTGCATTGATTTTGTTTCTGCAAAAAAACTTTTTACTTTAATTTAATACAATCAAAATGATCCATTTTATATATAGTAATGAATCCTATCCCTTTTTTGGTGGTATGTTCTTTCCTTATCCATAGATCTTACAGGTAAACTATTGCATGGTCCCTCAATTTGTTTATGGTACCACCTGTTATGTCTAAATCATGTACCCACTTTGACCTTAGCAGATGTTGTTAGATGTAGGTCTATACCTAGTTTTTGCCATACTATATTCTAGTTTTCCTATCTTTTTTGTCCAGAAATCTTAGGGACTGATGTAGCCCTGAATGCATAGATGATTTAGGAAGAATTGTCATTTCATTTTGTTGACTTAACCCACCCATGATCAATTCATAACTTACCACTTGTTTCGATCTGAATTCATTTGTCAGAAAATGTTTGGTACTTGTATTTTTATAATTCCTGGGTTTATCATAGAAGATAGACTCCCAGGTATTTTCTGTTGTCCACAGTTACTTCAAGTGGAATTTCTCCTTCTGTCTTGTGCTGCTGGCATTTTTTGGTAATATATAGAAATGTTAATGATTTATATGGGCTGATTTTATATCTTATAACTTGGCTAAAATTGTCAGTTATTTTAAGGAGCTCTACCTTGATTCTCTAGGATTCTCTAAGTATAGGATCATATCTCCAGAGAGTGAGAGGTTTGTTTTCTCCTTGCTTATTCTAATTGCTTCTATTTCTCTTACTTTCCTTCTCATTGCTCCAACTAGCCTTTCTAATACAATAGTGTCTAATAGTGGTGATACTGGGCAACCTTGCTCCACCCCTGATCTGCTTGGGAAGTTTTCTAAGTTATTCACATTACAGATAATGCTCGTTGACAATTTTATATAGGTCTTATTTATTGTTATATAAAACGTTCTATATTTTCCTTTGCTCTCTAGTGCTTGTAAGAGAAATGGGTTTTGGATTTTGTCAATGACTTGTTCTGCATCTGTTGAGATAATCATGTGATTTTGGGGTTATGTCATTGATGTGTGGTCACTTTTGCTGATATTTTCCCTAATACTGAAACAATCCTGCATTTCTGGTATGTCACCTGGTCATAAGTGTACAGTTCTTGTGATTTTTGTTGCTATTATTTCCTTGCTCTAATTGTGTTTAAAAATGTTCTACCGTACTCAGCACAGCAGCAGCCCTTCTTTCTCCACAGTGTTCAGCTACGACCCCCGACTCCCCAGCAACCATGTCGAAGGGACCCGCAGTTGTCATTGATCTTGGCACCACTTACTCATGTGTGGGAGTCTTCCAACATGGGGAAAGTGGAGATCATTGCTAATGACCAAGGAAACAGGACTACCCCAAGCTATGTTGCCTTCACTGGCACAGAACGTTTAATTGGTGATGCTGCAAAAAATCAAGTTGCAATGAACCCCACCAACACAGTTTTTTATGCCAAATGTCTGATTGGTTGCAGATTTGATGATGCAGTTGTACAGTCAGACATGAAGCATTGGCCTTTTATCGTGGTCAATGACGCAGGGAGGCCTAAGGTCCAAGTGGAGTACAAAGGGGAGAACAAAAGTTTCTATCCAGAGGAAGTATCTTCTATGGTCTTGACCAAGTTGAAAGAAATTGCTGAAGCTTACCTTGGGAAGACTGTCACAAATGCTGTGGTCACAGTACCAGCCTATTTCAGTGATTCCCAATGTCAGGCCACTAAAGATTCTGGAACCATAGGTGGTCTCAACGTGCTCCAAATCATCAATGAGCCAACTGCTGTTGCTATTGCTTATGGCTTGGACAAAAAGGTTGGTCCTGAGAGAAATGTGTTGATCTTCGACCTTGGAGGTGGTACTTTTGATGTCTCCATTCTTACTATTGAAGATGGTGTCTTTGAGGTCAAGTGCACAGCTGGGGATACCCACTTGGGTGGGGAGGACTTTGACAACCGAATGGTCAACCATTTCCTTGCCGAGTTCAAGCGAAAGCACAAGAAGGACATCAGTGAGAACAAGAGGGCTGTTTGTCGTCTTCGCATAGCTTATGAACGTGCAAAGTGTACCCTCTCTTCCAGTACCCAGGCCAGTATTGAGATTGACTCCCTTTATGAAGGTATCGACTTCTATACATCAATCACCCGGGCCCGTTTCAAAGAGCTGAATGCTGATCCCTTCCGTGGCGCCCTGGACCGTATGGAGAAGGCCTTAAGAGATGCCAAGCTAGATAAGTCTCATATTCATTACATTATCCTGGTGGGTGGTTCTACTCGAATCCCCAAAATCCCGAAGCTTCTGCAAGACTTCTTCAATGGCAAGGAGCTTAACAAGAGTATCAATCCTGATGAGGCTGTTGCTTATGGTGCAGCTGTCCAGGCTGCCATTTTGTCTGGAGATAAATCTGAGAATGTGCAGGACTTGCTGTTGTTGGATGTCACTCCGCTTTCCCTTGAAATTGAAACTGCTGGTGGAGTTATGACCGTTCTGATTAAACGTAATACCACCATCCCCACCAAGCAGACACAGACCTTTACCACCTATTCAGACAACCAGCCTGGTGTGCTTATTCAGGTTTATGAAGGTGAGAGAGCAATGACAAAGGATAACAACCTGCTTGGCAAATTTGACCTCACAGGAATCCCCCAGCACCCAGGGGTGTTCCTCAGATTGAAGTAACATTTGACATTGATGCAAATGGCATCCTCAATGTTTCTGCTGTGGACAAGAGCACAGGCAAAGAGAACAAGATTACGATCACAAGTGATAAAAGATGTCTGAGCAACGAAGACATTGAGTGTATGGTCAAGGAAGCTGAGAAATACAAGGCTGAGGATGAAAAGCATAGAGACAAGGTGTCTTCCAAGAATTCTCTTGAATCTTATGCTTTCAACATGAAAGCAACTGTAGAGGATGAGAAACTGCAAGGCAAAATTGGTGATGAAGACAAACAGAAGATCCTTGACAAATGTAATGAAATAATCAACTGGCTGGATAAGAACCAGACTGCTGAGAAGGAAGAATTTGAGCATCAGCAGAAAGAACTGGAGAAGGTCTGCAACCCCATCATCACTAAGCTG
>CM053582.1:71155116-71173783 GCA_028627135.1 Pseudochirops cupreus
TTGGCTGAAAGAAGGCTTGGGTCAAATTCACTGGAGCAGGACCTGCGTGTGTCTACTCCCAGGTCCCAGCACCCCTAAACTTGAAAAGTCCACAAACCTAAGTTAGTAGGAGTGTATTAACAAAACAGACTGCATTTGGTGAACCAACTTCCATTCTGAAGCTAAGCAGGACTCAGTTTTGCTGTGACTCATTTGCTTTTCTGGAAATTTCCAGTTTGCCTCTTACTTTCTCTCTCTCCCAACTCCTGAAGTCCCACATCTTTCTTTCCTCAAGGAAGAAACCAGATGATGGAAGGATGGGAGGGGAGGAGTCCTGAGAAATGCCCAGTGTGGTGGTTGGTGGCCCACATACACTCAGAGTCCTGTGGTGGAGTTTGGTGGCCTGAGAGGGGTCTTGCCCAGGAGAGGGTTCATCCCGCTGGCCAAGGCATTCCAGGTGAGGGAGGGTAGGGATTGAGGAGGAGAGGCAGGCAGAGTCCTGAGCTCCTGGACCTGTGGGTGATTGGAGGAAAGGGCCCACCCTAGGGGCTCAAGGGCTGGGCAGAGGGTGGGAGGATCCTTCCAGAGGGCGATGGCTGAAAACTGGACCTTGGGCTGAGATTGCTCTGCCTTCTTCCCTTAAAAGTGAAGCCTTCCACCCCCAGAATTAAGACCTCACTGCCTTCTTCCCTCAGAGCTGAAATCTCTCTGCCTTCTCTTGTACCTGAGTTCTCTGCCTTCCTGACACCAGTTTTGTGTGTTAAGGTCCAAGGAAGGTTTGAGCCAATCCCCTCATTGACCTGCTGGCTTTTTGCTAGCTGTTCCTACCATTAGATCTCATCTTCCTTTTCTGACCTTGGGGTGAGTGCCCTCCAGGTCTACTTGGAGCACTCTCTTCCCCTGAAGCATGGATACAAGAGAAGTTTCCTTAGGTTAACTCTTTTCCAGACTCACAATTACTTTCCAAAATATTCAGGGTTGCCCTACCCAGATTGTAGATTGAGTCACTGTTTCCCAAAATTCAAACATTAGCCATATGGACCCAGGAATCCTGTCCCCCTGCCCCCAGCTTTTGGTCAGAGATTTAGTTGTTCTGCCTTCAGACCAAGCCCCCTGTAAGGACCTGAAAATTCTGCTTGCCCTGAGGACCCCACTTTGGATGCAGAAACTAAAGCTCCTGTCTGGGCCCCCTTGTCTAGACCAACTACCCCCAGGATGTTTCCCTATCATATTTCAGGCAATGACTCCCTGTGTCTGGTCTCCCTTGAGAGATTCCAGGTCTAACCTCTTTCAGCAGGTCCCAGTAGTCCTCCCCAGCTTCTAGTTAGACTCCAGAACATAGTCTTCCTACTTTCCTAAGCTCAGTTTCTCCCTGGAGCCCTTCCATCACTGCAGTATCCCTAAACTCTCTGCCTTGAGCTGGGTAGAATGTCTTCCTCCCAACCCCTACCTGAGCTCCCTTACCTCAGGCCTCCTGCTCCACTTTCCCCTCCTTTTTCACAGACCTCAGGGCCCCTGGCAGGGGGCTGAATCTTAGACTGGATTTGGTCTCCCCACCTCAGGCTTTCCCTGGTCATTCCTCCTTGCTCCATCCCAGAGCCCTCCCCATCCCCACCTTCCTAAGGTTCCTTGCTCCCTAAATCCAGCAGTCCGTCTGTTGTCTACATGATGTGTCAGTGTGTTAGAAAAGGGAGAGGGGAGGCAGGGAGGGCAGAGGACCGACTGGGGGGAGAACTCTGAGTCAGGAGCCATTGAGACTCTGACTGGTCTCATCCCATCTGGGATCCCGACCCCCTTCCCCCTCTTGGGTCTTTGAAGAAGAAGGGGAGAGGGGAAAGGGACCAAAGAGGAGCAGCAGGAGAGTGAGGGACCATCTTCTTCATCAAGCCCTACCATACTGGTGCATTGGAGTCTCTGCCCAGAGTGTACAGTCCTATCCTTTGCAACTCCTTCTAGCCCACTCTCCTAAAGGGAAAGACTCTTCCCCTCTGGGATCCTTCTCCTTCCCCAGCTTAGTCTTCAGAGGAGGAAGACCTGGCCCAGCAGGGAGCCTGGCCCCTGGGAACTGCTGACCCCCAGCCCAGGTGATTGCCCCCTGTCCTCAGACTTGACCAACATTAGCTGAAGACAAAGAGGCCATTTCCTTAGACAAAGAGGGAATGTTTATGAGGCTGGCAATCCCCTACCTAAGGATTTTTTTCTTTACAAAAATGGCAGGAAAATTGAAAAGACTAGTAACAACACTGCCCTGCTGTCTGCTGTACTTGGAATTGATTGAGGGCACTTTGGATCCAGAAGCACTAATGACCCTTCCCCTCCCTAGCCCCACTTGCTGTCCTACTTTGTGCTTTTTAAAAGTGTGAGGGATAATTTATAGTGAAGTTTCCCCATTCTGAAAAATCAAATCAGTATTCACTAGGCCTAAGGTCAAGTCACCTGACCTTCAAGCATTAGAGCAATAAAGACCCTCCCCCAGAGCCAACACAGCAGAAGATATGCCAAATAAGGTTAAGACTGTTTTTATTGGACACCCACGTGTTTCCGGGTCCTTTGTTTCAGAGAGATTCCCGTGTTTGGGTTGTGGGACAGCACCCCTACCAATGAGAGTGAAGACTAGTTGGGGGGGCTGGGTTTCTGCCATAGAGGATTATATAATCATGGGCTGCCTTCTACCTGGAGCTCTCTCCCTGCAGAGGCCATGTTGGGCAACAGGGCGTAGGGTCCTTTCTCATGAGAAAGAATAAAGACTTTTTCTGACCTTAGATTCAGACTCAGAACAATTTCATCTCACACAAAAGGTTTCCCTCATGATACCTGAGGCACAAGGATGACCACTCCACTCATTCCTCTGTCCTGTAGGGGTCTTCTCTGTCCTTTGGGTATCCATGCCCAGTTCTATAAAACTTCTCCCCTCTCCCCTTTGCCCCTTTGGCTAAGCTCTCCCTGCCAGACCTTGAAGGGAGGATGCGCTGCTGGTCCTCCAGGGTCAGAGCTTCACCACCCCTTTATGTGTCTGCTGCACACTGACCAATTTTGTCCTGTAGCTGGTTTAACTCTCAAGGGCACAGTGAGAGGGCAGTGAGGGGTGAAAGGAGCAAATACTATGAGGTGGGACTGGGGGGTAGGGTCCCAGCCTCCTATGTACCCCTATGTATTCCAGTCCAGGGTTTCTGGAAATAACAGCAACTCAAGGAAACAGGTTAAGTCGGCTTCTGTGTCACATTCCTAGGTTGCCAGGCCCTTAGCAGAGCTGTTTGATCCAGACCAAAGAAAAGAGAGCCTACTTTAGGTGTTAGTTTATTAGCATTTGTGAAAGGCCTTCCCTAGTTAGAGAGGATATAGGGCAAGGGCTGAGTTTGAGGAACCATTTGATGCGCTGGGATTTTTTTTTTTTGCCTTGGGGGAAAGGGAGGTACTCAGTCTTAGAGAAACAACAGTCTTAAAGGAAAAGACACAATGGAGAGACTTATTTGCCTTCAAAAATTCACTTTTTTTTGTTTTCCTTTTTGGAGTGAAGAAGGCAGGACAATTAGGGTTAAGTGACTTGCCCAAGGTCACACTGCTAGTAAGTATGAAGTGACTGAAGCTGGATTTGAACTCAGGTCCTCCTGACTCCAGGGCTGGTGTTCTATTCACTGTATCACTGACCCGCCTCCAAATTCCACTTTTGACCTTGTTTACACAACCCTATTTTGAAGATATTCTTTTTATCTCTATTTCATAGCTCAGGAAACTGAGATAAAAAGGTTCAATGACTTAACAGGGTCACATAACCAGGAAATATCTGATACGGAATTTGAACTCAGATCTACATGATCTTCTCACATTTTTTCACTCCCTGAACATTGTCTTGGTGTGCCCATTTGCCCACAATTCCCCCAACACTGACAACTGCTATTTTTTGGTCATTTTTTTTTCACTTTTTAGACTATGAGCTGAAGCCTCAGTGTTGTTTTCGTTCACTTGTTTCAGTGGTTTGGGGCATTTTTTCCTGTGCTTGCGAATACTTGGCAGTTTTCTCTTGAGAATTCTTTGTTCATATCCTTTGACCATTTATCTATTGGGGAATGGCTATTTGTTGTTGTTTTTGAGTTATTTCAGTCACGTCTGACTCTTTGGGACACTCATTGGGGTTTTCTTGGGAAAGACACTGGAGCAGTTGGCCATTTCCTTTCCCAGGAAAGAAGGCAAACAAGTTTAGGTGACCTCCCCAGGGTCACATTGCCAGTAAGTGTCTGAGGTTGAATAGAACTCAGGTCCTCTTCATTCTTGACTTGATGCTCTATCTACTAGCAACCCAGCTGCTATTGGCAATTGAGCTCATTAAAAATATTTCATTTTTCCCCAATGACATGAAAGAACATTTTAATGTTGAGTTTTTCCCTTAAATTTTGAGTTTCCGGTTCTCAACTTCCATCCTGGCTCATAAACCTGCCACAGTGAAGAAGCAATCAGAAATAGGTTGGACTTATACAATTATGTAAAGCATTTCCATATTAGTCACTTTGTGTGGGACAGGGGAACTTGAACCAAAAAGAAAGTGAAAAACAGTACACTTTAGGTCTTTTTTCATAATCAACTAGTTCTTTCTATGGAGGGGGATAGCATTTTTTATCATGAATCTTTGGGATTGTCTTAGATCATGGTACTTGAGAATATTTAAGTTATTCACTGTTATTCAGAATTGTCATATTGCAGTTACTGTGTACAATGTTCTCCTGGTTCTGCTCACATCACTCTGCATCCATTTTTGTAAGTCTTTCCAGGTGTCTCTGAAGTCACCCTGCTTGTCATTTCTTATAGCAATGTAGTATTCCATTACAATTATACACCATAACTTGTAAAGGCCTTCCCCCACTAATGGGCATCTCCTCAATTTCCAATTTTTTGCCACCATAAATTTCCATTTTTAGAAATTGATCCTTTCCTCTTAAAAAAAAATCTTTGGGATACTGATTTAACTTGGTTATTGTTGGCTGAAAGGTATGCACAGTGTTTTGACCCTTTTAGTGTACTTCCAAATGCCTCTCCAGAATTGTTGGATCCCTTCACAACTCTACCAACAGTGTATTAGTGTCCCAGTTTTCTTACTTCCCTCCAATACTTATCATTTTCCTTTCTGATTTATTAACCAATTTAATAGGTGTGAAGTGGTACCTCAGAGTTGTTTTAATTTGTATTTCTCCAATTAATACAAATTTAGAGCATCTGTATGCCAGTATAAATAGTTCTGATTTTTTTTTCAATCAAGAACCAGCCTGTTCCTCTTCTTTGACAATTTATTAATTGAGTTCTCATTTGTGTTCTTATACATTTAACTCAGTTCTCTAAATAGTAGAGAAGTGAGACCTTTATCAGAGATTCTTGCTGTAATTTTTTTTCAATTCTCTGCTTTCCTTGTAATCTTGGCTGCATTGATTTGGTTTCTGTAAAAAAAGCCTTTTAATTTAATTTAATACAATGAAAATGATCCATTTTGTATCTGTAAAGACAAGCACCAGCAGCTTTCCAGAGGACTTCTTCTGTGAACAACTTTCAAGGTTCCGATTACATAGTATAGCAAACTCTCTATTCAATAACAAATCAGAGCAAAACATTCACAGAAAATTAAGGTACACCATTCACAATATTACACCTTAGCACTGAAAATCAAATACAGCATTCACCATGTCAGAACTGAACAAGTTATTACTAGTTTTCAGCAAAGTAGTAACATAGTTTTCAACAAAATACAATCATTTAGTAAGTCAATCATTCAATCATCCTTAAGGAGGCTTGCCTTCTTAAGGGACACAAAGTAAAAAAGTCAAAGTCACCCATGGCTATGCAATTAAATTACAATTTCATCAGTCACTACTCAGTATGCATGGATAGGTCTATTCATCTTGACTTGTGGCATATAGCTCCTACCTGAATCCACTGTCACCTGGCTTCAAAGGCAGACTTCTCCCAGTTGCTTGTCCAGCTCTCCATGCACTTCCTGCTCCACACTGGAGCTCACAGTGTGCAGTCCATCTCAAATCCTTTACAGTCTGTGTTCCTGGGAAGACAAGGCTGAATGAAGCCACAATACTATTCATCCACATTAACAAAGCCACAGCAAGATTTGTACAAAATATCAGCACTACGATCATGTTTCTGCAGTCTTCTGCAGCTCCAGGTGGCTCTTAGAAGTCCTTGGCAGCTCTGACTAGCCCTCAGAAATCCTGAGCACCTGGATTGACTCTCAGAAGGCTGCAGCAGCTTCAGCACCACAAGTTCTGTTCTCAAAATCAAAATCACTTGATCTAGCATCCACGTAGCTTGCTGCAAGAATTCTGTCTCAGTTCTCAATTCTCATTCTTTTTCTCAGTTCCTCTGAATTCTCAGTTCATTCTTCAGTCCAGCAGTAGCTACCCTACCTCCCATGATGCTTATCAGAAGAAGTTCTGACTGTTTAGCTTGTGTTTTTCCTTATACATGGTATAGCTGCTTCCTGTTCATGCCCTTTCTGTTACATCAGCAACAGGGGTCCATACCTCCTTTTTCTTTACAGAGGCTTAATTTGAAACTAGATGCTAAATATCTGTCAGCTTAGCAATACAATGGGATCTTCAAATTCCATTGCTATTACATTCTGGCCCTCCAGGATTCTTGGCCTTACATACTCAATGTTAATGGCCATGGATCCTGGAACAAATAGAGGCACTATACTTTGTAATCCTACTAACTGTGCCATAATGTAAAGCTACGGATGAGCAGCTTTCCAGGGGACTGCTGCTGTGAGCAGCTTTCAAGGTTCTGATTACATACTCTAGTGAGCTCTCTATTTATTCGATAACAAATCAGAGCAAAACATTCACAAAAAACAAAATACAGCATTCACTATGTCACAACTCAAGAACTTACCACTAAAATGGCCGCATAGTTTTTACCAAACTAGTCACATAGTTTTCAACAAAATTGAGTCAATCACTAAATCCTTAATTCCACCACAAAACAGAAAATTCAAAGTTCTCCACACTTAGGTAACAGTAAATCCTAATCTTATCAGTCAGTACACAGTTTCCAAGTAAAGTCTTCCTTCATCTTGATTTGAGGTTGGCTCTCAGCTTCCATGGTTCCTCTTCCATGGTCCCAGCTGCAACTGCCACCTGGGTTCAAAGGCTGGCACTCCCAGTTCCTTGCCCAGCTCCTTGTCCTATTCTTCATCCAGTTTCTTTTCCCTATTGAAGTTCAGTGTCTCGTCCAACTCAAGTTCTTAACAGTTTCTATTTCTGGGAAGATAAAGCTCAGCAGAGCCAAAATAATATCCATACACATTGCTGGCACCATCATCAATTAACTATCTGCCTTTGAAATCAACTCAGACCCGCAAACAAGGTCTGAGAACTCAACAGATATCATCAATATAGAAATCAACACAGACCCACCAACAAGGTCCAAGAGGTCAGCAAAAATCATCAGTAAAATCCCAGGACCTCCAAAATCCTGCTCTAGAATTCTGCAAACATACAACAAAAAAATCCTCTTTCAGGGCTTCCAGTAAGGTCCCAGGGCTTCTGTACATGGTATCACAAAAAAAACATCAACATGGACAGAACAGACAAACAGGGTGCTAGGATATGGGATACCACAAGTTTTCTCCTTCTTCACTCTTCCATCACAAGAGTCTTCTTCTCAGTTCTGCTGTCTCTTCACTGGGCATCTCCTGATATATGGTCATTAGCTCCTCCCCTTCCTGTTGCAGGAGTTCATGAGTTCTAGGGTTCACAAATTGTGGGGTTCACACATTCTGTTACTTAACAGACTTGATTCAAGGCTGAAAAGAAACTTAAAGGGAAACAAGGTGTTAATTCAATAGCTGAAACAAGGTGTGGACTATTTCTGTGCTTGCCATTACATTGTCTGGAATTACATTCTCTCTCTTATTTGGTGCTGCATTCTTCCCTTTTCCATAGATCTGACAGCTGACTATTGCATGCACCCTCAGTTTCTTTATGGTATCACCCTTTATGTCTAAGTCTTGCACCTGTTTTGACCTTATCTTAGCAGATTATATGAGATATTGGTCTATACGTAGTTTCTTCCATAATGTTTTCCAGTTTTCCTAATACTTTTTGTCCTAAAAGTATGAGCATTGGTGTAGCATTGAATATGTACATTAATTTAGGAAGAATTATGATTTTATTTTATTGGCTCAGCCTACCCATGAAAGGCTCAAATCTTTCCTCTTGGTTAGATCTGACTTTATTTCCCTGAAAATGTTTTGGAATTCCATTCTTATAGTTCCTGGTTTTGTCTTGGAAGGTAAACTCACAGGCATTTTGTATTGTCCACAGTTACCTTAAATGGAATTTTTCCTTCTGTCTATTGCTACTGGATTTTCTTGGCAATATATAGAAATATTGATATTTATTTTACTTCTTGCAGCTTTGCTAAAATTGTTAATCATTTCAATTACATTGGGTTTTTTCTTTGGCTTTTTTGTAGGGGAACAAGGCAGGGCAATTAGGGTTAAGTGACTTGCCCAAGGTCACATGGCTTGTGTTAAATGTCTGAGGCTGGATTTGAACTCAGGTCCTCCTGACTCCAGGGCTGCTGCTGTATTCACTGTACCACCCAGCTGTCCCATTTCAATGAGTTTTTGAGTTGACTCTCTAAGATTCCCTATGTATGCTATATCATCTTTGAAGAGTGATAGGTTTCTTTTCTCATTGCTTATTCTAAATCCTGCCATTTCTTTTGTTTTTGCTTATAAATATAGCTTGCATTTCTAGTATAATGGTACTTAAGGGTGGTGATACTGTGCAGCCTTGCTCCAGCCCTGATCTTATTGGGAAGCCTTCTAGCTTATCCCTATTATTGACAATCCTTGCTGACAGTTTTAGACAGGTATTACTTATTGTTTTATAAAAGTCTCCATTTTTGTCTCTCCTGTCTAGTGTTTCTAAGAGGAATTGGTTTTGTATTTGGTCAAAGGCTTTTTCTTCAACTTTGAGATAAAGATTTCTTTTGGTTTCATTATTTTTTGGTCAACTGTGCTGATATATTTTCTAATACTGAAGAAGTCCTCCATTCCTGGTATAAATCTCAACAGGTCATAATATACAATCCTTGTGATATTTATTATCCTAATTACCTTTCCAGTATTTTATTTAAAACTTTTCCATCAATATTCAAAGGAAATATGCCTGTACTTCCCTTCTCTGTTTTTATTCTACCTGGTTTGGGTCACAACAATATATTTGTTTGATAAAAGGAACATCTCTTTGTCCATTTTTCCAGATAGTTCATACCGTATTGGAAATGATTGTCCTTTAATGTTTGGCAAAATTGACTTGTGAATCCATATAGTCCTAGAGATCTGTTCTTTGGGAGTCCATTGATGACTCGTTTAATTTCATTTTAATGAGATTGGGCTATTTACTTATTTTATTTCCCATTCTGTTCTTCTGAGAAATTTAGACTTTTGTAAACATTCATCCACTTCAGTTTGATTGTCAGACGTACTAGCATATATTTGTACAAACTAAATCCTTATAATTGTTTTAATTTTCTCCTCATTCCTTTCATTTTTTATAGTAGTAGACAGGAGCAAGTGCTAGATATGGGGACAGGAAGACCTGACTTGGGATTCTTTTCCAGACACGTTTTAGCAGTGGGATCCTGGACAAGTCACTGAACCACTGAGCCTCTGTTTCCTCATCTGTAAAATGAAGTCCTCATGACCTTTAAACTCTCCCAGTGATAAATCTGATACTATAAAGGGTCATCGTTTGGCATGTGGGGGGATGGAACTCCCTGAAAATTGCCAAAAGGGGATAATCTTTCCAATATGGGGTCTTTCTTAGACCGTCTTTCAGTAAATAAGCATTTATCAAGGGACTGCTATGCTTCAGACCTTCTACTAAATACCATGGATATGAAGAGACACAAGGAATATCCCGAGCTCTCCTGGAGCTCACAGACAGGGGCAGACAACATGACAGCATCAGTGCAGAAACCTATTATGGAGCAGACAATGTGGAGCTCTTGAGAGAGGGAAGGCACAAAAGTGAAGGAGGATTGGAATAGCTCATTGTGGAAGGTGGGATCTAGTTGGGGATTTGGGGAAGCCAGGGCAAGCGTTCTAGGCAGAGGCATGATGAGGAATGCCCACAGTCAGAAAGAGGAGTGTCTGGTTCACAGAATAGAAAAAGAGTCCCATACCACTGGATTATAGCATATTCAAGGGGCACATTAGGTGAAAGAAGATAAGAGTAGGAGAAGGGTAGATGATAAAGGGGTAAGTGATTAATAAACCCAGAGAGGGTTTCATATTTGCTTTTTTTGCTAGGGAGCTCCAGGAGCCTGTTGAGAACATGGTGACATGGTCAGTCCTGAATATTAGGAAGATTAACTTGGACAAGCAGGTGGAGGAATGACTGGAATGAGGCTGGAGTGACCAGCAGGTTCTTGGACTGCTTCAGGTGTGAGGTGACTGTAGCCTGAAGCAAGAAAGTGGCAGTGTTGGGAGAGAAGGGGGTACATGGGAGGGATGTTATTAAGGTGGAATTACAGGAATTTGCAGCAGATAGAATATGGGGGTCAGGAGTGTGAGAGTCATTGAGGTGTGCATGAAACTTCATGTCTGAGCCTGTGCTATTGAAAGCAGAGATGGAAGATGGGAGGGTTGGGAGAAAGTGATAAGAGTTTAGCTTAGTGAACCAGGAGATGAATGCAGGGAGCGTCCAGGGAGGACTGGGACCTCTTCTGTGATGGCTGCTAAGCCCTTTTTGGGGCTGCTTTCCACCTCTAGTGTCCATCTCTTCCATCCAATTCTCACCTGTGGCTCCAAGAATCTGTAGCATGCCCTGCAACCACACCTTGGTAAACCTTTGCAGCAGATGGGTTCACCAAGGCTGAGTGTAACCAAGGGGTCTCAAAGCCATTGGGGATTTATTGGGAGTCTACCCCAAGCATGTGAAGACTTTCCCTGGTGGAATGGGGAAATGAGAATGGTTTGTGCCAATGGTCGTGAAGGCAGCTGCAGCAGACACTGTGGGATGCTGACACCTTGTTTGGACATTGAAGACATGAAGGTCTTTGTAAAGCCAATCACAAGCAGCTCTCCTGAGGACTGCTGCTGTGAATAAGCTTCTAATCACACAGTATAGTGAACAGTAATTATTAAGCAAGAAAGTAATGCACATGATTCAAGAAACTAAAGCACAACATTCCTAACAGCCCAACATAGCAACGAATGACTAAGATGGGCACATAGTCTCAAACAAAACACACCATTCAGTAAGTTACCATGGGATGTGGTGATAGTATAGAAGGAGGAAGGGAAAGCCGAAACTCTGGATTGCTCCTACAAGAAAACTGATGGGCTGAGAAGTTTTAACCTTTCCGACTTACTTCTGAACAAGCTTCCCTCCCATAATGTTTTCCTAGACTTCAATCACTTTACAAATGTTCAGGGTCACCCTCCCCAGATGTAAGATGTAGAGATTCAGTTGTTCTTCCTTCACAGCAAATCCTTGAAAAGACCCCAAAGTTCTCCCTGCCCTAAGGACCCCATTTTAGATGCAGGAACCAAAGCTCCTTTCTGTCCTCCCTCACTTGAACCCATAGGCCTTTGGCTGCTTCCCTGTCAGATCCCAGGCACTGGCTCCCTCTGGTCTCCCTTGAGGGACTCCAGGTCTAAGCTCTTCCACAGGGTGCCAGGAGTCTTTCTCAGCTCCTACTTAGACCGCAGGACACAATCTTCCTCCTTTGCTAGATTCAGTATCCCCCTGGAGTCACAGCAGAGTCCCTGAGCAGCTTTCCATGAGCTTGGTTAGAATGCCTTCCACCTTACCTGAGGGCCACTTCCCCAGGCCTTCTGCTCCCCTGCCTACTTCTTCTTTCAGAACCCTCAGGCTCACAGCAAAACTGAGTCCTTCTTAGCTTCAGATTCGAAATTGTTCAGAAATGCAGTTAGTGGCCTTATCACATTTCTCCTTATTTAAATTACAATGGGGTTCCTGGAAAACAAGGTCCCAGGAGCCATATTAGGATATTTGACCCTCTAAGGCCAGTTTAGCCCTTAATATAAAATACACTTAAAATTGAGTGTTTCAGGTGACATGTTTAAAAGCTGAAAGAATGAGAATTCATAGTAATTAGACCAGAATTACCCTGTTGTTCCCTCTGACTGCATTCAGTCTACAGGGTCAGAGGGAGAAAACACAGATAAGCAGACCCAAAAGAAAAGCACCAAAGAACAATCCATGGGACCTGCAAGATTCAGAATTCTTGTCTGCAATCTCTGTGGGCTGAGAACCTAGCAGCAGAGTGGAGGCTGGAGAGCCTCCCCACCCCACCTCCAGGAGTGGCTGTGGATTTTCCTTCTTCCAGGAGCTCTTCCTCTCCCCTCATAGCCCTGCCCCTTGTTCAGGACCCAGATAAGTCACTACTTGGGTCTAGCTTTGGAGGACACTCCCCCCCAACACAGCCAGATTTTTCCCCCAACATTTATAGGAAGGGGGAGGAGGAATTTTTTTTATCCCCCAAACTGTATTATGGCCTAAAACATGTTGGAACTCAGGACCAATGAGACCCCTTAGCACCTTTTCTAGTCCATAAGGCAGTCAGTGTAGGTGAAGTCTGCTGCTTTGGTACAATCTGCTATTTGTCACATTGCAAATGTAGAAGATGGTTAAGGCCTCCCTAGAACTTGTCTTTATGAGTTGTCATATCAAGTCACCACCCTCTCTCCGTACCTGTGAGCCCTCTGGTGTTAGTGACTAATGAGTGAGAGCCAACCCCTCTTTTGCTGACATGGGTCTATCCAAATGGCCTTTCATCTCATTCCAAAAGTTATCAATCCAAGTTGGTTCCACCTTGAATCCCTTGCTAATCTGCAGCGATAACAGCCTCAATATGTTGCACCTAGACATGTTATCAGAAAGTAATGAGAAACTATCAGAATTAGTGTAGACATAACAGCCACTTTATCCATTTCTCCCTCTGACCCTGTAGACTGAATGCACTCAGAGGGAACAACAGGGTAATTCTGATCCACTTACATTGAATTCTCATTCTTCCAGCTCCTAAACACATCACCTGAAACACTAAATTGTAAATGTATTTTACATTAAGGACTGATCTAGCCTGTGAAGGTCAAACATGGGGATTATCCTCCTGAGACCTGACTTTACAGGAGCCTCATTTTAATTTAAATTGGGAGAAATTAACCCCACTGATTGCATTTCTAAATAACCTCCATTCTGAAGCTAAGCAGGAGTCATTTTCTGCATAAATCTCTTCCTTGCCTGGAAATCTCCAGGTTGCCTCTTCCTTGTTCTCGTCCTCCCACCTCCTAAAGTCCCTAAACTTTCCTCCAATAAGGAATCAGATGGTAGTGATGGGGAGGTGGAGGTCTCAGAGCTGGCCAGCCTGGTGGGTGGTGGTCCAGGTGCAATCAGAGCCCTGGGGTGGAGTTTGGGGGCCTGGGAGGGGGCTAGGGTAGGAGAGGGCTCATCCCAGTGGCTAAGGCATTCCAGGAGAGGGAGGGCAGGGCTTGGGGAGGAGACACAGACAGGGTCATGAACTTCTGGGCCTGGGTGTGATTGGAGGAAAGGGCCCATCTTGTGGCATCAGACAATTGGCAGAGGGTGGGAGGACCCTCCCAGAGGACACTGGTGGGAAACAGGACCTTGGGCTGAGCTTGGCCTGCTTTCTTCCTTCCCTTCAAACCCAGATCCCTCTGCCTTCTCCCCTGTAGGTGAGATCCCTCTGCCTTCTGGAAGCAGCGATGGGTGCAAGTCCCAGGCACCTCTGAGCCGGACCCCCGTCCACACCCACACTTCTGGACTAATGCTGCTGTAGACCTTTGGTCTCCTCCTCCTCATCTAACCACGTGGTGAGTGTCCTCTGGGTTTAACAGGGACCATGCCGCCCTCCCAGGCCTGGCTATTGAATGAGCTTCCCTTTTTCTAGATTCCCAATTACTTTCCAGACTTCCAGAGACACCCTCCTCAGGTGTATTACTGAGTCGACCTTTCCAAAAATTCTTACCAGGGTCACAGGTACCCCACAATCTCGTCTCCCTAACCCCAACTTCTGCTTAGAGACTCAGTTCTTCTTTCAGACCTATCTCCCTTTAAGTAAGCAAACGCCTTGCCTACCCTGAGGACTCCACTTCGGATGCAGGAACCAAAGCTGCTGCCTGGCCCCCCTAACCTGGACCTGCAGACCCTGGGCTGCTTCCCTGTGAGATCTCAGGCTCTGGTTGCTTTGGTCTGGTCCTCTTTGAGGTATTCCAGGCCTAAGCTCTTACAGAGATTCCCAGGAGTCCTCCCTAGCTCAGAGTAAGACCACAGGACACAGGAGCCTGTTCCTTTCCCAGGCTCAGTGTTCCCCCGGAGCCCTCTCCCTGCCGAGTTCTTGAATTCCATCCCATGAGCAGGGTTAGAATGTCTTACCCACCCCACCATCCTTGCTCCCCTCTTTCAGGCCTTCTGGTCACTTGCCCCCTCTTCCATCAGAGCACTCAGGGCCCCTTGCTAGGGGCCTGAATCCCAGACTGGGTTTGGTCTCCCAGCCTCAAGCTTCCCCTAGTCATTCCCTGGTGGCTCTCTCCCAGATCCCTCCCCATCCCCACCTTCCTAAGCTTCCCTCCACCTTGGATCAAGCAGCTGTGTAGATAATGTGTCTGTGTGTTATTAGGGTAGAGGGGAGGCAGGGAGGGCAGAGGACCAACTGAGGGGAGAGCTCTGAGTCAGGAGCCATTGAGGCTCTGCCTGGTCTCTTCAGAAGTTGGATCACTAGCCCCTTCTGCCTTTTTTGTTCTCTGAAAAAGCCCCAAGGGCATGGACTAACCCTTTGTTTATTCCTTTGTAGACCTGCCTTCTGAAGGGGATGAAAAGGGTAAGACTGTTTCCCTCTGGTATCCTTCTCCCTCCCCAGCTCAGCCAACAGAGGACCCAGGCCTGGCCCAAGTAGGGAGCCTGGCGCCAGGGGGAATGGCCCCTGGGAGCTGCAGACCTCCAGCCCAGGTGAGCGTTCTCTGTCTTTAGACTGGACCAACATCAGGCAAAGAGGCTATTTCTACAGACAAAGAGGATTGTCTGTGAGACAGCAGAAGCGCAAACCATCCTGACTCCCCAGTCTCAATTACTGCCCTATTGTGGGCTTTTGTAAAGGTTTCCCTCTGATCCCCGAGGTGCAAGGAAGACCACTTCCCTCATTCCTCTGTCTTGTAGGGATCTTCTCTTTGCTCCCTCTATCCATGCATTGCACCCCTCACCCACATCTACAGAATTGCTACCCCCTCCCTTTTGCCCCTTTGGCCAAGGCCTCCCAGCCAGACCTTGAAGGCAGGATGCTCCTCTCGTCCTCCAGGGTCCAATCTGCACCAACAGTTTATCTGTGTGGTGCACAGTGACCCCTCCTGTCTTGTTGCTGGTTTAACTCTCAAAGGCACATTGAGAGGGCAGTAAGGGTTGAAAGGAGCAAATAGTATGACCTTAGTGGGGGGGCAGGATTCCTCTCTTCAGCATACCTTGTTTCATTGTTTCTTGAAAATATGGCAACACAAGAAAACAGATTAAGTCACCTTCTGGGTCACATTCATAGGTTCAATGACCCTTAGCAGAGTTGTTTGTACCAGGCCAAAGAAAGGAGTTCCTTCCTTAGCTATTACTACATTAGCATTTGTGAAGGGCTTTCCCTTGTTAGAGAGGATATAGGGCAAGGGCTGAGTTTGGGGAAGTGTTCAAAGTTCTGGGAGTTTTCTTTTCTAGTGGGGAAGGGGGGTACAGAAGGAGACCCTCAGTTCTTGTCAAGGAGATATCAGGCTCAAAGGGAAAGACACAATGGAGTGATTTATTTTCTCCAGAAAATCCAATTTTGACCTTCTTCCCAACAGTCCTATATGGGAGGTGTTTTTCTTGTCTTTATTTCATAGTTTAGGAAACTGAAAGGAAAGTGAGTTTCAGTGCCTTACCAGGGTCACACAACTAATAAGTATCTGAGACTAGATTTGAACTCAGCCCTTCATGATCTTTTACAATTTCCTAGGTCCCCCAGCATTGTCCTGGTGTGCCCATCTTCCCACAATCCCTCCAGCATCGACTCCTGTCACTTTTTCTCATTTTTCTCAGTTTTGCAGAGTAGGAGGTGAAGCCTCAGTGATGTTTAGATTTGCTTGTATTAGTGGTTTGCAGCATTTTTTCTTGTGGTTGGGAATACTTGGCAGTTCTTCTGAGGATTCTCCGTTCTCGTCCTTTAACCATTTATGTATTGGGGAATAGCTCTTTGTTGTTGCTTTTTAGTTATTCAAGTCAGGTCTGCCTCTTGGTGATATTCCTTGGGAGTTTCTTCCTACAGATATTAGAGTGGTTTGCCATTTCCTTCCCCAGGAACCGATGCAGAAAGGTTTAATGATGTCCCCAGGGTCACATTGCTAGTAAGTGTCTGAGGTTGAACAAAAATCAGTTCCTCCCCACTCATGACTCAGTGCTTTATCTACTGGCAACCTAGCTGCCATTGGCTATTAGGCTTTTTTAAAATATTTCATTTTTCCCCAATGACAAATAAAACCTTTATGACATTTATTTTTCCCCCTAAAATTTGAATTTCCAGGTTTCCACATTCCTCCTTCCTCTTGCCTCTTCCATAGTGTGTAAGCAATCAGAAATAGAATACATCTGCTATCATGTTAAGTATTTCCATATTATTCATTTTGTGAAGAAAAAAACAACTTGAACCAAAAAGAAAGTGAAAAATAACAGGCTTTAAGTCAGTGTTCATTCTCAGTTCTTTCTGGGATGGGGATAGCATTTTTCATCCTCAGTCCTCTGACATACTCTTAGATCATGGTATTGTGAGTATAGTTAAGTTATTCCCTATTATTCAAATTATCATGTTGTGTTACTATGTATAATGTTCTCTTCGTTCTCCTCATTTCACTCTGCATCAGTTTATGTAAGTCCTAGGTGTGTCTGAAGTCATCCTGTTTTCATTTCTAATAGCAGTATCTCATTCCATTGCAATCCTATACCCCAATTGTAAAGATGTCCCCATCAGTGGCATCTCCTCAATTTCCAATTCTTTGGCCCCTCAAAAAAAAACTATTCTGAATACCCTTCTATAAATGAGTCCTTCTCCCTTTAAAAAAATATATTTGGGATACTGACTTAGTTGTGTTATTGTTAGATAAAAGAGCATGCACAGTTTTATAGTCCTTTCAGTATACTTCTAAATACCTCTCCTGAATTGTTGGATCAGTTCACAACTCCACTAAGAGTGTATTAGTGTCCCAGTTTTTCTCCTTCCCTCCAATATTTATCATTTTCCTCCCCTGATTTATTATTCAATTTAATAGGTGTGATGTGGTACCTCACAGTTGTTTCAGTTTGTATTTCTCCAATCAGTATGAATTTAGAACAATTTTTAAATATTATAACTTGCTTTTTTTTTTTTCAGCTTGAACCTTCTTGTTTCTGTCCTTTGACATTTACCAATGGGGCCTTGTATTCTTAGAACTTCGAGTCAGTTTTTTATATACTTGAGAAATGACTCCTTTATCAGAGATCATGCTGCAATTTTTTTCAGTTGTCTGCCTTCCTTCTAATCTTGGTTGCATTGATTTGTATCTGCAAAAACATTTTTACTTTAATACAATCAAAATGATCCATTTTATATCCAGTAATGCATCATATCTCTTCTTTCATGGTAAGTTCTTTCCTTATCCATAGATCTGATAGGTAAACTATTGCATGGTTGCTCAATTTGTTTATGGTACCACCTGTTATGTCTCAATCATGTACCAATTTTTACCTTAGCAGATGATGTTAGATGTAGGTCTATGTCTAGTTTTTCCCATAGTATTTTCTGGTTTTCCTATCTTTTTTTGTCCCAAAAGCTTAGGGACTGGTGTAGCCCTGAATGCATAGATAATTTAGGAAGAATTGTCATTTCATTTTATTGACTTAACCCAACCATGAACAATTCATAACTCTGCACTTGTTTAGATCTGAGTTGATTTGTGAGGAAATGTTTTGTAATTGTGTTCGTATAATTCCTGGGTTTGTCTTGGAAGATAGACTCCCAGGCATTTTCTGTTGTCCGCAGTTACTTCAAATGGAATTTCTCCTTCTGTCTTTTGCTGCTGGAATGTTTTGGTAATATATAGAAAAGTTATTGATTTATATGGGTTTATTTTATATCTTATAACTTGACTAAAACTGTCAGTTATTTTAAGGAGCTGTACCTTGATTCTCTAGGATTCTCTAAGTATAGGATCATATCTGCAGAGAGTGAGAGGTTTGTTTTCTCCTTCCTTATTCTAATTCCTTCCATTTCTCTTACTTTCCCTCTCATTGCTCCAACTAGCCTTTACAGTACAATAGTGTCTTATAGTGGTGATACAGGGCAACCTTGCTCCACCCCTGATCCACTTGGGAAGTTTTCTAAGTTATCCCCATTACAGGTAATGCTTGTTCACAATTTTATATAGGTCTTATTTATTGTTACAGAAAAAGTTCTATATTTTCCTTTGCTCTCTAGTGCTTTTAAGGGGAATGGGTTTTGTATTTTGTCAATGACTTTTTCGGCATCTGTTGAGATAATCATGAGATTTTGGGGTTATGTCTTTGATGTGTGGTCACTTTGGCTGATGTTTTCCCTAACACTGAAACAATCGTGCATTTCTGGTATAAACCTCACCTGGTCATAA
>CM053582.1:71174283-71199439 GCA_028627135.1 Pseudochirops cupreus
GTGACTGTTCAGATGTGGTACCTCAGAGGTGTTTTGATTTGCATTTCTGGAATCAAAAGTGATTTAGTGCATTTTTTAATATTCTTGTAGCTATCTTTAATTTCTATCTCTCAAAATTGCCTGGTCATATGCTTTGACCATTTATCAATTGGGGAATGACTTGTATTCTTATAGATTATTTGTTCTATTTTCAATATCAGTGTTTGTCAGGGAATAGGAATACGCAAAGGTGCAGTAATAACATAAATTTTCTTAATAACAAAACAAAACAGAGTTCCATGGAAAAAGATCCTCTGGTACTATGAAAAGAGCATGCCCTCTTGCAAAGTTGCAATTGTAGTCTCAGCTACTCCAATGTTGGTCAGGTCACTCAACCATTCTAAGTTCATGGCCTGACTTATCAATATGAGAATCGTGGTCCTGCTACTGTCACTGGTGTTTCTGAGGATCCAATGTGACTGTCTCTGAAGGTCTTTATAAATCAAGTTATCCTGCAGATGTAAATTAATGGCATTTTGAAATGACTGACTCTGTCCATTGAAATTTGAAGAATTTTCTCTTAGCATGGAGGAGGATGTACATCAGTTAGTTTACTTTATCCTAAAGGAGGGGACAGATTATAATTATGTATATGTGTTCATATTTTTCTCTCTATATATTTTATTGTTTGTTTCTGGCAGAAGGCGTGATTAGACCTAACAGTCAAGAGACTACTGAAAAGGCAATCATCGCTGTGAAGCAAAATCATGAGGAGACTTTCAGCAGTGATGGTGCCTGTGAGGTCACTGGGAGAGAAATCTGTGCTGTATTTCTCAGAATCCACGCAAGAGAGAAACCATATGATTGTCTTCATTATGGGAAGAACCTGAGTCAACAGTCATCCCTTCTTAACCATCAAAAAATTCAGGCTGAAGGGAAACCACATGAGTGGCGCAAATGTGGTGAAGTGTTTTATGAAAGCTCATCCTTCCTCATCCATCAGAGAATTCACAGTGGAGAGAATCCTTATGAATGTAACCTGTGTGGAAAGGCTTTCAGATTGAAATCTAAACTAGCTGTACATCAGAGAATCCACACTGCAGAGAAACCTTATGAATGTAACCTATGTGGAAAGGCTTTCAGACTGAAATCAATGCTTGTTGTCCATCAGAGAAGTCACACAGGACAGAAACCATATGAATGTAATCAATGTGGGAAAGCTTTTACACACAAGTCCAGTCTTGTCAGACATCAGAAAATCCACACTGAAGTGAAGCCTTATGAATGTAATCAATGGAAAGCCTTTCAAAGAGAGGGCCCATTTAACTGGACATCAGAATATCCACACTGGAGAGGAGCCCTGTGAATGTTATCAGTCTGGAAAGGCTTTCACACAGAACTCCTGTCTTGGTACACATCAGAGATCCCACACTGGAAACAAACCTTATGAATGTAAGGAATGTGGAAAGCCTTTCAGAAAGAACTTTAAACTTGGGCAGCTAGGTGGCGCAGTGAATAGAGCACCGACCCTGCAGTCAGGAGGACCTGAGTTCAAAATAGGACTCAGACACTTAACACTTACCAGCCTTGTGACTTTGGGCCTGTCACTTAACCCCAACTGCCCTCCAAAAAAGAAACAAAAAAAGAACTTTAAACTTAGTGAACATCAGAGAATTCACACTGGAGAGAAACCTTATGAATGTAATCAGCGTGGAAAGGCTTTCAAGCTGAAAAATAAACTTGTTGAACATCAGAGAGCCCACACTGGAGGGAAACCTTAGGAATGTAATTAATGCAGAAATGCTTTCACACTGGGCTCAGATTTTGCTCAATGTCAGAGATTCTACACTGGAGCGGCACCTCATGAGTATCTGCAATGGGATTAAACTTTTTTTTTTTAATTAACTTTTAGTTTACAAGATTCAGATCCACAATCCCTTGAGTTTCATATTTTCTTCCCTTTCTTTCCACCCACCCCCCCATGGTGGCGTGCAATCATGTATAGGATCTGCAAATACTTTGAATGTGATTAAACTTTTTACCTACATCATGTCCTTACCAAAGCAATCTGATGAAGGAAGTGTCCAAGAGACACCATTTCTGGTCAGCGGTTTCACACATTAGAGCTAGTGAATATTCAATAACACAATGGTCCTTTAGCTCTATCTTGTCAACTAGCAGGAATCAGGAAGGGGTCTCAGTACTTTGGCGCTCTCAGATAAGTGAACGTTGCCAACAGGTGCAAATCAGCTCTAATGCTTAAACATGATTGAGAATGAAGATTACAGTGAGAGAGGGCTCATTCTCACAGGGCGTTGGGGGACTTAATCCCTCCCTCAGTCCCAGACCAGGAGACTCCTCTCTCCCCAGACCAGCCCTTCCCATCCAGGTGTAGACACAGCAGGGAGCCTGCTTCCCCTGGGACCTGGCAGACTAAAGGCCCCAGGCCAGAAAGCCCCAGACTGACATCCCTCCCCCAGGTGGGGGTCTCGCCTCTCCCAGGTGGGCAGGTCGCCCCAGATTTCTCCTCCTCGGCCCCGCCCTGCCAAGGCTGGCTCCTGATTGCCGCAGGAGCCAATGGGAAGGGGGAGCTTGGCCTCCATCAATAGGACAGGAGCCGCCCTTCTAGCACCCACTCTGCAGGAGCGTTCGGGGAGTCTTCCCTCCTCCCCCGGCACAGGATGCACGGGAGCCCTCGGTCTCCCGTGGGATGCAGGCGAAGGGGGCGCGGATGCTTTACCTGGAGCAAGAGCCGGAGGGGGCAGGGGAAGCTCCGCGGCCACACCCCGTCCAGGACCCCCGTGCTGAGCTCAGGGAGGCCCTGGGGTCCGCCCGGAAGGAAGCCCCAGAGAAGCCGAGACTGCGGGGCGTTTCCGCGGAGCTCACGCGTGTCCGTGCGTGGGAGAGAACTTCCGGAGCTGGCACGCGTGGCTCTGAGGGTGAGGGAAGGCGCCCCCCGCAGCGCACCGAACTCGCGGGGGTCCCCTGAATCCTCCACGGCCTCGGGGGAGCCTGCTCTGCTCCGGGCCCTGCCCCCTCCTCCCCTGCAGGAAGCAGAGCCTCAGGCCCCGGCCTCGGGCCGCCCTTGGCTGGGAGTCTGCATTTCTGCCCCGAAACCGAAGTGTCATCACGATGCTGTCTGGAAGAGCATTGGAAGAGTCCAAGCACGTGACTGCCTCTTCCGGCCATCTGAGCGCCAGAAGTGGTCTGGCCCGCCCCCTCGCCCCGCCCCCTAGACCTGCCCCACCTCGCCCTCACGGTTAGTGTTGGATTTTCAGGATTTTTATTCTGAAAATCTGGACCCCACCTGGGCCTCGCCCCGCCCCCCCCCCCCATGCTCAAGCCCCTGTACCTTCAAGCCTGGATTCCATTTCCCAGAATGCCAGTCAACACAACATGGACTCAGGGAGCGGCCCCGCTCCTCAACCTCGTGTCAGACCTCTAGCAGGCGCCAAGGAGCCACTTCCTGTCCATGCCTGCTTGAGCATGTGCAGTTTCCCCTCAGGTCCCACAGCCCCGTCCTCAGCTTGCTGTCTGCCTTGTTCCCCCTGACTGTTATAAGGACTGCTGGGATCTCCGTAGTGCATTTAGGGCCGTGTGAGCACACAGTGAGATCTGTCAGGACTGGATAAATCTAGGGTTAAGGAAAAGAAGAGAAATTTAGAAAAGTTAGCTGGAGCAATAGACTCCCTGGAGCAATCTGAATGAGGATAGGGTGGAGTATACCTATTACTCAGCTGTGCCTGGCACCTTCACAAAACTTTACCATGAATTAGGGCACAGAAACCTCACAGGAATGTAGAAAAACAGACCTATAAAATGCAGCTTTTCAGTCCACAAGTCAGGCAGTGCTGGGGAAGACTTCACCCAGTCTGCTTCCTTGGTACTATCTGCTACTTGTCACATTGCAAATGTAGAGGAAAGTTAAGGGGCCCCTAGAACTTGTCTTTGAGTTGTCATACCATGTCACCTTCGTCTCTCTGTTCCTGTTAGCCCTCATAGGTCAGTGATTAGAGAGGGACTGAGAGGACACCCCCTATGCAAATAGCCTTTCATTTCACTGCAAAAGTTATCAATCCAAGGTGGTTCCATCTTGAATCCCTTGCTACTCTGCAGTGATAAGAGCCTCAATATGTTGCCACCTAGACATGTTATCAGAAAGTTCTTTTAATTCTCTTTGTCCTGAATTTTGCCTCTTTAATTCAGGTAAAAGCCTGAACAAAGAATTGTCTTTTTAACAATAAAGGCAATTTACAAGGTCCTTTGGACTTTCCTTGAAGAATAAGTGATTGTTGTTAATTTATTTATTTTAAAATAATTTCATTTTCATTTTATGGAGCAAAAGAAGGATTTCTGTAACATACTATAATAAAGAATATGATTCTATGTGAAGCCACAAATCTTCTGGAAATATCTAAAAATAGGACAATTTACTATTTCTTTCTGAATACAACATAATGATCCTGGAAATTACTTTTTTTCTTTATTTTTCTTACCTGAACCAAAGCCCTGGTTATGACCACCATTAGACCCACATACTCTAATATATAGGTATATATGGATGCGTATATTAAATATGGGTTTCTATTGGTCACTTCTTTCTCTGGATATGGACAGTGCCTTTCCTCATATGTCCTTAGGAGTTAATTTGGACATATATAGATAGATAGATAGATAGATAGATAGATAGATAGATATAGATATAGATATAATAGATAAAATACCTTATTCTCTTAAAGTCCTTCTTAAGACAACATTCTTCTTATTGTCTTCAATGTGCTCTTGGTTTCACTCCATTATTTCATGCAAGTCCTTCCTTTTCTTCCAAAATCAATGAATATGGGGTGGCTATATGGCGCAGTGAATAGAGCACTGGCCCTGGAGTCAGGAGGATTGATTTCAAATCTGCCCTCAGACACTTAAAAACAAACCAAAAATACCCTAGCTGTGTGACCTTGAGCGAGTCACTTAACCCCAATTGCCCTCCAAAAAGCAAAAAAAAAAAAAATTAAAAAAAATAAAATCAATGAACATGACGGGCACAGGAGAGCTAACACGGCACAACTTGTGTCTATCAAATCCCAAGATAAGAAGGTTTGTTCTTCAAGACATGTCCAGGTCAGGGCACCTTTGTGGCATCTGAGGCATTTAAGGCCTTTAAGCAGGTCTGTTAGGCCAGAGCATGCAAGGCATTATGGAAGGCTAAGCTCAGTGGGCCTCAGCGCCTGTCCTGATTGTCCAGTCCAGGTTTTAGGCCTTTCTCAGGTGTAGGAGGTGGGTGCCAAATGATTTGGAGTAGCTTCTGGCTGGTTCATAATCCTTATCTAAGTGTACAATTATGGTCCCTCTAGAAATCACTTTTTCAAATTAAAAGCATAACTTAAAGGGTGATCTCCCCCAAATCGCCAAATTAGAAAGATTAGAACCCATAATAATAGCAAGAATAGTTTACGGTTTTAATTCAGGAAACCAAATTGCTACATAACATCAATTCAGTTGGTTGCGTTAGTTGGAATTAGTGTAGACACAATAGCCACTTTTAGAATTACCTCTTGTTTTCCTATTCAGCAGAGAATCCACACTGCAGAGTAACCTTATCAATGAAATCAATGTGGAATAATTTTCAGTCTGAACTCCAAACATCCTAAACATCAGAGACTCCTCACTACAGAGGAACCTGATGAAGGTAATCATTGTGCAAAGGCTTTTAGAAGAAGCTCTGGTATTGCTGTACATCAGAGTATCCGCAGTGAAGAGAAACCTTATTAATGTAATCAGTGAAGAAAGGCTTTCAAACCAAAATTCAAACTTGTTAAACATCAGAGAATCCACACTAGAGAGAAACTAGAAACGAATGCAAGCAATGTGGAAAAACTTTCAGACCGAATTTCACATTTGCCCTTCATCAGAGAATTCAGACCGGGGAGAAACCTTATGAATATAAACAGTGTAGAAAGCTTTTTAGTTGAAGCTCCAGTCTTGGGACTCATCTGAGGATGCACACTGAAGAGAAGCTTTATGAATGTAATCAATGTGGAAAAGCCTGTCAGACCGAACTCCAAACTTGATACACATCCAAGAATTCACACTGTAGAGAAACTTTATGATTATGATCAGTGTGGAAAAGCCTTCACACAGAACTTCAGTTTGATTGGATATCAGAGAATTTGCACTGGAGAGAAACCCTATGAATGTAATCAATGTCAAAAGGCTTTTGGATGTACCTCTGATCTCGCTGTGTATCAGAGCATCCACATTGAAAGAAACCACATTATTGTAATCAATGTGGAAAGACTTTCAGGCTCCTTTTCCTTTTTCATTGACATCATGGAATCCAGAGTGTTGTCAAACCTTATGGATGCAATCCATGTGTAAAGACTATCTAATGCAGTGGTTCTCAGCCTTCCTAATGCCAAGGCTCTTAATACTCTTATGTAGGAGGGTCTGCATGTGGGCCCTCCAGCCTGGAGAGGGAGAGAGAAGCGCAGTGTCTCCCTTCCTAGGACCATCGGAAATATGAGTTTTCTGATGATCTTAGGCGACTCCTGTGCTCCCTGTGAAAGGGTCGTTTGACCCCCAAAGGGTTCACAACCCACAGGTTGAGAATCGCTGCTCTAATGCAATGATAGTCTTGATATATACATCAGAGACTCCACAATGGAAATAAACCCTATGAATGTAGCCATCTTTCTCTACCTCTGAGAAGCCATACTTGAGGAAAACTTTTTTAATGTAATCATATTTCATTGTTTTCTTATATTTCTTTTTATTGCTATTTAAGAAAAACTCATCTCTCCTTGCTATACTCTGGAATCCTCCATTTGTTTGAGAATAGTTTTCCCTGGATCTTTTACCTTTCCATTTCCTTCTTTCTTCAGCTATTTATACGGCTTCATTCAGACAGTCATTTTGCTTTCTTGCTCTTTTTTTTTTTGGAATATTTTTAGTTGCTGTCTTCTGTACGATATTACAAACATCTCTCCATAGTTCCTTAGACTTTCTATCTATCAGATCGAATCCCTAAATCTATTCTTCACCTCAGCATCATATCCATGAGCAATATGATTTAGGTCATATCTCTAGAGTCTGATGGTTTTCCCTATTTTCTGCAATTTGAGTCTACATTTTGCAATAAGAAGCTCACAATCTACTCCTCAGTCAGCTCCAAGTTGTTTTTGTGACTACCACCTCTGCCTTTTTCCCCTAGAAAATGTTTTATATTTTCATAGAACAGAGTAACTTTGGCCTCTTTGGAGTCAGGAAGAGAGACTTGTTAGTGTGATGCTGCACAGGTTGCCTCAGATTTCAACAGTACTGGACTAAACATTTGAAAAATCTTCCTGGAAATAAAAGTTATGGATCCAATGAACAAGGTTAAGACTCGTAAACAGGACCTCATTAGATTCCCAATGTAAGAGACCTCATTAAACATCCAAAATTTCTTACTGTGAATAAATCCATGTAAATGATTTCATGACTTTGCCCCCTGAAATCCTGATGTTTCTCATTACTCCTCAACAATATTCCTTTGAATTCATATACTGTCATTTCTTTAGCTCTCCAAAAATTGATAGGTACTCACTTTGTTTCTTGTTCTTTGAGGGCAGAAAAAGTTCTGTTATAAATATTTTGATAACTGACTCTGCTCTAGCCATTCATCAGACTCCACCTGCCACAGGGTCCAAGTGATTGCATTCAGCCTATTAAGGGGCAGGAAAGATCTTCAAATTACCATTACCATTAAATTCCACCACAAGTGTCTTAGAGTCCGTGGAACACATTTTATTGCATCCCTCAGCAGTTCAAGCTAATAGATTAAATGTATTGTTACCTCTTAGCAAATAATGATCCCTACAAGCTTGCTGTACAAAAGAATTCTGACCAATACCTATAAATTTCTAGCAGTCCATGCCATCTACTGACATACCTCTAGCCCCTTCATCATTGATTCTCAACATCCAGGACACTAAAAACTCTCCCATCCTTTGGATGAATCAACTCAATATATTAGTGACCTCCTGGTAAGTATAATTCTCAATTTTCTCCCTGAAAACTCTGTTTCCCTCTGGTTCTCCTGCTTTCTTCTCTGTATGGGGTGACAATCTGCCCTTGTAAAAGCCTCCTCATCTAACATTGCTTCATTTTCCTCCAAAGTGTCCTGTTGACAATTGTCATCTATGGTTCAGGTAGGCTCACGACTTCACTCATTGCTCTGTCCTGTAGAGGTCTTCTCCTTGCTCACTGTATCCATGCTTAACCTTCCTCCTCCACATATATAGAACTCTCCTCTCTGATTTGCCCCTTTGGCCAAGCTCTCCCTGCCAGGCCTTGAAGGCAGGATGCTCTGCTGGTCCTCTGGGGAGAGCTGCACCTACAGTTTATCTCTCTGGTGTACCCTGACCCATCCTGTCTTGTAGCTGGTTTAACTCTCAAGGGTACAGTGCAAGGGCAGTGAAGGTTGAAAGGACCAAATAGTATGAACTGAGTTGGGGGGCAAATATGCCCACATATGAGTATTAAAGGGTCCTGGCATTAGGGTGGTTGACAACCACTGATCTTAGAAGAACTGGTCTTTCTTATCTTGGGATTTGATGGACACAAGTTATGCTGCATTAAGTGCACTGTCTCCCTCTCTCTCTGTATACACCCCCCCACACCTACCCCACCCCCCCTCACACACACCCCACACACAGAGGCAGGGTCAAGTTAATAACAAGAAGAACACAGATATCCTGGACACTCTGACATTCTCTTATCTCATCGTACTTACAATGTTTCCCATGGAGAAATTCCTTTCTCATATGATGGTTAACACAGGTGAGGAGACTAGTTTGGGGCTCACACAGGCATTCTGAGCTGGGCCTGCTCTAAGGGTATAAAGGGTTTCCTTCAGCTTGTTGACTCTGAGTTCAGAATTATTTTCTGACCCTCTGGTTTCATGAGAGTAAATAAGCCCATTATAACTCATGGGCAGCCTGATTCTGTTCCTTCCTTGGTAAAACCTTGGGTGAAGGGAACCCTGTGCTATTGTTCTTGGGACAAATCCTCAGTTCAGGTGGATACTGATGAAATACGCTACTTTGTACCAAACATTTAGTAAACAGTTGACACCAGCCACACAAAAGATCTTCTTTGTCTCTGGAAATGGCCTCTTTGGCTGATGCTAGTCAAGTCTGAGGACAGAGGGCCCTCACCTGGGCTGAAGGTCTGCAGCTGCCAGGGGCCATTCCCCCTGGCTCCAGGCTCCTTGCTTGGGCCAGGCCTGGGTCCTCTGCTGGCCTAGCTTGGGAGGGAGAAGTATCCCAGAGGGAAAGAGTCTTACCCTTTTCTTCCAGTTTAAAAGACAGGTCTACAAAGGGATTAACAAAGGGTCAGGCCCTGCCCTTGGGGCCTTCTTCAGGTAACCAAGAGGCAGAAGGGGCCTGGGATGCCAGGTGAGATGAGACCAGTTGGAACCTCAATGGCACATGACTCAGAGCTCTCCTTCCAGTTGGTCCTCTAACCTCCCTGCCTCCCCTCTCCCAAACTAATACACTGACACATTATGTAGACAACAGACTGATTGCTTCATCCAGGGAGGAAGGAAGCTTAGGAAGGTAGGGGATGGGGAGGGCTCTGGGATGGAGCCACAGGGAATGACCAGGTGAAGTCTGAGGCTGGGAGACCAAACCCAGTATGAGATTCAACCCCTGGCAGGGTCCCTCAGGGCTCTGATGGAAGAGGGGGCAGTTGAGCAGCAGGCCTGGGGAAAGGGAGCACAGGTGGAGCCTGGGAGGAAGACATTCTAATGGGGCTCATGGCAGGGAGGTCAGAGACACTGCTGTGACACCAGGGGGACACTGTACTGGGAAATGAGGGTTGTGTGCTGAGGTCTAACTAGGAGGTACGAAGGACCATTGGGACCCTCTGGAAGAGCTTAGGACTGGAATCCCTCAAGGGAGACCAGACACAGGGATCCAGTGCCTGGGATCTGACTGTGAAGTGGATACAAATGGTGCCCCAGGAGGTAAAAAGAAAATTAAGAGGTGTTTTTTCACTACTTCCTGAGGCCCCTGCTCGAGGAGCCTGATTCTCTACCTCATCCTGTAACAGGAGAATATCCTAAATTCCTTTCCCCCTGAACTTGAAATACCATAAAACTTCTTAGCTTGTACCAGAAGGACTACTTTTGTATCTCTTTTCCTGTGTCCCCATTGTCTTAAACCTTTATCCTATGTCTCTCCATCCCCACCGGTCTTTAATCTTAAACTACCATAAACCCTAAAACTACATCATCATCCTGAACATCTGCAGGCCATTCAGCTTTATTTCTATATAGGTCTACCCCCCACCCCCAATGCCTTCACTTTTCCTCTGCTCCATGCCTACAGCAAAGGTCCTGCTTGTGATATCCCCCCCAAAATAAAAGCTCTCAATTGCTGAAGAGAATGTCACCTAAGTGAATTCTTCCTCACTGGAACCACTTTCCTGAATCTGACCCCAATGACAGGAACACTGCAGGACCTGGTAAAGGGGATGTGCAAGTGCATTGGTTTCTGTATTCCAAATGGGGTCCTGATAAGGAAATTTCCTTATGGGCACATCTGTGAGCTGGTCCAAACCATTTTGGAGAGAGATCTGGTATTTTTCCAAAGAGACTGCCTATACCCTTTTACCCAGCAACACCACTATTAGCTCTGTTTACCAAGATGATTAGGGAAATATGAAAAGAAGTCATATATATACTAAAATGTTCACAGCAGCTCTCTCTGTGGTGGCCAAGAACTGGAAATTGCAGGGATGCCCATCAACTGGGGAATGCCCAAAGATATTGTGGTATATGAATGTAGTGGAATACTACCATGGTATAAGAGATGAGGAGCTCATCGTCTTTAGAAAAAAAGGAAGGAGCTGCATGAAATAATGGAGTGAAACCAAGAGCACATTGAAGACAGTAAGAAGAATGTTGTCTTAAGAAGGACTTTAAGAGCATAAGGTATTTTGTCTAATATAAATATCCAAATTAACTCTAATGGACACATGAAGAAAGGCACTGTCCACATTCAGAGAAAGAAGTGACAAACAGAAGCATATATTACATAAGTTTACATATGCATCCATATATACCTATATATCATTGTGTGTAAGTCTAATGGTCTTCTCCAGCACTGGGGTGGAGGCAAGAAAAACAAAGGACGAAAAGAATTTTCAGGATCATTTTGTTCTATCAAAAAAGGAATAGTAATTTGGGCTATTGGTAGAAGATTTATAGCTTCATATACAATCATCTTCTTTGTGATAATATGTAATGGAAATGCTTATTTTGTTGCAAAAATTAAAAATTTAATTATCTTAATAATAAAATTAATAAAAACAATAATAACACCAATTACTCTTCAAGGAAAGTCCAAAGGGGCTTGCAAATTTTATTTATTGTTAAAAGGACAAATCTGAATGCGAGGGTGGGGCCAAGGAAACATCCTCAGAAGGGAGATGAAGGATGAAGTCATCAGAGCACTCCTGCAGAATGGGTACTTGGTGGGAGAGGAGAGGTTGCTCCTCTCCTACTGATGGAGGACCAAGCTCCCCCTTCCTATTGTCTCCTGCAGAAACCAGGAGCCAGCTTCGGCAGGGTGGGGCTGAAGAGGATCACAAATCTGGGGAGACTGGCCCATCTGAGGAAGGGAGGTCAGTCTGGGGGATTCTGGTCCATGGGCTTTGCTCTGCCGGCTTAGAGGGGAAGCAGGAGCCCTGCTGTGTCTAGAACGTGGTGTGGCAGGGCTGGTCTAGGAAGAGATGAGTCTCCTGGTCCAGGATTGAGAGAGGAATCAAGTCCCCCAGCCAGGCATGAAGATAAGCCTACCTCTCACTGTAGTCTTTATTCTCAATCATGTTTAAGCATTAGAGCTCACTTGTACCCCTTAGCAACATCCACTTATCTAGAAGTACCTAAGTGCTGAGACAGCTCCATGATTCCATTTAGTTCATGAGATAGAGCTAAAGGACCATTGTGTGATTAAGTATTCAGGAGCCCTAATTAGTGCAACCATTGACCTGAAATTCTGTCTCTTCAACACTTCCTTCATCACATTTCTTTGGGAAGGAGATGATGCACATAAAAACTTTGAACCCATTGCAGATACTCATGAAGTTCCTCTCTAGTGTGGATGCTGATGTTGACAATGATTCAAGTTTTGTGGGAAAGGATTTATGCATCAATTAAATTCCTAAGGTTTCTGTCAAATGTGGATTGTCGTGTGGAAAATGAAATAGGTCCTCTCTTTGAAAACATTTCAATACTGATGATATTGCTAAGATTTCTCTTCAGTGTGGACTCTGATGGTCAGCAAGATCATAGCTTCTTCTATAAGCTTTTCCACAGTGATTACAATCACAAGGTTACTTTCCAGTATGAATTCTCAGATGTTTAGCAAGATAACGGCTTCTTCTAAAATGTTTTCTACATTGCTTGCATTCATAAGGTTTCTCTCTTGTGTGGATTCTCTGATGTTAAGCAAGATGAGAGCTTATTCTAAAACATTTTCCACACTGATTACATTCAGAAGGTTTCTCTCCAGTGTGGATTCTCTTATGGTCAGCAAGATAAGAGATGAATCTGAAAGCCTTTCCACATTGCCTGCATTCAAAAGGTTTCTCCCCAGTGTGGATTCTCTGATGTTCAGCAAGATAAGACCTGAATCTGAAAGCCTTTCCACATTGATAACATTCATAACATTTCTCACCAGTGTGGATTCTCTGATGTACAACAAGTTTAGACTTCCCTCTAAAAGCCTTTCCATATTAAGTACATTCATAAGGTTTCTCTCCTGTATAGATTCTCAAATGTTTAGCAAGGTCACTGCTGCGTCGAAAACCTTTTCCGCAATGATTACATTCGTAGGGTTTCTCTCCTGTGTGGATTCTCTGATGGATGAGAAAGGATGAGTGTTCACTAAACCCTTCACCACATTCACGCCACTCATGTGGTTTCTCTTCAGGCTGAATTTTTTGATGGTTATTAAGGGATAACTGTTGACTCAAGTCCTTCCCATAATGATGAGAAACATATGGTTTCTCTTCTATGTGGACTCTGAGAAACACAGCACAGGTTTCTCTCCCAGTGACCTCACTGGCACCATCACTGATGAAAGTCTCCTGATGATTGTCATTCACAGAAATGATTGGCTTTTCAGTAGATTCTTGTATGTTAGGTCTAAACTCTCCTTCTGCCAGAAACAAACAATAAAACATATACACAGAGAAACATGTACACATATATATAATTACAATTTGGGAGAAAGTAAACTACCTGATATCTATTCTATTTTACCAGGCCAAGAGAAAATTCTTCACAGTTCAATGGACAGAATCAATCATTTCAAAATGCCATTATTTTACATCTGCAGGAAAACTTGACTTACAAACACCTTCAAAAACAATCACATTGAATCAGTAGAAACACCAGTGACAAGAGCAGGATCAACATTCTCATTATATTCACAAGTCAGCCCATGAATTTAGAATGGCTGAGTCACTTGACCAACATCTGAGTAGCTGGGACTACAATCACAACTCTGCAAGTGGCCATGCTCTATCCACATTAGTAGAGGTCCTTTCTCCATCTAACTTTCTTTTCTTTGGCTGTTAAGAAAAGTTATTTTATTATAGCACGTTGACTTCTTCCCTTCTTGTCTTTGGGTCTTCCTATTCCCTGACATATAATGGTATTAAAAAGATGCCAATTACTAATCCCATGATGGGCTCTCTAAGTGTCAAGTGAAAACAAGCATCAATCAGTGTGGCAAGCTTCACTATCACCTTATTTGAAGAAATTGCCACAGTGAGGCCTAACCTTGAGCAACCACTAGGCTGATCAGTCAACAGCCATCCATTCTGGGGAAGAGCTTCCACAAGGCACAAGATAATAGCTCCAAGAAGGCTCAGATGATGGGCCTCAGATTGTTATAACAAGCATTTTGAATTGAGGTATCTATATTGATATTTTAGACTCAATAGTGTTGTATACATAATAGACAACACAGTAGTATAAACAGAACTTTTATGGTCACTGGGAAAGAGAAAAAATTTTTGTGACTTGCTTTATTGTTCTCTTAATTTAGTTGGGTACTCTGGAACCTCTGGAACTTTAGTTGAGTACTCTGAGGTATGTCTGTGTTTTCATCATTCTTATTATGACTTTAACTCTTTTCTTCCTAATTTTCCTCTCCTTTCTTAAACCATTATTAGCCTCATTCTTTGCGTGCCCATCTATGTCATTGAACAAAATTTCTTTCAATTCCCAGATACCCTCTTTGACATGAATCAGCTAAGACCAAGGTTCCCAATCTGTTGCTTCTTCTCAAACCATCTCCATGTTAGTATGCCAGATTAGGAGCTCCTTGAAAGCAGAGACTCATTTTTCCCTTCCAAAAGCTGAGTTGAGTGCCTAGAAAAAGAGAGTTGCTTCACGCAGAGCTGACACCAGGCTCCACATTCTACTACAATCCCAGTATCCTATTGTCTCAGTTGGCAAATGCATGTTTTGGCCCCAATTGTGTTTCTGGGTTTTGCACTATAAACCCCATAGTGAGCATCTTTTCCAGGTTCAGATCTTATTGGGACCTGACCACACCCAGATGGAAGATCACAGAGATTACTTTTCTAGCTCCTGAAGCATCATATTCTATAGTACACCTGGGAGTGTTTAGCTCCCATTTCCCCAAATTAAGAGTACCGGTAACCTAAAATAATCTGAACAATGATTCTTCAAGAATACGCCAAAGATGGAGCCTCAGAGATCAGGGAAGGGGCACAGGTATATGTTTTACATAAAGCTTAATGTTTTGTTTTTTGCTTTTTGGAGGGAAATTGGGGTTCAGTGATTTGCTGAAATTCACAAGGCTAGGAAATATGTCAAGTGTCTGAGGCCAGATTTGAACTCAGGTCCTCCTGACTCCAGGGCTGGTGCTGTATTCACTGTGCCACCTAGCTGCCCCTATAAAGCCTACTCTTGCATTAATTTTCAGTGAGGCAGCTACCTTTGCTACTACTGAGATGCTGCTGTAAGGAGAGAAGGAAAATCATAAAGCCAGGCTGTCTGAGTCCACAACACATTTGGGTTATATAATCTCATTGTAGCAGGGCAATCCTTTGATGCCTCCCTAATTGATTCCCTTTGGGCAGTTAGGAAGTAGAGTGGATAGAAGACTGGTCAGGAAGGTGTGAGTTGAAATTCAGCCTCAGACACTAACTTACTGTGTCATCCTCAGTAAGTCACTTAGGCTTGTTGGCCTGTTTCTTCATCTGTGAAATGATGCAGAAAAGGAAGTGGAAAACCATTCCAGGATCTTTCAAAAAAAAAAAAATCCAGCTGGCATCATTAAGAGCCAGAAGTGACTGAAATGAGTGAACAACAACATAACTGACTCCCTAGCAAAAGGGTCAAATGTAAATCCTCTCTGGCTGTTGCTCACGTATGCCTTCATCATCTCCCCTCTTCCTCCTCTTCTAATTTTCTTTCATCTTATTTTCCCACCAAATATGCTATACTTCAGTGCTACTGGCATCCCTTCTGTCCTGTGAACAGGATACTCCTCATCCCAACTTATTGGCCATTCTGTGCCATCCCCATGCCTAGGATGCTTCTGCTGCTTCCCTGAAGCCCCAGCCAGAGCCCACCTTCCACAATAAGCCTTTCCAGTCCTCCTTAGTCTCAAAGGCTTCCGCCTCTCATTGAGCTCAAATTTGTCCAGCCCAAAACAGGTTTTGACACTGTTGTTAGAGTGTTGTCTGCTCCGCTAATTTGTGAGCTCCAGGAGAGCAGGGGACATTCTCTGTATCTCTTTATATCTCTGGTGCTTCGCAGAGGGTCTGGCACAGAGCAGACACTTAATAAATTCTCACTTCCTTGAATCTGTTCCAAGAAAGAGTCCATGTTGGAAAGCCTAACCCCTTTTACTGTTTCAGGAGACTTCCTGGCCTACATTAGAAGCAGTGACTTTTTATACGATGACAGCTTTATAACTAGAAGGGCATTGAAAGGCGATGGTGTCCAAATTCATCATTTTACAGATGGGGAAACTGAGGTTCAGTGCTTCAGTGACTTGTCCAGGATCCCACTTCTAAAAAGTGTCTCAAAAACATTTCCAAGTCAGGTCTTCCTGCCCCCAAATCTAGTACTTGCTTCACCTCCACACCTAAAAGCCTCTTGTCATCACAACTTTCATATACCTCTTATCAAATGACTCACCTGGATGGCAGCTCCTCAGATCTTGTTTTAGCAGTAGCCATGGGGTATTCCTTAGCTCACAATGAAAGATCCGATCTGTTCTGGGAACTGGCAGCCCTGGGCATCGGGAATCAGGGATGAGGATGGAGAAAACCTTGTCATTTAGAGCTCTTTAGAGAACAGAGTGGGCATATAAAGGTACTCCATTTTGAGAATCACTCCATCATGTTAGCACAGATCTGCCTTTTTCTCAAATTAAGGCTTCTAACGACAGTAACCAAAACTAGGATGAGTCAGATCAGCCTTGAGCACCTGAAAATCAGACCCTGTTGAACCTGCTCTGGCCCTGTCACCTCCCCTGCTCCTCCCTCCCTCACTTATAAAAACCTTGGAATTCTACAGGAAGTCTTTGCCTCTTCTAGTGAGATTCTCCTGGTGGGGAACTCAATGAACATTGGTTGGTCCAAATTCTGATTCAGGGACAATCTGTTATTCCTGTCACTGACAGGGGCTTGCAAGTAAGGAGTACAGGATGGTTCCCAGAAATCCTGATGCAAGATTTCCATAGCATTAAGTCTGGGAGGTTTGGGGAGAGATGGGGAGAAGATCATAGAGCCAAATTGGAATTGAAAAAATTGGTTGCAGTCCACCTGCTTCATAGGAAATGGGACTCATTGCATAGTTTCAATTATCTAGAAATTAGAGGCAGTTGATAGTGCAGTGGAGAGAGCCCTGAGCCTGAAGCCAGGAATGCAAGGGTTTCAATCCAGACTCAGACACTTACCAGCTCTGTGCTCCCGAACAACTTAGTTAAGCTCTGTTTGCTTCAGTTATCTCAAGAATCAAGTGGGGATAATAACATCACCTAATGACATCATAGTGTAAAGAAGGCACTTAGCACAAGAACCAGTGAACAGCAGTTGAACAGCAGTGCTTATTCCCTTCCTTCTTTTCCCAACATCTGGGCTGAAATTTGGGACAATGTGAAGGAAGGACCAATGTGCCGTATCTCATATACCTGGGAGCTACAAACTGAGGCTTCTCTCAAAGAAGAATGTCCTCAACACTTGGCCCATCCGAAAGAGGAAGAGGTGCAGGAAAAAGATGCCTGAGCTGTTTTCAGAGATTTGGCAGAAAAAATTCACATCCAGGAACAGACTGGAGTATATCATGTGGGATTGCTTCCACACCTGAGATTCTTTAACACTGATCTGATTTGGGACCTCAAGCTACCTAGAATTGGCAATAGAGAACGTGAGGAGCAACCAGGTAACTTCCTGGTTCTCTTCACACAATGTACTGACATTTTAGAGGGAAACCAGGCAGAAAGAGGACCCTGTGTCTGGGACACAGGAGACCAGCACTTTTCCCTTCCTGGTAATTGATAAATGCTCCAAAACCAGCACACTCAGGAATGAAGACATTGCCTCTGACAGCAGATTTATACTGAACAGAGGAAGTGTCCTTACCCAGGGAGAACAGGTTCACGGCATTCTCCACCATGACGTCCTTGTACAACTCCTTCTGAGGAGGGGCCAAGAGGCCCTACTCCTCTGGGGTGAAAGCCACAGCCACATCTTGGAATGTCACCAACTCCTACATCACCAAAAGTCACAAGAGTTAGACTTGAAGGAGACTCCATATTTCTTGTAGTCGAACCCTCCTCAAGGGAGAGGAGAAGACAGAAGCACAGAAGGGAGATTTACTCAGTTCTTGTACCTTTCATGAGTGGCAGAGTTAGCACTTCAGACCACAGTAAATAAAAAGCCAGTGGAATGTTGAGAAAAGCATTTCACTGGTGAGTTGAAATAAAGTTTAAAAGGTCTTACTATGGGATGTGCCTCCCTGTGGAATGTGTGTGAAATTAAGTATTGGAAGTGTGGGAAAGGAGGATCTGAGGAGGAGAAAGAGAGAAGATGATGGAAATTCCTTCCTCATCAGATTCTGTGGGGAGTTTGTGAGAAGCTCACATGAGCACGGTATTCTGGGAAGGAATAGGAATGTCTGTGTGATTACAGAAAAGAGAGGAAAGAGAAAGAAAAGATCTATTTCATTTCCTGAGAAGGTGAAATCAAGTCTTCTCTAGACCTAACATGGAAAGGATCTTTAAGACATAGTAATGGCCATCAGGACTGAACTGAGGGATATGAGACTTTCCAGCCAAGTGAAGCAGAATGAGCTGTTGTCACTCTGAGGATCTGAGTTTGCCCTGGTGTGATGGACCATGGCCAAAATGTCTCATCCCTTTGCTTTATAATTACTTTCATTCAGCAATAGTATGTATTTCTTTAATGTAATATTTAGTTACCAGGGTTGGTCATTTTTGTTGCTGTTTTGCTCAAAGAGAACCAAGTGTCATCCCTATGTCAGGGTCAAGGTGTGTCTGACCATGAATGGTCAGACTAAGGGTGCTAAAAAGGCCCTACCAAACGCAGGGTGCATGTGAACGTCTGGGGTGGAGACACTTCTAAATTTCCACATCTTCTGATTCTTTTCACTTTCTGCAATTCTGCTTTGCTCACATGGCACAGCACATTCATTAAGGTGGGCATGTTATGGGGGATCGTCCTTTGACAGTGTCTCCCATGTCTCACAACAGATTAAAGAGTTTTTTAAAGGGACTTTGGAAATTTCCTTTAATTGCTCCCTGTGATCACCATGTGAGATCCTTCCTTTCCTTCTTTCTCCATAAAACAATCTTTATTTAAACATTGTGTAGGCATCTGAATGACATGGTCAGCCCAATCGATCTTGTGCTCTACTAGTAAGAAAAGGAAAAAGGGAGAAATTATCTCACATAAAAGATGCAGAGAAGAGCAGTTACACTGAAGGGGAAGATGGAGGAAAAGGTAAGAGAGGGCTTGATCCCTATCCAAATTGCCTCAAAGAGGGAATAACATATATGCTCAGTTGGGTGTAGAAATCTATCTCATCCTATACAGAAATTAAAATGGGCAGGGATGAGGTGTGGGGTCTAATAGAAGGAAGGGCAGGTTGGTGAAGGTATTGGTCAGAAATAAATCACTGGTGAAGAAGGCTAACATGAAAATTGAAACAGAAAGGATAAACAAATGGAAAATGTGATGGAGGGAAAAACACAGTTATTTATCATAAGAATAAAAATAAATTTAATGCACTTCCCATAAAGATATGTGTATAACACAATGAATTTAAAACCAGAATCCTACACTATACTGTTTACCAGAAATATATTGGAAGCAGAGATATGCACAGAGTCAAAGGGGCTGGAAGAAAAACATATAGGCACCAAAAGGTATAGCACTTAAGTTTAAAAGGACAACTTAAATGAGTCATAGAAAGAAAGAGACATTAAACGATAGTAGTTGGGGGACCTCGACTTTCCCCTCTCAGAATTAGATAAGTCTAATGAAAAAATAAATAAGAAAGAAGTTAAGGGCACTAATAAATTTTAGAAAACTTCTATCATTGGGACTTCACAGAACAGAATAAATAATTTTGCTCAGCAGTACATGGCATTCATTAAAAAATTGCCCTTGGATTAGAGAATAAACACAACACAATCAAATGCAGAGAAATAGAAATATAAAATGTATCCCATTTAGATGACAATACAATAAACATTACATTAAATGAAGGGCAGTGAAAAGATCAACTAAAATTTCACCTAATCCAAAAGAATCAATGCATCAAAGAGTAAAGCAAAGAAATAATCATTCCTTTAAGGTGATGACCACAGGGAGACACCTAGCAACATTTATGGGATGCAGTGAAAGTAATCCTTGGGGGAAAATGTATAGATCCCAACAGTTACATCAATCAAAAGAGAAAGAATAGATCCATGACAAGGATGTGCTTCTAGAAAGATAAGAAAAAGGGCAAATTCAAAATTCCCAATTCAACACCAAAATGGAAATTCTGAAAATCAAAAAAGAGATTACTAAAATTAAAAGTAAAGAAATCAATGAACTAAAAAATAAAACTAGGAACTGGTTTTATGCAAAAAGCCAACAAAATTGATTAACCATTGGTTAATGAGATTCTTAAAAAAGAAAAGAAAAACGAATTCCAAATATCACAAATGAAAGGAATGAATAATAAAAGAAAATAATCATTGGGATCTAATTGCCCAAATATATGCAAAGACATCTGATAGTCAATCTGAAATGCAGAAATATTTACAAAAATATAAATGGCCCAGATTAGCAGAAGAGGAAATAGAATACTTAAAAAACCCAATCTCAGAAAAATGAAATCTAACAAGTCATCAATGGACTCCCTAAGAAAAAATCTCTAGGATTAGATGGATTCCAAGGGAATTTTGCCAAACACTGAAAAACAATCAATTCCAAAACTACATGAAACTAATTGGAGAAAAGAAGACGAAGAGAGATGCCTTCTATCAAACAAATATGTTGCTGAGACCTAAACCAGGAAACATAAAATAAGAAGAAAAATACAGAAAGAGTGCCCTCCAATTATGATAGAACACTTTTCAACACAATTCCAGCAAGGAGACAACAGCAATAAAAACCACAAGAACTGTACACTATGACCAGGTGAGATTTATACCAGAAATGCAGGATTGTTTCAGTGTTAGGGTAAACATCAGCAAAAGTGACCACACATCAAAGACATAACCCCAAAATCCCATGATTATCTCAACAGATGCAGAAAAAGTCATTGACAAAATACAAAACCCATTTCTCTTACAAGCACTAGAGAGCAAAGGAAAATACATAACTTTTTATATAACGATAAATAAGACCTATATAAAATTGTCAACGAGCATTATCTGTAATGGGGATAACTTGGAAAACTTGCCAAGTGGATCAAGGGTGGAGCAAGGTTGCCCAGTATCACCACTATTAGACACTATTGTACTAGAAATGATACCTGGAGCAATGAGAGGGAAAGTAAGAGAAATGGAAGGAATTAGAATAGGCAAGGAGAAAAGAAACCTCCCACTCTCTGCAGATATGATCCTATACTTAGAGAATCCTAGAGAATCAAGGTACAGCTCCTTAAAATAATTGACAATTTTAGCCAAGTTATAAGATATAAAATAAACCCATATAAATCATTAACATTTCTATATATTACCAAAAAATTCTAGCAGCAAAAGACAGGAGAAATTCCATTTGAAGTAACTGTGGACAACAGAAAATAACTGGGAGTCTATCTTCCAAGACAAACCCAGAAATTATAAGAACACAATTACAAAACATTCCCTCACAAATCAAGTCAGATCTAAACAAGTGCAAAGTTATGAATTCCTCATGGGTGGGTTAAGTCAATAAAATGAAATGACAATTCTTCCTAAATTATCTATGAATTCAGGGCTACACCAGTCCCTAAGCTTTTCGGACAAAAAAGATAGGAAAACTAGAAAATAGTATGGGAAAAACTAGATATAGACCTATATCTAACATCATCTGCTAAGGTCAAAATGGGTACATGATTTAGACATAACAGGTGGTACCAAAAACCAATTGAGGGACCATGCAATAGGTTATCTGTCAGATATATGGATAAGGAAAGAACTTACCTTCAAAGAAGAGATAGGATACATTACTGGATATAAAATGGATCATTTCGATTGTATTAAATTAAAGTAAAAAAGTTTTTGAAGAAACAAAATCAATGCAACCTAGATTAGATGGAAAGCAGACAACTGAAAAAATTACACCAAGATCTCTGATAAAGGCATCATTTCTCAAGTATAAACAGGACTGACTCAAAGTTCTAAGAATACAAGACCCAACTGATAAATGTTCAAAGGACCAGAACAGGTAGGTTCAAATTGAAAAAAAAAAATCAAAGCAAATTATAATATTAAAAAATTGTTCTAAATTCATACTGATTTGAGAAATACAAACTGAAACAACTGTGAGGTACCACATCACACCTATTAAATTGAATAATAAATCAGGGGAGGAAAATGATAAATATTGGAGGGAAGGAGGAAAACAGGGACACTAATACAAATCTTGGTGGAGTTGTGAACTCATCCAACAATTCAGGAGAAGTATTTACAAGTATACTGAAAGGACTATAAAACGGTGTATGCTCTTTTACCTAACAATAACCCAACTAGGTCAGTATCCCAAATATATTTCTTTAAAGGGAAAAGGACTAATTTATAGAAGGGTATGCAGAATAGCTCTTTTTGAGGTGCCAAAAAATTGGAAATTGAGGAGATGCCACGAATGGGGACGTCTTTACAATTGGGGTATAGGATTGCAATAGAATGAGATGTGCTATAAGAAATGAAAACAGGATGACTTCAGACACACCTAGGACTTACATAAACTGATGCGGAGCGAAGTGAGCAGAACAAGGAGAACATTATACATAGTAATAGCAACATGATAATTTGAATAATAGGGAATCACTTAGCTATACTCATAGTACCTTGATCTAAGAGTATGTAAAATGACTGAGGATGAAAAATGCTATCCCCGTCCCTAGAGGACCAGCAGAGCATCTTCCCTTCAAGGTCTGGTAGGGAGAGCTTGGCCAAAGGGGCAAAGGGGAAAGTAAAGCAGTTTTATAGATCTGGGCATGGATACAGAGAGGATAGAGAAGACCCCTACAGGACAGAGGAATGAGTCAAGTGGTCATCTTTGTGCCTCAGGGATCATGAGGGAAACCTTTTAAAAAGCACACAGTAGGGCAGAAAGTGGGGCTAGGGAGCAGAAGGGTCATTAGTCCTTCTGGGTCAAAAGTACCCTGAATCAACTCCAAGAACAAGAGAGCAGGGCAGTGTTATTACTACTGTTTTCAGTTTTCCTGCCTATTTTTATAAAGAAACCATCTTTAGGTAGGGGATTGCCAGCCTCATACATATTCCCTTTTTGTCTGAGGCAATGGCCTCCTTGTCTTCAGCTGATGTTGGTCAAGTCTGAGGACAGGTGGCACTCACCTGGGCTGGTGGTCAGAAGCTCCCAGGGGCCAGGCTCCCTGCTGGGCCAGGTCTTAGTCCTATGCAGGCTAAGCTGGGGAGGGAGAAGGATCCTAGAGGGGAAGAGGCTTTCCCTTTAGGAGAGTGGGCTAGAAGGAGTTGCAAAGGATAGGACTCTACACTCTGGGCAGAGACTCCAATTCACCAGTATGGTAGGGCTTGATGAAGAAGATGGTCCCTCATTCTCCTGCTCCTCCTCTTTTGTCCCCTTCCCCTCCCCCCTTCTCCTTCAGAGACCCAAGAGGCAGAAGGGGCTTGGGATCCCAGATGGGATGAGACCACTCAGAGGCTCATTGGCTCTTGACTCAGAGCTCTTCCCTCAGCCGATCCTCTGCCCTCCCTGCCTCCCCTCTACCATCTCTAACACACTGAGACATTATGTAGACAATAAACTGATTGATGTATTTAGGGAGGAGGGAAGCTTAGGAAAGTGGGGATGGGGAGGGCTCTGGGATGGAGCAACAAGGAATGGCCAGAGGAAGCCTGAGGCAGGGAGACCAAATCCAGTCTAAGATTCAGCAGCCTGGCAGAGGCCCTGATGGCTCTGAAAAAGGAAGGGAAAGTGGAACAGGAGGCCTGAGGGAAGGGAGCCCAGGGAGGGGCCAGGAGGAAGACATTCTAACCCAGCTCAAGGCAGAGAGCATAGGGACACTGCAGTGACAGAATGGCTCCAGGGAGGACACTGAGCTTAGAAAAGCAGGAGGACTGTGTCCTGGGATCTAACTAGGAGCTGGGGAGGACTCCTGGAACTCGCTGGAAGAGCTTAGACTTGGAATCTCTCAAGGGAGACCAGACACAGGGAGTCATTGAATGAGATCTGATAGGGAAGCAGCCCATGGGTTGTTGGTCTAGATAAGGGGGGCCAGGCAGGAGCTTTAGTTCCTGCATACAAAGTGGGGTCTTCAGGGCAAGCAGAACTTTCAGGTCCTTACAGGGGGCTTGGTCTGAAGGAAGAACAACTAAATCTCTGACCAAAAGCTGGGGGCAGGGAGACAGGATTCCTGGGTCCATATGGCTAATATTTGAATTTTGGGAAAGGACGACCAAATCTTCAATCTGGGTAGGGTAACCCTGAATATATTTGGAAGTAATTGTGAGTCTGGAAAAGAATTAACCTAAGGAAACTTGTCCTATATCCATGCTTTGGGAGACATGAGTGCTCCAGGTAGACCTGGAGGGCATTCACTGCAAGGTCAGAAAAGGAAGATGAGATCTAATGGTAGGAATAGCTAGCAAAAAGCCAGCAGGTCTGTGGGGGGTTGGCTGAAACCTTCCTTGGGCCTTAACACATAGAGCTGGGGTCAGGAAGGCAGAGAACTCAGGTACAAGAGAAGGCAGAGAGATCTCAGCTCTGAGGGAAGAAGGCAGTGAGGTCTTAATTCTGGAGGTAGAAGGCTTCACCTTCAAGGGAAGAAGGCAGAGCAATCTCAGCCCAAGGTCCAGTTTTCAACCAGCCCCCTCTGGAAGGGTCCTCCTATCCTCTGCCCAGCCCTTGAGCCCCTAGGGTGGGCCCTTTCCTCCAATCACCCACAGGTCCATGAGCTCAGAGCTCTGCCTGCCTCTCTCCTCCTCAAGCCCTGCCCTCCCTCACGTGGAATGCCTTGGCCAGTGGGATGAACCCTCTCCTGGGCAAGACCCCTCTCAGGCGGCTAAACTCCACCCCAGGACTCTGATTGCACCTGGGCCACTACCCACCAGACTGGGCATTTTTAAGAACTCCTCCTCTCCTATCCCTCCATCATCTGATTTCTTCCTTGAGGATAGAAAGATGTGGGACTTCAGGAGTTTGGAGAGAGAGCAAGGAAGAGGCAAGCTAGAAATTTCCAGGAAAGCAAATGAGTCACAGCAAAACTGAGTCCTGCTTAGCTTCAGAATGGAAGTTGGTTCACCAAATGCAGTCTGTTTTGTTAATACACTCCTACTAACTTAGGTTTGTGGACTTTTCAAGTTTAGGGGTGCTGGGACCTGGGAGTAGACACACGCAGGTCCTGCTCCAGTGAATTTGACCCAAGCCTTCTTTCAGCCAA
>CM053582.1:71199939-71222885 GCA_028627135.1 Pseudochirops cupreus
TGATATTGAAAATAGAACAAATAATCTATAAGAATACAAGTCATTCCCCAATTGATAAATGGTCAAAGCATATGACCAGGCAATTTTGAGAGATAGAAATTAAAGATAGCTACAAGAATATTAAAAAATGCACTAAATCACTTTTGATTCCAGAAATGCAAATCAAAACACCTCTGAGGTACCACATCTGAACAGTCACTTTGGCTAAGATGACAAAACAGGAAAATGACAAATGTTGGAGAGGATGTGGAAAAATTGGAACACTAATGCATTATTGGTGGAGTTGAGAACTAATTCAACCATTCTGGAGAGCAATCTGGAACTATGGTCAAAGGGCTATAAATAATTGGGCATCCTTTGACCCAGTAATACCACTTCTGGGGTTGTCTCCCAAAGAGATCATAGAAGTGGGAGGAAGACCCATATGTACCAAAATATTTCTTGCAGCTCTTTGTGGTGGCAAAAAACTGGAAATTAAGGACATACCCATCCATTGGGGAATGGCTGAACAAGTTGTGGTATATGACTGTAATGGAATACTAATGTGCTATAAGAAATGGAGAGGAGATGGACTTCATATTTACCCAGAGAGACTTATACAAACTGATGCTAAGTGAGAAGAGCAGAACCTGAAGAAATTTGTACACATCACAGACACATCTTATGTGTGATGACCAGCTTTGATAGACTGGACTCTTCTGAGCAAGGCATAGTTATAACACAACTCTAAAAGTCTCAGGATGGAAGGAGATGTCTACATTCAGAGAAAGATCTACAAAGAACGGGGTTTAAATGGAGACTCAAGCAATCTCCAAGCTGTCCTTCTTTTCCATGTTTGGTTTTGTTTCTTCTTTTCCATTGTTCATTCCATTGGTTACAAACCTTCTGTACAACCAGACTACTGTCCAATGTGAAAGTACTTGCAGATCCTATACCTGATTGCAAGCCGCCATAGGGGCAGGAAGAAGGGAGGGGAGAAAAGTTGACACTCAAGAGATTATGGAACTGAATCTTGTAAACTAAAAGTAAATAAACAAATCCACTTGAAAAAAGGAAAAGAAAGAAAATAGAACAAATAATACTTCCATGATGGGCTGCGAATGTTCAAGTGAAAAGCATCAGTCAGTGTGGCAAAATTCACCCTCATGTGATTGTATTAAATTGCCAGTCTCCACCAACCTTGAGCAGCCACCAGGCTGATCAGGCAACAGCCATCACCTCTGGGCAAGAGCTTCCAAAAGCAACAAGATTATGGCTCCAGGAAGGCCCAGATTAGGGTTAGACTTTGGTAGCAATAAAGTAATTTTGAATTAAGGCATATTTTAGATATTTTAGACACAATAGTTATTTATACCTAATACACAACAGAGTACTTGGAACAGAACCTTTATATGCACTGAGAAACCAAAAAAAATCATTTGATGTGCTTTATTTCTCTCACAATCTAATTGAGTGCTCTGGAACCAAACCCACAATATCTCTTAAGTGTGTCTGTGTTTTTATCATTCTTATTATGATTTTGACTCTTTCTCCCTAATTCTCTTCTTCTTTATTAAACCATAATTACCCACATTACCTGGGTTCCCATATGTCCCATTGAACAAAATTTCTTTACATTCCCAAACACCCTCTTTTCTGTGAATCAGCTAAGACCAATGTGCCCAATTTGTTGCTTCTTCTCAAACCATCTCCTCGTTGGCATGACAGATTGGGAGCTGCATGAAAGCAGGGACTCACTTTTTCCTTCCAAAAGCTGAGTTGAGTGCCTAGAAAAGTGGAGCTGCTTAATCCATTCATGTTGAGTGACGGAATGAGCCCAGGGCTGAGAGTAGGACCCAGCCTCTACCTCAATCTCTGTATTCTAGTCACTCATTGAGTAAATGCATGCTCTGGCCCCAATTCTGTTTCTGGATATTGCACTATAAACCGTACAGTGAGTGACTTTTATCAGGTTCATATCCTGCTGGGACTGGACCAGACCCAGAGTAAAGATCACAGAGTCTTCTGTCTACCTGCTGAAGCATCACATTCTAGGGGACACCTGGAAGTTTGATCTCCCATTTCCCGAAATTAAGGGCACCTGCCACCACAAAAAATATGCCCAACTATACTCCAAGAATGGGCCAAAGATGGAGCCTCAGAGATCAGGGAAGGGCACACGTTAGTGATTTATGTAAAGCCTTGACTTGGATTAATTCTAAGTAAGGCAGCAACCTTAGCTCTTTCTGAGATGCTGCTGAATGGAGAGAGGAAAAATCATAAAGCAAGGCTGCCTGGGTGCACAACACATTTGGGTTATATAATCTTACTGTAGCAGGGCTATCCTTTGACAGCTCATTAACTGACTTCCTTGGGGCAGTTGGGAAGTTGAGTGGATAGAGGACTGGTGAGGAAGGTTTGAGTTCAAATCTAGCCTTAGACACTTATTTACTGTATCATCCACAGTAAGTCACTTGGCTTATTGGCCTCAGTTTCCTCATCTGCGAAATGATGCAGAAAAGGAAAAGAAAAACCATTCCAGTGTCTTGTGAAAAAAACAAACCCAGCTCAGGTCATGAGGAGCCAGAAGTGACTGAAATGACTGAACAACCACATGATCGACTCCCTAGCAAAAGGATCAAATGTAAATCCTCTCTGGGGCTGTTACATACCGCCTCATCATCTCCCCTCCTCCTCCTCTTCTAATTTTCTTTCATCTTATTTTCCCACCAAATATTATATACTTCAGTGGCACAGGCCCCCCTTCTGTGCTGTGAACATGACACTCCACCTCCCAACTCTGTGGGCATTCTGTGCCATCCCCATGCCTAGGATGCTTGTGCTGTTTCCCTGAAGCTCTGGCCAGAGCCCACCTTCCACAATAAGCCTTTCCAGTCCTCCTTAGTCTTAGGGCCTTCCCTCTCTCAGTGAGCTCCAGTTTGTCCAGTCCAAAACAGGTTTCAACACTGTGGTTATGGTGTTGTCTGCTGCCTGAGTCTGTGAGCTCCAGGGGAGCAGGGGATGTTCCTTGTATATCTTGATATACCTGGTGATTGGCAGAGGGTCTGGCAATTAATAAATACGCACTCACTTGAAGAAGGTAAAAGAATCCGTATTGGAAAGCCTAACCCCTTTTACTATTTCAGGAGAGTTCCTGCATCCAAATTCCAAGCAGTGACTTTTTATAAGATCACAGATTTATCACTGGAAGGACATTGATAGGCCATGGTGTCCAAATCTATCATTTTATGGGTGGGGAAACTGAGGTTCAGTGGTTCAGTGACTTGTCCAGGATCCTACTGCTAAAAAGTATCTCAAAAATATTTCCAAGTCAGGTATTCTTGCCCTCAAATCTAGTACTTGCTTCACCCCCAAACCAAGAACCCTCTTGTCATCTCAGCTTTCATATACCTGTTTTCACCTTACTCGCCTGTATGGCAGCTCCTCAGGTTTTCTTTCTTCAAGAGCAATGGGGGTTCCCTTTGCTCAAGATGAGGGATCAGATCTTTTCTGGGAACTGGCAGCCCTGGGCATGGGGAATTGGGGATGAGGATGGAGAAAACCTTGTCATTTAGGTCCCTTGAGGGAAAAGAGTTTGCATGTAAAGGCACTCCATTTTGAGAATCACTCCATCATGTTAGCACAGATCTTCCTTTTTCTCCCATTAAGGCTTCCAAAGACAGTAACCAAAACTAGGATGGGACAGATCAGCCTTGAGCTCCTGAAAATCAGACCCTGCTGAACCTGCTTTGGCCCTGTCACCTCTTCTGCTCCTCACATCCTCACCTACAAAAACCTTGGAATTCTACAGGGAGCCTTTGCCCCTTCTAGTGAGATTCTCCTGCTGGGGAACTCAATGAACCTTTTTCAAATTCTAATTCGGGGCCAGTCTGTTATTCCTATCACTGTCAGGAGCTAGCAGGCAAGGAGTACAGGATGGTTCCCAGAAGTCCTGAAGCAAGGTTTCCATAACATTTAGTCTAAGAGCTTTGGGGAGAGATGGGGAGAAAATCATGGAGCCATTGGAAAAAAAAATTGGTTGCTTATGGTCTACCTTCTTCATAGGATGAGGGACTCATTGCATCATTTCCATTATCTAGAAATTAGAGGCAGCTGGTCATGCAGTGGAGCAAGCCTTGGGCCTGGATCCAGGAATGGCAGGGTTTAAATACAGACTCAGACAGTTACTAGTGGTGTGCTCCTGAGCAACTCAGTTTAACCTCCGTTTCCTTCAGTTTTCTCAAATATCAAGTAGGGATAATAATATCACCTAATGACATCATATCGAAAAGAAACCACTTAGTGCAAGAGCTTGTGAACAGCAGTTGAACAGCAATGCTTATCCCCTTCCTTCCTTTGCCACCATCTGGGCTGGAATTTGGGACAATGTAAAGGAGGAAGGACCAATGTGCCATATCACATATATACCGGGGAGCTACAAACTGAGGCTTCTCTCAAAGAAGAATGTCCTCAATACTTGGCTCATCCCAAAGAGAAAGCGGTACAGGAAAAAGATGCCTGAGCAGTTTTCAGAGATTTGGCAGGAAAAAAATCATGTCCAGGGACAGACTGGACTACATCATGTGGGATTACTTCCACACCTGATCTGACCTGGGACCTCAAGCTACGTAGAATTGGCAACAGAGAGCCTCAGGAGCAACCAGGCAACTTCCTGGCTCTCTTCACACGATGTACTGACATTTTAAAGGGCAACCAGGCAGCAGGAGGACCCTGTATCTGAGACACAGGAGACTAGCACTTTTCCCTTCCTAGTAATTGATAAATGCTCCAAAACCTGCACATTCATGAAAGTATTCCTTGTGAAACCGGATTTAGAGTGGACAGAGTTAGTGTCCTTACCCAGGGAGAGCAGGTTCCAGGCATTCTCGAGCATGACCTCCTTATACAACTCCTTTTGAGGAGGGGTCAGGAGGCCCCACTCCTCTGGGGTGAAGTCCACAGCCACATCCTTGAATGTCACCAACTCCTACATCACAAAAAATTACAAGATTTAGACTTGAAGGAAAAGCCAGAATTCGTGTAGTCTAATCTTCCTCCAGTGAGAGAACACTGAAGCACAGAAGGGGAATTTACTCAGTGCTTGTCCCTTTCACGACTGGCAGAGTCAACACTTGACACCACAGTCAATAAGAAGCCAGTGGAATGTGGAGAAAAGCATTTCACATGGTGAGTTGGAATAAAGTTTAAAGTGGCTTCCTACAAGATGTGTCTCCCTGTGGAATGTGTGTGAAAGTATGTATTGGAACTGTGAGGCAGGAGGATCTGGGGAGGAGAAAGAGAGAAGATGATGGGAATTCCTTCCTCATCAGATTCTGCAGGAATTATGTGAGAAGAGCACAAGTGCAGCATATTCTAGAAAGGGATAACAATGTGTGATTATAGAAAAGAGAGGAAAGAGAAAGGAAAGATCTGCTTCATTTCCTGAGAAGCTGAAATGAAGTCTTCTCTAGACCTGACATGGAAAGGATCCAAAACACACAGTAATGACCATCAGGACTAAACTCAGGGATATGAGACTTTCCAGCCAAGTGAAGCACAATTAGCTGTTGTCACTTTGAGGGCTTGAGGCTGCCCTGGTGTGATGGACCATGGCCAAACATCTCATGTCATTGCTTTCTGATTACTTTCATTCAGGAATAGCATGTATTTTTTTTATTACAAGATTTAATGACCAAGGTTGGTCATTTTTGTTGCTCTTTGTGATCAAAGAGGACCAAAGACATCCCTATGTCATGGTCAATATGTGTTTCACCATGATTAGAGTAATGTGGCCCACAAGGTCCTACCAGAGGCTAGGCAGAAAAAGTACACATGAACATCTGGGGTGGAGATGGTTCTATATTTGCACATCTTCCCCTTCTTCTGAGTTACTGCAATTCTGCTTTACTCGCATGGCACAGCACATTCTTTCAGGTGAGCACATTATGGGGGGTCACCCTTTGACAGTTTTTCCCATGTCTCACAACTGATTACAGAGTTCCCCAGAGAGTCTTTGGAAATTTCCTTTAATCATTTCCTAGAATCACTATGTGAGAGCCTTCTTTACATGCTTTCTCCATAAAACAGTCTTTATGCAAACATCGTTATGGCATCTGAAAAACATGGTCATCCCAACTGAAGTTTCCCTCTACCAGTAAGAGAAGGAAAAAAGGGGAAATTATCCAACATAAAAGAAGAATAGAAGAGCAGTTACACTGAAGGGACAGATGGGAAGGGAGGACTTGATCCTTTCTCTTATCCAAATTGGCTCAAAGAGGGAATAATGTACATGCTCAGTTGGGTATAGAAATCTATCTCATCCTACACAGAAATAAAAAGGGACAGGGATGGGTACACGATTTAGACAAAACAGATGGTACCATAAGCAAATTGAGGGAGCATGCAATAGTTTGCCTGTGAGATCTATCTATAAGGAAAGGACTTACCACCAAAGAAGAGATAGGAAGCATTACCAGATATAAAATGTGTCATTTTGATTGTATTAAATTAAATTAAAAAGTTTTTTGCAGAAACAGAATCAGTGCAACCAATATTAGAAGTAAAGCAGACAACCGAAAAAAATTACCTCATGATCTCTGATAAAGGCCTCATTTCCCAAGTATATCGAGAACTGACTCAAAGGTATAAGAATACAAGACCCAGTAGTTAAATGGTCAAAGGACACAGCAGGTATGTTCAAGGTGAAAAAAAACAAATCAAAGCTAGTTATAGTGCTATACAAATGTTCTAAATTCATACTGATTGGAGAAATACAAATTGAAACAACTCTGAGGTACCACCTCACACTGATTACATTCACTAATAAATCAGAGAAGGAAAATGATAAATATTGGAGGGAAGTAGGAAAACTGGGACACTAATACACTCTTCAGGGAGTTGTGAACTGATCCAACACTTCTGGAGAGCAATTATGAAGTATAATGAAAGGGCCATAAAACTATGCAGGCTCTTTTACCTAACAATAAGACAAATAAGTCAATATCCCAAAGATTTTTTTTTTTTTTTACTGAAAAGGACCAATTTATAGAAGGGTATTCAGAATAGCTCCTTTTGTAGTGGCAAAGTACTAGAAATTGAGGAGATGCCCACTAATGGGGACGTTGTTACAACTAGGGTATAGCTTTGCAATGAAATGTCATTGTGGTATAAGAAACGACATACATGATAACTTTAGATGCGCCTAGAAAGACTTACATAAAATGATGCAGAGTGAAATGAGTAGAACCAGGAGAACTTTGTACACAGAAACAGCAACATAATAATTAGAATAATAATGAGTAACTTAGCTATTCTCCCAGTACCATGATCTCAGACTATCTTAAAGGACTCAGGATGAAAAATCCTATGCCCATCTGTAGAAAGAACTGAGAATGAACATGAACTTAAAGCCTATTTTCACTTTTTTCATTTTTGGTTTAAGTTGTTTTTTTCTTCACAAAATGACTAATATGGAAATACTTTACCTGATTGAAGATATATTCTGCTTCTGATTGCTTACACACTGTGGGAGGGGCAAGAGATAGGAGGTAGATGGAGACCTGGAAATTGAGACTTGAGGGGAAAAAATGAAGGGTAAAAAAGGTTTTATATGTCACTGCGGAAAAATGATGCATTATTTTAAAAAAGACTAATAGCCAATGGCAGCTAGTTTACCAGTAGATAGAGCACCAAGTCAAGACTGAGGAGGACCTGAATTTTGTTCAACCTCAGAAGCTTACTAGCAGTGTGACCCTGGGATGTCACTTAAACTTTCTTCATCAGTTCTTGAGGAAGGAAATGGCAAACCACTCTAATATCTGTGCAAAGGAAATCCCAAGGAATATGACCAAGAGTCAGACCTGACTTGAATAACTAAAAGGCAACAACAAACAGCTATTCTCCAATAGATAAATGATCACAGAACATGAACAAAGAATCCTCAGAAGAGCTGCCAAGTACTCCCAACCACAAGAAAAAATGCTCCAAACCAGGAATACAAGCAAATGAAAACAACACTGAGGCTTCAACTCATACTCTATAAAAACTGAGAGAAATGGCAGCAGCCAAGGTTGGAGGGATTGTGGGAAGGTGGGCACACCAGGACAATGCTGAGAGAGCTAGGAAATGGTAAAAGATCATCAAGGTCTGAGTTTCAATGCAGCCTCAGATTATTTATTAGTTGTGTGACCCTGGTAAGTCACTGAAACTCCCTTTTCCTTCAGTTTCCTAAACTGTTAAATAAAGATAACAAAAACACCTCCCATATAGGACTGTTGGGATGGTCAACATTGGAATTTGGGGAGAAAATAAGTGACTCTATTGTTTCCCTTTCAACCTAATGTCTCCTGGACAAGCACCGACTGTCTCCTTCTGTACACCCCTTTCCCCACTGGAAAAGAAAACTCCCAGGACTTTGTACAATTCCCCACACTTAGCCCATTCCCTATACCCTCTCTACCAAGGGAAGGCCCTTCACAAATGCTAATATATTAATAGCTAAAGAAGGAATTCTTTGGCTTGGTTCAAACACCTCTGCTAAGGGCCTGAGAATCTGTGAGTGTGACCAAGAAGCTGACTTAATCTATTTTCTTGAGTTGCCACTTTTTACAGAAACACCAGTGTATGCCCAGGACAGTGCCCCCCAACTCAGGTCATAATATTTGGTCCTTTCAACCCTTACTGCCCTTGCACTGTGCCCTTGAGAGTTAAACCAGCTACAAGATAGGCTGGTCAGTGTACACCAGCGAGATAAACTGTAGGTGCAGCTCAGACCCTGGAGGACCATCAGAGCATCCTGCCTTCAAGGCCTGGCGGGGAAAGCCTGGCCAAAGGGGCAAAGGGAGGGTGGAGAGTTCTATGTATGTGGGGTAGGGGTGCTTGGCATGGATACGGTGAGTAAGGAGAAGACCCCCTGGTCATCCTTGTGCCTCAGGGATCATGAGGGAAACCTTAACAAAGCACCCATTAGGACAGCAGTTGGGATGGAGGAGTGGGGATGGTTAGTGCTTGTGATGCCAAAGTGCCAATAATTAGTTGAAAACACAGAAGGAGAGAGCAGGCAGTGTTGTTACTACTGTTTTCAATTTCCTGCCTATTTCTGCAAAGTCACAATCCTTAGTTAGGGTTATTGCCAGCCTCACAGACAATCCTCTAGGTCTATGGAAATGGCCTCTTTGGCTGATGTTGGTCAAGTCAGAGGACAGAGGGTACTCACCTGGGCTGGGGGTGTGCAGCTTCCTGGGGCCATTCCCCCTGGCTCCAGGCTCCCTGCTTGGGCCAGGCCTGGGTCTTCTGGTGGCTGAGCTGGGGAGCGAGAAGGATCCCAGAGGGAAAGAGTCTTAACCTTTTCTTGCAGTTTAGAAGACAAAAGGATTAACAAAGGGTCAGGCCCTGCCCTTGGGGCCTTCTTCAGAAAACCAAGAGGCAGAAGGGGCCTGGGATCCCAGGTGGGTGGAGACCAGTCACAGCCTTAATGGCTCCTGAATCAGAGATCTCCCTCCAGCTGGTCCACTGCCGACCCTGCCTCTCCTCTCCCCAAATAACACACAGACACATTATCTAGACAACAGACTGACTGCTTGATCCAGGAGGAGGGAAGCCTAGGAAGCTTGGGGATGGGGAGGGCTCTGGGAAAGAGCCACAGCGTATGACCAGGGGGATGCTCAGGCTGGGAGCCCAAATCCAGTCTGGGATTCAGCCCCCTGGCAGGGGCCTAAAGGTTTTGAAAACAGAGGGTGCAGGACAGCAGGTGACTTGGGGAAGGGGAGCACAGGTGGCCTGGGAGGCAGACATTCTAACCCAGCTCATGGCAGGGACCTCAGGGACACTGCAGTGACAGAAGGAAGGGCTCAAGGGGGTGATTGAGCTTGGGAAAGCAGGAGGACTGTGTCCTGGGGTCTAATTAGGAGCTGGTGAGGACTGCAGGGACCCCCTGGAAGAGCTTAGGCCTGGAATCCCTCAAGGAAGACCAGAAACAGGGAGCCAGTGCCTGGGATATGGCAAGGAAGCAGCCCAGGGGTTGTGGGGTCAGGGGAGGGGGGCCAGGGAGGAGCTTTGGTTCCTGTATCCAAAGTGGGGTCCTCAGGGCAGGCAAGACTTTTGGGTCCTTACAGTGAGCTTCGTCTGAAGGAAGAACAACTAAGTCTCTAACCAAAAGCTGGGACAGGGAGACAAGACTGTGGGGTCCCTGTGCTTAAGATCTGAATTTTGGGAAAGAGTGACCCAATGATAAACACAAGGAGGGTGTCCCTGGAAGTCCAGAAAGTAATTGGAAATCTGGAAAGAGCCAGTGTGGGGAAGCTTATTCACTAGCCAGACCTGGGAGGGCGGCATGGTCCCTGCTAAACCCAGAAGACACTCACCACGTGGTCAGATGAGGAGGATGAGACCCAAAGGCTAGAGTAGCACAAGCTGTGGCTGTGGATGAGGGTCTGGCTCAGAACTGCCTGGGACCTGCACCCACAGCTGCTTCCAGAAGGCAGAGGGATCTCAGCTCCAGGGATGAAGGCAGGAATCCTTCAGTTGCAAGGGAAGAAGGTGGAGAGATCTCATCCCAATTCCAGCTTTCAGCCAGCCTCCTCTGGGAGGGTCCTCCCACCCTCTGCCCAGCCCCTGAGTTTCCAGGGTGGGCCTTTTCCTCCAATCACCTGCAGGGCAGGAACTTGGGACCCCACCTGCCACTCCTCCCCAAGCCCTGCCCTTCACCACCTCGAATGCATGGGCCACTGGATGAGACTTCTCAGGCCCAAGACCCCTCCCAGGCCTCCAAACTGCACCCCAGGGCTCTGATTCTACCAGATCCACCCCACCACCCACCAGGCTGGCCAGCTCAGAGACCCCATCCTCCGTCATCCCTCTACCACCTGATTTCTAATTGCAGGAAAGATGTGGCACTGTCCTAGTACTGAGGGCTAGAACAAAGAAAAGGCAACTAGAGATTTGTGATTCCCAAGAGATTTACAAGAAAATGGAGCTTAGCTTCAAAACAGACATTGTTAAAAAAAAATGTAGCCAGTTTGGTCATCACCTTTCTCCTAATCTGAATTAGAGTGTGGGCTCCTTTGATATCAGATGTGCTCTCCCAGGAGGATATCTGGCATGTGTGACACCCTGTGGTAGATCTGCCCATAATGCAAAAGACACTTAAAATTGGACATTTAAGGTGATGTGCTTGGGAGCCATGAGAACAGAAAGTGTAACCAGATTCTCCCATGTGTCACAACTCTTGACAAAGTTCTTGAGAGAGTCCGTGGGAGTGTCCTTGTATCATTTCTTCTGACTACTTTGTGAGCACCTTCCTTGCATGAGTTCTCCATAAAATAGTCTTTTAGGCAAACATTCTTTTGGCATTTGAACAGCCTGGCCAGTGTACCAGAGCTGGGCTCTGTGCAGCTGAGTGGGAATGTTTGGCTGTCCCACTTGAGGAAGGACCTCAGAGTCTGGTCCCTTATCCTGCCAGGTGCCCTTCAGAATCTTCCTAAGACAATTCCGATTCCTGGCATGGCACTGGCAGAGTGCCCAGCTCTCACAAGGCATACAGCACTGAGGTCAGCACAACAGCTCCGAGGCCTTCAGTCTGGTGGTCAGTCTAATACCTCTCCCCTCCACACTTTCCTTGGCAACCTTTCAAACACTTAACTATGTCTGGCAAAGCAGGCGTCAACTCAAAATTAGTTATGGGAAATAGGAAATAATTTGAGGTACAAAATGTGCCAGTAGATAGTAATTGAATTATCACAGCTGACAGGTTATCTGTAAGGAAGGTCAAGTAATTCCTCAATAATTTGTGGCAAAGCTGTCATTTGCAGAGCTCATTTTTATAGCCGAAGAAGATGAAGAAAATGACAAGAATCTTAGGAAACATGTTTTGAACATGATGCAAGGCAGGTCATGACTGCTTACTCCTCCCTGGTTCTCATGACCCAGTCTGTCAAAGAAATTTGCCCACAAGTCCTTGCTCTGCAGTTGATGAGTTTTGTAACAAAAATATTACTTTAAAGGCGTTTATACTTGGAAGAAAGACTCGTACACAGCAGCCTGTGGTTTGCAGCTAGCAGCCTCACCCCATCCTCCACTGCCGGAAAGGGGAACCCATCCTTAGCAGATGACTCTTCTCAACTCAGACTTAGCCTCCAGGTGAAGAAAAAATGAAAAGGAGCTGATCCCCTAAGCATGGAAAGAGGAACTTAGGCTTTCATCAGTCTCCTTCCCTCAGCAGCTGGAAGAGGAATTTAGCCTTTGCAGAGTCTTCTAGTTCCATGATTATTGTAGTCCTACACAGATATGTATTTGGCTCTAAATTATCTGCTATTAAACAACTGTCTTCTCAGTGTGTGTATTTCCTAAATATATAGGTATGGGTATAAACTTAGGAGAATATCGCTGTCAGTGTGGCTTAGCAGTGGGGGGCTAGCTTTTCCCAAAAGAGGGAACTTAATTCTGCAATAAAACTAAAAACATCAAAGTAATTAAACACTAACTGACTTGAAGTTTATTCTTTTCACACCCTCATCAGCTGGGTGTACATGCCATAAAGTACACTGTCAAGGCAAAGAACGTATTGAGAGGATTCCAAATTTCTGGAATGGCTGAAACCAGTGGATGGTGCAGTGCAAAATGGTGGAGAAAGTCTATTTTCTTTTTTTTTTACATTTGAAAAAAAATCTTTTATTTTTACCCAATTACATATTAAAAAATTTTTAACATGTATTGTTTATTAAAGTTTTGAGTTCCAAATTCTATCCCTCCTGCCCTCACTCCCCCAACTCCTCATCCTGTAAGGAAACAGAAAGGGACAGGGATGGGGGGGGGCAGGACTGATAGAAGGAAGGGGAGGTTGGGGGAGGCTTTGGTCAGAAGCAAAATGCTGGCGAAGAGAGACAGAGAGAAAGGTGAGAGAGAAGGACAGATGGAGGGAAATACCCAGTTACCTATTATAGCTGAAAATATGAATGGAATGAACTCCCCCATAAACTACATTACTAGATAGAAATTGATCATTTTGATTGCATTAAATTGACAAGGGTTTTTGCAGAAACAAAATGAATAAAGCCAAGGTTAAAAGGGAAACTGACAAGAGGGGAAAAAAATTAGAGCAAGTATCTCTAATAAAGATCTCATTTCTCAAATATATAGAGCTCTGAGTCAGATTTGTAAGGACACAAGTCATGACTCAATTGATAAATGGTCAAAGGCTTTGAACAGGCAGTTTTCTGAGAAAGAAATCAAATCTATTTGTAGTCACATAAAAATACTATAAATCCCTACTGATTAGAGAAATACAAATTTAAAAAACTCTGGGTAACCACTTCACCTATTAAACTGGACAATCAAATAGAAAAGGGAAATTATAAATATTGGAGGAAAGCAGGAAAACGGGCAGTAATGCACAGCTGGTGGAACTGTGAACCAACCCAGCCATTCTGGAGAACACTTTGGAAGTATATTCACAGAGCTCTTAAACTGTGCAGACCCTTTGCTCCAGCAATAACACTGGTAATGATGCAGTGCTGGGGTGCCTTTGTAACATTTGGGGTGCCTTTCTAACTTTGTAACTCCTCACAATCAGACACATGCTGAATCCCCAATTAGCCCAGCTTCCCAACATCCCTCTTGTCAAAAAGGACTTTGATGGCTAACAGGCTGGGTACTTCTCATTCAAATTTGACCACTGGCTAACTTTGTGACATTTTAAGGCAAAAACCATACCTCCAGGCCCCCCCCCCCCCCCACCTCAGGCTTTCTCCCAGTGAATTATGGACAATACGCCTGTGCAGTTGGTATAAAAAGTGCATGTCCCTTTAAGCACTGATCACTCCTAAACTGCTCCCTAACTCCTCCCTAACTCTACCTTTGCAACCTAGTTAGCATAATTGATATAAGATTTATGGTTTTATTACTCTATAATCAGTATCCCTAATTCCTGCACATTGCAGGCTTTTTCTGACACCCCCCTGCCTGCTGAAAAGCATAATATACTTTTACAAACCTGCCAAGATTGCTTGGCCATTGTAATTCTTTCAGACTAAAAGAACCCTCCAAGGATTTCCTAGAAATCCATTCCTCTCACCCTCTTCAATAGGAAGCAAAGAGAAGACCCCTACAGGACAGAGGAATGAATGAAGTGGTGGTCCTTGTGCTCAGGGATCATGATCTTTGTGAAACTCTTTGGCATTTTCTTGGCAAAGATGCTGGAGTGGTTTCCTATGTCTTTCCCAAACTTATTTTGCAGATAAGAAACTAAGGCAAAAAGGCTCAAGTGACTTGCCCAGGGTCACACAGCTGGTACATGTATGAGGCAAATTTGACTCATCCTCCTGACTCCAGGCCTGGTGTTCTCTCTACTAAGCAGCCTACCTGCATTTACATATTAACCTTTTAAAAATAACATTTCATTTTTTCCCCAATGACATATACAAACATTTTCAACTTAAAATTTAATTTAAAAAATTAATTTAAAAAAGCAAACAGTATTGCAGCAATGAGGGTAGGGGAGTGGGGGTAGTTAATACTTGTGAGGTCAAAATGCCTCAAATCAATTCAGAACAGAGCAGAGAGCTGGGCAGTGTTGTTACTACTGTTTTCAATTTCCTGCTTCTTCTTCTGAAGAAACAATACACAGGTATGGCATTGTCAGCCTCATACACAATCTTCTCAGTCTATGCAAATGGCCTCTTTGTCTCGAGCTGATGCAGGTCCAGTCTGAGGACAGAGGGCACTCACCTGGGCTGGGGGTCTACAGCTCCCAGGGGCCATTCCCTCTGGCTCCAGACTCCCTGCTTGGGTCAGGCCTGGGTCCTCTGCAGGCTGAGCTGGGGAGACAGAAAGATCCCACAGGGTCAGAGGGCCTCCTTTCTATTCCCAGGCAGGAGGGTGACCTATGGAGGATTAACAGAGTGAGGCCCTGCCTTCGGGGCAGAGACTCCACCTAAAAAAAAAGAAGGTCCCACCCCCTCATGTTCCTTCTCTCCTGTCCCCTTCAGTGACCCAGAAGGCAGAAGGGGCCTGGGATCCCAGGTGGGATGAGACCAGTCAGAGCCTCAATGGCCGCTGAATCAGAGCTGTACCTCCAGGCGGTCCTGCGCCCTCCCTGCACCCCCACCCCCCAACTAATACACTGACACATTATCCAGACAACAGACTGACTGCTCGATCCAGGGAGGAGGGAAGCTTAGGAAGGTGGGGATGGGGAGGGCTCTGGGATGGAGGCACCAGGAAATAACCAGGGAAGCCTGAGGCTGGGAGACCAAACCCTGTCTGGGATTCAGGTCCCTGGCAGAGGGCCTGAGGGCTCTGAAAGAAGAAGTGCAGGGAAGTAGAAGGCCTGGGTAAGGGGAGAAGGGGTGGGGGGTGGGAGTAAGACATTTTAAACCAGCGCGTGGCAGGAAGCTCAGGGACACTGCAGTGACAGAAGGGCTCCAGGGGGACACTGAGTCTGGGAAAGAAGGAGGACTGGGGAGCACTCCTGGGACCCTCTGGAAGAGGTCAGGGCTGGAATCCCTCAAGGGCGAAGAGATACAGGGAGCCAGTGCCTGAGATCTGATAGGGAAGTAGCCCCAGAGGCTCCCGGTCCAGGTGAGGGAGGCCAGGCAGGATCCTGGGTTCCTGTGTCTTAAGTGGGTTCATCAGGGTGGACAATATTTGGATCCTTACAAGGAGCTTGGTCTTGTGTGGGATGAAACAGTTCGGAGTCTGAATCTAAGGTCAGAAAAGGTCTTTATTCTTTCTCATGAGAAAGGACTCTACCCTGGTCGCCCAACATGGCGTTTGCAGGGAGAGAGGGAGAGGTAGAAGGCAGCCCATGATTATATAGTCTTCTAATGCAGAAACCCAACCCCCCAACTGGCCTTCACGCTTATCGGTAGGGGGTCTGACCCACAACCTAAGAGCGGGAATCTATCTCTGAGACAAAGGACCCGGAAATATGTGGGTGCCCAATGAAAGCAGTCCTAACCTTATTTGGCATATCTTCTGCTGAGTTGGCTCTGGGGGAGGTTCTTCATTGCTCTAAGCCCCAAATTGATTGAAGGTCAGGTGACCTAACCCTAGGCCTAGTGAATACTAAACCCATTGTAGATTAGATTTTTCACAATGGAGAAACTTCACTATAAGTTATCCCTCGCAGTCTCAAGGCAGAACAACTAAGTCTCTAACCAACAACTGGGGAAGAGAAACTGGATTCCTGGGTTTTGTGGGTAAAGTTTCAGTTTTTGGAAAAGGGTGACCCAATATTAAATCTGGTGAGGATGATTCCAGACATTGGGAAGTGATTAGGGGTCTGGAAAAGAGGTAGTGAGGGAAGCTAGTCCAGTAGCCAGGCCTGGGAGAGAGGATTGCTCAGGGCAGACCTGCAGGGCTCTCACCACGTGGTCATGATGAGGTGCAGGCTCTGGGATCCCCCTTGAGCTCTCCTTGAGTCTTTGAGGTACAGGCTCTGGGATCCCCCTTGAGCTCTCCTTGAATCTTTGAGGTACAGGCTCTGGGAAACCCCTTGAAGTCTGATTAAATCTTCCCACTTGACAAGGCATTTGGAGAGGCACTGTTTTTCATTGTGATTGGGCCCAAACCTCTTACTAGCTTAGCCTCCACTCTTCCTCTACTTCCCACCCTTGAGCCTATCAAAATATCAATCCACTCTGGCAGTGACCTCATTAACTCCTCCTGAAGACCCTCTCCAAACTCCTCTGGACTACCCCAAGATTCCTCCCTACATAAGATCCCATCTTCCCTCCTAGTGGTGTTAGAGCCCCATAGAATAACATAGGCTGGCTCCTTAAGAGTCTACCCCATACCATGCTCATTCAAATTTTCCCCCTTGCTCTCCATTGGCTACATGCAGCGTTCTGAACCTCCCACTGCCTGCTCTCCTCCCTGATAGCTTCCCCCCCAAACAACTAGTTAAGTATGTAGACAGGCTTCTGACCTTTGACCTGATGGAAGCCTGGCTCTGCTGGGTCACAGCCCTGGTTAGACCCAGTCTCCTTTGACTTACATTCCCTTTTCCCTCTAGCCTGGGACTGATTCTAATCTTGGGGAAAGAATTCCTTATTTTTGTTTCCCACAAATTCCTCCTTTTCTCTTTTAATCAAATTCTATTTCCACATCTTTCTTACATCTAGTTAATCCTTTCTCACTGTCTCATAGAAATTCTTCCCCTAATCCATGTCCCCCTTTAAATAGGCATAAGGGGAAGAAGTTGGTGAACTCACTGACATTTCAAAATGGGGACAGTCCCCTTAAGAAACACAGATAGACCCAAAAGAAAAGCAACAAAGAACCATCCATGAGCCCTGTAAGATTCAGAAGTCTTGTCTGCAATCTCTGTGGGCTGAGACCCTAGCAGGAGGATGGAGGCTATAGAGACTCCCCACCCCACCTCCAGGAGTGGCTGTGGATTTTTCTACCTCCAGTTGCTCTTCCTTCCCCCCTCATCTCTCTGCCCCTTGTATATACCCCAGATAGGTCACTACTTGGGTCTAGCTTTAGAGGACACCCCCCATAACCACGCCTAGATTTTTCCCCCAACATTTCTAGGAAGGGGGAAGAATTCTTTTTTTGTCCTCCCAATTGTTTAATGGCCTAAAACAGGTTGGAACTCAGGACCAATGAGACCCTATGGCACCTTGTGGAGTCCCATAAGGCAGTCAGTGTTGAGGAAGTCTGCTGCTTTCTTACAGTCTGCTATTTGTTACATTGCAAATGTAGAAGATGGTTAAGGGGTCCCTAGAACTTGTCCTTTTGAGTTGTCATATCATGTCACACCCCTCTCTCTGTACCTGTTAGCCCTCATGGTGAAGGGGAGTGCTGAGGTCTTGTAGTATTTTGGGGTGACTTTGCCTTGAATCTCATCTGTGTTCAGGCACCTGGGTATGTGATAACAGCCTGTGGAAAGGTCACCTTTCTCCCCAGCTGTAAGTCATTAACTCTATCCCTTCCCCTGCCCCTAGCCTGTAAGTATCTTCCCTGAAGATCGTTAACTATAACAGGCCACACCTATGAATTCTTAAAAGGATTCCTTAGAGAAAGGATTAACAAAAGAACTTCACTTTATCAAAGGGGGACCTTTCAGGGCAGACAGGCTGGGTGTTCCTCCCAAATTCCACCTCTGTATGACTTTTGTTACTATATAATCAGTACCCCCAATCCCCACACTTCGCAGGAGGATTCACCTTAGTTTTCTCCTGTCCGCTTCACAAGCGTAATGAAGTCTCTTAAAACTGCCAAGACTGCTCATGCCTGGTAATTCTTTCAGACCGGTAAGAACCCTCAAAGGATTTCCATAGAAATCCACCCTTTCTTACTCTCATCATTTTTGGCAACCACGAAGGGATCCACCTTTCCTCATCACTAAGACCATCTGAAATATGTGTTTTCTGATGGTATTAGGCAACCCCTGTGACCCCTGTGAAAGGGTCATTTCACCCCCAATGGGGTCGCAACCAAGACGTTGAGAACTGCTGTTCTAGATGGTGTCCAGGTCAGAGCACCTTGGCCTTGGCCTTCATAAAGAGAAGAATGTTCCTGGTCAGCTTCCCCCAGCCTTGGAGTTTCTGACACAGGAAGGGGGATCTGAGGCTTTTTAAGGTTTTTAAGCATGTCTGTTAGCCCAGAGCACCCATGGCATTATGGGAGGCTAAGCTCAGTGGGCCTCAGTGTCTGTCCTGATTGGCTAGTCCAGGTTTTAGGCCTTTCTCAGGTGCGTGGGGGAGGGTCTTCCAAATGAGTTGGGGAGGTCTCTGGCTGGTTCATAATCCTTTTCTAAGGCCGCAATTGTATGTCCCTCTAGAAATAATTTTTTTCAAATTAAAAGGATAACTTATAGGGTGATGTGCCCCAAATCGCCAAATGAGAATAACTGGAAAAATAATAATAAAATTAATAATATTACAGTTTTAATACATGAAACCAAATTGCCAAGTAACATCGATTCAATTGGTTATGTTAAGTAGAATTAGTGTAGACATAAAAGCCACCTTATCCATTTCTCCCTCTGACCCTGTAGACCAGTGGTTCTCAACCTTCCTAATGCTGTGACCCTTTAATACAGTTCCTCATGTTGTGGTGACTCCCAACCCAAAGAAAATAATTTTATGGTTGGGGTCACCACAACATGAGGAACTGTATTAAACGGTGCTGGCATTAGGAAGGTTGAAAACCACTGCTGTAGACTGAAAGCCCTCAGAGGGAACAACAGGGTAATCCACTCGCATTGAATTCTGATTCTTTCAGCTCCTAACCACATCACCTGAAAAAGTAAATTATAAGTGTATTTTACATTAAGGGCTGCTCTGGCCTAAGAAGGTGAAACATCCTGACTATTCTACTGTGATCTGACTTTACAGGGGCTCCATTCTAATTTAAATTGGGAGAAATTAACCCCACTGATTGCATTTCTAAACAACCTCCATTCTGAAGCTAAGGAGGACTCATTTTCCCCTGTAAATCTCTTCCTTGCCTGGGAATCTCCAGGTTGCCTCTTCCTTGCTGTCCCTCTCCCACCTTCTAAAGTTCTCAATCTTTCCTCCAGTAAGGAATCAGGTGGTAGTGCTGGGGAGGAGGAGCTCTCAGAGCTGGCTAGTCTGGTGGGTGGTGGTCCAGGTGCAATCAGAGGCCTGGGGTGAAATTTGGAGGCCTGGGTGGGTTCCAGGGCAGGAGAGGACACATCCCAGGGGTCAAGGCATTCCAGGTGAGGGAGGGCAGGACTTGGGGAGGAGAAACAGGCAGGGTCCTGAGCTCCTGGGCCTGGGTGCAATTGGAGGAAAGGGCCCATTTTGTGGCATCATAGAGTAGACAAAGGATGGGAGGACTCTCCCAGAAGGGGCTGGTGGGAAATAGGATCTTTAGCTGAGATTGGGCTGCCTTCTTCCTGCCCTTCTGTCCCATATGTCTCTGCCTTCTTCCCTGCAGCTGAGATCCCTCTGCCTTCTGGAAGCAGGTATGGGTACATGTCCCAGGCAGGTCTGATCAGGGCCCGCCATCCACACTCACAGCTCTGGACTTCTGCTGCTCTAGCCCATAGGTCTCATCCTCCTCATCTGACCACATGGTGAATGTCCTCTGGGTTTAGGAGGACTATGCCTAGCTCTTGAATCAGTTTTCCTCTTTGCAGATTCCCAATTACTTTCCAGACTTCCAGGGACACCCTCCTCAGGTTTATCACTTGGTCGCCCTTTCTCAAAATTCAGATCTTAACCACAGGGACCCCGCAGTCTTGTCTCCTTGCCCCCAACTTTTGTGTAGAGACTCAGTTCTTCCTTCAGACGCATCACCCTGTAAGGACTCAAAAGTCTTGACGGACCTGAGGACCCCACTTTGGATGGAGGAAGCAAAGCTCATTACTGGCCCCCCTCAACTGGACCTGTAGCTCCTGGGCTGCTTCCTTATCAGATCCCAGGCACTGGCTCCCTGTGACTGGTCTCCCTTAAGGGATTCCAGGCCCAAGATCTTCCAGAGGGTCCCTGGAGTCCTCCCCAGCTCCTAGTTAGACCCCCAGACACAGTCCTACTGCTTTCCCAGGTTGAAAAACCCCATGGAGCCCTTCTGAGTTCCCTGCCATAAGCTGGGTTAGTATGTCTTCCTCCCAGACCCTACCTGTGCTCCCCTTCCACAGGCCTCCTGCCCAGCTGCCCCTTCTTTTTTCAGAGCCCTCAGGCCTGACTTGATTTGGTCTCTCAGGCTTAGGCTTCCCCTGGTCATTCCCTGGTGCCTCCACCCCAGAGCCCTCTCCCTATCCCCAACCTTCCTAAGCTTCCCTCCTCCCTGGATCAAGTAGTCAGTCTGTTGTCTACATAATGTGTCTTTGTGTTAGTTGGGGAGAGGGGAGGCAGGGAGGTCAGAGGACCAGCTGGAGGGAGATCTCTCATTAAGGAGCCATTAAGGCTCTCACTGGTCTCCTCTCACCTGGGATCCTAGGCCTCTTCTGACTCCTGGGTCTCTGAAGGCAGGACCTGACTCTTTGTTAATCCCTTTGTTGACCTGCCTTCTCACCTTGGAGAAAAGGGTAAGACCCTTTGCCTCTGGGATCTTTCTCCCATCCCAGCTCAGCAGGCAGAGGACCCAGGCCTGGGCCAAGCAGGGAGGTGGAGCCAGAGGGAATATCCCCAAGTAGCTGCACACGGCGAGCCAGGTGAGTGGCCTCTGTCCTCAGACTGGACCTACATCAACCAAAGAGGCCATTTCCGTGGACAAAGAGGATTGTGTATGAGGCTGTCAATCCCCTGCCTAAGGATCTTTACTTTACAAAAATAGGCTGGAAATTGAAAACTGTAGTACCAACCCTTCCCTGCTGTCCCCTTCTGTGTTTTCGACTGATTTTTGGCACTTCGGCACCACAGGCACTAACTACCTGAACTCCACCATCCCAATTGCTACCCTACTATGGGCTTTTTTAAAGGTTTCCCTCAGGGCCCCTGAGGCATTAGGATGACCACTTCACTCATTCCTCTGTCCTTTGGGGTCTTCTCTTTGTTTCCTGTATCCTTGCCTAGCACCCCTTCCCCACATCTTTAGAACTGCTCTCCCCTCCCCTTTGCCCCTTTGGCCAAGCCCTCCCTGCCAGGCCTTGAAGGCAGGTTGCTCTGCTGGTCCTCCAGGGTCTGAGCTGCACCTACACTTTATCTGTCTGGTGCACACTGACGCCTCCTGTCTTGTTGCTGGTTTAACTCTCAAGGGCACATGGAGAGGGCAGTGAGGGTTGAGAGGAGCAAATAGTATGGCCCCAGCTGGGGGGGCAGGGTTCCTGTCTTCAGCAAACCTTGTTCCAGTGCTTCTCAAAAATATGGCAACTCAAGAAAACAGGTTAAGGCCGTTTCTGGGTCACACTCCCAGGTTCAATGAGTTGTTTGTACTGGGCCAAAGAAAAGCTTTTCTTCTGTAGCTGTTAGTGTGTTAGCATTTGTGTAGGGTCTTCCCTGTTAGTGAGGATATAGGGAAACGGCTGGGTTTGGGGAACTGGTCAGAGTCCTGGGAGTTTTCTTTTCCAGTGGGGAAAGGGGGTGCAGAAGGAGACCCTCAGTCGTTGTCAAAGAGACATCAGGTTTAAAGGGAAAGACACAATGGAGTGACTTATGTTCTCCCCAAAATCCACTTTTGACCTTCTTCCCCACAATCCTATATGGGAGGTGTTTTTCTTGTCTTTATTTCACATTTGAGGAAACTGAAGGGAAAGGCAGTTTCAGTGACTCACCAGGGTCACACAACTAATAAGTATCTGAGGCTGGATTTGAACTCAGCCCTTCATGATCTTTTACCATTTCCTAGGTCCCCCAGCATTGTCCTGGTGTGCCCATCTTCCCACAACCCCTCCAGCACTGACTGCTGTCACTTTTTCTCATTACCTTAATGGAATTATTATTTCTCTGATTCTTTGCATTTATTCTATTGGATTAGATGAATTTTTGGTTGATATTTTCCCTGCCCTTCATTTAATGTAATTTTTATTATGATCTGAATGGGATGCATTTTATATTTCTAATTCTCTGCATTTTAGTGTGAGGTTTTTATGCTCTAATCCAATGGCAAATTTTTTATGAATGCCATGTGCTGCTGAGAAAAATCATTTATTCTGTTCTCTGAAGGTCCAATGATACAAGTTTTCTAAAGTTTATCAATGTCGTTAAATTCTTTTTTAATTTTTTTAATTTTTATTTTTTTGCTTTGTATTTTTATTTTTCTTCTTTTTTTCTTTAATTAACTTTTGTTTATTTTTAGTTTACATCATTCATTTCCATAAAATTTTGAGTTACAAATTTTCTCCCCATCTTTCTCCTACCCACCACCTCAAAACAGTGATCCCAGTGTATACTCTCATCCTCACTCTGCTCTCTCCTATGTCCTGCCCCATCACCCCACTGACTTTCCATTATGGTGAGATGGATCTCTGTACCGCAGTGCCTGTATATCTTAATTCCCAGTTGCTTATAAATAATAATGATGGTAATAATAATAACAATATATGTATATATATATAT
>CM053582.1:71223385-71247734 GCA_028627135.1 Pseudochirops cupreus
TACAAGAAATCTGGAGTCTCCTTCAAGTCTAAATCTTGTGACTTTTGGTGATGTAGGAGTTAGTGACATTCCAGAATGTGACTGTGGACTTCACCCCAGAGGAGTGGGGCCTCTTGGCCCCTCCTCAGAAGGAGTTGTACAAGGAGGTCATGGTGCAGAATGCCAGGAACATGCTCCCTCTGGGTAAGGACACTTCCTCTGCTCAGTATAAATCTGCTATCAGAGGCAATATCTTCGTTCCTGTGTTTGCAAGGCAGGTCATGACTGCTCACTCCTCCCTGGTTCTCATGACCCATTCTGTCAAAGAGAGATTTGTCCTCAAGTCCTTGCTCTGCAGTTGATGACTTTTGTAACCAAAATATTACTTTAAAGGCATCTATACTTGGAAGAAAGACTGGGACAGAGCAGCTTGTGGTTTGCATCTAGCAGCCTCAAATCATCCTCCACTGCCAGAAAGTGAAACCCAACCTTAGCAGATGACCCTTCTCAACTCAGACTTAGCCTCTAGGTGAAGAAAAAGTGAAATGGAGCTGATCCCCTAAGCATGGAAAGAGGAACTTAGGCTTTCATCAGCCTCCTTCCCTCAGCAGCCAGAAGAGGAATTTAGCCTTTGGAGAGTCTTCTAGTTCCATGATTATTGTAGTCCTACACAGATATGTGTTTGGCTCTAAATTATCTGCTATTAAACAACTGTCTTCTCAGTGTGTGTATTCTCTAAAATTATTGGCATGGGTATAGACTTAGGAGAATATCGCTGTCAGTGTGGCTTAGTAGTGGTGGGCTAGCTTTTCCCAAATGAGGGAACTTAATTCTGCAATTAAACCAAAAACATCAAAGTAATTAAACATTCACTGCTTTCATGGCAGAGACTCCACCTAAAGATTAGGTTAGGCTTGGACAGAAAGTCCCAACCCCTCATGTTCTTTCTCTTCTATTCCCTTCAGTGACCAAAGAAGCAGAAGGGACTTGGGATCCCAGGTGGGATGAGACCAATCAGAGCCTCAATGGTGCTTGAATCAGAGATGTCTGTCCAAGTGGTCCTCTGCCCTGCCTGCCTCTCCTCTCCCCAAATAACACACAGACACACCATCTAGACAACAGACTGACTGCTGGATCTAGGGAAGGAGAGAAGTTCATGACGGTTGGGATAGGGAGAGCTTTGGGATGCAGGCACCAAGGAAGGACCAGGTAAAGCCTGAGGCTGTGAGACCAAATTCAGTCTGGGATTCAGATCCCTTGCCGGGGGCCTGAGAGGTCTGAAAAAGAAGGGGGGCAGGGAAGCAGGAGGCCTGACAGGGAGCCCAGGTAGGGGCAGGGAGGAGGACATTCTAAGGCAGCTCATGGCAGGAAGGTCAGGGACACGACAGTGAGAGAAGCTCTCCAGGAGGACAGTAGACTGGGAAAGCAGGAAGACTGTGTCCTAGGGTCTGACTGGTCCCTGGGGGGACTCCTGGCATCCTCTGGTACACCTTAGACCTGGAATCCCTCAAGGGAGATCAGACACAAGGATGCAGTGCCTGAGACCTGATAGGAAATCAGGCCAGGGGCTGTTGGTCCAGATAAGGGGGGCCAGGCAGAAGCCTGGGGTCCTGTATCCAAAGAGGGGTCTCAGGGTGGGTAGACTTTGGGTCCTTATAGAGGGCTTGGTCTGAAGGCAGAACAACTGAGTCTCTAACGAAAAGCTGGGGACAGGGAGACAGGATTCCTGGGTTTTGGGAAAGGGTGACCCGATCGTATGTTTGGGGAGGCGAATTCTAGGCATTTGGGAGATTATAGGGAGTCTAGAAAAGAGTTAGGGAGGGAAGCTTGTGCAGTTGGCAGGCCAGGGAGGGAGGATTGCTCAAGTCTGACCTGGGGGGCTCTCACCACGTGGTCAGAGGAGGAGGATGAGACCAAGGCAGGTCCAGCCAGCAGAAGCCAGCAGGTCTGTGAGGGGTGGCTCAGACCATTCTGGGATCTGCAGGCAGAGATCTCAGGTCTGAGGAAAGAAAGCAGAGAGATGTGGACAAGGAGGGAAGTTAGAAGGCAGCCCAAACTCAGCCCAAGATACCGTTTGCAGCCAGCCCACTCTGGGAGGGTCCTCGCACCCTTTTCCCAGCCTCTAAGGATCCAAGATGGGCCCTTTCCTCTTATCACACTCAGGCCCAGGGACTCAGTTCCCTGAGAGTCTCTCTTCCCTAAGCCCTGCCCTCCTTCAGCAGGAATGCTTTGGCCACTGGGATGAGCCCTATCCTGCCCTAGACCCCTCCCAGGCCCTCAAACTCCACCCCAGCGCTCTGATTGCACCTGGACCACCACCCAACAGGCTAGCTAGCTCTCAGAGCTCCTCCTCCCCATCACTAACACCTGATTCCTTACTGGAGGAAAGATTGGGGACTATGGAAGGAGGGAGAGGAGGGAGCAAGGGAGAGACAACCTGGGGATTCCCAGACAAGGAAGAGATGCTCAGGAAAACCGAGTCCTGCTTAGCTTCAGAATGGAGGTTGTTCAGAAATGCACTCAGTGAGGTTAGCACCTTTCTCCCCATTTAAATGAGAATGGGGCTCCTGTAAAGTCAGGTCTCAGGAGAATAATCACGATGTTTGACCTGCTAAGGCGAGATCAGCCATTAATGTAAAATATTTCCAATTTAGTGTTTGAGCTGATGGGCTTAGGAGCTGAAAGAATGAGAATTCAATGTAAGTGGATCAGAACTACCCTGGTTCCCTCTGAATGCATTCAGTCTACAGGGTCAGTGGGAGAAATACATAAAGTGGCTTTCATGTCTACCCAACTGAATCGATGTTACTTGGAAATTTTTCATGTATCTAAAGTGTAATGTTACTCATGTTATCATTATTGTGTGCAACCGAAAACTGTGTGCAGGCTAGATCCTTACCGAAATAATCCTCATAGGGTTCTCAAGGTAGGTACAAAAAAGAATGGTTTATTAGGATATGGAGAAAGGGCCACCGTCCTGAAAAATGGTCAGGGAGAAGTCATTCTCAAAGGGAAAAGGTGGAGTTACAAAGCCCTAAAGAGTTCTCCTCCACCCCCTTTCTATCCCTTTTTTTCCATTGGCCTATTTGCAGGTATTTCCAGAAGATTTGTGGCTTCACATACAATCATGGCTATTATTATACTATGTTATGGAAACCTTCTTTTGCTCCATAAATTGAAAATTATTTTAAAATAATAAAATGAATTACAACAGCACCACCACCAACTTACTCTTCAAGGAAAGCCCAAAGGACCTTGTAAACTCTCCTTATTGTTAAAAGGACAATTCTTTGTTCAGGTTTTTACCTGAACGGAGGAGGCAAAATTCAGGACAAAGAGAATTAAAAGAAGTTTGTGAAAACATGTCTAGGTGGCAACATATTGAAACTCTTATCACTGCAGATTAGGAAGGGATTCAAGATGGAACCACTTTGGATTGTTAACTTTTCCAATGAGATGAAAGGTTATTTGGATAGGCTCACCTTAGTAAAAAGCTGGGGGTACCTCTCAGTCCCTCCCTAATCACGGACCCAAGAGTGCTAACAGGAATAGAGAAATGGGGGTGATGTCATAGGATAACTCAAAAAGACAAGTTCTAGGGACCCCTTAGCTTTCTCTACATTTGCTGTGTGACAAATACCAGATAGCACCAAAGCAACAGGCTTCACTAACATTAACTGCCTTACAGACTAAAACAGGAATATTTTATAGGTTTGTTTTTCTGCATTCCTATGAGGTTTCCATCCACTAAGACATGGTAAATTTTGTGAAGGTGCCAGGCACAGATCAGTAATAGGCATACCCCATCCTGTTCTCATTGAGATTTCTCCTGGAATCTGTCATATGTAACTTTTCTAAAATTCCATTCTTTTCCTTAATTGTAGATTTATGTAGCCCTGATAGAGCTAAAGGAAAGACTCCTAAATTTGCAAAAACAATAAGGAAATGTAGATACACATGTTAACAAGTGTGTGTATGTATATGTTGTCGAGCTTTAAAAGTCTGCTTAAAGGAGACAGATTGTGGTTTATAGAAACAGATTTTATTCCTTATTCAATTAAGGCTACCAGTAGTTGCAGAAGGAGGAGGGAGCTAAGTCCTGACTCCAGAACAAAAGGATGAGAGAGCTTAAGTACATTTTAGGACCATCCCAATTAGGGGTTGCTGAGTTACACAAATTTATGATCCCCATAATGGTTTAATCACTGTATGAGAAAAGGAATTTCTTAATTGGATAAATGATAAATACAGAAAAGTAAGAGAGCTGATGAAGTGTCAGGTGAAAATACATTTAATATACTTGTGTTTCCTCTACCATTAAAATTCCATAACATGGTATATATCCTCAAAATATAAAGAAAAAGTCCCATTACTCAAGTTAATGGTCTCATCCTTAAGGGCCATAAAGAAGCCTTTTCTGGTTTGCTGACATAAGAAGAGGTATTCTCTAAGCTCACTCAGAGAAGCAAGACAAAGCTGGGTCTGAATTGTAAATTTATGATCTCTGGATGCCTGTGTTCAATCCTACTTCCAGCCTTCTCTGGTCTCTTGAGTAGCTGAGACAGAGTATTTTTGTATAATGAGGTAGAGCAGCCTCTTTGATTAATTCAAACTTTAGCCAAAATGTGATATTAAATGATTATCATTATGTATGTATGTATGTGTGTACACTCGGACACCAAATGCACTAAGGTGTCCAACTAGCAGCCCCTAAGAGTTTGGGTCTCATCCTTTTCTCAAAGAGCAAAAGGCAGAAGGGGCTTGGGATGCCAGGTGGGATGAGACTAGTTAAAGTTTTAATGGCTCATGACTCAGAGCTCTCCTCCCATTTGGTCCTCTGCCCTCTCCCCAACTAATACACTAACATGTTATGTAGACAATAAAAGGACCATTGATCTAGGGAGGAGGGAAGGTTAGGAATGTGGGGAATGTGGAGGGCTCTGGGATGGAGCCACAGGGAATGACCAGGGGAACTCTGAGGCCAGAAGACCAAAACCAGTCTGAGTTTCAGCTCCCTGGCAGGGGCCCTGAGGGCTCTGATTGAAGAGGGGGTAGGTGAGCAGGAGGTGGGGGGGGGAGGGAAAGGGGCACAGGTGAAGGCTGGGAGGAAGACAATCTAATGGGGCCCATGGTAGGGAGGTCAAGGACACTGCTGTGACTCCAGAGGGACACTGTGCATGGGAAAGGAGGACTGTGTCCTGGGGGCTAACTAGGAGCTGGGGAGGACCCCTGGGACCCCCTGGAAGACCTTAGGCTTGGAATCCATCAAGGGAGACCAGACAGTGATCCAGTGCCTGGGATCTGACTGTGAAGTGGATTCAAATGGTGCCCCAGGGGGTAAAAAGAAAATTAAGGTGTTTTTTCACTACTTCCTGAGGCCACTGCTGAAGGAGCCTCATTCTCTAGCTCATCCTGTAACTGGAGAATATCCTAAATTCCTTTCCCCTTTAAGTTGAAATGCCACAAAACTTCTCCTTACCTTGTACTAGAATGACTGCTTTTGTATCTCTTTTCCTGTGTCCCCCTCATCAGGTGTTCCCCTTGTCTTTAACTTTTATCCTGTGTCTCTCCACCCACACCTGTCCTTAATCTTAAACTACCCTAAACCCTAAAACTACATCATCCTCCTGAACATCTGCAGGCTGTACAGCTTTCTTTCTATATAGGTCTCCCCACCCCCCAAATACCCTTACCTTTCCTCTGCCCCGTGCCTACAGCAAAGATACTCCCTTGTGATTACCCAAACAAAAAAGCTGTCAATGGCTAAAGAGAATGTCACCTGAGTGAATTCTTCTACACTGGAAGCACTGTCCCAAATCTGACCTCAACAACAGGAATATTGCAGGATCTGGTAACGGGACAGGCAAGAACTTTCGTTTCTGTATTCCAAATATGGTCCTGATGTGGAAAATTCCTTACGATTCATCTGTGAGCTGGTCCAACCATTTTGGAGGGAGATCTGGAATTATGCCAAAAGAAACTGCCTATACCTTTTGACTCAGCAACACTCCAATGAGATGTTTCCCAAGATTATTAGGAAAATAGAAAAGTAAGTCACATGTTCTAGAGTGTTCACAGCAGCTCTCTCTGTGGTGGCCAAGAACTGGAAATTGCAGGTTGGGTCATTAACTGGGAAATGCCGAAAGAAGTTGTGGTATACGAATGTAGTGAAATACTACCATGCTATAAGAGATGAGGAGCTTATTGATTTCAGAAAAAATGGAAGGACCTGCATGAAATAATAGAGTGAAACCAGGAGCACATTGAAGACAGTAAGAAGAATGTGGTCTTAATAAGGACTTTAACAGCATAAGGTATTTTTTGTATTATAAATATCCAAATTCACTCTACAGGACACATGAAGAATGGCACTGTCCACATCCAGAGAAAGAAGTGACAAACAGAAACATATAATGCATAAGTTTACATATGCATCCACATATACCTATAAATAATTATATGCAAGTCAAATGGTGGTCTTCTCCAGTGCTGGGAGGTAAACAAGAAAAATAAAGAACAAAAAGAAGTTATGAGGATCAGTTTGATCTATTTAAAAAGGAATAGTAAGATTTGTACCTTCATATACAATCATCTTTACGATATGTAATGGAAATGGTTTTGTTCCAAAAATTAAAAATTGAATTATCTTTATAATAAAATTAATAAAAACAACAAATTCAATTATTCTTCAAGGAAAGTCCCAAAGGGTTTGTACATTTTCCTTATTGTGTAAAGGACAATTCTGAATGTGAGGGTGGGGTCAAGGAAACATCCTCAGAAGGGAGGTGAATGATGAAGTCATCAGAGCACTCCTGCAGAGTGGGTGCTTCGTGGGAGAGGAGAGGCTGCTCCTCTCCTACTGATGGAGGACCAGAAATCTGGGGAGACAGGCACACCTCAGGAAGGGAGGTCATTCTGGGGATTCCCCTGGTACATGGGCTTTGCTCTGCCAGCTCAGAGGGGAAGCAGGAGTCCTGCTGTGTCTAGAATGTGATGCGGCAGGGCTGGTTTGGGAAGAGATGAGTCTCCTGGTCCAGGATTGAGAGAGTTATCAAGAACCCCAGCCAGGCATGAAGATAAGCCTGCCTCTTAATGTAGTCTTCATTCTCAAGCATGTTTAAGCATTAGAGCTCATTTGTACCCCTTAGCAGCATCCATTTATCTAGAAGTACCTTAGTGCTGAAACAGCTCCATGATTCTTCTTAGTTCCCAAGAGAGAGCTAAAGGAACATTATGTTATTAAGTATTCAGGAGCCCTAATTAGTGAAACCATTGACCAGAAATTCTTTCTCTTAGACACGTCCTTCATCACATTTCTTTGGGAAGGAGATGATGTACATAAAAATTTTGATCCCATTCCAGATACTCATGAAGTTACTCTCTAGTGTGGACTCTGACGTTGAGAATGATTCAAGTTTGGTGGAAAGGATTCATGCATTAATTAAATTCTTGAGGTTTCTGTCAAATGTGGATTGTCCCATAGAAAATAAAATGGGTCCTCTGTTTCAAAACATTTCAGTACTGATGACATTGATAAGATTTCTTTTCAGGGTGGACTCTGATGGTCAGCAAGATCATAGCCTCTTCCATAAGCTTTTCCACAATGATTACAATCAAAAGGTTACTCTGCAGTATGGATTCTCAGATGTTCAGCAAGATGAGAGCTCAATCTGAAACTCTTTCCACACTCCTTACATTCATAATGTTTCTCTCCAGTGTGGATTTTCTGATGGGCAACAAGGTTAGACTTATTATTGAAAGCCTTTCCACATTGATGACATTCATAAGGTTTCTCTCCAGTGTGGATTCTCTGATGGGTAACAAGCAGATAGTTCTTTTTGAAAGCCTTTCCACATTGATTACATTCAAAAGGTTTCTTTCCAGCGTGGATTTTCTGATGTACATCAAGGTAAGGCCAGAATTTGAAAGCCTTTCCACATTGATCACATTCATAAGGTTTCTCTACAGTGTGGATTCTCTGATGTACAACAAGGTTAGACCTACTAATGAAAGCCTTTCCACATTGATTACATTCATAAGGTTTCTCTCCAGTGTGGATTCTCTGATGGGAAACAAGTTGATACTTACTTCTGAAAGTCTTTCCACATTGATGACATTCATAAGGTTTCTCTCCAGTGTGGATTCTCTGATGTACAACAAGGTGAGACTTCTGTATGAAAGCCTTTCCACATTGATGACATTCATAAGGTTTCTCTCCGGTGTGTTTTCTCTGATGGGCAACAAGTTGATTCTTCCTTCTGAAAGTCTTTCCACATTGATGACATTCGTAAGGTTTCTCTCCAGTGTGGATTCTCTGATGTACAACAAGCAGAGACTTCTTTATGAAAGCCTTTCCACATTGATTACATTCAAAAGGTTTCTTTCCAATGTGGATTTTCAGATGTTCAACAAGCTGAGACTTCCCTCTAAAAGCCTTTCCACATTGAGTACATTCAAAAGGTTTCTCTCCAGTATGGATTCTCTGATGCACAATAAGCAGAGACTTCTTTATGAAAGCCTTTTCACATTGATCACATTCAAAAGGTTTCTTTCCAGTGTGGATTGTCTCATGTGCAACAAGGTTAGACTTCCCTGTAAAAGCCTTTCCACATTGACTACATTTATAAGGTTTCTTTCCAGTATGGATTCTCAGATGTTTAGCAAGATTAGATTTTGCTATAAAACCTTTTCCACATTGATGACATTCATAAGGTTTCTCTCCTGTGGGGATTCTCTGGTGCATAAGGAAGGATGAGCATTCACTAAATGCTTTACCACATTCAGGCCATTCATGTGGTTTCTTTTCAGGCTGAATTTTTTGATGGTTATTAAGGGATGACTGTTGACTCAAGTCCTTCCCATAATTATGACAATCATATGGTTTCTCTCCTATGTGGACTGTGAGAAACACAGCAAAGGTTTTTCTCCCACTGACCTCACAGGCACCATCACGCATAAAAGTCTCCTCTTGACTGTCACTCACAGAAATGATTGGCTTTTCAATAGGTTCTTGTAGTTTAGGTCTAATCTCTCCTTCTGCCAGAAAGAAACAATAAAATATATGCACAGAGAAATATGAACACATATATACATCTACAATCCCTTCCCTTCTTTGGGAGAAAGTAAACTAACTGATCTCCCCCCTACTTTACCAGGTTAATAGAAAATTCTTAAAAGTCCAATGGATAGAATCAAACATTTTAAAATGCCACTAGTTTATACCTGCAGCAAAACTTGACTTACAAAGACCTTCAGAAACAATCACATAGGATCAGTAGAAACACCAGTGACAAGAGCAGGATCAGCATTCTCATTATATCCACAAGTTAGGCCATAAGCCAAGAATGGCTCAGCGACCTGACCAACATCTGAATAGCTGGGACTGCAACTCTGCAAGTGGCCATGCTTTGTCCACTTTAGTAGAGATTCTTTCTACATCAATCGTTCTTTTCTTTGGCTGTTAAGAAAAGTTATTTTACTATAGCACTGACTTCTTCCCTTCTTATCTTTGGGTCTTCCTAGTCCCTGACACACAATGGTATTTGAAAAAGGCCAATTACTAATCAGATGATGGGTTCTCTAAGGGTTCAAGTGAAAAGAAGCATCAATCAATGTGCCAACCTTCACTATCACCATATTTGAAGAAATTGCCACAGCAAGTCCCAACCTTGAGAAACCACCAGGCTGACCAGTCACCAGCAATCTACTCTGGGCAAGAGCTTCCACAGGCCACAAGATTATAGCTCCAAGAAGGCTCAGATGATGGGTAGATTTTTATAACAAGCATTTTTAAATTGAGGCATTGATATTTTAGAATCAATAGTGTTGTATACATAATAGACAACAGAGTAGTATGAACAGAATATTTACGGTCACTGGGAAAGAAAAAAAAATTTGTGACTTGCTTTATTGTTCTCTTAATTTATTTGGGTACTCTGGAACCTCTGGAAATTTAGTTGAGTATTCTCAAGTATGTATATGTTTTCATCACTCTTATTATGATTTTAACTCTTTTCTTCCTAATTTTCCTCTCCTTTTTTAAGCCATTATTAGCCTCATTCCTTGAGTGCCCATATATCTCATTGAACAAAATTTCTGTCCATTCCCAAACACTTTCTTTGACATGAATCAGTTAAGGCAGAGGTTCCCAATCTGTTGCTTCTTCTCAAACCATCTCCATGTTTGTACGCCAGATTAGGAGCTCCTTTAAAGCAGACTTACTTCCCTTGCAAAAGCTGAGTTGAGTGCCTAGAAAATGGCAGTTGCTTGACACAGAGCTGACACCAGGCTCCAACCTCTACTACAAACCCAGTATCTTATTGTCTCAGTTGGCAAATGCATGTTTTCGCCCCAATGTGTTTCTGGCACTTGCAGTATAAACGCAAAATGAGTGACTTTTCCAAGGTTCAGATCATGTTGAGACCTGACCAGACCCAGAGGGAAGATAACAAGAGATTTCTTTTCTAGGTCCTGAAACATCACATTCTATGGGACACCTGGGAGCGTTTACCTGCCATTTTGCCAAATTAAGACTTCCCATCATCTAAATTTATGTGGCCAATGACTCTCCAAGAATGGCCCAAGATGGAGCTGCAAAAATCAGGGGAGGGGCACACATCTTTGTTTTACCTAAAGCTTATTATTTTATTTTTTTCTTTCCTTTGTCGAGGGCAATTGGGGTTAAGTGACTTGCTGAAAGTTATAAGACTAGGAAGTGTGTTGAGTGCCTGAGGTCTCATTTGAATTTAGGTACTCTTGACTCCAGGACTGGTGCTCTATTCACTGTGCCACCTAGCTGCCCCTATAAAGCATACTCTTCCATGAATTTTAGTAAGGCAGCCTCCATTGCTACTACTGAGATGCTGCTATAAGGTCAGAAGGAAAATGATGAAGCCAGGCTGTCTGGGTCCTCAACACATTTGGGCTACATAACCTAATTGTAGCAGGGCAATGCTTTCGTGCCTCCCTAATTGATCCCCTTTGGGCAGTTAGGAAGTAGAGTGGATAGAAGACTGGTCAGGAAGGCCTGAGTTCAAATTCAGCCTCAGACAGTTACTTACCGTGGCATCCTTAGTAAGTCACTTAGGCCTGTTTGCCTATTTACTCATCTGTGAAATGATGCAGAAAAGGAAATGGAAAACCAATCCAGGATCTTGCAAAAAACATGTGAGCTGGGATCATGAAGAGGCAGAAGAGACTGAAATGACTGAACAACAGAATGACCGACTCCATACCAAAAGGATCAAATGTAAATCCTCTCTGCGGCTGTTATTCACCTACCCCTTCATCATTTTCCCTCCTCCTCCTCTAATTTTCATTCATCTTATTTTCCCACCAAATACGCTATACTTCAGTGGCACAGGCTTCCCTTCTATACTCTGAACAGGACACTCCACCTCCCATCTCTGAGGGCATTCTGTGCCATCCCCATGTCTAGGATGCTTGTGTTGCTTCCCTCAAGCCCCAGCCAGAGCCCACCTTCCACAATAAGAATTTCTAGATGTTATTACTCTCAAAGGTTTCCGTCTCTCAGTGAGCTCCAATTTGTCCAGTCCAAAAGAGGTTTTGACACTGTTGTTAGTGTTGTCTGCTCCCAGAGTCTCTGAGCTTCAGTAGAGCAGTGGATGTTCACTATATCTCTTTAGATCCCTAGGGTGTGGCAGAAGGTGTGGCACAGAGCAGACACTTAAGTTCTCACTCACTTCAAGCTGGTCTAAGAAAGAGTCCATGTTGGAAAGCCTAACCCCTTTTACTGTTTCAGGAGACTTCCTGCCCTAAATTCCAAGCAGTGACTTTTTTAATACGATGACAGGTTTATAACCTGAAGGGCACTGAAAGGCCATGGTGTCCAAATTCATCATTTTACAGATGGGGAAATGGAGGTTCAGTGCTTCAGTGACTTGTCCAATAACCCACTTACAAAAAGTATCTCAAAAACATTTCCAAGTCAGGTCTTCCTGCTCCCAAATCCAGTACTTGATTCATCCCCACACCTAGAAGCCTCTTGTCATCACAGCTTTCATATACCTCTTTTCACATGACTCACCTGGATGGGAGCTCCTCAGATCTTCTTGTACCAGTAGCCATGGCATGTTCCTTAGCTCACAAAGAGAGATCAGATCTTTTCTGGGAACTGGAAGACCTGGGCATGGGGAATCAGGGATGAGGATGGAGAAAACCTTGTCATTTAGGGCTCTTTAGGGAACAGAGTGGGCATATAAAGCTGCTCCATTTTCAGAATCTCTCCATCATGTTAGCACAGATCTGCCTTTTTCTCAAATTAAGGCTTCCAATGATAGTAACCAAAACTAAGATGAGACATATCAGCCTTGACCTCCTGAAAAATCAGACCCCTGTTGAACCTGCTCTGGCCCTGTTACCTCCCCTGCTCCTCACTCCCTCACTTATAAAAACCTTGGAATTCTATAGGGAGCTTTTGCCTCTTCTAGTGAGATTCTCCAGGTGGAGAATTCAATGAACCTCAGCTGGTCCAAATTCTGATGCAGGGCCAATCTGTTATTCTTGTCACTGACAGGGGCTTGCAAGTAAGGAGTACAGGATAGTTCCAGAAGTCCTGATGCAAGGTTTCCATGAAATTAATTCTGAGAGGGTTGGGGAGAGATAGGGAGAAGATCATAGACCCAAATGGGAATTTAAAAAAATTGGTCGTGGTGTACCTTCATATGAAATGGAACTTATTGCATAGTTTCCTTTATCTAGAAATTAGAAGCAGGTAGTAGTGCAGTGGAGCAAGCCCTGGGCCCAGAGCCAGGAATGCTAGGGTTTAAATTCAGACTCAGACAGTTACTAGCTTTGTGCTCCTGAACAACTCAGTTAAACTTCAGTTTTCACAAAAATCAAATGGGGATAATAACATCGCCTAATGATATCACAGTGTAAAGAAGGCACTTAGCACAAGAGCTGGTGAAAAGCAGTTGAACAGCAATGCTTATCCCCTTCCTTCCTTTGCCACCATATGGGCTGGAATTTCGGACAACGTAAAGGAGGAAGTACCAATGTGCCACATCACATCTACCTGGGAGCTACCAACTGTGGCTTCCCTCAAAGAAGAATATTCTCAATACCTTGCCCATCCCAAAGAAGGAGAGGTGCAGGAAAAAGATACTTGAGCCGTTTTAAGAGATTTTGCAGAAAAAATTCACATCAAGTGACAGTCTGGAGTACGTGACGTGGGATTACATCCACACCTGAGATTCTTAACACTGAGCGGCTCTGGGACCTCAAGCTCCCAAGAATTGGCAGTAGAGAGCTTCAGAAGCAACCGGGTAACTTCCTCATTATCTTCACACAATGTACTGACATTTTAGAGGGAAACCAGGCAGCAAGTGGACCCTGTGTATGGGACACAGGAGACCAACACATTTCCCATTCTAGTAATTGATAAATGCTCCAAAACCAGCACACTCAGGAATTAAGATATTGCCTCTGACAGGAGATTTATATTGAACAGAGGAAGTGTCCTTACCCAGGGAGAGCATGTTCTGGGCATTCTCCACCATGACCTCCTTGTATAGCTCCTTCTGAGGAGGGGACAAGAGGCCCCACTCCTCTGGGGTGAAGTCCACAGCCACATCCTGGAATGTCACCAACTCCTACATCACCAAAAGTCACAAGATTTAGACTTTAAGGAGAATCCGGATTTCTTGTCGACTAACCTTCCCCAACGCAGAGGAGAAGCTTCAAGCACAGAAGGGGGATTTACTCAGTTCTTGTACTTTTCATGAGAGGCAGAGTCAACACTTGAGACCACAGTCAATAAGAAGCCAGTGAGTGGAAGGTTGAGAAAAGCATTTCACAGGGTCAGTTCGAAAAAAGTTTAAAATGTCTTACTATGGGATATGTGTCCCTGTGGAACGTGTGTGAAAGTATGTATTGGAAGTGAGGGGAAAGAGGATCTTGGAAGGAGAAAGAGAGAAGATGATGGGAATTCCTTCCTCATCAGATTCTGTGGGGAGTTTATGAGAAGCTCACATGTGCAGGGTATTCTGGGAAGGGAGAGCAATGTCTTCGTGATTATAGAAAAAGGAGGAAAGAGGAGGAAAAGATCTAGTTCATATTCCTGACAACCTGAAACCAAGCCTTCTCTATATCTAACAAGGAAAGGATCCTTAAGACACAGTAATAGCCATCAGGACTGAACTGAGGGATATGAGAATTTCCAGCCAAGTGAAGCAGAATGAGCTGTTGTCACTCTGAGGGCTTGAGGCTGCCCTGGTGGGATGGACCATGGTTAAAATATCTCATCCCTTTGCTTTATGATTCCTTTCATTCAGCAATAGTATGTACTTCTTTAATATAATATTTTAGTTACCAGGGTTGGTCATTTTGGTTGCTCTTTGTGCTCAAAGAGAACCAAGCCACATCCCTCTGTCAGGGTTAAGGTGTGTCTGACCGTCAATGATGAGAGTAAGGGTGCTCAAAAGGCCCTATGAGAAGCAGGCGGCACAAAGTCCATGTAAACATCTGGGGTGGAGATGCCTCTAAATATCCACATCTTCCCATTCTTTTGAGTTTCTACAATTCTGCTTTGCTCACATGGCATAGCACATACTTTAAGGTAGGCATGTTATAGGGGATTGTCCTTTGACAGTGTTTCCCATGACTCACAACTGATTAAAGAGTACTTTAAAGAGAGTTTGGAAATTTCTTTAATCACTTCCTGTAATCACCATGTGAGATCCTTCCTTCCATTCTTTCTCCATAAAACAATCTTTATTTAAACATTGTGCAGGCATCTGAAGGACATGGTCATCCCAATCGAAGTTGTGCTCTACTAGTAAGAAAAGGAAAAAGCGAGAAATTATCTCACATAAAAGATGCAGAGAAGAGCAGATGCACTGAAGGGGAAGATGGAGGAGACTGTAAGGGAGGGCTTGCTCCCTACTTTTGTCCAAATTTACTCAGAGAGGGAATAACGTATATGCTAAGTTGGGTGTAGAAATCTATCTCATCCTCTATTGAAATTAAAATGGGCAGGGATGAGGTATGGGGTCTAATAGAAGGAAGGGCAGGTTGGTGAAGGTATTGGTTAGAAATAAACCACTGGTGAAGAAGCCTAACATGAAAATTGAAAGAGAGAGAATAAACAAGTGGAAAATGTGAGGGAGGGAAAAATGCAGTTATTAATCATGAGAATAAAAATCAATTTAATGCACTTACCCATAAAGGGACGTGGATAGCAGAATGAATTAAAAACCAGAATCGTACAATAAATATACTGTTTACCAGAAATATGTGGGAAGCAGAGATATGCACAGAGTAAAAGGGGCTGGAGGAGAAATATATAAGCACCAGATGGTATAGCATGTAAGTTTAAAAGGACAACTTAAATGAGACTTAGAAGGAAACAGACATTAAACAACAGTAGTTGGGGTACCTCAACTTTCCCTTCTCAGAATTAGATAAGTCTAATCAAAAAATAAACAAGAAAGAAGGTAAAGGCACTAATAAATTTTAGAAAACTTCTATTATTGGGCCTTTATGGAACAAAATAAATAATTTTTCTCAGCAGTACGTGGTATTCATAAAAAAATTGTCCTTGGAGTAGAGAATAAAAACAACACAATCAAATGCAGAGATATGGAAACATATAATCCAAAAGAATCAATGCATCAAAGACTAAATCCAAGAAATAATCATTCCTTTAAGGTAATGACAACAGGGAGACAGCATAGCAACATTTATGGGATGCAGTGAAAGCAGTCCTCGGGCAAAAATGTATAGATCCAAACAGTTACATCAATCAAATAGAGAAAGAATAGATCAATGAATAGGATGTGCTTCTAGAAAGATAAGAAAAAGGACAAATTAAAAATTCCCAATTCAACACCAAAATGGAAATTCTAAAAATCAAAAAAGAGATTACTAAAATTAAAAACAAAGAAACCATTGAACTAACAAGTAAAACTAGGAGCAGGTTTTACACAAAAAGCCCACACAATTGATTAACCATTGGTTAAAGAGATTTTTAAAAAAGAAAAGAAAAACTAATTATAAGTATCACAAATCAAAGGAATCAATAATAAAACAAAATAATCATTAGGATGTAATTGCCCAAATATATGCCAAGACCTCTGATAGTCAATCTTAAATGTATGAATATTTACAAAAATATAAACTGCCCAGATTAGCAGAAGAGGAAATACAATACTTAAAAAACCCAATCTCACAAAAATGAAATCTAACAAGCCTTCAAAGGACTAAGAAAAAATCTCTATGAGTGTATGAATTCAAAGAGAATTTTTCCAAACAGTTAAAAACAATCAAATCCAATAGCACATGAACTATTTGGAAAAAAGAAGACAAAGGGAAATGCCTTCTATCAAACAAACATGTTGCTGAGACCTAAACTAGGAAACATAAAATAAGTGAAGGAAAATACAGACAAAGCACCCTCCAATTATGATAGAACATTTTTCAACACAATTCCAGCAAGGAGACAACAGCAATAAAAATCACAAGAAGTATATACTATGACCAGGTGAGATTTATACCAGAAATGCAGGATTGTTTCAGTGTTAGGGAAAACATCAGCCAAAGTGACCACACATCAATGCTGTAACCCCAAAATCACGTGATTATCTCAACAGATGCAGAAAAAGTCATGGAAAAAATACAAAACCCATTCCTCTTACAAACACTAGAGAGGAAAGGAAAATACAGAACTTTTTATGTAACAATAAATAAGACCCATATAAAATTGTCAATAAGCATTATCTGTAATGGAGATGACTTAGAAAACTTCCCAAGTGGATCAGGGGTGGAGCAAGGTTGCCCTGTATCACCACTATTAGACACTATTGTACTAGAAAAGCTAGTTGGAGCAATGAGAGGGAAAGTAAGAGAAATGGAAGGAATCAGAATAAGCAAGGAGAAAAGAAACCTCTCCCTCTCTGTAGATATGATCCTATACTTAGAGAATCCTAGAGAATCAAGGTAGAGCTTAAAATAACTGACAATTTTAGCCAAGTTATAAGATATAAAATAAACCCATATAAATCATTAACATTTTGATATGTTACCATAAATTTCCAGCAGCAAAGGACAGAAGGAGAAATTCCACTTGAAATAACTGTGGACAACAGAAAATACCTGGGAGTCTATCTTCCAAGACAAACCCAGGAATTATAAATACACAATTACAAAACATTTCCTCACAAATCAAGTCAGATCTAAACAAGTGGAAAGTTATGAATTGATCATGGGTGGGTTAAGTCAATAAAATGAAATGACAATTCTTCCTAAATTACCTATGCATTCAGGACTACAACAGTCCCTAAGCTTTTGGGACAAAAAAGACAGGAAAACTAGAAAATAGTATGGCAAAAACCAGATATAGACCTACATCTAACATGATCTGCTAAAGGTCAAAATGGGAACATGATTTAGACATAACAGGTGGTACCATAAACTAATTGAAAGACCATGTAATAGTTTACCTGTCAGATCTATGGATAAGAAAAGTACTTACCACCAAATAAGAGATAGGAAGCATTACTAGATATAAAACGGATCATTTGGTTGTATGAAATTAAAGTAAAAAGGTTTTTGCAGAAACAAAATCAGTGCAACCACGATTAGAAGGAACAGAGACAAGTGAAAAAAATTACAGCAAGATCTCTGATAAAGGCCTCATTTCTCAAGTGTATAGAGAACTGATTCAAAGTTCTATGAATACAAGACCCAATTGATAAATGGTGAAAGGACAGGAACAGATAGGTTCAAAGTGAAAAAAAAATCAAAGCGTGTTATATTAAAAAATTGTTCTAAATTCATACTGATTGGAGAAATACAAACTGAAACAGCTGTGAGGTACTGCATCACATCTATTAAATTGAATAATAAATCGGGGCAGGAAAATGATAAATATTGGAGGGAAGGAGGAAAACTGGGACACTAATACACTCTTGGGGGAGTTCTGAACTGATCCAACAATTCAGGAGAGGTATTACAAGTATACTGAAAGGATTATAAAACTGTGCATGCTCTTTTACCTAACAATAACCCAACTAGGTCAGTATCCCAACTATATTTCTTTAAAGCGAAAAGGACTAATTGATAGAAGGGTATTCTGAATAGCTCTTTTTCAGGTGCCAAAGAATTGGAAATTGAGGAGATGCCACTAATGGGGATTTCTTTACACCTGGGGTATAGGATTGAAATGGAAGAGAATGTGCTATAAGAAATGAAAACTGGATGACTTCAGACACACCTAGGACTTACATAAACTGATGCAGAGTAAAGTGAGCAGAAGAAGGAGAACATTATACATAGTAATAGGAACATGATAATTTGAATAATAGTGAATATCTTAGCTATATTCACAGTACCATGATCTAAGACAATGTCAAAGGACTGAGGATGAAAAATGCTATCCCCGTCCCTAGAAAGAACTGAGAATGAACACTCACTTAAAGCCCACTACTTTTCACTTTCTTTTTGGTTCAAGTTGTTTTTTTCTTCACAAAATAAGTAATATGGAAATACTGTACATGGTAGCAGATATATTCTCTTTCTGATTGCTTGCACACTATGGAAGAGGCAAGAAGAAGGAGGCAGGTTGAGACCTGGAAATTCAAATTAAACAGGGAAAAATAAATGTCATAAAGGTTTTATTTGTCATTGGGAAAAAATGAAATATTATTTTAAAAAAGCCTAATAGCCAATGGCAGCTGGGTTGCCAGTAGATAGACCGAGTCAAGAGTGGGGAGGAACTGATTTTTGTTCAACCTCAGACGCTTACTAGCAATGCAACCCTGGGGACATCACATAAACCTTTCTGTATCAGTTCCTGGGGAAGGAAATGACAAGCCACTCTACTATCTGTGCCAAGAAAATCCCAAGGAATATCACCAACAGTCAGACCTGTCTTGAAAAACTAAAAAGCACCAACAAAGAGCTATTCTCCAATAGATAAATGGTTAAAGAACATGAACAGAGAATCCTCAGAAGAACTGCCAAGTATTCCCAACCACATGAATAAACGCTGCAAACCACTAATCATGCAAATCAAAACAACACTGAGGCTTCACCTCATACTCTGCAAAACTGAGAAAAATGAGAAAAAGTGCCAACAGTCAATGCTGGAGGGATTGTGGGAAGATGGGCACTCCAGGACAAGGCTGGGGGAGCTAGGAAAAGGTAAACGATCACGAAAGGGTGAGTTCAAATCCAGTCTCAGATACTTATTAGTTGTGTGACCCTGGTAAGTCACTCAAACTCTCTTTGCCTTCAGTTTCCTAAACAGTCAAATAAAGATAAGAAAAACATCTTCCATATAGGACTGTGGGGAAGAAGGTCAAAATTGGATTTTGGGCAGAAAATAAATCTCTCCATTGTGCCCTTCCCTTTGAGCCTGATATCTCCTTGACAAGAACTGAGGTTCTCCTAACTGTATCTCCCTTCCCCACTGGAAAAGAAAACTCCCAGAACTTTGAACACTTCCCCAAACTCAGCCCTTTCCCTGTATCCTCTCTAACAAGGGAAGGCCCTTCACAAATGCTAATGTAGTAATAGCTAAGGAAGGAACTCCTTTCTTTGGCCTGGTACAAACAACTCTGCTAAGGGTCATTGAACCTGTGAGTGTGACCCAGAAGCTGACAATCTGTTTTCTTGTGTTGCCATATTTTCCAGAAACACTGGAACAAGGTATGCTGAAGAGAGGAACCCTGCCCCCCCAGCTGAGGCCATACCATTTGCCCCTTTCAACCCTCACTGCCTTCTCCAGGTGCCTTTGAGAGTTAAACCAGCAAGAAGACAGGAGGGGTCACTGTGCACCACACAGATAAACTGTTGGTGCAGCTCAGACCCTGGAGGACCAGCAGAGCGTCCTGCCTTCAAGTTCTAGCTGGGAGGGCTTGGCCAAAGGTGCAAAGGGGAGGAGGGAGCAGTTCTACATACGTTGGGGAGAGTTACAATGCATGGATAGAGGGAGCAAAGAGAAAACCCCTACAGGACAGTGGATTGAGTGCAGTGGTCATCCTTACACCTCAGGAATTAGAGGGAAACCTTTACAAAAGCCTACAGCAGGGCAGTGATTGAGATGGGGGAGTAGGGAGGGTTAGTGCTTGTGATGCCTCACAGACTATCCTCTTTGTCTCTGGAAATGGCCTAATTGGCTGATGTTGGTCTAGTCTGAAGACAGAGGGGACTCACCTGGGCTGAAAATCTGGAGGTCCCAGGGGCCATTCTCCCAGGCTCAAGGCTCCCTGCTTCTGCCAGGCCTGGGTCCTCTGTTGGCTGAACTGGGGAGGGGGAAGGATCCCAGAGGGAAACAGTCTTACCCCTTTCTTCCAGTTCAGAAGGCAGGTCTGTAAAGGGATTAACAAAGGGTCAGGCCATGCCCTTGGGGCCTTCTTCAGAGAACCAAAAGGCAGAAGGTGCTTGTGATCCCATGTGGGATGAGACCAGGCAGAGTCTCAATGTCTTCTGACTCAGAGCTCTCCCCTCAGTTGGTCCTCTGCCCTCCCTGCCTCCCCTCTACCCAAATAACACACAAACACATTATCTACACAACTGCTTAATCCAGGGAGGAGGGAAGCTTAGGAAGGTGGGAATGGGGAGGGCTCTGGGATGGAGCCAGCAGGGAATGACCAGGGGAAGGTTGAGGCTGGGAGACCAAACCCAGCCTGGGATTCCAGCCCCTAGCAATCGGTCCCGAGGGCTCTGATGGAAGAGGGGGCAAGTGAGCAGAAGGCCTGAAACAGGGGAGCACAGGTCGGTGGGGTAAGACATTCTAACCCTGCTCATGGCACAGAAGTCAGGGGCACTGCAGTCAGAGAAGAGGTCCAGGGTGACACTGAGCCTGAGAAAGGAACAGGACTATGTCCTGTGGTCTAACTCTGTGCTATGAAGGACTCCTGGAAACCTCTGGCAGAGCTTAGGCCTCGAATACCACAAGGAGGACCAGACAAAGGGATCCAGAGCCTGGGAAATGACAGGCAAGCAGCCCAAGGTCTGTAGGTCCAGGTTATGGGGGCCAGGTAGGAGCTTTGGTTCCTGCATCCAAAGTGGAGGCCTCAGGGTAGGCAAGACTTTTGGGTACTTACAGGGGGATGGGTCTGAAGGAAGAACTGAGTCTCTAACCAAAAGCTGGGGGCAGGGAGACAAGACTGCGGGGTACCTGTGATTAACGTCTGAATTTTTGGAAAGGTCGACTCAGCGATAAACCCAGAGAGGGAGTGTCTGTAAAGTAATTGGGAATCTCGAAATAGGGAAGGTCATTCAGTAGCCAGGCCTGGGAGGGCGGCATGGTCCCTGCTAAACCCAGAGGACACTCACCACGTGGTCAGATGAGGAGGAGGAGAACCAAAGGCTAGAGCAGCAGAAGTCCAGAGGTGTGGGTGTGGACAGGGATCCGGCTCAGACCTTCCTGGGACTTGCGCTCACAACTGCTTCCAGAAGGCAGAGGGACCTCAGCTGCAGGGGAGAAGACAAGAGGGATCTGGGCTATTAGGGAAGAAACAAGGGTGTACAATCTCAGCCCAAGTTCCGGTTTCCTACCAGTCTCCTCTGGGAGGGTCCTCCCACCCACTGTCCAGTCTCTGATGCCACAAGATGGGCCCTTTCCTCCAATCACACAGAGGAGCAGGAGCTCAGGACCCTGCCTGTCTCTCCTCCCCAAACTCTGCCCTCCCTCTCCAGGAATGCCTCGGCCACTGGGATGAGCCCTCTTCTACACTAGACACTGCCCAGGACGCCAAATTCCACCCCCAGGGCTCTGATTGCACCCGGACCACCACCCCCAGCCTGGCGAGCTCTGAGAGCTCCTCCTCCCCATCACTAGCATCCGATTCCTTATTGGAGGAAAGATTAGGGACTTTAGGAGGGGGGAGGGGGAGCAAGGAAGAGGCAACCTGGAGATTTCCAGGCCAGGAAGAGATTTATGCAGAAAATGAGTCCTGCTTATCTTCTGAATAGAGGTTGTTTAGAAATGCAATCTGTGGGGTTAATTTCTCCCAATTTAAATTAGAATGAGGCTTCTGTAAAGTCGGGTCTCACTAAAATAATCCGGATGTTTGACCTTCTCAGGCCAGAGCAGCCCTTAATGTGAAATACAATTACAATTTAGTGTTTCCGGTGATGTGTTTAGGAGCTCAAAGAAGGGAATTCTATCTGAGTGGATCAGAATTACCCTGTTGTTCCCTCTGAGAGCCTTCAGTCTTCAGGGTCAGAGGTTAGAAATGGATAAAGTGTCTTTTATGTCTATACTCATTCTGATAGTTTCTCATTACTTTCTGATAACATGTCTAGGTGGCAACTTATTGAGGCTGTTATCACTGCAGATTAGCAAGGGATTCAAGGTGGAACTGTTGAGGGTTAGAAAGGTGGATTTCTATGGAAATCCTTTGAGGGTTCTTAGCAGACTGAAAGAATTACCAGGCATGAGCAGTCTTGACAGTTTTAAGAGACTTTATTACGCTTGTCAAGCGGGCAGGAGAAAACTAAGGTGAATCATCCTGCGAAGTGTGGGGATTGGGGGTACTAATTATATAGTAACAAAAGTCATACAGAGGTGGAGTTTGGGAGGAGCACCCAGACTGTCTGCCCTGAAAGGTCCCCGTTTGATAAGGTGGAGTTCTTTTGTTAGGAGTTATCTTACAGCTGGCCACTAGAACAAAAGGGGTAATCCTTTCTCTAAGGAATCCTTTTAAGAATTCTTAGGTGTGGCCTGTTATAGTAGATGAGCTTTAGGGAAGATACTTACAGGCTGGGGGTGGGGGAAGGGACAGAGTTAATGACTTACAGCTGGGGGGGAAAGGTGACCTTTCCACAGGCTTATATCACATACCCAGGTGCCGAAATACATGAGATTCAAGACAAAGTCACCCCAAAACATTACAAGACCTCAGCGCCCCCTTCAGAGGCACTGGAAGAAGAAAAATCCACAGCCACTCCTGGAGGTGGGATGGGAAGGCTCTCCAACCTCCACCCTCCTGCTAGGGTCTCAGCCCACAGAGTTTGCAGACAAGACCTCTGAATCTTGCAGGGCCCATAGATTGTTCTTTGTTGCTTTTCTTTTGGGTCTGTCTATCTGTGTTTCTTAAGAGGACTGTCCCCCTTGTGAAATATCAGTGAGTTCACCAACTTGTTACCCCTTATGTCTCTTTAAAGGGTACATGGATTAGGGGAAGAATTTCTATGAGACAGTGAGCAAGGACTGACTAGAAGTAAGATGGATGTGGAAATAGAATTTGGATAAAAGAGAAAAGGAGGAATTCTTTCCCCAGGATTAGAACATGTCCCAGGCTAGAGGGAAAAGGGAATGTATGTCAGAGGGAACTGGATCTAACCAGGGCTGAGACCCAGCAGAATCAGGCTTCCATCAGGTCAAAGCTCAGAAGCCTGTCTGCATACTTACCTAGTTGTTTGGGGGAAAGCTATCAGGGAGGAGAGCAGGCAGTGAGTGGGAGGTTCAGGAGGCTGCATGTAGCCAATGGAGAGCAAGGGGGAAAATTTGAATGAGCACGGTATGGGGTAGACTCTTAAGGAGCCAGCCTACGTTATTCTATGGGGCTCTCACACTACATGGAGGGAAGATGGGATCTTATATAGAGGAATCTTGGGGTGGTCTAGAGGAGGAGTTTGGGAAGGGTCTTCAGTAGGAGTCAATGAGTTCAGACTCCAGTAATGAGTTTTGGGAGGGCCTTCAGGAGGAGTTAATGAGGTCAGTGTAGGAGTGGATTGATATTTTGATAGGCTCAAGGGTGGGAAGTAAGGGAACAATGGAAGGCTAGGCTAGTAACAGAGGTTTGGGCCCAGCCACAATGAAATTCTTATGGCCTCTGCAAATGCCTTGTCACGTGGGAAGATTCAGTCGGAGTAGAAGGGGTTTCCCAGAACTTGTACCTCAAAGATGCAAGGAGAACTCAAGGGGGGTCCCAGAGCCTGCACCTCAAAGATTCGAGGAGAGCTCAAGGGGGGTCCCAGAGCCTGCACCTCATCATGACTAGGTGGTAAGAGCCCTGCAGGTCTGTCCTGAGCAATCCTCCCTCCCAGGCCAGGCTACTGGACAAGCTTCCCTCCCTAACTCTTTTCCAGACTCCCAATCACTTCCCAAATGCCCCGAATCCCCCTCCCCAGACTTAAGATTGGGTCACCCTTTCCAAAAACTGAAACCTTACCCACAGGACCCAGGAATCCAGTTTCCCTGCCCCCAGCTGTTGGTTAGAGACTTAGTTGTTCTGTCTTCAGACCAAGCTCCCTGTAAGGACCCAAATATTGTCCATCCTGAGGAACCCACTTTGGACACAGGAACCCAGGATCCTGCCTGTCCTCCTTCACCTGGACTCATAGCCCCTGGGGCTACTTCCCTATTATATCCCAGGTACCAGCTCCCTGTGTCTGGTCT
>CM053582.1:71248234-71279142 GCA_028627135.1 Pseudochirops cupreus
CAGCCCAGGTGAGTGCCCTCTGTCTTCAGACTGGACCTGCATCAGCTCGAGACAAAGAGGCCATTTGCATAGACTGAGAAGATTGTGTATGAGGCTGACAATGCCATACCTGTGTATTGTTTCTTTAGAAGAATAGGCAGGAGATTGAAAACAGTAGTAACAACATTGCCCAGCTCTCTGCTCTGTTTTGAATTGATTTGAGGCATTTTGACCTCACAGATATTAACTACCCCTACTCCCCTATCCTCATTGCTGCAATACTGTTTGCTTTTTTAAATTAATTTTTTAAATTAAATTTTAAGTTTAAAATGTTTGTATATGTCATTGGGGAAAAAATGAAATGTTATTTTAAAAAGGTTAATATGTAAATGCAGGTAGGCTGCTTAGTAGAGAGCACACCAGGCCTGGAGTCAGGAGGATCTGAGTCAAATTTGCCTCATACATGTACCAGCTGTATGACCCTGGGCAAGTCACTTGAGCCTTTTTGCCTTAGTTTCTTATCTGTAAAATAAGTTGGAGGAAGAAGTAGCAAACCACTCCAGCATCTTTGCCAAGAAAATGCCAAAGAGTTTCACAAAGATCATGATCCCTGAGCACAAGGACCACCACTTCATTCATTCCTCTGTCCTGTAGGGGTCTTCTCTTTGCTTCCTGTATCCTTGCCTAGCACCCCTTCCCCACATCTTTAGAACTGCTTTCCCCTCCCCTTGCCCCTTTGTCCAAGTTCTCTCTGCCAGACTTTGAAGGCAGGATGCTCTGCTGGTCTTCCAGGGTCTGGGCTGCACCAACACTTTATCTGTCTGGTGTTCGCTGACCCCTCCTACTTTACACCTGGTTTGACTCTCAAGGGCACAGTGAGAGGGCTCAAAGGAGCAAGTACTATGAGGCAGGACCTGGGGGGCAAGGTCCCAGGCATACTCTGGTCCAGTGTTTCTGGAAAATATGACAGCTCAAGAAAACAGGTGAAGTCAGCTCCTGGGTCACGCTCACAGATTATCAGGCCCTCAACAGAGCTGTTTGGACCAGGCCAATGAAAAGAGTTCCTTCTTTAGCTGTTAGTGTATTAACATTTGTGAAGGGCCTTCCCTGTTAGTGAGGATATGGGGAAAGGGCTGAGTTTGGGGAACTGGTCAGAGTCCTGGGAATTTTCTTTTCCAGGGTAAAAAGCGGGGTATAGAAGGAGACAATCAATTCTCCTCAGAGAGGCATAAGGCTCAAAGCCAAAGACACTATGACATCACTTAATTTCCCCCAAATCCACTTTTGACCATCTTCACAGCAGCCTTTTGTGGGAGGTGTTCTTCTCATCTCCATTTCACTGTTCAGGAAACTGAGGCAAACAGGTTCAGTGACTTACGAGGGTCACACAGCTAATAAATGTCTGAGGCTCCATTTGAATTCAGATCTTCATGATCTTCTACCATTTCCTAGCTCCCCCAACATTGTCTCAGTGTTCCCATCTCCCCACAACCTTTCCAACATTGACTAGGGCCATTCTTTATTTCTCTGGTCAGTTTTGCAGAGTGTGAGATGAAGCCTCAGCGTTGTTTTGCTTCATGTCTCCCATATTAGTGGTTTGGAGCCTTTTTTCCGTGGTTTGGAATACTTGGCATTTCTTTTGAGAACTCTTTGGTCATATCCTTTGACCATTAATCTCTTGGGGAATGGCTCTTTGTTGTTGCTTTTGAGTTGTTTCAGTCTTGTCTGAATCTTTGTGAAACTCTTTGGCATTTTCTTTGCAAAGATACTGGAGTCATTTACTATTTCTTTCCCCAACTTATTTTGTAGATAAGAAACTGAAGCAAAAAGCCTTAAGTGAGTTGCCCAGGATCTCACAGCTGGTACATGTCTGAGGCAAATTTGACTCAGATCCTCCTTACTCCAGGTCTGGTATTCTCTGTAACTAAGCATCCTAGCTGTCTTTAGGTATTAAAATTTTTTTAAAATGATATTTCATTTTTTCTGCAATGACAGGTACAAACATTTTTAAATTTCTGTTTTGAAGTCCCATTTCTCTACCTACCTCCTTCCTCTTACCCCTCCCATAGACTGTATACAATCCTAAAAAGGCTATACATGTGCAATCATATAAGGCACTTCTGTATTAGTCACTTTGTCAAAGAAGAGTTGAAGCAAAAGAAGGAAAGTGAAAAATAGAGTGCTTTAAGTCTGTATTCAGACTCTATTAGTTCTTAGTACAGAAGGAGATGGCATTTTCCCCCATGAGTCCTTTGGAGATTTCTTACATTAAGGAACCACTGAGCATAGTAAGTTATTCCCTGTTGTTCACCATACAGTATTGTTGTGGACAGCATTCTCCTTCACTCTGCATCAGTTCATGGAAGTCTTTCTAGGTGTTTCTGAACTCACCTGGCTTCTCCTATGCTACAGCTTGTAAAGGCTTTTTCCCAATTAATGGGCATCTCTTCAATTTCCAATTCATTGCCACCAGAAAAAGAGTTATTATAAATTCCCTTCACTAAATAGGTCATTTTCTCTCTCTGTTAAAAAAAAATCCTTTGTAGCTACCAACTTGCCACTGTTATTGCTGGAGCAAAGGCTCTGTACAGTTTCATAGCTCTGTGACTATACTTCCAAAGTGCTCTCCAGAATGGTTGGGTCAGTTCACAGCTCCACCACCTGTGCATTACTGCCCATTCTCCTGCTTTCCTCCAATATTTATAATTTCTCTTTTCTATTTGATTAGCCAATTTAATAGGTGAGGTCGTTACCTAGAATTTTTTTAAATTTGCATTTCTCTAATCAGTAGGGATTTATAACATTTTTATGTGACTACAAATAGACTTGATTTCTTTCTCAGAAAACTGCCTTTTCAAAGCCTTTGACCATTTATCAGTTGGGTCATGAATTGTATCCTTATAAATCTTACTCAGAGCTCTATATATTTGAGAATTGACATCTTTACTAGAGATACTTGTAAATTTTTTTCCCTCTTCTCAGTTTTTCTTTTAATTTTGGTTTTATTCATTTTGTTTCTGCAAGAACCTTTTTAAATTTGATACAATCAAAATGATCAATTTTCCATCTAGTAATGCAGTTTATGTGGGATTTCATATTTATGTCTGTGATAACTAACTGGGTATTTCCCTCCATCTGTCCTTCTCTCTCACCTTTCTCCCTGTCTCTCCTCACCAGTATTTTGCTTCTGACCAAAGCCTCCCCAACATTCCCTTCCTTCTATCAGTCCTGAGCCCCCATCCCTATCTCTGTTTCCTTATAGGATGGGGAGTGGGGGGAATGAAGACACCAAGGATAGAATTTGGAACTCAAAACTTTAATAAATAACACACATTAAAAACATTTTTATGTAATTGGAGAAAAATGAAAGATATTTTTTCATTTGTAAAAAAAAAAAAGAAAATAGACTTTCTCCACGATTTTGCACTGTACCATCCATTGGTTTCAGCCATTCCAGAAAATTGGAATCTCCTCAATACCTTCTTTTACCTTGACAGTGTACTTTCCGGCACGTACACCCAGCTCACGAGAGTGTGAAAAGTGTAAGCTTTAAATCAGTTAGTGTTTAATTACTTTGATTTGTTTTTAGTTTTATTGCAGAATTAAGTTCCCTGTCTTGGGAAAAGCTAGCCCCCCACTGCTAAGCCACACTGACAGCAATATTCTCATAAGTCTATACCCATACCTATTATTTAGGGAATACACACACTGAAAAGACAGTTGTTTAGTAGCAGATAATTTAGAGCCAAACACATATCTGTTTAGGATTACAATAATCATGGAACTACAAGATTCTGCAAAGGCTAAATTCCTCTTCTGGCTCCTGAGGGAAGGAGGCTGATGAAAGCTTAAGTTCCTCTTTCCATGCTTAGGGGATGAGCTCCTTTTCATTTTTTCTTCACCTGGATGCTAAGTCGGAGTCGAGAAGGGTCATCTAAGGATGGGTTTCCCTTTCTGGCAGTGGAGGATGGGGTGAGACTGCTAGCTGCAAACCACAGGCTGCTCTGTCCCAGTCTTTCTTCCAACTATAGATGCCTTTAAAGTAATATTTTGGTTACAAAACTCATCAACTGCAGAGCAAGGACTCATGGGCAAATCTCTCTTTGACAGACTGGGTCATGAGAACCAGGGAGGAGTAAGCAGTCATGACCTACCTTGCATCATGTTCAAAACATGTTTCTTAAGATTCTTGTCATTTTCTTCATCTTCTTCGGGTATAAAAATGAGCTCTGCAAATGACAGCTTTGCCACAAATTACTGAAGAATTACTTGACCTTCCTTACAGATAACCTATCAGCTGTGATAATTCAATCACTATCTACTGGCACATTTTGTACCTCAGATTATTTCCTATTTCCCATAACTAATTTTGAGTTGACACCTGCTTTGCTAGACAGATTTAAGTGTTTGAAAGGTTGCCAAGGAAAGTGTGGAGAGGAGAGGAGTTAGACTGACCACCAGACTGAAGGCCTTAGAGCTGTTGTGCTGACCTCAGTGCTGTATGTGAGAGCTGGGAAGTCTATCAGTGCCATGCCAGGAACCGCAATTGTCTTAGGAAGATTCTCAAGGGCATCTGGCAGGATAAGGGACCAGACCCTGAGGTCCTTCCTCAAGTTGGACAGCCAAATATTCCCACTCAGCTACACTGAGCACAGCCAATTATGCTCCAGGGAGAGCACATCTGATATCAAAGGAGCCCACATTCTTATTTAGAGTAGGAGAAATGTGATGACCAAACTGACTACTTTTTTTTTTAACAGTCTCTGTTTTAAAGCTAAGCTCCATTTTCTTGTAAATCTCTTGGGAATCACAAATCTCTAGTTGCCTCTTCTTTGTTCTAGCCCTCCAGACTAGGACAGTGCCACATCTTTCCTGCAAGAAGAAATCAGGTGGTGGAGGTGATGAGGGAAGGATAAAGGAATCCCTTTGTGGTTGCCAAAAAATGATAAGGGAGGGAAGGGGGAGATGGATTTGTAGGAAATCCTTTGAGGGTTCTTTTTTAGTTTGAAATGAATTACTGGACTCAATATATCTTTTAGCAGCGTTATAAAAGTTTATTGTTAGGCGGACTTTGCAGCAGCCAGGAGATGAGAGTAAGGGGACCTGCAAACTTACAGGCATCTAAGGCAGAGTTATAAAGTTTATTGTTACGCTTTGTAGCGGGCATGAGAAAATTAAGAGGACCTGCAAAGTGCAGGAGTTAGAGATACAGTTTTTACAGCCATAAATTTGTCAATCGGAGATTAATTATGCTAACTAGGTGTAATGCCATGCACCAGCAGATTCCCAAAAGAATGGTATTATGAACAGCTTTTAGAGTTCAGATTACACAATATAGTGAACACTCTGTTTATTCCATTACAAATCAAGGCCAAACATTCACAATATATCACAATATAATATTCACAACATTACATCTTATGACAGAAAATGGCCACATAGTTTTCACTACAGTGGCCACAATAAACCTCAATTTCATCCAAGGGGGAGCCTTTTCTTCATCTTGACTCTGGGTGGTCTCTCTGATTCCCTGGATCCCCTTCCATGGTCCCAGCTCCCTCCTGAATCCACCAAACAGTCACCTGGACTCAGGGGCAGACAGCTCCCAGGTCCTTCTCCAGTCCCCAGGGCAGTCCCTGGCACACACTGAAGTTCACAGGGTCCAGCACATCTCAAACTCTTCACCACGTCTCCTGCCTGGAACTCCAGGATCAGCCAGGCTGTCCCTGCTTCCCGGGGGTCTATCAGTCAAGGCGAGGGGGCTGTGGCCACTGTCCAGAACTTGGCAGACACCAGGTCCGAAGGGTGTTGGGTAGCAGCCTCGGGCAGTGGCTGGTATTCATTCTGAGCTGTCATCTCCAAGTGGAGGGCACTGAGCCTAGAAGACACAAATCTGGCAAAGAGATTAAAGAAACAAGGGCAAAAAAAGTTGGAGAAAAGTGAGCACAAGTAGAGTGAGCATGGGTTAGTATAATCCATTACTCAGACTATTCAAACTTCCTTTATATTACTACATGCTGCATGGACAAGACACCTCTCAATCTATTATTCTTCACTAACATAACTGTACTGCTTTCAGAATTTATCACACAAGACCTTTCAAAACATCTTTTCTAACAGTAAGGCTGATCAAGGTAGCACAATGAGAATACAGAACAATAAGCTAAAGTTGGAGCAGTTGCTGTGCAGGCCTGATCTGGATTCTTGGAGAAGCCGTCTGCATCTGATGTTGTCCTTCAGGTCCCTTGGCTCAGATATTCACTCAAGAGCAGGGGTATTCACAAGCTGGAGTAATCAGTCAGGCCTGACAGGGGCTCCCAGAAGCATGATTTAATACCAAAGGCACATAGAAATGGTTCAGTTTCCCAGGCATGCAAGGCTAGGTTCACACAGTATCATAAAAACTGCAGTTTTCTAGCCACACAGGGCTAGTCTCAAACATTACAATAAGGTTTCACAAATAGTTAAAAAATTGCATCAAATATCCAAACTTTTGATCTTATTACCCAACATGGTCAAAGTTTGAGTTTCTATGATAGAGAAATTTTTGAAATCCTATCTTATATACCTATATATAGTTCTTAGAATAATCAATCTGATCCTGTTACTTTCCTCAAAATTTTAAAATCAAGTTACAAATCTTTCTCCTTTCTAAAAATACTTCCTCACACACTCTCAACATACTTAAACCCTTTTCTAAAATTGATATCAACTATCTGGAGACCGGAGGGGCTTGGATCAACCCCTATTTATCCCCAAACCTTTTTTATCTGCCTTTCATATTTCTAATCAAACCTTTATCTGTTTTTCCAAATCCATCAAAACCCATTATTCAGTTTATTTAGCATTCCTTTACATTTGTTAACCACAAAACAAGATGGTTCATACCTTTTACTGACTACTTACTCTGATAGAAACTTGCTATAGAGGGAAAAAAACAGGGACATGTGACAATCCTAATATGATACCATAAAACATCCTTGGCTCTGTTTAAATTTAGGTAAAGTCACAGATATCCAATTATGCAGTATCTGTACCACCTCATAGCTAGAGTCAGGAATAGGTGGGAAACATTCCTTTTCAAAGGAATTTAATGGTTAAGGTTGGGCCAGACGGGGTCCCATCCCAGACTGAGAGTGAGATTGTCCCTTAGGCTTTTACCAAATGCAGACTTCCACTGGTTTAACAGCATAGGATCACATTCCCTTTGAGTAGCTTGTGGTATTTCTCTTAGATACTGATTTATGCAGACAAGTATACACAAATTCAAACTCAAAATTTAGTTATGGTCCCAAATGCATTTTACCTTAAACAACAAGTTTCACTAATCACAACTTAGAGCCACTTTTAGCTGCAATAAGCAATACAAATTTACCAGGTCTCACAAATGTAAGGAATTCCATTTACTATAGTTCCTTCTGAAATCCAAACTTACCCCATTGTTTAGGAACTACTTCAATAAAATAAGTTCCTTCCTCAGGCCTTATAGAGATAGTTTCTAGGGGCTTTAGCAGTTTTACAACATAAGGGAAATTTATATGAATTCTAAGCATGAAAGACTGGCAAAGGGGCTATTAGTGGTGCCCTTGCTTAGCCAATTCTCATACATGTAGGAGGACTGTTCAGAATAACGTTTTTATCAGTCTCCTCGTTTCTACATACAGTACCAATTAGCTTTGGGTTTAACATTAAAACAGTTGCCCAAATACCTTAATTAACAATCTTACAAGTCAAGCATATGATTTTCCAAAGTACAATACTCCAAAACACTACAAAAGAAACTGCTTCTCTTACAACATCGATAATACAAGGTTCAAACTTTGAAATAAAAACCAATTAATTGCCAATCTGATGACCTTAAAATTCCACATGGAGTTACAGAGAAATAAAGTTTTCTTGTTACCACAAACCTAGCAACTTATCACTCGAAATCAATTACATTCTGGAATCTCACATAGATGGTGAATGTGGTGGTCAATAAACTTTCAGATGAACGTAAACACATCTTTAGATGAGGCAAGCTTGAAAACCACATCCCTACATGTTTCTCAAGGTTTCTCCTTTGCTCAGTATGAATTCTACACGCTGCATTTTCAATTCATGATACATAAAAACTGGGCTTATCCAGCGCAGAGGCTTTTCTCCTCTCCCCACACTGGCACAGCCTGGCTGTGGACTCAGGGGTCTCAAAGCAGGGAGGTTCATCTGCATGCCTAGAGGTGCTGGTTTGCTTTACAGCTGCATTTTAAAAGTATTTTTCTGTCTTAGGTGAGGCAGGAAAAGAAAAGGTTAACGGCTCCTCTGTCTGCTTCTGTGTGTGTGTGTGTGGGGGGGGGGGTGGCATGATTCCCCCTCCTTCTGTCTCTCAGCATTAAAACTCTGGCCAAAAGTTTAGAATGCATAGGGAGGTGTTTAACCAATATTCTTAGTAAAAAGAAAAGATCAGGAAATACAGTTCAAAACACAAGGTACAGAGACCTAGAAATCAGAGTGCAGGGAACCCCAAAGAAAACCAGTCGGCTACTTTTCTTAAGGGAGTTAGAGTGGAGAGAGTAGACCAATCAGGAGCCTAGGAGATGGGACGTTCCGCCCTTGGTAAGGGAAGGACTGGAAGAAAGGGATTCTGGGAAATGTAGTCCGTTCGCAGAGTCCTAGACACCAGGCGGATCCAGAAAGTGCTGAGGCTGCAGGGAAATATAGTTCTGGGAGCAGCCAGACCGGACCTCCAGGAAGTCAGGGTTTAGAGGACCAATGAGCTTGCTTTTCTTGCTGATGAGGTGAGGAATTTCCTTCAGGAGCCGGCCAACTTCCGGCTGTGGTCTCAGAAGGGAAGGAGCAGTTCGAACCCCGAAGTTTTACGGCCCAGGGGAATGTGATTTGACAACTCGGCTTCACAGGCTGATATCACAGAGGGAGGTACCGGAACACAGGTGAGTTCGGACGATCCGAGGTTACGGACACTGTTACCGAGGCCCCCCAGCACCCCGGCAGAGGCGTGGGGGAGGATGGGGTCTCTGAGCTGGCCAGCCTGGTGGTTAGTGTATCTGGTAGAATCAGAGCCCTGGGGTGCAGTTTTTAGGCCTGGGAGGGGTCTTGGGCCTGAGAGGTCTCATCCAGTGGCCCAGGCATTCCAGGTGGTGAAGGGCAGGGCTTGGGGAGGAGAGAGAGGTGGGGTCCTGAGTTCCTGCCCTGCAGGTGATTGGAGGAAAAAGCCCACCCTGGAAACTCAGGGGCTGGGCAGAGGTGGGAGGACCCTCCCAGAGGGGGCTGGCTGAAACCTGGAACTTGGTCTGAGATCTCTCCACCGTCTTCCCTTGCAATTGAAGTATCCAGCGGCTTCTTCCCTGGAGCTGAGATCTCTCTGCCTTCTGGAAGCTGCTGTGGTTGTAGGTCCCAGGCAGGTCTGAGCCGGACCCTCATCCACACCCACAGCTTCTGCTACTCTAGCCCTTGGGTCTCATCCTCCTAGTCTGACCACGTGGTGAGTGTCCTCTGCGTTTAGCAGGCACCATACAGTGATCCCAGGCCTGGCTATTGAATAAGCTTCCCACCACTGGCTCTTTCCACATTCTCAATTACTTTCCAGACTTCCAGGGACACCCTCCTAGGGTTTATCACTGGGTCACTCTTTTCCCAAAATTCAGATCTTAAGCACAGGGACCCCACGGTCTTGTCTCCCTGCCCCAGCTTTTGTTTAGAGACTTAGTTGTTCTTCCTTCAGACCAAGCCCCCTGTAAGGACCCAAAAGTCTTGCCTGCCCTGAGGACCCTTGGGACACTTGGGATGCTGGAACCAAAGCTCCTCCCTGGCCCCCCTCCCCTGACGCCACAGCCCTTGGGCTGCTTCCTTGTCAGATCCCCGGCACTGGCTTCCTGTGTCTGGTCTCCCTTTAGGGATTCCAGGCTTAAGCTTTTCCAGAGGGTCACTGGAGTCCTCCCCAGCTCCTAGTTAGACCCCAGGACAGAATCCTCTTGCTTTCCCAAGCTCAATGTCCCCCTTGAGCCCTTCTGTCACTGCAGTGTCCCTGAGGTTCCTGCCATGAGCTGGGTTAGAATGTCTGCCTCCCAGGTCACGTGTGCTCCTCTTCCCCAGGCCACCTGCTCCCCTTTCTCTTCTTTTTTCAGAGCCCTCAGGCCCCTGCCAGAGGGCCGAATCCCAGACTGGATTTGGTTCCCAGCCTCAAGCTTCCCCTGGTTATTCCCTGGTGCCTCCATTCCAGAGCGCTCCCCATCCCCAACCTTCCTGGATCAAGCAGTCAGTCTGTTGTCTAGATAATGTGCCCATGTTTTAGTTGCTGAGAGGGGAGGCAGGGAGGTCAGAGGACCAGCTGGAAGGAGATCTCTCATTAAGGAGCCATTAAGATTCTAACTGGTTTCATACCACCTGGGATCCCAGGCCTCTTCTGCCTCTTGGTTCTTTGAAGGAGAAAGCCCCAATGGCAGGGCCTGACCCTTTTTAAATCTCTTTTTAGACCTGCCTTGTAACCTGGAAGAAAAGAGTAAGACTCATTCCCCCTGGGGTCCTTCTCCCTCCCCAGCTCAGCTGGCAGAGGACCCAGGCCTGGCCCAAGCAGGGAGCTGGAGCCAGAAGAAATGGCCCATAGCAGCTACACACCCCCAGCCCAGGTGAGTGCCCTCTGTCATCAGACTTCACCAGCATCAGCCAAAGAGGCCATTTCCATACACCTAGAGGATTGTGTGTGATGCTGGCAATCCCCTGCCTAAGCATTGTAACTTTACAAAAATAAGCAGGAAATTGAAAACAGTAGTAACAACACTGCCCTGCTCTCCTCTTCTGTGTTTTGAATTGATTCTTGGCACTTTGGTATCACAAGCACTAACCATCCCCACTCTCTCATCCCAATTGCTGCCCTACTGTGTGCTTTTTTTTCTGGTTTCCCCCATCTTTACCCCAGATATTCATGTGTGCTTTTTTTGCCAAGCCTCTGGTATGGCCTTTTGGGCCCATTATTCTCATCATCCATAGTCAGACACACCTTGACCCTGACATAGGGATGTCATTTGGTCCCCTGTGAGCACAAAGATCAACAAAAATTACCAATCTTGGTAACTAAATATTATAATAAAAAAATACATGCTATTGCTGAATGAAAATAATCATAAAACAAAGGCATGAGATGTTTTGGCCATGACCCATCACACGAGGCAGCCTCAAACCCTCAAAGTGACAGTAGCTAATTCTACTTTACTTGGCTTGAAAGCCTCATATACCTCAGTTCAGTCCTGATGTTCATTACTATGTCTTATGGATCTTTTCTGTGTTAGGTCTAGAGAAGACTTGGTTTCAGCTTCTTTCTCTTTGCTCTCTTTTCTACGATCACACTGACATTCCTGTCCCTTCCCAGAATATTCTGTACATGTGAGCTTCTCACAAAGTCCCCACAGAATCTAATGAGGAAGGAATTCCCATCATCTCTCTTTCTCCTTCCCAGATTCTCCTGCCCCACACTTCCAATACATACTTTCACACACATTCCACAGGGAGGCACATCCCATAGTAAAACCTTTTAAACTTTATTCCAACTCACTATGTCAAATGCTTTTCTCAACATTCCAGTGGCTTCTTATTGACTGTGGTTTCAAGTGCTGACTCTGCCATTGATGACAGGTACAATAACTGAGTAAATCTCTCTTCTGTGCTTCAGTCTTCTCTTCTCCCTTGAGGAAGGTTAGACTACAAGAAATCTGGAGTCTCCTTCAAGTCTAAATCTTGTATCTTTTGGTGATGTAGGAGTTGGTGACATTCCAGGATGTGGCTGTGGACTTCACCCCAGAGGAGTGGGGCCTCTTGGCCCCTCCTCAGAAGGAGTTGTACAAGGAGGTCATGGTGGAGAATGCCCAGAACATGCTCTCCCTGGGTAAGAACACTTCCTCTGTTCGCTACAAATCTGCTGTCAGAGGCAATGTCTTCATTCCTGAATTTGCTGGTTTTGGAGCCTTTATCAATTACTAGAAAGGGAAATGTGCTGGTCTCCTGTGTCCCAGAGACAGGGTCCTCCTGCTGCCTGGTTTCCCTCTAAAATGTCAGTACATTGTGTGAAGAGAACCAGGAACTTACCTGGTTGCTCCTGAAGCTCTCTGTTGCCAATTCTAGGGAGCTTGAGGTCCCAGAACACATCAGAGTTAAAGAATCTTAGGTGTGGAAATAATCCCCCATGATGTATTCCAGTCTGTCCCTGGAGGTGAATTTTTTCTGCCAAATCTCTGAAAACTGCCAAGGCATCTTTTTCCTGCACCGCTTTGTCTTTGGGATGGGCCACGTATTGAGGACATTCTTTGTTGAGAGAAGCCTCAGTTTGTAGCTCCCAGGTATACGTGATATGGCACATTGGTCCTTCTTCCTTCACATTGTCACAAATTCCAGCCCAGATGGTGGAAAAGGCAGGAAGGGGATAAGCATTGCTGTTCAACTGCTGGTCACCAGCTCTTGTGCTAAGTGCCTTCTTTACACTATGATGTCATTAGGTGATGTTATTATCCCCACTTGATATTTGAGAAAACTGAAGCAAACAGAGGTTAACTAAGTTGCTTGGGAGCACACAGCTAGTAACTGTCTGAGTCTGGATTGAAACCCTGCCATTCCTGGCTCCAGACCCAGGGCTCTCTCCATTGCATGACCAGCTGCCTCTAATTTCTTCATATTGGAAACTATGCAGCGGGTTCCACTGCCTGTGAAGAAGGCGGACCACGACCAATTTTTATTTTTATTCCAATTTGGCTCTGTCATCTTCTCCCCATCTCTCCAGACTTAATGCTCTGGAAACTTTGCTTCAGGACTCCTGGAAACCATCCTGTACTCCTTTCCTGCCAGCTCCTGACAGTGACAGGAATAATAGACTGGCCCTGAATCAGAATTTGGACTAACTAAGGTTCATTGAGTTCCCCAGCAGGAGAATCTCACTAGAAGAGCAAAGGCTCCCTGTAGAATTCCAAGGTTTTTATAAGTGAGGGAGTGAGGAGCAGGGGAGGTTGCAGGGCCAAAGCAGGTTCAGCAAGTTCTGATTTTCAAGGCTGATCTGACCCATCTTAGTTTGGGTTACTGCCTTTAGAAGCCTTAATGGGAGAATAAGGCAGATCTGTGCTAACATGATGGAGTGATTCTAAGAATGGTGTAGCTTTCCATGGACACTCTTTTCCCTAAAGAGATGTAAATGACAAGGTTTTCTCCATCATCCCTGATTCCTCATACCCAGGGCTGCTGGTTCCCAGAAAAGATCTCATCCCTCATTTTGAGCAAAGGGAAGCCCCATGGCTGTTGGAGCAAGAAGACCTGACGAGCTGCCATCCAGGTGAGTCAGGTGAAAACAGGTATATGAAAGCTGAGGTGACAAGAGGCTTCAAAGTGTGGTGTTGAAGCAAGTACTATATTTAGGGGCAAGAAGACCTGACTTGGAAATGTTTTTGAGATACTTTTTAGAAGTGGGATCCTGGACAAGTCACTGAACCTCAGTTTCCCCATCTGAAAAAGGATGGATTTGGAAACCATGGCCTTTCAGTGTCCTTCCAGTGATAAATCTATGATCCTATAAAAAGTCAGTCTTTGCAATTTGGGGGCAGGGACTCTCCTGAAAGATTAATAGGGGTTAGGCTTTCCACTATGGACTCTTATACCTTCTTCAAGTGAATGAGAATTTATTAAGTGCCAGACCCTCTGCCAAGCACCAGGGATATAAAGATATACAAGGAATAACCTCTGCTCTCCTGGAGCTCACAGACTCGGGGAGCAGAGAACACTTTAACAACAGCATCGAAACCTATTTTGGACTGGACAAATTGGAGCTCCCTGAGAGGGGGAAGGCCCTAAGACTAAGGAGGACTAGAAAGGCACATTGTGGAAGGTGGGCTCTGGTTGGGGCTTCAGGGAAGCCAGTACAGGAATTCTAGGCATGGGGATGACACAGAATGCCCATAGAGTTGGGAGGTGGAGTTTCCTGTTCACAGGAAGAAGGGAGGCCTGTGCCACTGAAGTATAGAATATTTGGTGGGAAAATAAGATGAAAGAAAATTCGAAGAGGAAGAGGAGGGTAGATGATGAAGTGGTACATGATTAACAACCCTGGAGAGGATTTGCATTTGATTCTTTTGCTAAGGAGTCGGTCATGTTGTTCACTCATTTTAGTCACTTCTAGAGCTCTTCATGATCCGACCTGGGTTTTGTTTTGTTTTTTTTTTTTCACAAGATCCTGGAGTGGTTTTCCATTTCCTTTTCTGCATCATTTTGTAGATGAGGAAACTGAAGCCAACTAAGTGACTTACTGAGGATGACACAGTAAGTGTCTTAGGCTGGATTTGAACTCAAGCCTTCCTAACCAATCCTCTATCCACTCTACTTCTTAGCTGCCCAAAGGGAGTCTATTAGGGAGGTATCAAAGGATAGCCCTGCTACAGTGAGATTATGTAACCCAAATGTGCTGTGGACACAGACAGCCTGGCTATATGATTTTCCCTCTCTCCATTCAGTAGCATCTCAGTAGTAGCAAAGGTCGCTGCCTTACTTAGAATTAATCCTATAGTAGGCTTTATTTAAATCACAAACCTGTGTCCCTCCCCTGAATTTTGAGTCTCCACCTTTGGTGCGCTTAGGCAGAATCATTGCCCAGATTCTTTCTGGTGGTAGGTACTGTTAGTTTGGGGAAATGGGAGGCAAAACTCCCATGAGTCCCATAGAATGTGATGCTTCTGGAAGTAGAAAAGAAGTATCTGTGATCTTCCCTCTGGGTATGTTTGGGTCCTAGGAGGATCTGAACGTGACAAAGGTCACTCACTATAGGGTTTATAGTGGAAGAGCCAGAAAAAGAATTGGGGCCAGAACATGCATATGCCAACTGAGAGTCTCGAATACTGGAATTTCGGTAGAGGTTGGGGCCTAGTGTCAGCCCTGGGCCAAGTCAGTCATTCAATATTCATGGATTAAGCAACTCAAGTTTTCTAGGCGCTCAACTCAGCTTTTGGAAAGGAAAAGTGAGAGCTCCCAGTCTGACATGTCATACCAACATGGAGATGGTTTGAGAAGAAGCAACAGATCGGGAACATTGGTCTTATCTCGTTCACGTCAAAGACGTTGTTTGGGAATGGAAAGAAATTTTGTTCAGTGGTATATATGGTAACTCAAAGAATGAGGCTAGTAAGGGTCAGCTCATTCAGCTATTCTAAATTCATGGCCTGATTTGTGAATATAATGAGAATTCTGGTCCTAGTCTTGCCACTGGTGTTTCTACTGATGCAATGTGATTGTTTCTGAAGGTCGTTGTAAGTCAAGTTTTCCTGCAGATGTAAACTAATGGCATTTTAAAATGATTGATTCTGTCCATTGAACTTTGAAGAATTTTCTCTTACCCTGGTAAGGTAGGGTAGAAATCAGTTAGTTTACTTTATCCCAAAGGAGGGAAGGGATTGTAGTTTTATATCTATATATATCTATATCTATCTATCTATCTATCTATCTATCTATCTATATATATATATATGTATTTATGTACATATTTCTCTGTGTATATATATTTTATTTTTTGTTTCTGCCAGAAGGAGAGATTATACCTAAAATGCAACACTCTACTGAAAAGTCAATCATTTCTGTCAATGAAAATCATGAGGAGATTTTCATGAGTGATGGTGCCTATGAGGTCACCAGGAGAGAAATCTGTGCTGTGTTTCTCAGGGTCCACATAGGAGAGAAACCATATGATTGTTATAATTATGGGAAGGACTTGAGTCAACAGTCATCCTTTATTAACCATCAAAAAATTCAGCCAGAAGAGAAACCACACGAGTGGCATGAATGTGGTAAACCATTTAGTGAATGCTCATCCTTCCTTATTCATCAGAGGATTCAGAATCAAGAGAAACCTTATAAATGTAATCAGTGTGGAAAAGGTTTTAGAACAAGCTCTAATCTTGGCAAACATCTGAGAATCCACACTGGAGAGAAACCTTATGAATGTAATCAATGTGGAAAAGCTTTCAGAGAGAAGTCCAAACTGGTTGTACATCAGAGAATCCACACTGGAGAAAAACCCTATGAATGTAATCAATGTGGAAAAACTTTTAGAAGAAGCTATGATCTTGCTGAACATCAGAGAATTCACACTGGAGAGAAACCTTATGAATGTAATCAGTGTGGAAAAACTTTTAGAAGAAGCTATGATCTTGCTCAACATCTGAGAATCCACACTGGTGAGAAACCTTATGAATGTAATCAATGTGGAAAAGCTTTCAGAGAGAAGTCTAAACTTGTTGTACATCATAGATTCCACACTGGAGAGAAACCTTATGAATGTAATCAGTGTGGAAAGGCTTTTAGATTCAGCTCTTATCTTGCTGTACATCAGAGAATCCATAATGGAGAGAAACCTTATGAATGTAATCAATGTGGAAAAACTTTTAGAAGAAGCTATGATCTTGCTGAACATCAGAGAATTCACACTGGAGAGAAACCTTATGAATGTAATCAGTGTGGAAAGGCTTTCAGATTCAGCTCTTATCTTGCTGTACATCAGAGAATCCACACTGGAGCAAAACCTTATGAATGTAATCAGTGTGGAAAAAGTTTTGGAAGCAGCTGTGATCTTGCTAAACATCAGAGAATCCACAGTGGAGAGAGACCTTTTGAATGTATTCAATGTGGAAAGTCTTTCAGATTCCGCTCTCATCTTGCTGTACATCAGAGAATCCATATTGTAGAGAAACCTTATGAATGTAATCAGTGTGGAAAAGCTTTCAGAAATAAATCTCAAGTTGTTGTACATCAGAGAATCCACATTGTAAAGAAATCTTATGAATGTAATCTATGTGGAAAAGGTTTTAGAAGCAGCCATGGTCTTGCTGAACATCTGAAAATCCACACTGGAGAGAAACCTTATGAATGTAATCAATGTGGAAAAGGTTTTAGAAGCAGCTGTGATCTTGCTCAACATCTCAAAATCCATACTGGAGAGAAACCTTATAAATGTAATCAGTGTGTAAAAAGTTTTAGAAAGAGCTCTGATCTTGCTAGACACCTGAGAATCCACACTGGAGAGAAACCTTATGAATGTAACCAATGTGGGAAAGCTTTCAGAGAGAAGTCTAAACTTGTTGCACATGAGAGAATCCACACTGGAGAGAAACCTTATGAATGTACTCAGTGTGGAAAGGCTTTCAAAGAGAAGTCTAAACTTGTCCATCATAGAATCCACACTGGAGAGAAACCTCATCAATCTAATTAGTGTGGAAAGGCCTTCAGAAAGAAGGGTACACTTGTTGTCCATCAGAGCATCTACACTGGGGAGAAACCTTATGAATGTAATCAGTGTGGAAAAGGCTTTAGAAGAAACTCTGATTTTGTTAAATATCTGAGAATCCATCCTGGACAGTAACCTTATGATTGTAATCATTGTGGAAAAGCTTTTAGAAGAAGCTATGATCTTGCCAAACATTAGAGTTCACACTGAAGAGAAATCTCATCAATGTTATCAGTATTTAAAAAAAAAAAAGTGTCATCAGTATTGAAAGGCTTTCAAACAGAGGACCCATTTTATTCTCCATGGGAGATTCCACATTTGACAGAAACCTTTCAGAATATAATTAATGCATAAATCCTTTCCCTTAGAACTCAAATCATTCTCAACATCAGAGATTCCACACTGGAGAGGAACCTCATGAGTATCTGGAATGGGATCAAAGTTTTTATGTACATCATCTCCTTCCCAAAGAAATGCAATGAAGGAAGTATCCAAGAGAAATAACTTCTAGTCATTGGTTTCACTAAATTAGGGCTCTTGAATAATAACATAATGGTCCTTTAGCTTTCTGACCTCATCCTTCATCTCCCTTCAGAGGATGTTTCCTTTGCCCCACCCTCACTTTCAGAATTGTCCTTTTAACAATAAGGGAAATTTACAAGGCCCTTTGGTCTTCTCTTGAAGAGTAAATTGGTATCGTTGTTGTTTATGAATTATATTATTTTAAAATAATTTAATTTTTAATTTATGGAGCAAAACAAGCATTTTCATAAGATAGTATCATAAAGAAGATGATTGTATGTGGTGCTACAAATCTTCTGCAAACAGCCCAACTTACTATTCCTTTATAAATACAACAAAATGGTCCTGGAAAGTGAGGAGAACCTGAGTTCTTTTCAACCTCAATCAACAACTGGCAGTGTGACCCTACAGAGCTCAGTTAAGCTTTTTTGCTTTAGTTCCTGGGGAAGGAAATGGCAATCCGCTCCAGTGTCTTTGCCAAGAAAACCCCAATGAGTATCCCAAAGAGTCAGACCTGACTGAAGTAACTCAAAAACAACAACAAATAGCTGTTCTCCAATATTTAAATGGTCAAAGGATATTAACAAAGAATTCTCAAAAGAACTACCAAGTATTCCCAACCATAGGAAAAAATGCTCCAAACCACTGAAACAAGTAAACCAAAACAACACTGAGGCTTCATCTCATAGTGTGAAAAAATGACAATGGCAGCCATCAATTTTGGAGGAATTGTGGGAAGATGGGCACACCAAGACCATGTTGGGGGAGTGAGAAGATGGTGAGAAGATCATGTAGATCTGAGTTCAATTCCAGTGTCAGACATTTCCTGGTTCTGTGACCCTGTTAAGTTATTGATTCTGTTTATCTCAGTTTCCTGAACTGTAAAATAGAGATAAAAAAATTTGTTTTAAGATTTTTGGATTTGGGGGGTGGGTAGGTGGTACAGTGAATAGAAACCAGCCCTGGAGTCAGGAGGACCTGAGTTCAAATCCAGCTTCATACACTTAACGCTTACTATCCTTGTGATTGGGCACATCACTTAACCTTGATTGTCTTGCCTTCCTGGCTCCAAAAAGCAAAAAAATAAAAAATAAATTTTGGGGAAAAAATAAGTCCATTTTGTCTATTCCTTTGAGACTGTAGCCTCTCTGACAAAGACTCAGTGCTTCCCTTTCCCCCAAGGTAAAAAAAAAACACACACCCATGGCTTCCACAGTTCTCAAACTCAGCCCTTTCCATATAACTTCTCTATCCAGGGAAGGCCCTTCACAAATGCTAATACACTAACAGCTAAAGAAGGCACTCTTTTCTTTGGCCTGGTCCAAACAGCTCTGCTAAGGGCCTTGGAACCTGGGAGTGTGACACAGAAGCTTACTTCACCTGTTTTCTTGAGTTACTGTTATTTCCAAAAACCCTGGACCAGAGTACATAGGAGGCCGGGACCTCCCCCCCCCCTTCCCACCTCATAGTATTTGCTCCTTTCAATCCTCACTGCCCTCTCACTGTGCCTTTAATAGTCAAAACTGCAACAAGACAGGAGGGGTCTGTAACCACCAGACACATAAAGTGTTGGTGCAGCTCAGACCCTTGTATGGGGTGAGTGAAAACTTCTCAAGGAGTTTCGGATTATTAACTTCCCTCTTCCTCCTCCATTCAAGCCTCTTCAGGAATTTTTTGACTACTGCTTTCATTTCTTTTGTCTGCTTTCCCACCTCAGTGGGCCCCCCCTCCCAGGCAGTGGCAATCAGGGACAACCCTGTAGCCCAGGCTCACTCCTACTTTCTTGTTTTAGGACCCTTCCCTCTCCCCCCCGCCCCTTTTCTTACTGTCCCATTTGCGGGAAGAATTTGGTGAAGTCTGCCTCTCAACTGTCCAGAGAGGAGACAGTCGGCAAGGGGGCTTGACTGCATTAGGGTATAAATTCTTGCACTGTGTTTTGTAAAATGCCTGTACCTCCATGATGAGTCATGAGGAAGAGAATAAACTCCTGTTCTTATCCTAAGAGATCTCTGTGTTTATTTTTTTTTAATTAAAGATGAGGGTGATTTTTCACCCCAAACATCCTGTAGGACCAGCAGAGCATCCTGCCTTCAAGGTCTGTCAGGGAGAGCTGAGGCAAAGGGGAGGGGTGAGCAGTTCTATTGATGTAGGGAAGGGGTGCTAGGCAAGGTTACAGAGAGCAAAGGGAAGACCCCTACAGGACAGAAAGGAGTGAGTGAAGTGGTAATCCTTGTGCCTCAGGGGTCATGAGGGAAACCATAAAAAAGCACACAGGTCAGCAAGTGGGTCTAGGGAGGGGAATGGTCATAAGTGCTTATGGGTCCAAAGTGCCCTGAATCCAATTCCAGGAGAGAGCAGGGCAGTGTTGTTACTACTGTTTTCAGTTTTCCTGCCTATTTTTGTAAAGAAACAATCCTTAGCAGATTGCCAGCCTTATACAAAATCCCTCTTTGTCTAAGGAAATGGCTTCTGTCTCCAGCTAATGGGAATGACCAGGGAAAATCTCAGCCTTGGATACCAAATCCAGTATGGGATTCAGCCCCCTGGCAGGTGTTCTTACCCTTTTCTACTAGTTCAGAAGGCAGGCCTAGGAAGAGTAGAAAGGGTTTCCTTCAGTTTGCTGACTCTGAGTTCAGAATTCTTTTCTGACCCTCTGGCTAAATGAGAATAAATAAACCCATTACAGCACATGGACAGCCCAGCTCTGTTCAGTCCTTGGTCAAATCTTGGTTAAGGGGACCCCATGTTGTTACTCTTGGGACAAAACCTCAACTCAGGTGGATACTGATGATGTTCCTTCTTTGGACCAAACCTTTGGTAAACAGTTGACACCAGCCTCACAGACGGAGGATCCCCTTTGTCTCTGGAAATGGCCTCTGTCTGATGCTGGTCAAGTCTGAGGACAGAGGGCCCTGACCTGGGCTGGGGGTCTGCAGCTCCCAGGGGCCATTCCCCCTGTTCCAGGCTCCCTACTTGGACCAGGCCTTGGTCCTCTGCAGGCTGAGCTGAAGTGGGATCCAAAAGGGGAAGAGACTTTCCTTTTTCTTCCAGTGCAGGAAGCTGGGCTGTGGGGATTTACAGGAGGGTGAGGTCCTGCCCTCAGAGTAGAGAATACAATTTCTAGGAAATGTTTGGCCTAGACACTAAGATAGTCCTAGTCTCTCCCCCATTCTCCTTCAGAGATCCAAGAAACGGAAGAGACTTGGAATCCAAGGTGGTATGAGACCAGATTGAGCAACAATGGCTCCTGACACAGAGCTCTCCTACTAGTTGTTCCTCTGCCTTCGCTGCACCCCCTCTCTCAAACTACCACACACACATTACCTGGACAACACACTGACTGACTGACCCCGTAGGAGGGAAGTCTAGGAAGGTTGGGGATGGAGAGGGCTCTGGGATAGAACCACCAGGGGAAGCCTTAGGCTGGGAGACCAAATCTAGTTTGGGACTCAGTCCCCTGACAGGAGATCTGAGGTCTCTGATAGAAGAGGGTGCAGGTGAGCAGGAAGCCTGGGGAAGGGGAGTACAGGTGAGGGCTGGGAGGAAGACATTCTAACCAGCTCCTGGCAGGAAGCTCAGGGACACTGCAGTGGCAGAAGTGCTCCAAAGGGACACTGAGCCTGGGAAAGCAGGAGGACTATGTCCTGGGGTCTAAGTAGGAGTTGGGGAGGACTCCTGGGACCCTCTGTGGGACCTGAGGCCTGGAATCCCTCAATGGAGACCAGACACAGGGAGCCAGTGCCTGGGATCTGATCTTGATGTGGATACAAATGGTGCCCTAGGGGGTAAAAAAAAAATTAAGATTTGCTTTTCCAGTACTTTGTGAGGCCCCTCCTGAGGGAACCTCATTCTCTAGCTCATCCTGTAACTGGAGAAAATCCTAAAAGCCTTTCCCCCTTAACTAAAAATGCCATAAAACTTCTCCTTACCATGTACCAAAAGAACTGCTTTTGTATCTCTTATCCTGCATCCATCTTGTCCTTAACCTTTAACCTGTGTCTCTCCACCCCCACCTGTCCTTAATCTTTAACTACTGTAAACCCTAAAACTACATCATCACTGAACATCTGCTGGCTGTATACCTTTCTGTCCATATAGGCCTGCTCCTTCTTCCCCCCCCCCAATACCTCTACCTTTCCTGTGCCCCAAGGGTAGAGCAAAGGTCCTTCCCTGTGATTTCACCTAAATAAAAGCTCTCAATGGCTAAAGAGAATGTCACCTGAGTGAATTCTTTCACATTGGAACCCCTCCCCTGAATGTGACCTCAATGACAGGAAAGTTGTGAGTCCAGATAATGGAGGCAGGCAAGAGCTTTCGATCCTGTATTACAAATGGGGTCCTGATGTGGAAAATTCCTTTGTTTTTGTGGGGGGAATGAGGGAGGTCAGAGCAATTGGGGTTAAGTGACTAGCCCAAGGTCACACGGCTAGTACATTTTAACTGTCTGAGGCAGGATTTCAATTCAGGTCATCCTGACTCCAGGGCCAGTTCTCTATTTGCTGCTCCACCTATCCACCTCTGAAAATTCTTTGTTGGTGCATCTGTGAACTGATCTAACCATTTTGGAGAGAGAACTGGAATTATGCCTAAAGAGACTGCCTATACCTTTTGACCCCGCAACATCACTATTAGGTCTGTTTCCCAAGTTGATTAGGGAAGAAGGAAAAGAACCCATATGCTCTAAAATGTTCACAGCAGCTCTCTTTGTGGTGTCCAAGAACTGGAAATTGAAGAGATGTCTACCAACTGGGGAATGCCCAAAGAAGTTGTGGTATACAATTGTAATGGAATACTATCATGCTGTAAGAGATGAGGAGCTCATTGATTTTAGGAAAACAAGGAAGGACCTGCATGAAATAATGGAGTGAAACCAAGAGACCACTGAGACAGTAAGAAGAATGGTATCTTAAGGACTTTAAGAGAATAAGGTATTCAGTCTATTACAAATATCCAAATTAACTCTAAAGGACATATGAAGAAAGGCACTGTTCACATCCAGAGAAAGAACTGACAAACAGAAACATATATCAAATAATTTTGCATATGCATCCATATATACCTATATATGAATGTGTGTGTGTGTGTAAGGATGGTCATCTCCAGGGGTGGGGTGGAGGGAAGAAAAACAAAGAAATTTCCAGGATCATTTTGTTGTATTCAGAAAGGAACAGTAAATTGTCCTATTTGCAGGTATTTCCAGAAGATTTGTGGCTTCACATACAATCATCTTCTTTATTATACTATTTTATGGAAATGCATCTTTTTGCTTACCCTCTCAGATAGGGGTAGAGGAGGGAGAGATAAAGTTTGGACATCAAAAGTCTACACAAAAATGGCAAAAGATTGGAATAAAAAGCTTACAACTATTACCTTCCCATATAGTGATGTGAACAGTTTAGGCCCATTGAATTCCTGCAGTTTTCTTTCTTTCCTTTTTAACTTTTGATGCTTCTCTTGAGGCTCGATATTAAAATTAATTTTTTTTTTGTTCAACTCTGACCTTTTTCTTCAGGAAAGGTTGAAGGCCTCCTATTTCATTGAATGACCTTTTTTTTCCTTGAAGAATTATGCTCCATTTTGCCCAGTAGGCGATACTTGGTTGTAACCCTAGCTCCTTTGCCTTCCAGAATATCATGTTCCATGGTCTTTGATCTTTTAATACTGGAGGGAAGTCCTGTGTAATCCTGCCTATAGCTCTCTGATATCTGAATCACTTATTTATCACTGCTGGCATTTTTTAGCCCTTGACTTAGGAATTCTGGAATTTGGCAGTAACATTCCTGGAAATTTTTATTTTGGGATCTCTTTCAGGAGTTGATTGGCGGAGTCTTTCAATGTCTCTTTCACCTTTGGTTTCTAGCATATCAAGGGAGTTCTCTTTGATAATTTCTTGAAGGATGATGTTCATGCCTTACTTTTAATTAGGGCTTTCAAATACTCTAACGATTTGTAGATTCTCTCTCCTAGGTCTATTTCCCTGATCAGTTGTATTTCCAATGAGATATTTCACATTTTCTTCTATTTTAAAAAATCCCTTTAATTTTGGGAGATTCTTTATATCTCATACAGCCATCAGCTTCCACTTGCCCATTTCTAATTTTTAAGGAATTGTTTTCTTCAGTTCACTTCTGTACTTCCTTTTCCATTTCACCCATTCTACTTTTTAAGGATTCATTTTCTTCACTGGTTTTTTGTACTTTCTTTTCCATTTGTCCATTTCCCTATATTAATGAATTATTTTATTTTTCCAAGCTGCTGACCCAGTGTAAAATGATTCTGTTGCATCCATCTCATTTATTTTCCCAATTTTGTTTTATCTATCTTATTTGCTTTTTCTTTTTTTAATTAAAAAAATTTTTGTTTATTTTTAGTTTACAACATTCATTTCCACAAGATTGAGTCACAGATTTTCTTCCCATCTTTCCCCTACCCACCACCTCAAACAGCAATCCCACTGACTACCCCCTTCTGCCAATCTGCTCTCTCGAATATCCTCCCCCCAACTCCCTTCTGACTTTCCAGTAAGACAAGATGGATCTCCATTTTCCAGTGCCTGCATATCTTATTTCCCAGTTGCATGTAATATATATATATATTAAACATCTGATTTTAAACTTTGGATTCCATATTCTTTCCCCTCTTCCCTCATCACTCACCCTCACTGGGATGATAAGCAATTCAATATATGTTGTACATGTGTAGCTACATAAAACATTTCCATAGTGGATATATTGTGAAAGACTGACTGTATTTCCCTCCATCCTATCCCCCCCCCCCCAATTGTTCTATTTTCTACTTTGATCCTATCCCTTTTCAAAAGTGTGTGCTTCTAACTACCCTCCCACCCCAGTCTGACCTCCCTTCTATCATCACCCCTCTTATCTCCTTTCCCCCTACTTTCCTGTAGGCTAAGACACCCAGTTTAGTGTGTATGTTATTCCCTCCTTAACCCAAATTCAATGAGAGTAAGGTTGATCCATTCCCTTTTGCCTTCCTGTTCTTCCCCCCCATTGTACCAGTTTTCTCTTGCCTCTTTTGTATGAGATAATTTGCCCTATTTTGTCTCTCCCTATCTCATCTCATTATACTTCTCTCTCACCTCTTAATTTTAATCCTTAAATATCATCCCTTCCTATTCAATTGATCCTGTGCCCTCTGTCTTTCTATACATGTACCCATATTTACACACACTCACATATGTATTTATACACACATATACCCTCCTATATAAATACACATGCATACACAGATACACACACACACACACTCACACACACACACATAAATACATATTCCCTTCAACTATCCTCATACTGAGAAAAGTTGCATAAGTTAAAATTATCGTTTTTCCACGTAGGCATGTAAATAGTTCAACATTAATAAATTCTTTATGATTTCTTTTCCCTGTTTACCTTCTCTTCCTTCTCTTGCTTCTTGTGTTGGAACGTCAAATTTTCTATGTAACTCTGTTTTTTTCATCAAGAATTCTTGAAAGTCCTCTATTTCATGGAATGACCATATTTTCTCCTGAAACATTAATCTCAGTTTTGCTAGTTGGTGATTCTTGGTTTTAATCCTAGCTCCTTTGACCTCATGAATATCATATTCCTAGCCCTTCTATCCCTTAATGTAGAAGCTGCTAGATCTTGTGTTATACTGATTGTGTTTCCACAATATTCAAATTGTTTCTTCTTGGCTGCTTGTAATATTTTCTCCTTCACCTGGGCACTCTGGAATTTGGCTATAATATTCCTAGGAGTTTTCCTTTTGGGATCTTTGTAAAGAGGTGATCAGTGAATTCTTTCAATTTCTATTTTGCCCTCTAGTTCTAAAATATCAGGGCAACTTTCCTTGAGAATTTCTTGAAGGATGATTTCTAGGTTCTTTTTATGATCATGGTTTTCAGATAGTCCAGTATTTTTCAAATTATCTCTCCTGGATCTATTTTCCAGGTCAATGGTTTTTTCAATGATATATTTTGCATTGCCTTCTATTTTTTCATTTGTTTGTATCTATCTAATAGTATCTTGATTTCTCATAAAGTCATTAGCTTCCATTTGCTCCAATCTAATTCTCAAGGAATTATTCTCTTCAGTGAGCTTTTAAAATTCCTTTCCATCAGGCCAATTTGGCTTTTTAAGTCATTCTTCTCTTCATTGGCTTTTTGGGCCTCTTTTGCCATTTGAGTTAGTCTATGTTTTAAAGTGTTATTTTCTCCCACTGTGGAGAGGTTCTGTGTAATTACACACGTTCAGCCTGTATTTGATTGCTTGTCCTTCCAGTGGGGGTGGGTGACGAGGGAGGAAGAGAAGGAATCTAGAATTTAAAGTTCTATAATCAAATGTTAAAAATATATATGTATATACATACAATAATAATTATTATTATTATCAACTACATCCAACTGGAACTTAAGATACACAGGCACTGTCGTAGGGAGATCCATCCTGCCCTACTGGAAAGTCAGAGGGGTGAGGAGGGAGGACATAGGAGAGAATAGATTGGCGGAGGGGTTATACAATGGGATGGCTGTTTTGGGGTGGTGGGTAGGGGAACGATGGGGAGAAAATCTGTAACTCAAAATTTCCTGGAAATCAATGATGTAAACTAAAATAAATAAAAGTTTTAATTAAAAAAATAAAATAAAGTGTTATTTTCTTCAGTCAAGTTATTGACTCTCTTTTCATGATTTCCTTGCATCATTCTCATTTCTCTTCCCAATTTTTCCTCCGCTTCTCTTACTTGATTTTCAGAAGCCTTGTTGAGCTCCTCCATGGCCTGTAACCAATTCATATTTTTCTTGGAAGCTTTTACTGTAGGAGTTCTGACCTCATTGTCTTCCTCCCATTCCGTGCTTTGATCCTCTTTGTCCCCAAAACAGGAATCCAAGGTTTGATCGCTGTGCTTGCTTTGCTTCCTCAGCTTGCTAACTTTGCCAGTCATATACTTTACTTTTGACCTCTTTGCCATGGTAGAACTCTGCTTCCAGAGGGGAGAGGTTTGTCCCACATCACTGGGGTTTTTGCAGCTCTTGGAGCTATTAGTTGGGTGCCCTCTCTGTAGCCCCCACTAGCTCTGGCTCACTGACCACACACCCCATGATGTCCACCCACGATCATGATCCAATTCCAAGCAGGTTAAAGCAAGAGCGCTTACCCTTTAAATGGTCCCTTGGTACCCCTACAATCTGCAGGCCGGGGGCTCTGGAAGCAACCACATGGAAGCCACTGCAGCCACTGCACCTCCTCAGCTTCTCGCCCTGGGGTCAGGGGACAGATCATGCTCTCCCCGTGCCCCCAGTTCCAACAAACTAACACATTGACCTTTTCCCTTCTCTTTGGCATTTACCAAGAAGTTGGTACACATAACCAATGCAACAAACAACGTTTCCAAATCTTCCCTTCCTCAAGCCTCCAAAACAAAACAGGCTCCCTTAGGCAAAAATGCCTCTCACTCGTGCTAGCTGCTCTACCTCCTTGCTGCTTGCTCCCAGCAGTTCTGGCTCTCTCTCTTGCTTCAACCTGTTCCATGCTTCCTGTTCCATCCTTTCAGCAAGTTCCCTCCACCATGGGCTCCATGTCATTATTTTTGGCCTATTAACAGGCAGGGAAGATCTTCAAATTCCCATTCCCATCACAGGGACTTTGGTGGAAAGAACAACTTTGGAATCTTGGGAGAGGCTATGAGCCAGGCTGTCTCTGGGAGGAGGCTTTCAGTGTATTGCATGCCTTTGTGAATGTTTTCTCCTTGAAACATATTTAGAACCTGTGTGAAACAGGATTGAGTTGTTTTAACCTGGTCTTGTGTAGCTTAGGGACTAGGTTTGTGTAGAGTTAAGATGGTGGTGTTTAAACAGGAAAACTCTGCAGCTCCCCCCATAACCACCTCAAATACTTATAAAATATGACTCTAAACAAATTTTAGAGCTACAGAACCCACAAAAGTACAGAAAAACACATCTCCCACTGAAGGCAGCCCGACAAGCTGACGGGAAGGCTTCATCATAGTGCACTGAGAGTGGAGCCCAGCCCTTCCTGAAGCCACAGTGTTAGACTCAGGGTAGTCAGGACAAGCTGTGGCTGGAGCATTCAGGAGAGTGGATCACCAGCAGCTGTGGCAGTTTCCAGAATTATCAACCCATAAGAAACAAGGACAAAGTGAAGGGTCAGTGGAACTCGGCTAAATCTAGGGGACAGAAACAGGTCTGGCCAAGTGCCCCCAAGGCAAGGAAGCAGCAGAAATGGAGGCCCTGCAGCCACCTCCACTTAGCTGCTTCAGAGTGCACATCTTGCAGATAGCAGGGGAGCCAAGTGATCATTCAGAGGCTAAGTGCCCTTGCATTAACCCGCCTGGATCGGGATCATGGTGTTGGTTGGTGGTCCTGAGGTGTATGACCAGTGAGCCAAAGTTGGTGGGGGCTGCAGAGATGGCAGTCTCCTAATAGCTCTGGCAGCTGCAAAAACCCCAGTGATTTGGGACAAAGTTCTCCCCCCAGGAAGTAGAGATCTACTGTGGCTCAAAAATCAAATTAATTGAATGGCAACATGAGCAAGCAAAGGAAGCAAACCAAGCTCAGCAATCCAACTTTAGATTCCTTTTTTGGGGACAAAAAGGATCAAAGCATGGAACAGGAGGAAGGCAACACCATCAGAACTCCTGCACGAAAAGCTTCCAAGAAAAATGTAAACTGGTTACAGGCCATAGGTGAGCTTAAGAAGGATTTTGAAAACCAAATAAGGGACTGGGTTTGTGTGATGTGTTTGAGACCAGCTTTGTTGCTTAATCTCAACATGCAGGTTGTGCTGACTCCAGAAACTTTCGGTGAGTGTTGAGGTTGGGTAGAGCAGTCCAGAGAGTGAGGCAGATAACTTTGTATCACAGTATATATACCCTTCCCCAGGGTCAGAGGACATCACAGTCTTTGTGACCCACTGCCTAATTACAAAGTGACAAAAGGTTTGGGTCTTCCTGAAAAACAAGCCTCCCCTAAGCAAGCTTCTCTTGTTAGGCTCCAAATGCAGCCCATTAAGGGTCAGGGAAGAACTTCACATTCCCTTACCATTACAATGTGTATGTGTGTGTTTGCTTTTTCATTCCTGAGACCTCCAGAGTCCGCTTATTTCTAGACACTTAATAAATGCTTGTTCACTTGACTTGATCCATTAGAATATGAGCTCCATGATGGAGGGACTGTTTGACCTTTCTTTTTATCCACAGCCCTTAATCTTCTCACTGGCATACAGCAGGCGCTTGATAAATGTTTGCTGATTGGTAAAGCATTCTTGAATGAACTTGACTGAGTCATCAATTCCAGAGAATCTGAGGCTTTCTCTTATTTTCTGCACCCAAGATCTGACACTATCAGTTCTAGTCAAGGAAGGAGGCCTATTGGGAATCAAGACTGGGGTTTCTTTAGACTAAGACAACTACAAGGAGTCACTTGGCTACATGTAATTCCACTGTGATCTTATATTTTCATAATCAGAGGTCAGACAATCCATCAGATGGAAATGGTTCCTATATTAGAAGCAAACTAGTAACCAAACTGGTAAAGCCTTCTTCCTCTGAAGTTGATATATCTCTGCCTTTTTCCCCTGGTGCATAGCTCACTCTGCCTTCCTTTGAAGCTGAGCTATCTCTCCCTTCTGGAAGCCAGTTCTGCTGATGCAGGTCCCAGGAAGGTCAGACCCTGGGTTGCACATAGCTCCTGGCTTCTGCTCACTGCTTTTTCCACAGGATATCTCCCCCCTTCAGCTGTGAGAGGTCTTGGTTACTCAGTGCACCACTTCATCACTTTAGAATTGGACACCCTGTTTTCAGTAGCTCCTTCCCTAGGTTTCCTAAGATTGTGTGACCTTGCACAAAGAGAAGATCCCAAGACCCTCACTTGGTAAGTCCCAAAGACCTTCAGAGATAATATTGACCTTCATACTGACTGACTGAGTGACCCACTATTCCCAGACGTGCTTATCAGTCAGTGTTGTGGGAAACATCAGCCAGTCTGATGCTTTTGTACTTCCTTCAACTCACCCCCCTAGCCAGTCTCCCCCTGCCTATTTGCTCCTGCTAACCCTCACTTCCTGGTCATTGGGAAGTGCTGAGAGACAATGGCCCACCCTGTTCTACTGCCATGGACCTTTCCAAATTGCCTTTATCTCATTACAAAAGGTATCACTAAAAACTGGTTTCGTCTTGAATCCCTTGCTGACCTAAGATGATCAACCCCCTCAAAGTATTGCTTCTTTGACATAGGATAATAGAGACTTTTTAATTCTTTTTGTCCTGAGTTTTGCCTCCTTAATAAGAGTGAAAGCCTTAATGAAGAATTTACAATGTCCTTTGTACCTTTTTGAAAATGTAAATTATTAATATTCATTTTAAAAGCAAAATATACCCAATTGAATATGTAAAAGTTTTTTAAAGCATTTTAATTACACTCTTACAATTTAATTCATAATTTCACAGTATTCTGATAAAAACAGTTATTTTTCTAAGGGTACAGTTGCATGTCCCTCTAGAAATAATTTTTTCAAATTAAGAGCATTGTTTATGCAATGTTTTCCCCAAATCTCAAAATGAGAAAAAAATAGAAACATAATAATGACAATTGTAAGACTCAGAGGCATTGATATTGTTTTTATGAGAGGTTCACAAGTCCCAGATTAGAAACAGGGGAAGAGATGTTGTTTTCCAAGGGGGTCACAAGCCCCACATTAACAGAAACCAGGTAGAACTGGTTTTGGGGTTAAGGACATTTCCAGGTAGGTCAAAAGTCATGCTAAAAGGCAGAAGCACATGTTTCATGATCTTATGAAAATTTTCTCCCCTGCCCAATGTGGAGCCAAGGCTTAATTTGAATGCACATACAGTGTATGTATGGGAGCAGGGAACCTGTTAAGGGGGTTAGTATGAACAAAGTGGGTCAGGAAGTTGTTTGCCCCTGAGTACCAACCAATGGGAAAGGAGGGAGGGTCTTTGCAGCCAGAGCAGGTATAAAGGCATGGCACTAGTATGTGTCTCTTTGTAGGACACCCTGGTTTGCAGCCTTGTGTTAAAAACTAAAAGCTTTCCTGGTTTCTGCAAAGAGTGTTGTTCTTCCTTTTTTTTTTTTTTTGAGATTCTTTATTAAATTTTTTTGAGTTACATCTTTTCTCCCCGTCTTTCCCCC
>CM053582.1:71279642-71298554 GCA_028627135.1 Pseudochirops cupreus
GGCTTCAGGCCAGGCTGGTTTCGGTTCGCAGTGCTGATATGGTTCCTCGTAGCCGAGCTGACTTTAGTGGGAAGTATCTTTGTGTGCGTTTTGGAGTTCCAGGATTGGTTTAGAGTCCTATTTTATGGGTATTTTGGGGTGGCTATGTGAGAGCTGCGATATGTTGCTGCTTCTACGCTGCCATCTTGGCTCCGCCCCCAGTGTTGTTCTTTCTTAAGCAAGCACATATCTCACACAATGTTACAATTCTAATCCATAAAGCAAAACTGTGAGTCAAATAACATCAATTCAATTGATTGATTATTGCCAGCCATTACTGAGTTTGTTCTAAGGAAGACAGAATTAGGCTCATGTGCAGGTTTATTTCTCTCAAAGCTTGTAGAATATGCCTATCATGATATGCATGGGAGTTCATTGTAAATCAACCCAAGGATGGACGAAATGAACCTTATATCTTCAGAGCAATTCCCTCTCAGCCCTCCCTCCCTTCCTGACTCAGAATGCCTCTGTCAGTCAAAATTATATTCTTCATATGTATCAACCAAGTTATGAAAAAGGAATTACTTAATTAGATAGATTGTAAATACAATAAGGTAGGAGAATGTCAAAGTGTCAAAGTTATAGACCCAAGAGTCTGTTTTTCTTCCTTAGTTAACATGACATGCCATGACACTGCACAACACAACATGACATAATATGACAGCACGTCACAACATGACATGATGTGACATGACATGACGACATGTGTATAGAAGACGAAGATAAGAAAAGTCTCATAATTCAACAAAGTGTCTGACTCAAGGCGCTTTATCCTTGGAATTCATAAACAGAAGAATGCTCCTGTGCAGCTTCATCTGGCCTTGTAGTTTCTGACACAGGCAGGGGCATTTGAGGTTCACTCAGAGAACAAAGCAAAGCATCTCTCTTATGCTAGAGCACACAAAGCATTATGGGAGATTAAGCTCAGACTAGAGCAAGAGTTTGGGTCCCATTTGTCTAATGGTCCCTGAGAATTCCACTTGGAAATCTCAGACTTCCACACTGGATTGGTTGTTCCCTTGAGGCCATAAGCCTTTCATTATTGCTATACCCAAATCTCTGAGACCCTAAACCTAATCTAGTCCTCCACCATCTGTTGTCTTCAGAGAGCCTTTAGCTACTCCCCACTCTTAATCCCATTCTCCAGGCTATTTGGCCACTCCCATTAAGTTCCTCCCTAGACCCCCACCCCCAACCCCCAGACACCCCTGACTACTTGGCCTCCCACAGCCTTTCTGTATATTAGACCCATCTTGTTTCCATGAAAATGCTCAGACTCAATCAGGTCAGCTGACATTAGCATTAAAAACGTTTGGATTCTTCAACATGGTGGATCTTCAATAAACTTTGTTTTTTTTTAGCTGAAAGAAGGCTTGGGTCGAATTCATTGGAGCAGGACCTGCGCGTGTCTACTCCCAGGTCCCAGCACCCCTAAATGTGTAAAGTACACAAACCTAAGTTAGTAGGAGTGTATTAATAAAACAGACTGTATTTGGTGAACCAACCTCCATTCTCAAGATAAGCAGGACTCAGTTTTACTGTGACTCATTTGCTTTCCTGGAAATTTCTAGCTTGCCTCTTCCTTTCTCTCTCTCCCAACTTCCAAAGTCCCACATCTTTCTTCTTTCCTCCAAGAAGAAATCAGATGATGGCGGCATGGGAGGGGAGGAGTTCTCAGAAATGCCCAGTCTGGTGGGTAGCGGCCCAGGTGCAATCAGAGTCCTGGGGTAGAGTTTGGGGGCACGGGAGGGGTCTTGGGCAGGAGAGGACTCATCCGACTGGCCAAGGCATTCCAGGTGAGGGAGGGCAGGGCTTGAGGAGGAGAGGCAGGCAGAGTCCTGAGCTCATGGACCTGTGGGTGATTGGAGGAAAGGGCCCACCCTGGGGCCTCAGGGGCTGGACAGAGGAGGGGAGGACCCTACCAGAGGGTGCTGGCTGAAAACTGGACCTTGGGCTGAGATTGCTCTGCCTTCTTCCCTTGAAGGTGAACCCTTCCACCTCCAGAATTAAGACCTCACTGCCTTCCTCCCTCAGAGCTGAGATCTCCCTGCCTTCTGTTGTACCTGAGTTCTCTGCCTTCCTGATACCAGCTCTGTGTGTTAAGGTCTAAGGAAGGTTTCAGCCAACCCCCCACAGACCTGCTGGCTTTTTGCTAACTGTCCCTACCATTAGGTCTCATCTTCTTTTTCTGACCTTGGGGTGAGTGCCCTCTGGGTCTACCTGGAGCACTCTCTCCCCCCAAGCATGGATACAGGACAAGTTTCCCTAGGTTAACACTTTTCCAGACTCCCAATTACTTCCAAAAATATTCAGGGTCCCCCTACCCAGATTGTAGATTGAGTCACCCTTTCCCAAAATTCAAACATTAGCCACATGGACCCAGGAATCTTGTCTCCTTGTCCCCAGATTTTGGTCAGAGATTTAGTTGTTCTGCCTTCAGACCAAGCCCCCTGTAAAGACCTGAAAGTTCTGCTTGCCCTGAGGACTCCAATTTGGTCGCAGGAACTAAAGCTCCTGCCTGGCCCCCCTTATCTGGACCAACAACCCCTGGGCTACTTCTCTATCAGATCTCAGGCAACAGCTCCCTGTGTCTGGTCTCCCTTAAGGGATTCCAGGTTTAAGCTCTTCCAGAGGGCCCCAGGGGGCCTCCTCAACTCCTAGTTGGACCCCAGGACACAGTCCTCCTGCTTTCCCAGGCTCAGTGTCCCCCTGGAGCCCTTCTGTCACTGCAGTGTCCCTGAGCTCCCTGCCTTGAGTTGGGTTAGAAAGTCTTCCTCTCAGCCCCTACCTGGGCTCCCTTCCCTCAGCCCTCCTGCTCCCTTTTCTCTTCTTTTTTCAGAGCCCTCAGGGCCTCTGCCAGGGGGCTGAAATCTCAGACTGGATTTGGTCTCCCAGACTCAGGCTTCCCCTGGTCATTCCCTGTTGCTCCATCCCAGAGCCCTCCCCATTCCCACCTTCCTAAGATTCCCTCCTCCCTAGATCCAGCAGTCAGTCTGTCGTCTACATAATGTCTCGGTGTGTTAGAGAGGGGAGAGGGGAGACAGGGAGGGCAGAGGACCAGCTGGACAGAGATCTCTGATTCAGGAGCCATTGACGCTCTGACTGGTCTCATCCCATCTGGGATCCCAAGCCTCTTCTGCCTCTTGGGTCTTTGAAGGAGAAGGGAGAGGGGAAGGAGACCAAAGAGGAGGAGCAGGAGAGTGAGAGACCATCTTCTTTATCAAGCCCTACCCTAATGGCAGATTGGAGTCTCTGCCCAAAGTGTAGGGTCTGATCCTTTCCAACTCCCTCTAGCCCACTCTCCTAAAGGGAAAGCCTCTGCCCCTCTGGGATCCTTCTCCCCCCCCAGCTCAACCTGCAGAGGACGAAGACCTGGCCCAGCAGGGAGCCTGGCCCTTGGGAGCTGCTGACCCCCAGCCCAGGTGAGTGCCCCCTGTCCTCACACGTTTCAACATCACCTGGAGACAAAGAGGCCATTTCCTTAGACAAAGAGGGATTGTGGATGAGGCTGGTGATCTCCTATCTAAGGATTGTTTCTTTACAAAAATAAGCAGGAAAATTGAAAAGTGTAGTAACAACACTGCCCTGCTCTCTCCTGGAATTGGATTCAGGGCACTTTGGACCCAGAAGCACTAATGACCATTCCCCTTCCTAGCTCCACTTGGGGACCTACTGTGTGCTTCTTTAAAGTTTTCCCTCATGACCCCTAAGGCACAAGGATGACCACTTCACTCACTCCTCTGTCCTGTAGGGGTCTTCTCTTTCCTCCCTGTATCCATGCCTAGCACCCCTCCTCCAGATCTATAGAACTCATCCACATCTATAGAAGGAGAACAAGTTTAGGTTAACTCCCCAGGGTCACATTGTTAGTAAGTGTCTGAGGTTGAACAGAACTCAGGTTCTCCTCACTCTTGATTTGGTGATCAATTTACTGGCAACCTAGCTGCCACTGCCTATTAGGCTTTTTAAAAATAATATTTCATTTTTCCCCAATGACATGAAAGAACATTTTACTGTTCATTTTTTCCCTTAAATTTTGAGTTCCCAGTTCTCAACTTGCATCCTGGCTCATACCCCTCCCACAGTGAAGAAGCAATCAGAAATAGGTTAGACATAAACAATCATGTAAAGCATTTCCATATTAGTCACTTTGTGTGGGACAGGGGAACTTGAACCAAAATAAAGTAAAATACAATACACTTTAGGACTTTGTTCGTTATTAACTAGTTCTTTCTATAGAGGGGGACAGCATTTTTCACCATGAGTCTTTTGGGTTGTCTTCGATCATGGTACTGTGAGAATAACTAAGTTATTCACTGTTCTTCAGAATTGTCATATTGCTGTTACTGTGTACAATGTTCTCCTGGTTCTGCTCACTCCACTCTGCAACCATTTTTGTTAAGTCTTTCCAGGTGTCTCTGAAGTCACCCTGCTTGTCATTTCTTATAGCACTGTAGTATTCCATTGCATTATACACCACAACTTGTAAAGGCCTTCACCCACTAATGGGTATCTCAATTTCCAATTCTTTGCCACCATAAAAGGAGTTCTTAACAATACTATTGTAGAAATTGGTCCTTTCTTCTCTTAAAAAAAATCTTTGGGATACTGATTTAACTGTGTTATTGTTGGCTGAAAGGTATACACAGTTTTTTGACCCTTTTAGTGTACTTCCAAATTCCTCTCCAGAACTACTGGATCAGTTCACAACTCTACCAACAGTGTATTAGTGTCCCAGTTTTCCTACTTCCCTCCAATACTTATCATTTTCCTTTCTGATTTATTAGCCAATTTAACAGGTGTCAGGTGGTACCCCAGAGTTGTTTTAACCTGTGCTTCTCCAATCAATACAAATACAAGTTTAAAGCATTTGTGTAGCAGTATAAATAGTTTTTATTTTTTCACCTGGAACCTGCCTGTTCCTATAGTTTGACCATTTGTTAACTGGGTACTGACTTGAGTTCTTGTTCACTTATCTGAGTTCTTTAAATAACTGAGAAATGGGAGCTTTATCACAGATCTTGCTGCAATTTTTTTTCACTTGTCTGCCTTCCTTCTAATCTTGGTTGCATTGATTTTGTTTCTGCAAAAAACCCTTTCAATTTAATTTAATACAATCAAAATGATCCATTTTGTATCTGTAAAGCCAAGCACCAGCAGCTTTCCAGAGCACCTCGGCTGTGAACCGCTTTCAAGGTAAACTCTCTATTCAATAACAAATCAGAGCAAAACACTCACAGAAAATGAAGGGACAGCATTCACCATGTCACACCTCAACAACTTATCACTAAAATGGCCACATAGTTTTCACCAAAGTACATTCATTTAGTCAATCACAAAATCCTTAATTCAATCACAAAGTACAAAAAGTCAAAGTTCTCAACCCCTAGGTCACAGTAAATCATAATGTTCTCAGTCAGTATACAGTATCCAAGTAGTCTTCTTTCAGCTTGACTTGAGACTGGCTCTCATCTTCCATGTTTCCTCCTCCATGATCCCTGCTCCAACTGTCACCTGGGTTCAAAGGGAGGCAACTCTCAGTTCCTTGTCCAGTTCTTCATCCATTTCCTGTTCCATATTGAAGTTCACAGTGTCCAGTCCACCTCAAGTCCTTCACAGTTCCTGTTTCTGGGAAGACAAAGCTTAACAGAGCCATAATAGTATTCATATATATTGCTGGCACCATCATCAATTCACTATCTTCCTGTGAAATCAACTCAGATCCACCAACAAGATCTGAGAACTCAACACAAATCATCAACATAGAAATCAACACAGACTCACACACAATGTCCAACAGGTCAACACAAATTATCACCAAAGTCCCAGGACCTCCAAAACACTCCTCCAGGACTTTTGTAAATATACAACCTGAAAATACTCTTTCACGGCTTCCAGTAAAGTCCCAGGGCTTCTGTACAAAGTATCACAAACAAACATCAACATGGACAGAACAGACAAACAGAGTGCTGGGATATGGGATACCACAAGTTTTCTTCTTCTTGACTCTGCCACCACAAGAATCTTCTTCTCAGTTTTGCTGTCTCTACCTTGGGCCTCTCCTGATATGTCATTAGCTCCTCACCTTCCTGTTACAGGAGTTCCTGAGTTCTAGGGTTCACAAGTTGTGGGGTTCACACATTCTTTTACCTAACATACTTGATACAAGGTTCAAAAGAAACCTGAACTGAAACAAGGTATTAATTCAATAGCTGAAACAAGGTGTGAACTACTTCTATGCTTGACATTACAGTATCTAGAATTACATTCTCTCTCTTATTTGGTGCTAAATTCTTCCCTCATCCATAGATCTGATAGGTAAGTATTGCATGCTCCCTCAATTTGTTTATGGTATCACCCTTTATGCCTAAATCTTGCTCCTATTTTGACCTTATCTTAGCAGATTATGTGAGATGTTGGTCTATACCTAGTTTCTGCCATACTGTTTTCCAGTTTTCCTAACACTTTTTGTTCTAGAAGGATGAGCATTGGTGTAGCACTAAATATTAATTTAGGAAGAATTGTCATTTTATTTTATTGGCTCAGCCTACCCATGAGCGGTTCATATCTTTCCTCTTGGTTAGATCTGACTTTATTTGCATGAAAATGTTTTGGAATTCCATTCTTATAGTTCCTGGGTTTGTCTTGGATGGTAGACTCACAGGTATTTTCTATTGTCCACAGTTACTTTAAATGGAATTTTTCCTTCTGTCTTTTGGTACTGGATTTTTCTTGGCAATATATAGAAGTATTGATAGCTTATTTTATATCTTGCAGCTTTGCTAAAATTATTAATCATTTCAATCAGGTTTCTTTTCGGCTTTTTTGGAGGGGGGTTAAGGCAGGGCGATTAGGGTTAAATGATTTGCCCATGGTCACATGGCTTGTAACTGTTAAGTGTCTGAAGCTGGATTTGAACTCAGGTCCTCCTGACTCCAGGGCTAGTGCTCTATTCACTGTACCACCTAGCTGCTCCCATTTCAATTAGTTTTTGAGTTGACTCTCTAAGATTCTCTGTGTATACTATATCATCTTCAAAGAGTGATAGGTTTCTGTTCTCACTGCTTATTCTAAATCCTTCTATTTCTTTGTTTTCTTTTATAGATATAGCTAGGATTTCTAGTATAATGGTACTTAAGGGTGGTGATACTGCGCAATCTTGCTCCACCTCTGATCTTATTGTAAAGTCTTCTAGCTTATCCTTATTATTGACAATCCTTGCTGACAGTTTTAGATAGCTATTACTTACTGTTTTATAAAAATCCCCATTTTTGCCTCTGCTCTTTAGTGTTTCTAAGAAGAATAGCTTTTGTATTTTGTCAAAGGCTTTTTCTTCAACTTTGAGATAATCATATGATTTCTTTTGGTTTCGTTATTGATGTGGTCAATTATGCTGATACTGAAGAGGCCCTCCGTTCCTGGTATAAATCGCAGCTGGTCAAACTGTATGATCCTTGTGATATTTATGACTCTAATCTCCTTTCTAGTATTTAAAATTTTCCATCAATAATCAAAGGAAATTTGCCTGTATTTCCCTTCTGTGTTTTTATTCTTCCTCATTTGGGTCCCAGCAACATATTTATTTCATAAAAGGAACCTCTTTTTGTCTATTTTTCCAGATAGCTCATATAGTATTGGAACTGATTGTCCTTTAATGTTTGGTAAAATTCACTTGTGAATCTATCTAGTCCTAGAGATCTGTTCTTAGGGAGTCCATTGATGAGTCATTTAATTTCATTTTTCTGAGATTGGGCTATTTAATTATTTTATTTCCTCTTCTGTTCATCTGGGAAATTTAGATTTCTGTAAATATTCATCCATATCAGTTAGATTGTGTCAGACGTATTCGCATACATTTGGACAAATTAGATCCTTATAATTGTTTTAATTTTCTCTTCATCCCTTTCATTTTTGATACTAGGAATGTTTTTTTTATGTTAAAAATCTCAACCAATTTTTCATCTATTTTATTGACTTTTTTTTATAAAACAAGATGCTAGTTTTATTAGTTCAACAATTTTCCTTCTTTTAATTTTATTAATCACTTTTGATTTTCAGAATTTCCATTTTGATATTTATTTTGGTTTTTAATTTGTTATATTTCTTCTCTTTTTAGTAGCATGTCCAATTCATTGTTCTGCTCTTTCTCTATCTGACTGATGTAACTGTTTGGATGTATAAATTTTCCCTCAAGTACTGCTCTGGCTGCATCCCATTGAAGTTGTTATCTTGTCTCATTGTTGTCATTATCTCAATGAAATTATTGTTGGTATGATTTGTTCTTTGCTTTTATTCCTTAAGATGATACAATTAAGTTTACAATTCATTTTAATCTATCTTTTCAGTACCCTTCATTGAATGTAATTTTTATTGTGTTATGATGTGAATAGGATGCATTTGCATTTCTGATTCTCTGCATTTGATTGTGAGGATTTTATGCTCTAATCCATGGATAATTTTTATGTAAATGCCATGTACTGCTGAGAAAAAGGTCTATTCCTTTCTGTTCTAATTCAGTTTTCTTCAAATGCCAATGTATGGGTCAGAGACCTACTTATCCAATTAAAAGAAATGCAGAGGAGTACTTGCGGTGAACAGGAATATTTATTACTAAATTCCTAGGAATCGGGGCCTCCCTCCCGAATGGATGTCTGAAGAAAGAGAGCCCCCGCCCCTCCAGGGGCTCAAGTTTTATAATCCTGAGTGTCGTAAAAAAATACATTCTTTCATCGTTCCTCACTTCTATTGGGTGAGAACGGGGGTACAAGCTCAGCATGGGAATAGGACAAAGAGGGCCAGGGTGTCCCTCTGACTCTCATTTGAGGAGGGGCAGGGTCTCGTTTCGGCCCGAATTCAAACAAAGAGAATTCAGCTTCCTCTGCCCTGCTGTCCCTTGCTTCTGTTTGTGCAAAAGGCCGGGCACACAATCTTGACATAGGGAGGCAACTCCCGTCCTCATTGGTCTGTCCCCACCCTGTTCCCAACAAAAAGTATACTCATTATTTCACCAAAATTGTTGTGAAAATTGAGAAACAGAACGGCAAAAACTAGGTATAGGCCAACATCACACACTGTATATATCAAAATAATGTCAAAATGGGCACATGATTTACACATTTAGGGTGATACCATAAGCAAATTAGGAGAGTATGGATTTTTTGCTTTTGCTGTATCTGAGATCGTCATTGCTACCGCCTTTTTATTATAACTAGCAATATATTTCCCTCCAACACATTTTCCTCGTTTATCCTTTCTCTTACCTTTCCTGCTGTCCTTCTTCACTAGTGTTTTGTTTCTGACCAGTGCTGCCCGAAACCCTTCTTTCTACCAGTCCCTGCCCCCATCCTTGTACTTTTTTTTTTTACTTCCATGTAGGATGAGCTAGATTTCTATTGAGCAGGCATGTCATTCCTTCTTTGAACTAATTTTGGTAAGAGTAAGGTTCAAGCCCTCCCCTTCCATCTCCCCAATCTTCCTCATCGTTGTAATAGCTCTCCTCTGCCTCTTTTATGGGAGATAATACACCCCCTTCTACCACTTCTTACTTCTTTTTAGAAGGTAATTATGTTTCTTACACCTTAATTTTATTCTCTTGAATATCATCCCATAATAGTCAAGGTATACTTATAATATGAATAGGATTAGAAGTGTACAATCAATGTATACTGATTTTCTCAATAGTCATAAAGGTCTTAAGAGTTACAGGTGTTATCTTCCCATGTAGGAATACAAACAATTTAACTTTATTGAATTCTTATATTTTCTCTTTCCTGTTTTCCTTTTGATGCTTCCCTTCATTCTTGTATTTGAAGGTCAAATGTTTTGTTACATTCTGGCCTTTTCATTAGGATCACTGGATTAACCTCCATTTATGGAATATCCATTTTTTTTCCCTGAAGGATTTTTTCCAGGCACATGATTCTTTGTTGTAATTCTAGTTGCTTGTCCTTGATGAATATCACATTCCATACCCTCTGATGTTTGAACGTTAAAGCTCCTCATTATTGTGGTAGCCTGACTGTGGCTCCCTGATATTTGAATTGTTGCTGTTTGTACTCTTTTCACCTTGACATTGAAGCTCTAGAATTTACCTATAATACCCCTGGGAGGTTTCATTTTGGGATCTTTTAGAGGAGGTGATTGGTGGATTCTTTTAATTTCTAATGTACCCCCGGGTGCTAAAATGTCAGGAGTGGTTTCCTTGATAATTTTTTTTTCCCAAGAAAATACCAAATGGTGTCCTGGAAGGTCATACATGACTCAAAAAACTAAATAACAATAATCATATCCTTATAGCATGACTTGTAGAGAATGATGTCAGATGTTCATCTTATCCTGATTTCCTTTTTGACTGCTTTTGAGTTTTCACAGCATTTTTTTTTAACCAAATAGGGCATTTTATCCTCAGTAGTCTGTTTTCTATTTCATCAAAAACTGAGTTACAGAGTTCTAGTGATTCTGGATCTCCTGTATTTTTATCTGTTGCATTAAATCATCTCTCCCTTTTTAAAATTTTACCATTAGCAGATGGTTTTGAAGACCACTGATTTATACTAAATTTTGAAGTTTGGAAGTGTTGTTCCCCCAAGTCCTTACTTCTTTTCCTCATGTCCCTTGATATTGTAGGCCTTTTGTTTAAACAAATGAATTTTATTTTCTTTCACTCTCTAAAATATTACCTTCATAATCTTTTTTGTTGTTGCTATTGATGTGTTCTAGTTACCAAAACAATCTTGTACTGGCTAAGAAATAGAGTGAGGGGTCAGTGGAATACATTAGTTTCAAATCAAATTATACTAAATGACTCTAGTCATTGGTAAATGATAAAACCAAATATCCAAGTTGTTTTTTTTTTTGAGGAGGGAAGGCAAGGCAATTGGAGTTAAGTGACTTGCCCAAAGTCATACAGCTAGTAAGTGTCAAGCGTCTGAGGCCACATTTGAATCCAAGTTCTCCTGACTCCAGGGCCTTTGCTCTATTCACTGCACCACCTAGCTGCTTCAATATCCAAGCTTTTGAAACAAAAACTCATTATTTCACCAAAATTGTTGTGAAAATTGAGAAACAGAACGGCAAAAACTAGGTATAGGCCAACATCACACACTGTATATATCAAAATAATGTCAAAATGGGCACATGATTTACACATTTAGGGTGATACCATAAGCAAATTAGGAGAGTATGGAATTGATATTCTCTCAGATTTACGGATAAGGGAAGGATTTATGACCAAACCACAGAGAACATAACAAAATATAAAGTGAATAATTCTGATCATGTAAAACTACAATATTTTAGCACAAACAAAACCAATGCAACCAAAATTACAACGAAAGCTGACAAATGGGGAAAATTTTTTATAAGAAATATCTCTGATAAAGGCCTAATTTCTTAAATATATATATATATATACATATATATATATGAAAAATACTGAGTCTAATTTATAAAAAATAGAAAACATTCCTCCACTGATAAATGGTCAAAGGACAATAAACAGGCAGTTTTTAGAAAAACAAATCAAAACTATCTATTGTCATGTTAAAATTATCTAAATCAGAGAAATGCAAATTAAAACAACTCTGAGGTGCTGCCTCATATCTATCAGATGGCCTATTATGCTAAAAGGAAAATGATGTATGTTGGAAAACCATGACAGTAATGCACTGTTGGTGGAGTCATGAACTGATACAACCATTCCAGAAAGGAATTTGGAACTATGTCTAAAGAGCTATAAAACTCTGCATACCCTTTGCATTCCATTTCCAGCAATGCCACTGATAAATCTATATCCCAAAGACAGCACAAAATGTGTATGCATGTTTGTGAATGTGTGCAGGGAGGTGGGGGGGGGGAAGGATCTATTTGCACAAAAATATTCCTAGCCGCTCTTTTTGTGATGGCTGAGAATCAGAAATCAAAAGGATGCCTATCAATGTAGGAATTGCTAAACAATCTTTGGCATATGATTGCAATGAAATACTTTGGTGCTATCAGAAATGAGAAGCAGGATGATTTCAGGAAAAACTTAACTACATGAATTGATGCAAAATGAAGTGAACAGAACCAGGAGAAAATTATACAGAAATAGCAATATTGTTCATTCAAGAACTGTGAATGATTTAGTTATTCTCAGCAACACAGTGATCCCCCCCAAACCCCAAAGTACTAATGATGCATATACCTTCCGAGAAAGAACTGATATTGATTGAATCCAGACAAACATGCTTTTTTTTTCCACTTTCTTTCTTTCAGTCTTTCTCTTTTTAAAAATATTCCTGTACCAAATAAGCAATATGGAACTGTTTTACAAGATTTCAGACATGTAACCTATATCTGATTATGTTCTATCTCAGTGAAGGGGGAGGGAAGAAAGGGAATGAAAGACTGAATTTGAAACTGAAAACAAAAAAAATTGTTAAAAATTTTTAAAGATGTAATGAGGGGAAATAAAATCTTTTTTTTAAGTGATAAAAATGATAAAGGTTCTTCACTATTCAGCATGGCACCATCAATTGGTTGCAGCAAATGGAGAAATTTTAAACCTGTGAATAAGTTCACTTACCTTGACAGCATACCTTCCAACATGTACACATGAGTGATGAGGTTGTGAAAAGAAAAAACCTTTAGATCAGTTACTATTTAATTCCTCTGATTCATTTTTAGTTTCACAGTAGGATTAAATTCCTTTCTTTGGGAAAAGACCTCACAGCAAAGCCAGAATAACATTGATACTATCTTATGTCTAGGTTACCTATAGACTTAGTGAATATATAGCTTGATGAGACTTTATCATTTAGTAGCACCAAAGTAAGACAAATATCTTTGTAGGACAAAAATAATCATTGGAATATAAGACTTTTCAAAGGTTAAATTCCTCTTTCTGGTAGCTGGAAAAAGCGGGTTGACAGAAGGCTAAGTTCCTCTTACCAGTCTTAGCAGATTAGCTCTTTTTCATTTTTTCTTCAGCTGGAGGTTAACTCTAAGTTGAGTAGTGTAATCTTCTAAGGTTGGATTTCCCTTTCTGAGACCTGGAGAAAAGGTTGTGACTGCTAAGTAAAAACTACAAGCTTGTCTTTTTCATTCTTTCTTCACACTATAGGCTCCTTGAAAGTGATACTTTTGGTTACAAAGCTCATGAACTGTGGAACAAGGATTTCTGGGGTAACCTCACTTTGACAGATGGGCTGACAGAGACAGAATAAATCTGGGTCAAGAAAAGCCAGGAGGAGTAAATAGTCTGATGACCTGCCTTTTCCAGTTGCATCTCATTCAAACTGTGTTTCCTACGATTGTTGTAATTTTTTTCTTCCTTTTCTGTTCCAAAAAAAAAAAGGTCTGTAAATTATACCTCTGTCACAAATTGCTGAGGAATTACTCAACCTTACTGATAGGTAACCTGTAAAATGTTGCAATCAAATCATTATTTACTAGCAAATTTTGTGCCTCAGATTATTTTTCTATTTCAGAAAACTTATTTTAATATTTCTTGCTTGCTTTGCCAGAAATAGCTCGGCACTTGAGAGACTTCCAAGGAAAGCGTGGGAGAAGAGGTATTAGACTGGTTACCAAATGGAAGGTCTAACAGAGCTATTATGCTGACCTCATTGTTGTATGCCTGTTAAGGTTGGACAATATTTCAGTGCCATGTCAGGAACTTGAATGTCTTCCATTTGAATTGTCTTAGTAACATTCTGAAGGCCACATGGCAAATAAAGGTACTGGACACAGAGGTCCTTCCTCAAATTAGACTGCTAAGCATTCACCCTCTACTTCAGAGAGCACAACTTCAGTTGGGCTGGCCATGTTGTTCAAATGACAAAAGTATGTTTGCCTAAAATATTGTTTCATGGAGATAGCATGCAAGGAAGGCTCTCAAATGGTGGTTAGAAGTGATGTAAGGACACTTCCAATGTCTCTCTGAAAAACTTTGTAATCACTTGTACAATATGGGAGACACTGACAAAGGACCATCCTGCATGTGTACCCACATCAAATAATTTGCCATGTTAGCAAAGCAGAATTGCAGCGTCTCAAAAGAATGGTGGGATGCACACATTTAGAGCCATCTCCACCCCAAATGTTTACAGGGACTATTTCTGCCCAACCTGAAGTCGAGCCTGCTGGGTTCTATTAGTCTGATCATCCATGGTCAGACTCACTTTGACCCTGACATAGTGATGTCATTTGGTCCTCTTTGAGCACAAAGAACAATAAAAACAAGCAATTATGGGAAATAAATATTATAATAAAGAAGTATATGCTGTTGATAAATGAAAGCAATCATAAAGTATATGTATAAGATGTTTTGGCCATGGTACATCAGATCCAGGGTAGCCTCGAGCCCTTAGTGTAACAATAGATAATTCTCCTTCACTGGCAGGGAAGACTCATATCTCACAGTTCAGTCCAGATTGTAATTCAGATGTCTTATGGATCCTTTTCATGTTTTATTTGAATACTTTGCTTCAGTTTTTTAGGAAATAAACTTTTTTTCTTCTTTCCTGTCTTTTCAATAATCAGACAGATGTTCCTGTCCCTCCCCAGAATATTCATAATTGACAGAATTTGTTTATAACATATTACTTTTATCAGTTCTGATAAAGAATGACTTTCACATCTCCACAAATCCTTCTGCCTCACCATTCCAGTACATACTATCACCCACATTCCACAGGGAGAACCATTCCATAGGAAGATCTTTCCTAACTTTATTCCAACTAACTATAATGTTAATGGAATCTCAAGATCTTCCATGCCCCTTTGTATTGGCACTTAGGGGCTAGGGGGCCAGACGACATGACAGCATCAATGCAGAAACCTATTATGGACCAAACAAATCAAAGCTCTTGAGAGAGGGAAGGTACAAAAGTCAAGGAGGACTGGAATGGCTTATTGTGGAAGGTGGGATCTAGCTGGGGATTTGAGGAAGCCAGGGCAAGCATTCTAGGATGAGAGAGGCATGATGAGGAATGCCCACAGTCAGAAAGTGGAGTATCCAGTTCACAGAACAGAAAAAAAGTCCCATACCACTGGATTATAGCATATTCAGGGGGCACAATAGGCGAAAGAAGATGAGAAGAGCAGGAGAAGGGTAGATGATGAAGGGGTAAGTGATTAACAACCCCAGAGAGGATTTCATATTTGCCCTTTTTGCCAGGGAGCCCCAGAAGGCTGCTGAGGACATGGTGACATGGTCAGTCCAAAACTTTAGGAAGATGAACTTAGACAAGTGGGTGGAAGAATGACTGGAATGAGGGGAGACTTGAGACAGCTGGATCAACCAGCAGGTTCTTGGAATACCTCAGGTGTGAGGTGACTGTGGCGTGAACCAAGAAAGTGGCAGTGTTGGGAGAAAATGGGGTATATGGGAGAGATTTTACTAAGGTGGAATCACAGGAATTTGCAGCAGATTGAATATGGGGATTAGGAGTGTGAGAGTCAAGTGAGGTGTGCATGAAACTTCATTTGTGAGCCTGCACTATTGAAAGCAGAGATGGAAGATGGACTTTTAGGAGGAAGTGATAGGAGTTTAGCTTAGTGAATCAGGAGAGGAGTGCAGGGTATGTTCAGGGAGGACTGAGCCCTCTTCTGTGATGGCTGCTGAGCCCTTTTTGGGGCTGCTTTCCACCTCTGGTGTCCATCTGTCCAATGCAACTCTCACCTGTGGCTCCAAGAATCTGTAGCATGCCCCAAACCACACCCTAGTAAACCTTCCCAGCAGATGGGTTAACCAAGGTTGAGAGTAACCAAGGGGTCTTAAAGCCATTGGTGAGTTATGGGGTGTCTACCCCAAGCATGTGAAGGCTTTCCCTGGAGGAATGGGCCAATGAGAACAGATTGTGCCAATGGTCATGAAGGCAGCTGAAGCAGGCACTATGAGATGCTGACACCTTGTTTAGACATTGAAGACACCAAGGTCATTGTAAAGCCAATCACAAGCAGCTCTCCTGAGGACTGCTGATGTGAATAAACATCTAATCACATAGTACAGTGAACTCTATTTATTCAGCAATAAACTACTGCACAAGATTCAAGAAACTAAAGCACAACATTCACATCACCACAACATAGCAACGTATTACTAAGATGGGCACATAGTCTTAAACAAAACACATCATTCAGTAAGTTACAGTTGAATGTAGCAATAGTAAAGAAGGGGAAGGGGGTAGCCGAAACTCTGGATTGCTCCCACAAGAAAACTGACAGGCTGAGAAGTTTGAACCTTTCCCACTTACTACTGAACTTCCCTCCCATAACGTTTTTCCAGACTTCCAATCACCTTGCAAATGTTCAGGGTCACCCTCCCCAGATTTAAGATGTAGAGATTCAGTTGTTTTTCCTTCACAGCAAATCCTTGAAAAGACCCAAAAGTTCTGCCTGCCCTAAGGACCCCACTTTAGATGCAGGAACCAAAGCTCCTTCCTGTCCATGCTCACTTGAACCTGGAGCCCCTGGGCTGCTTCCCTATCAGATCCCAGGCACTGGATCCCTGTGTCTGGTCTCCCTTGAGGAATTCCAGGTCTAAGCTCTTCCACAGGGTCCCAGGAGTCCTCCTCAGCTCCTAGTTAGATCCCAGGATACAGCCCAACCCCTTTCCTAGACTCAGTGTCCCCCTGGAGTCACAGCAGTGTCTCTGAGCTCCCTGCCATGAGCTGACTTAGAATGTCTTCCACTCTACCTGAGGGCTCCTTCCCCAGGACTCCTGCTCCCCTGCCCCATCTTTTCAGAGCCCTCAGGCTCAGAGCAAAACTGAGTCCGGCTTAGCTTCAGAATGGAAGTTATATAGAAATACAGTTGGGGCCTTAGCACATTTCTCCAATTTAAATTAGAATGGGGCTCCTGGAAAATCAGGTCCCAAGAGCATAATTGGGATGTTTGACCCTCTAAGGCCAGATCAGCCCTTAAGATAAAACACATTTAAAATGTAGTGTTTCAGGTGATATGCTTAAGAGCAGAAAGAACAAAGAATGAGAACTGAATTTAAGTGGATCAGAATTACCCTCTTGTTCTCTGTGAATGCATTCAGTCTATACTAGGGTCAGAGCGAGAAATGGATAAAGAGGCTTTCCTATCTATGCTACTACTACCTAACACAACAAAGTGAATCAATTCAGCATCTTAGCAGGGGGGGCCTGAAGGCTCTGAAAAAAGAGGGGAAAGTGAGCAGGAGGCTTGAAGAAGGGGAGCCCAGGTCTGGGCTGGGAGGAAGACATTCTAACTAAGCTCATGGCAGGGAAGTCAGGGACACTGCAGTACCAGAAGGGCTTCAGGGAAACACTGAGCCTGGGAAAGCAACAGGACTGTGTCCCGGGTTCTACCTAGCAGCTTGGGAGGACTCCTGGGAGCCTCTGGGGAAGCTTAGGCCTGAATCCCTAAAGGGAGACCAGACACAGGGAACCAAAGCTTGGGATCTGAATGTGAAGTGCACACAAATGGTGCCCTAGGGGGTAAAAAGGATATTAAGATGTGCTTTGCCAGTTCTTTGAGAGGCCCCTCCTGGGGGAGCCTCATTCTCTAGCTCATCCAGTAAATAACTCCTTTCCTCCCTAATTTGAAATACCATAATACTTCTCCTTATCTTGTACCAAAAGAATTTACTTTTTCTCCCTTATTCTGTGTCCCCCTTGTCCTTAAGCTTTAATCTACGTCTCTCCACCTCCACCTGTCCTTAATCTTTAACTATCATGAACCCTAAAACTACATCATCATCCTGAACACCTGCAGGCTGTGTAGCTTTTTGTCTATATAAGCCTATTCCCGCCCCCTCCCACCCCAACACCTCCACCTTTCCTCTGCCCCCTGCCTACAGAAAAGGACCTTCCTTGTGATATCCCCTAAATTAAAACTCTCAATGGCTAAAGAGAATGTCACCTAAGTGAATTCTTCTACACTGGAACCACTGTCCCAAATCTGACCTCAACAACAGGAAAGTTGCAGGCCCAGGTAATGGGGATAAGCAAGACCTTTGGTTCTATATTACAAATGGGGGTCCTGATGTGGAACATTCCTTGCTGGTGCATCGGTGAGCTGATCCCATCATTTTGGAGAGAGATCTAGAATTATGCCAAAAGAGACTGTCTATACCCTTTGACCCAGCAACATCACTATTAGGTCTGTTTCCAAAGATGATTAGGGAAATAGGAAAAGAAGTCATATGTTTAAAAATGTTGACAGCAGCTCTCTTTGTGGGGGTCAATAAATGGAAATTGCAGGGATGCTGATCACTTGGGGAATGCCCAAAGAAGTTGTGGTATATGAATGTAGTGGAATACTATGGTGCTATAAGAGGTGATGAGCTCATTGATTTTTTAAAAAAGGAAGGACATACGTGAAATAATGGAGTGAAACCAAAAGACCACCGTAGACAGTAAGAAGGATGTTGTCTTAAGAAGGACTTTAAGAGGGGCGGAGCCAAGATGGCGGCGTAGCAGCAGCAACATATCGCAGCTCTCACATAGCCACCCCAAAATACCCATGAAATAGGATTCTAAACCAATCCTAGAACTCCAAAACGCACACAAAGATACTTCCCACTAAAGTCAGCTTGGCTATGAGGAACCATATCAGCACCGCGAACCGAAAGCAGCCTGGCCTCAAGCCAGGGCTGTGCCCCGGGGCCGCTGGACAGGAGGAGCAGAGGAGCGGATTAGTGGCAGCTGCGAGCAGCGTTCAGAACTAGCTCAGTGGGAATTGCGAATCTAGGAGAGTTAAGCAGTCCGGCCAGAAGGCCTCCAGAGTGGAAAAGCAAAAGGCAGAGGTTTTGCACCCGCCTCTGCATTGCAGCTTCTCGCCCGCGGCCTGCAGACAGCAGGGGGACTAAGCGATTTTTCTGAGGCCAGTGCTCTCGCGTTGAGCGGCCTGGATCTGGAT
>CM053582.1:71299054-71316440 GCA_028627135.1 Pseudochirops cupreus
CTCTAAGGCAGTTGGAATACTAGGCTGCTCAAGACTGACAGAACTTCAGAGTCCCTTTTTTCCCTAGGTGATTCTTTCTCTAGTTATTCTTCCACAAGTATCAGATTGGATTCGAAGCTGGTCCTGAAACCCCCCTCTGTTCCTGGGATCAGAACCACAGATGCTGCTTCTTTTGAAGGTTTTCCTTCCCTAATACCCAACCTAGGACCCAGCACCTGCCTTTTGCTTGGAACCTCCACATCTAGGGGCAAATCCCTTCAGTCTGTCCCAGGTATCCAAGCCAGACCTGGGCAGTAAGTGAGGGCTGCCAGGTACCACGTGTTCTTGCAAGCTGCGCAAATTGAAGCCTCTTTAGACTTGCTCTGGGCCCCTTCTTGGCCTAATGGACAACCTTTCCCTCATCTGGAATGCTCAGCAATGCCCTTCCTGCCTAGACCCTTCCCCCAAGCCCACAGACCTCTCTCTATCCCTCTACACCAGTAGTTCTCAACTTTCCTAATGCCTTAAACCTTTAAAACTGGTATGTGGCCGTATCTGCATGTGGGCAGACCCTCCTGGAGATGGATAGAGGAGTGGTGACTCAGTCCCTGAAACCATTGGAAATATGTGTTTTCCAATGGTCTTAGGTGAATCCTGTGATAGGGTCATTTGACCCCCAAAGGGGTGGTAACCCACAGGTTGAGAACTGCTGCTCTACACCAACCCAGTCTATAAGCAGGCTTCCCTATGGTTTCTTGGATTTCCCCCTCAGGATTCAGCCTGGGCTGTGATGTTCTCTCATCCGTGTGCAGGACGTGTGGGGGTGCTGACCTTGGGATTTTCTTTCCTTCTCCTCCACTTCCCTTTATAGGGGTTTTCACTGTTGACTTTTCCGGTCAGGTGCATTCTCAGCTGGAGGCTGGGAGAATAACCTGTGTTCTATTAAATTCCTTTCTGTATTTCCTAGCTATTCTTGTTAAAGAGGGAATCCTTTCCCCACCCATTTATATTCTTGAGTTTATCAGATTCTGGGCCCCTGCATTCAATTGTTCTGTTTCTTCTCATCAATTGGTTTCCTTTCATCTTTTAACACCTGTGGCAGTGTGGAACCTTGTTAACCACAGACAGCATATATTATACAAACCAAGTGACTACAGCAACATGAATGGGAAGACCAAAGGAAGTAGCCTCTGAGAAACTGTCCAGAGCAGTGTCTGTCTCTGAGGTCAGATAAGGAAAGATGCCTCCCTCTTCACCCAGGGGCCCCAGGGACTCACTCTCAGGGTGCAAGGTTATATCCCCTAGGGGATGTGCCCATGGGGTAAGATTCCAGTCTCAGTGATTTTTCTTGGTCCTAAGAGAGATCTCCCTGTCTGGAGGGAGACAGATGGTTAGTCTCTATAGACAACAAAGTAAGCAGGGTGACTCCAGTTTGTAAAGTTCCTCCATCTTGTCCCAGGTGTTATCTACCTCAGGGTCCTCACCCTTTTCTGGCTTCAGCAATGTTACAACAGCCCAAGCTCTTACTCACAAAAGAATAAATCCCAGGTGAGCCCCCAACACTGTGTGCAGCAAGATCCTTACCCAAATTATCCTCAGAGGCTCCTCAAGGTAGGAAGCAGTAAAGAATGGTTTATTAGGATCTGGAGAAAGGGCCACCCTCCTGACAAATGGTCAGGGAGGAGAAGCAACTTACAAAACGCACTGGTGAAGTTACAAAAGCCCTGATGTGGAATTCTCGCCCATCCCCCTGCTGACCCTTTTCTTCCATTGGCTGGAAGTCAGAGGCACAATCTCAGCAGGGCAATCTCCCTCGAGTACCGGAACAAGGAAACAGTGGACCACACAATGTACGTTTCAGGAAGCCCTTCTGTCTTTATTTGGCATATCTTATGCTGAGGGGTCACTGAGGAGAGGGGTGACTCCCGACTGCTCTGAGTTCTGAGTCCTTGGAAATCATGTGATTTCCAGGGAAGGGGAACTCAGGCCTGTTTCCCACAAAAAGCCTTACTAGATTTTAGAGTATAGTCTGAGAGGTTTTCATTTCTTTTATTCACTGTGTTTCTAATTATTCTCATTTTGGGACTTGGGGCACATCACCCTATAAGTTATGCTTTTAATTTGAAAAAAATGATTTCTAGAGGGACATACAATTGTAGCCTTAGAAAAGGAGGATGAACCAGCCAGAAGCCTCCCCAAATCATTTGGAGGACCCCCCGACCTGAGAAATGCCAAAAACCTGGACTGGCCAATCAGGACAGACACTGAGGCCCACTGAGCCTAGCGCCCATAATGCTATGGGTGCTCTGGCCTAACAGACATGCTTAAAACCCTTAAAAGCCTCAGATGCCCCTTCCTGGGTCAGCAACTCCAAGGCTGGAGGAAGCTGACCAGGAACATTCTTCTCTTTATGAAGGCCAAGGCCAAGGTGCCCCGACCTGGACACCATCTTGAAGAATGGGACTTTCTTATCTTGGGATTTGATGGACACAAGTTGTGCTGCATTATCTGCACTGTCCCCTTCTCTCTGTGTGTACAAACACACACACACACACACACACACACACACACACACACACACACAACACAGAGTCAAGTTAATGGCAAGAGAAACGCAGACATCCTGGACACTCTGACATTCTCTTATCTCATTGTATTTACAATCTATCCCATTGAGAAATTCCTTTCTCATATGATGGTTAACACAGGTGAGGAGACTAGTTTGGGGCTGACACAGGCATCCTGAGCTGGGCTTGCTCTAAGGGTATAAAGGGTTTCCTTCAGCTTGCTGTCTCTGAGTTCAGAATTCTTTTCTGACCCTTTGGCATAATGAGAATAAATAAGCCCATTATAGCTAATGGCCAGCCTGACTGTGTTCCTTCCTTGGTCAAACCTTGGATAAGGGACTTCATGCTGTTGTTCTTGGGACAAACCCTCAGTTCAGGTGGATAGTGATGATGTTTGCTTCTTTGGACCAAACCTTTGCTAAGCAGTGGACACCAGCCAAGGATGTTTCACTAAATGCTTCACCACATTCAGGACACTCATGTGGTTTCTCTTCAGGCTGAATTTTTTGATGATTAATCAAGGGTTGACTGCTGACTCAAGTCCTTCCCATAATGATGACAATCATATGGTTTCTCTCGTATGTGGACTCTGAGAAATACAGCACAGATTTATCTCCCAGTGACCTCACAGCCACCATCACTCATGAAAGTCTCCTCAAGATTTTCATTCACAGAAATGATTGGCTTTTCAGCAGTCTCTTGCATTTTAGGTCTAATCTCTCCTTCTGCCAGAAACAAACAATAAAATATATATACAGAGAAACATGTACACACATATATAATTATAATCCCTCCCTTCCTTTGGGATAAAGTAAACTCCATCCTACTTCCCCAGGCTAAGAGAAAATTCTTCAAAGTTTAGTGGACAGAATCAATCATTTTAAAATGCCATTAGTTTATATCTGCAGAATAACTTGATTTACAAAGAGCTTCAGAGACAATCACATTGGATCCTCAGAAACACCAGTGACAATAACAGGACTAGCATTCTCATTATCTTCACAAGTCAGGCCATGAGCTTAGAATGGCTAAGTGACCTGACCAACATCTGAGTAGCTGAGACTACAATGGCAGCTCTGCAAGTAGGCATATTCTGTCCACAGTACCAAAGGGCCTTTCTCCATCAAACTTTCTTTTCTTTTTCTATTAAGAAAATTTATTTTATTCTAGAGTATTGACTTCTTCCCTTCTCTTTGGGTCTTCCTATTCCCTGACACACAATGGTATTAAAAAGAGTCCAATTAATAATCCCATGATGGGCTCTAAGTGTTCAAGTGAAAAGAAGCATCCATCAATGGGGCAAAATTCACCATCATCCTATTTTAAGAAATCTCCACAGTGAGCCCCAACCTTGAGCAGCCACCAGGCTGATCCATCAGCAGCCGTCACCTCAAGCAAGAGCTTCCCCAAGCAACAAGATTACGGCTCCAGGAAGGCTCAGATGATGGTGAGATTTTTGTAAAAATAAAGAATTTTTGAATTAAGGCATGTAGATTGATATTTTAGAAACAGTAGTGTTGTATACATAATAGACACCAGAGTATTGTAAACAGAACTTCTATGTGCACTGGGAAACAAACAAACAAAAATTCATGTGCCTTGCATTATTGCTTTCTTCACTGAGCGGAGTGCTCTGGAACCAAACCCGCAACATCTCTGAAGTGTGTCTGTGCTTTTATCATTCTTATTAGGATTTTGACTCTCTCTTCTCTAATGTTCCTCTCCTTCTTTCTTAAACCATTACTAGCCTCATTCCTTGAGTTCCCATACTTCCCATGGAACAAAATTTTTTGCTGAACTCAGAGTCAGCAAGCTGAAGGAAACCCTTTATACCCTTAGAACCGGCCCAGCTCAGGATGCCTGTGTGAGCCCCAGACTAGTCTCCTCACCTGTGTTAACCCTCATATGAGAAAGGAATTCCTCTTTTCTTTGGGGGGAGGCTTTTTTGGTGGGGAGAAGGTAGGGCAATTGGGATTAAGTGACTTGCCCAAGGTCACACAGCTAGTTTTATGTGTTACGTGTCTTGAGGTCAGACTTGAACTCAGGTCCTCCTGACTCCAGGGCCATTTTTCTATTCACTATGCCACCTAGCTGCCCCAGGAGAAAGGAATTTTCAATGGGGTAGATTGTAAATACAATGAGAGAAGAGAATGTCTGTGTCCATTTTAACTATAGCCCAGAAAGTCTGTGTTTCTCTGGTCATTAATTTGACTCTGTGTGTCTATGTGTGTGTCTGTGTCTGTGTGTGTGTCCTGATTGGCCAGTCCAGGTTTTAGGCCTTTCTCAGGTGGGGAGGGGGTCCTCCAAAGGATTTGGGGAAGTCTCTGCTGGTTCATAATCCTTTCCTAAGGCTACAATTGTATGTCCCTCTAGAAGTCATTTTTTCAAATTAAAAGCATGATTTATAGGGTGATCTCCCCCTAATACCCAAATGAGAAAAATTACAAACAATAATAACATGAATAATGTTACAGTTTTGATACATGAAACCAAATTGCCAAGTAACATTGATTCTGTTGGTTATATTAGTTAGAATTAGTGTAGACATAAAAGCCACTTTAATCCATTTTTCCCTCTGACTCTGTAGACTGAATGCATTTAGAGGGAACCACAGGATAATTCTGATCCACTCACATTGAATTTTCATTCTTTCAGCTCCTAAACACATCAGCTGAAACACTAAATTGTAAGTGTATTTTGCATTAAGGGCTGATCTGGCCTTAGCAGGTCAAACATACTCATTATTCCCCTGGGATCTGACTTTACAGGAGCCCCATTCTAATTTAAATGGGGAGAAATGTGCTAACCTCGCTGACTGCATTTCTGAACAACCTCCATTCAGAAGCTAAGCAGGACTCAGTTTTCCTGAGCATCTCTTCCTTGCCTGGGAATCTCCAGGTTGCCTCTTCCTTGCTCTCTGTCCCCCACCTTCTAAAGTCCCCAATCTTTCCTCCAGTAAAGAATCAGGTGTTAGTGATGGGGAGGAGGAGCTCTCAGAGCTGGCCAGCCTGGTGGGTGGTGGTCCAGGTGCAATCAGAGCCCTGTGGTGGAGTTTGGGGGCCTGGGAAGGGTCTAGGGTAGAAGAGGGCACATCTCACTGGCCAAGGCATTCCAGGTGAGGGAGGGCAGGGCTTGGAGAGGAGAGACAGGCAGGGAGCTATGCTCCCGGACCTGGGTGTGATTGGAGGAAAGGGCCCATCCTGGGGCCTCAGAGACTAGGCAGAGGATGGGAGGCCACTCCCAGAGGGGGCTGGTGGGAAACAGAATCTTGGGCTGAGATTGCTCTGCCTTCTTTCTTTCCTTCTAGCTCACTCATATCTCTCTGCCTTCTTCCCCCAGCAGGTGAGATCACACTGCCTTGTCTTAGACCTGAGATCTCTGCCTTCTGGACCCCAGCTCTGTGCCTGCAGGTCCCAGGCAGATGTGAGCCAGCCCCTCACAGACCTGCTGGCTTCTGCTGGCTGTCCCTGCCTTGGTCTCATCCTCCTCCTCTGACTACATGGTGAGAACCCCCCAGGTCCACCCAGAGCAATCCTCCCTCCATGGCCTGGGCCTGGCAACTGGACAAGCTTCCCTCCCTAACTCTTTTCCAGACTCCCAATCACTTCCCAAATGTCCGGAATCCCCTTCCCCAGACTTAAGATTGGGTCACCCTTTCCCAAAACTCAAACCTTACCCACAGGACCCAGGAATCCTGTCTCCCTGCCCCCAGCTATTGGTTAGACACTTAGTTGTTCTGCCTTCAGGCCAAGCCCCTTGTAAGGACCCAAAGTTCTGCCCACCCTGAGGACCCCACTTTGGACACAGGAACACAAGATCCTGCCTGGCCTCCCTCATCTGGACCTGTAGCCCCTGGGCTGTTTCCCTATCAGGTCCCAGGTACTGGCTCCCTGTGTTTGGTCTCCCTTGAGGGATTCCAGGCCTAAGCTCTAGCAGAGGGTCCTAGGAGACCTCCCCAGCTACTAGTTAGATCCCAGGACACAGTCCTCCTGCTTTCCCAGGCTCAGTGTCCTCTGGAGCCCTTCTGTCACTGCAGTGTCCCTGACCTCCCTGCCATGATCTGGGTTAGAATGTCTTCCTCCCAGCCCCCACCTGTGCTCCCCTTCCCCAGGCCTCCTGCTTCCCTTACCCCTCTTTTTTCAGAGCCCTCAGGCCCCCTGCCCGGGGGCTAAATGCCAGACTGGATATATGTATGTATACTGTAGACCTGTTTCAAAGGTTTGGTTAAAGGAAACAAACAATTAGCAATATAAAATTACAATGTCATTCATTATTCCCTTAAAGCTAGCTTTACTACTTGTACATGGAGTGCAGGACTAGACTCCTGACTGATGAAAAAAGAATGAGAGAGCTTATTTACATTTTAGGACTATCCCAATTAGGGGTTGTTGAGAGACACAAATTTATGATCCCAATAATGGTTTAATCACTGCATGAGAAAAGGAATTTCTTAATTGGGTAAATGATAAATACAGAAAAACAAGAGATCGGACAAAGTGTCTATTGAAATTACGATTCAGAACATCTGTGTTTCCTTTACCATGAACATTTTATAATAAGGTATATGTTCAGAAAATCTCAAGATAAGAAAAAGTCTCATTACTCAAGTTAATGCCCTGAGTTGAGGGCCATAATAAGGGCCATAAAGTAGGCTTCTTCTGGTTTCTTGACATAAAAAGAGGTATTCTCCAAGCTCACTCAGAGAAGCAAGACAAAGCTTGGTCTGAATTAGAAATTTATGATCTCTGGATGCCTGTGTTCAATCCTACTCCCAGCCTTCTCTGGTCTCTGGAGTGGCTGACATAGAAAGAGAGCTTTTTAGTAAAATGAGGCAGAGCAGCCTCTTTGATTAATTCAGACTTTAGCCAAAATATGATATAAAATGATTATCATTTCCCCCCCTTTTGGTCAAGAACAAATCTATGAGATTTCATTCCAAGACCAAGGAAAGTATGAAAAAACTCATTCTTGGTAGCTTTTCCTCATCTAAGTGAACTCAGGTTTTTCCCAAACACTTCCTGAAATAGGGGGCACTAAGGATAATAGTTGAACAGTCGCACATCCCCAGAGATGTAAGGAAAGTGCAATACAAGGGAGAGGAGCAGGCTGCAAGTGGGATCAACGTAGCACAATGAGAATACAGAACAATAAGCTAAAGCTGTAACAGTTCCTGTGCAGGTCTGATCCGGATTCTTGGGAAAGCCGTCTCCATGTGATATTGTCTTTTTCAGATCCCTTGACTCAGATGTTCACTCAGGAACGGGGGTATTCACAGGCTGGAGTAGTCAGGCCTGACAGGGGCTCCCAGAAACATATGATTTGACACAAAAGGCACATAGAAATGTTTCAGTTTCCCAGACATACAGGGCTAGGCATTGGGAGATGCTGAAGTGGCAGTGGCTACTTCCTGAACTATCAGTCCACAGATGTTAAGGGATTCAAATACCTGCTAAGAAGGAGATTACAAGAGTCTCTTTGCTGGCACTGGGTATAAGACTCTGTTACTTTACCGATAGTTGGATTCAAATTGCAGACCTGGTGGCAGTCCCAAGGCAAAGAGGAACATTAGCACGCCAGAGTTTGTCATTGCAGTGGAACCGGGACCCACCTCACAGTTGCAAGGCAGCAAATGTGCTTGTGCTCACTCACAGACCAGAGCACAGGTCAGGAGAGTAGCAAACATACCTTTCCTTAGATCATACCACCTTGGAAGAACGGAAAACTTATAGGTCCCCAGAAGTGTCTGAAAACAGCTGCACAAAACCCCTGAAGCTTGTGGACAGTGCACCCTCCACCCTGGAGGCAGAACCTTACTTTTGCAAACAATTAGGAATCAAGAAATAGGCTGAAAAAATGAGGAAACAATGGGAAAACATTCTGATCGTAAAAAGTTACTATGGTGACGAGGAAGACCAAAACATATACTCAGAAGAAGCCAGCAAAGTCAAAACTCCTATACCAAAAGCCTCAAAGAAAAAATATGAATTGGCCTCAGAATGTGGAAGAAGTCAAAAAGGAGTTTTAAAATCAAGTAAGAGAGTCAGAAGCAAAATTGGGAAGAGTAATGCAAGAAAATTGTGAAACATGAGTCAAGAGATTGGTCAAAGAGGTTTAAAAAAAATAGAATGAGAAGAAGAATGCCTTGAAAATCACGATTGACCAAATGGAAAAAGAGGCACAAAAATACAGTGAAGAAAATTAGCCAAGTGGAAAAATAGACACAAAAATTCACTGAACAAAAAACTTTAAAAATCGAATTGTCCAAATTCAATAGAAAGTACAAAACCTCACTGAAGAAAATAATTCCTTAAAAATTAGAATTCAAACCATTCTGGAGAGCAATCTTGAACTATACCCAAAGGGCTATAAATAAGTGCATATCCAGTAATACCACTTCTAAGGCTGTATCCCAAAGAGATAAGAGAAGTGGGAGGAGGACCCATATGTACAAAAATATTGATAGCAGCTCTTTTTGTGGTGGCAAAGAATTGGAATTCAAGGGGATGCCCATCACTTGGGGAATGGCTGAAGAAGTTGTGGCATATGAATATAATGGAATACTACTGCGTTATAAGAAATGAGGAGCAGATGGGCTTCATAATAATGTGGAGAGACTTACATAAACTGATGCTAGGCAAGAAGAGCAGAACCAGGAGAAATCTGTACACAATCACAGACACAATGTATGTGTGATGACTGACTGTGATAGACTGGGCTCCTCTCAGCAATGCAAGGTTATAAGACAACTCCAAGAGACTGATGACGGAAAGGATGTCCACATCCAGAGAAAGAACAGCAGAGTCTGAGTGCAGACTGAAGCAAGCTACCTGCTCTCTTTCTTCTTCTTGTTTTGTGTTGTTTCCTCTTTCCCACTGTTCACTCCATCGGTTATAATCCTTCTTTACAACATGACTAATGAGTAATGGGAAGATATTTGTAGATGCTCTATTTAATTGCATGCCGCCATAGTGGTGGTGGGGGGAAGGAGAGGGAGGGGGAGAAAATTTGAAACTTAAATAAACAAATCAATAAGAAAACAAAGAAAAAATAAAAAATTAGAATTAAAAAAATGGTAGCTAATGATTATGAGACATCAAGAAGCAATAAAAACAAAAAGAATGAAAAAAATACAAGACTATGTGGCTGCGAAGTTGGAAAGAGCCACTGAATTGCCAAGGGAAAGCTAGGAGAAAGATGACTGAGCACTGCTGTTCTGTGTGGGTGGGAAGGATGTAGGAGGCGGCACTGTCTGGACAAAATCTGGCTCATCTGAAGATCAGGTATGTCAAGAGCTAACCCCTTGTTTTTTTTTTTACAAAAGGGAAACACTTTTATTGAAAAAAGTGATTATTTTCCTTCCAATTTCATGGTCCTCCATAAATGTATTCACAGGAGCAGAGACACCCATGCGTGGCCAGGGCGGTGCCCACAGATCAAAAATACCCCACTCTTGACCCGAGATGGGACCATGATGATGCAGCTCATAGAGCTCTTATGCAAGACCTTATAGACCTTACAGTGACAGGAATCAGGACTGCAGTTCCAAAGCCTCAAAATATTAAAAAGGCCTTTGAGGGGGTCCAGGAGAAGGAAGAATCACCAACAACCTTTTTAGAGAGACTAAAAGAGAATGTGGGAAAATACTCGGGCTTAGATATGAATGATCTTGACACAGAAACCATGCTAAAACTAAGTTTTGTGACTAATGCATGGCCAGATATCAGTAGGAAAATTCAGAAAATAGATGGGTGGGACACCAGAACCCTAGAAAGTTTACTAGAGGAGGCTGCCAGGGTTTATGTGAGGGGGGATGAGAAACGGCGGAGGCAGAAGGCTAAGCTTAATCCTAGGCTCACGATCCAGACAGTCCAGAAAGTTGTCTAGACTATGGATAGCAAGAAAGGTCCTGAGGAGTGGAAAAGGTCCCAGAGTAGGAGGGAGGTAAGGAACAAAGGAGAAACACCCCAACAGTGGGAGAGGAAGGAAAAAGGGAAGACTCCCCCTCATGTGCTGGGAGTATAGAAAGGAGGGGCATATGGCTAGGAATGGCCCACAATGACAGATTAATCAGAAGATCTATTCCCTGATAGAGTCAGAAGACTAGGGGTGTCAGGGGTTCAAAGATATAGCCCACCCAGAGCCCTTGATAAATTTAAGGATGGGACCTAATGGGGAAGAAACGGTGTTTTTAATTGATTGATACTAGAGCTTCCAGGTCATCCATAACTCATTTACCAAAAGGAATTAAACTATCCCAAGACCTCAATATCTCGGGGGTAAAGGGTGAGAATTTTATTGTTCCACTCTCTGAGTTCTTGAAAGTGGAATATCAAGGGGCAACGATCCAATTACTTCTGGTCCCAGAAGCAGGTATAAACCTGTTAGGAAGAGATTTGATCACAAAATTGGCTATTCAATTGATGACCAGGGGAACCCAGATAATCCCAGTTAAAATGTTAAATTTGAGAGAAGAGGAGAGACACCAAATTTGTTCTGGGATATGGGCGGGCCCCTTTAATTGAGGAAGAGTTAATATAGAACCTCTTAAGATTAAATTAAAGGACCCTACAGTGGTGCTGAGGTTAAATCAGTACCCTATATCACTGGAGGGAAGGTGGGGACTCCAGCCAATCATCCAGGGTTTGGTAGAGCGAGGACTCCTTGAACCTTGCATTTCCCCCTTCAATTCTCCCATTCTGCTGGTTTGGAAGGGAAATGGGACGTACTGACTGGTCCAGGACTTAAGGGAAATTAATAAGATAGTCCTTCCCTCCCATCCAGTGGTCCCTGACCCATATACCATCCTGGGGAGGATAAAAGAGGACAGCAGATGGTTTAGTGTAATCAATTTGAAAGATGCCTTTTGGGCCTGCCCCTTAGACACTAGCAGCAGAGACCTTTTCACATTTGAGTGGGAGGATCCCGAGACTGGAAGAAAATAACAGTGTGGGTGGTGCATTCTTCCTCGGGGTATACTGAGTCCCCAAATTTGTTTGGACAAATTTTGGAAAGAATATTGGAAAAATTCAAACCCCCTCCTAGAACTCAAGTTTTACAATATGTGGATGACTTATGGGTAACAGGGAAAGAAAGGAAGGAGGTTAGCAAAGCTTCTGTTAAACTACTGAATTATTTGATATCAGAGAGATTGAGAGTATCAAAGAGAAAGCTCCAATTTGTAGAGGAAGAGGTGAAATATTTGTGACATTTGATCAGTGAGCAACAAAAAAGGTTGGACCCAGAATGGGTCACAGGAATTCTCGGGACTCCCCTCCCAAGGACAAAAAGGGAGCTTTGAAGGTTCCTGAGATTAGTGGTGTATTGTAGGAATTGAATCAATTCTTATGCCACCCTGACTAAACCTATGTACAAATATTTATTGGAAAAGGAACCTGACAAAATTAGGTGGGATTCAGAAAGTGAAGAGGGGTTTAAGAAACTGAAGCAGATCTTAGCCTCCCCTCCTGTTCTTGCCCTTCCCTTTCTACAAAGACCTTTTCACTTATTTGTAAATGTTCATAAGGGGGTGGCTCTAGGGGTTTTAGCACAGAAAAGAGGACAAAGGAGACCCAGTGGCTTTCCTTTCAAAGCTGCTGGATGCTGTGGCCCAAGGATGGCCAACGTATCTCCAGGCAGTAGTGGCTGTGGCCATAAAGGGGCTGCTGAGGTGCCTTTGTAATATTTTGGGGTGACTTTGTCTTGAATCTCATCTGTGTTCGGGCACCTGGGTATGTGATATCAGCTTGTGGAAAGTCACCTTTCCCCCCCCAGCTGTAAGTCATTAACTCTGTCCCTTCCCCCGCCCCCAGCCTGTAAGTATCTTCCCTGAAGATCTTTAACTATAACAGGCCACACCTATGAATTCTTAAAAGGATTCCTTAGACAAAGGATTACCCCTTTTGTTCTAGTGGCCAGCTGTAAGTTAACTCCTAACAAAAGAAGTTCACCTTCTCAAAGGGGGATTTCTGGGCAGACAGGCTGGGTGCTCCTCCCTAACTCCACCTTTGTATGACTTTGTTACTATATAATCAGTACCCCCAATCCCCACACTTCGCAGGACGATTCCCCTTAATTTTCTCCTGCCCGCTGACAAGCGTAATAAACCCTTTTAAAACTGCCAAGACTGCTTATGCCTGGTAATTCTTTCAGACTGATAGAACCCTCAAAGGATTTCATTAGAAATCCATCCTATCTAACCCTCAACAGCCACATTGGTAAAAGAAAGTAGAAAGCTGATTTCTGAGGGAAGTTTGGTTATGGGGGTTCCACATCAAGTAAGGTCCATTCTAAATCAGAGAGCAGGGTGGTGGCTTATGGACTCCAGGATTCTGAAATATGAGGCCATTTTACTAGAAAAGGATGATTTGATCTTATCTCAGGATAATAATTTGAATCCTGCCTCCTTCCTGACATCTAGAGGAGAGAACATCACTGTGTAGATTTCATAGACTTCCAAAAAGGGTTTGAGGAGATTTGCAGGAATCTCCTACTCCTGGAGGAATAAATCTATTCATTGATGGTTCCTCTAGAGCAGTGGTTCTCAACCTTCCTAATGCTGTGACCCTTTAATACTCGTATGTGGACGTATCTGCATGTGGGCAGGCCCACCTGGAGACGGATAGAGGAGCAGTGTCTCAGTTCCTACAACCATTGGAAATATATGTTTTCCAGTGGTCTTAGGCAACCCCTGTGACCCCTGTGAAAGGGTCGTTCAACCCCCAAAGGGGTCACGATCCACAGGTTGAGAACTGCTGCTCTAGAGTAATAGAGGGAAAAAGAAGGAATGGGTATGCCATAATTGATGGGGACCGAGAACCCTTGGTCAAAGCAGGACAGTTGCCTGAGAATTGGTCGGCTCAAACTTGTGAGCTTTATGCCCTAAACCAGGCTCTAAAACTATGAAAGGGAATTTGAGGATAATATCTATACTGACTCGAAGTATGCTTGGGGAATAGTACATGTGTTTGGGAAGATTTGGGAAGAAAGAGGGATGGTTAATAACAAAGGTAAAGAGCTGGTATGTACTATCCTGATCACCCGAATCTTAGAAAATATACTGTTACCTGAGGCTGTAGCCATGGGGCACGTAGGTGGCCATCAGGCCCGGCAGTCCTTTGAAGCTAGGGGTCATCACAGAATCTGAGTCAAGCCAGTTGTTGGATTTAATCCCCTCCTTCCCTCTGAGTCTCCTTTCTCCCTCCTTTATGGAAACAGAAAAGCAAAAGGCACTGGCTTTTGGAGCACAGAAGTGGGATGGAAGACAGCTCCTCCCGGATGGAAGGGAGGTGCTGACTGAGGCAAGTCTGAGGCAAGTCCTTCGATATCTATACCAAGGCAGTCATTGGGATGTCCAGAACCTGTGTGATGCTGTCTCAACTCGGTATGTAACACCTGGCCTCTATACCTTAGCATGGCAATTGGTGAGTGGGTGTCTTATATGTTGAAGGACAAACAAGACAGTGTTGTGTCGAGCTCTGACTAGAGGTCGGCCTCCGGGGCTTAGGCCTTTTCAGAGCATACAGGTGGACTTTACGGAACTGCCCTCTGTAGGACACTTCAAATACTTGTTGGTCATAGTGGACCACTTGACTTCCTGGTGGAAGCCTTTCCTTTACCCCGTGCAACTGCTCCAGCTGTCAGTAAAATTTTGCTAGAACAAGTTATTCCAAGGTATGAGATGGTAGAATGGATTGACTCAGATCAGGGAACTCATTTTACCACACGGATTCTGCAGTCCCTAGTCCAGGCCTTGGATATTACCTGGGAACTTCATACACCCTGGCACCCTCCCTCATCAGGCAAAGTAGAAAGGATGAATCATGAAATTAAAAAACAGCTCACTAGATTGGCTTTAGAAACCCAATTGCCCTGGATTAAATGTCTACCCTTGGCTCTCTCAGAATTCGGACCAAGCCTCGAAGGAACATAGGACTCTGCCCTTAGGAGCTCCTTTTTGAGCATCTCTACCCTGACAGAGGTGGAGGGAATTTGGACCCACTAGTTGATCAGAAAGATAAGTTTTAAGAGAATATATATCTTGCCTAACAAAACATTTGCATTTCTACCAGCTAAGGGGATAATCGCTCAAACCCCACCTTTGGGATTCCCCGACCACAAATACCAACGGGGGATTGGGTTCTAATCAGGGCTTGGAGGGAAGAACAGCTCACCCCAGTTTGGGAAGGTCCTTTTCAAACTCTGTTGGTCTCAGATACTGCAGTCCGGACAAAGACAGGGGTTGGACTCATCATACTTGTGTAAAGGGACCTGTCGAACCTCCTGCCACCTGGACCATCAAATCCACTGAGCCTGAGAATTTGAAGCTGCGCCTTCTACATGGTCCTGACCCAGACGGTTGAGACGCTGAGACTCTGGATGCCTCCTGTGTGAGAACCTCAATCACCTCAGAGCACACTGCCCCCTCCCCCTTCATTTCTGTAGTCACAATCCTTATTGCGCCCCGATGAAAGGAGGCCGAGTCCTGTGTGCCTTCCTCCTTCTGTGTATTAGCCTCACTGTAGCTGTTTTCCACTTACTTTGGAGTAACTGCTTCCTCCCTCCAGCCTGGAATCATTTTCACTGTACTAATCATGCTACCCCCAACCCTTCTCCTTAAAGTGTTCCCAGCACAGCCTGCCCCAGTCCCTTGGTGACCTCAGGATAATAGTTTTCAAGTTTTAATTCAAACCATAGCTAATGCCTTTAACCTCACTAATTGTTGGATGTGTGGGGAACCTCAGCAGTTAGAATCCTGGCCTTGGATCCCCCTTCCTGTTAGAACTGAGTGGCTTCTTAGTAACAGGTTCTCAGTCCCTGATGGGACTGGGTTTGGGAATAAGTCAGAGGAACACGCCTGGCCCCTTACTGAGACTAGTACAGGGGATGCAAATGGATGGGGAGACATTTGGCCACCTAAAAGAATTGTGAAGGAGTATGGGCCTGCAACATGGGCACAAGATGGAAGCTGCGGCTGCCAGACCTCAGTTTACACGCTAAATTGAATCATTAGTCTCCAAGCAGTTGGTGAAATCATTGCTAACCAAACCACTCAAACCATTGACTTACAATCCAGATTTGCAGACCAAAGTTGAGAGGCTATTTTACAACATAGGCTGGTATTACATTACCTCCTGCAGAGGAGGGAGGGGTCTGTGGTAAACTCAACCTATCTACTTGCTTTATGAAGATAAACAAACCATTAGAGACAATAACCAAGAAATGAGGAAACTTGCCCATGTTCCGGTGCAAACTTCGTCCTCTCCACTTAATCCACTGTGGTGGTCCTGGTTCGAAGGAACCTGGTGGAGGCCAGCATTGTGGTTCTTGTTAATAGCAGCAAGTGGAATTCTCTTGCTCCCCGTATGCCTCCCTTGTATGATGCAATTAGTTACAAACACTATACAGAAGACCCTCCCCAAAATTAATTACAACACTATACAGAAGACCCTCCCCAAACTGACTAGATTTGAGGGTTCCACCAATGGGTCTGTCCACCTAATGATTTTAAAAGGACAAAAATGGGAATTGGTTGATCAAAAAGAAGAAAGGTTGGGTCCTGATGGAAGGATGGAAGAAACTGATAGGAGAGCTGAAGAAACTTACCAATCTTGGTGTGAGAAATTTTCAGGTATCAAAAAAAGAGGAGGGATTGAGTGGGACAAGTGAAAACATTCTCATAAAGTACAGGAGACAGTCACCAAACTTGAGCTGGGCTTTAGTCTTGATGGGCCCAAATTTAATTTTTCTACAATGTGTTTACCAGGTGCCTATCTTTGGTAAACAAGAAAAGCAACAAGTGATCAATAAATTGCCTACTTTTTACAACAAATAATATGTCTGCCAGGTGTTTCTGTAAATTGTGTGCTTTTTGGTAAACAAGAAAAAGTAATATGTAATCTGTGATAACCTTACGTCTGATAAATAATTTTGTATTGGGTAAAAGGATTGTAAGGACACACCTTCCCACCAATGGGAATGAAGGTCTGGTTACTGGGGAGGGGATTTGAAGGTTTTTGGATGGTCCTAGAATTGTTTGTACAAGGGTCTATGACTGCTTGTTTGATTTTTGTACTTTGCCTCCTTATATTGGTGTATGTTCTGCTTGGGTGACGTCCAACTCTTGCAAGACTCGTTTAGGAATAAATAGCTTCTGTTTCTACCTGGAGAAACGTCTGTGTTTTATTTGGGTAAGGGTCTTTGAGGTCTTTATCCCACACAAAAGAAGATGGAGGAGAAGGAAAGAGAACCCTGAGGTCAGCACCCCAACACGTCCTACACACAGATGTGAGAACATCACAGCCCAGGCTGAATCCTGAGGGGAATATCCAAGAATCCACAGGGACACCTGCTTCCAGACTGGGTCAGTATAGAGGGACAGAGAGAGGTCTGTAGGCTCAGAGTAAGGAGTCTAGAAAGAAAGGTATTTCTGGGCATTCCTGATCAGGGAGAGGCTATCCATCCAGCCAAGAAGGGGCCCAGAGCCAGCCTAAAGAGGCTTCAACTTGTGCAGCCTGCAGGAAAATGTGATACTTGGCAGCCCTCACTTACTGTCCAGTTTTGGCTTGGATACCTGGGGCAGACTGAGGGGATTTGCCCCTAGATGTGGAGGTTCCAAGCAGAAGGCAGGTGCTGGGTCCTAGGCTGGGTATTAGGGAAGGAAAACCTTCAAAAGAAGCAGCATCTGTGGTTCTGATCCCAGGAACAGAGGGGGGTTTCAGGACCAGCTTCGAATCCAATCTGATACTTGTGGAAGAATAACTAGAGAAAGAATCACCTAGGGAAAAAAGGGACTCTGAAGTTCTGTCAGTCTTGAGCAGCCTAGTATTCCAACTGCCTTAGAG
>CM053582.1:71316940-71347911 GCA_028627135.1 Pseudochirops cupreus
TATATATATGTATATATACACATATATATGTATACATACACATATGTCTATACAGGAGTGTATATACGCAAATGAATACATATGTGAGTGCGGGTATTTATGTGTACATAGACAGAGGGCACAGGATCAATTGAATAGGAAGGGATGATATTTTAAAAGGTACAATTAAGAGGTGGGAGAGGAATAGAATGAGAGGAGACAGGGAGAGACAGAATAGGGTTAATCATCTCATATAGAAGAGGCAAGGGATAACTGTTACAATGGAGGGGAAGAACAGGAAGGCAAAGGGAGAATGGGTCAACCTTACTCTCATTGAATTTGGCTTAGGGAGGGAATTACACACACTCTAAATTGGGTATCTTGCCCTACAAGAGAGTAGAGGGGAAGGGGATGAGAGGGGGGATGATGGAGGGAAGGCCAGGTTGAGGGGGGAGGGTTGTTAGAAGCACACACTTCTGTAAAGGGACAGGTACAAAGTAGAGAATAGAACAAGTGGAGGGCGGGATAGAAAGGAACGAAATATAGTCAGTTACACAATGTGTTCATTGTGGAGATGTTCTGTGTAACTACACATGTACGGCCTGTAGTGAGTTACGGGTCTTTCCAGTGGGGGTGGGTGACAAAGGAGGAATGGAAAGAATCTAGAATTTAAAGTTCTAAAATCAAATGATAAAAATATATGTGTATTATTATTATTATTATTATTATTTACATGCAACTGGGAAATAAGATATACAGGCACTGTATATCTTATAGGGAGATAGGGAGATCCATCTTATCCTACCAGAAAGTCAGAGAGGTGATGGGGGAGGATATAGGAGAGAGCAGATTGGCAGAGGGGGTATACAGTGGGATTGCTATTTTGGTGTGGTGGGTAGGGAAAAGACGGGGAGAAAATTTGTAACTCAAAATATTGTGGAAATCAATGATGTAAACCAAAAAAATAAACGAAAGTTAAAGAAAAAAATGGTGCTGACGAAACTAGAAAATCAGGGAGGAAATGAGGCTTAGACCAGCATCTTACACCATACTCTACCATACATCCATAGGGATCTTACTTTCTTTTTCAGTTCTTTCAGTCAGGTCCTACTTTGTATTATCCTATTTGGGGTTTTCCTGGCAAAGACACCGAAATGGTTTGGGATTTCCTTCTCCAGCTCATTGTACATATGAGGAACTGAGGCGAACAGGGTTAATGGACTTGCCCAGAGTGATACATATAGCAAGTATCTGAGACAAGATTTGAACTCATGTCTTCCTTACTCCAGACCTGGATCTTTATGCATTTTACCCCATAACTACCCCTCCCATATGGATATGTGACCTTAATATTAAAGATTATAGTATAAAAAATTAGGAGAGAAATAGATCATGTACCTTTCACAGATACAGGTAGAAGATGTATTCATGGCCAAACAAGAGATAGAAGCAATTAAAAAAAAAAACCTGGATGATGTGAGGCTGAAAAGCTTCTTCTGCACAGATGACATTGTGTATCCAGGATAAGAAAGAAAGGGGTCAAATGGGAAAAACAAAAACTTTAGTATGAAATTTCTGTGATAAAGATTTGGTGTTCAAGATATATAAACAATTAATAAACATAAGAATAACAGTCATTCCCCAACTGATAAATGGTCAAAGGATATGAACAAAGAATTCTCAAAAGAAAAACTACAAAGTGCACAACCACAAGAAAAAATGCTCTAAACCACTAATGAGAGAAAGGTAAACTGAGAGAACACTGAAGCTTGATCTCATACTCTTCAAAATTGACATGGTGGTCAAAATGGACCATTTCTGTATCTTTTTCTGCATAATGGCTCTATCAGGTCTCACTCCAAGCTATTTTGACTCTCTCTGGGACTGGTAGCTCAGAAGGAGAGGATACACACCCACACAGACACACACCTACACCCACACACACACTCACACACATATATACATCAAGTTTCAGCTACATGTGTGTGCACACATACTCAGGTGTGTGTGTGTATGTATGTGTAACTTCTGTGGAATTGAAGGTGTGAGCCACGCACAAGGGCACACAGAAAGGGCAGTGTGTCCGTCTGGCTGTGTCCTGTGCTGGTTTATTCAGGCTGTCCCTAGCAAGGACCCTGACAATTCTTGCAACAAGATGAAAAAAGATTATATTTGCAAGGCTTGTGGTGATGGAGTCTTAACAGAACTGCCCTCAGCCCCAGTATCCAAACTTCACTACAGGCCCATTGTATCTAACTAACCTCCCCACCAATGTCCTAACTCATGCCTCACTGCTCACTACTACAACAAGTGTGTCCCTGAACTCTTCGTTCCCACAGAAACAGCAGGTGCGCCCATGCGATAGAAACTCAGCACTCCCCCCAACTCCCCCCACCCTTTCCCATGAGAACAGGTGTGCAATCACAATCACATCATTCATTTGGCCAGGGTGTAGAGCAGGATACTTGACCACCTAACTGTTGTGCCCAAACCCAAATCCCAGGTCACTGCACACCACCTGACTTGTGGCCCACCATCAAGCCCCCTTTTTATTTCTGTCTTTGTCCCTATGCTATATCAAGTCACAGTTTAAAACAGCTTTAAGGCCTGTCTGGGCATTGCTCAGGGCAAAGTTCCCTATTAGCATTCTATATATATTTATTTCCTTGAATCAGTATGAGTGTACAAAGTGCTACTCAGGGTTATGGTGTAACATAGAGACCACCCTGTCCTGTTCCGTTGACCAGACAGGGTCTCTATGCCCTTTGCCTGGAACATGACCCTGGCCTGTTCTGGGACTTTCCAGTTCCCCCTTAATCCATGACCTGCCACCCTGTTCTGGAAAGAGCTGACTACCCCTGCTCTTCTGAGGGACACCTGAGTCACAGGAAGATTACACCCCTGTACCCTTGAGCCATATTCCCAAATTAGCCCTGAACTATAGATCTACCCAATGACTGTTCTTTGCTTCTGTACATCATGGCTTCTGCTAGCTCCCCTCCCTGATTGTGGTTTTTGTGGTTTTGGCCTTTATAATCAAGTTTGTACCCACTGGATTACTACCAATCTGAGTGAAAACACTCTGGTAGTCACATGCTCAATTAATAAATCCACAACCTAAATTTATCTTGAACCCAGGTCTCACACTCTTATTCTCTGCACAACAAACTGTAGAAGAGGCCCACCGTATGTTAGCACCTGCACAGTGATAGTAAAGGACTGACCTGGAGTGAACCTATGATGTAGAGAGGCTTATTACAATTATCATTACCATAAATACATGCCCCCTAACTGTATGCCTTATGGGTAACCACATGCCCAGTTACACTAAGGTTGGGACCCATCCTCCATTACCTAATCCCTCAACAAACCCTTCCTAGCAATCATGTTCCCATAATTGTATGTAAATCTTGATTATGTAATCAGCATCATATTCTCTATAAAATTGTATGTCTTGCCTTACTGAGGGGCTAATTTCCTCAAAGGGACTTAGCCACCTGCCAGAGCATGAAACCTCAAAACTATAATAAATCTTTCCAATTGGCTTGGAGTTGGCCTGAATCTTTGTAATTTTTTAGACATGACCCACCGCAACCCTACTGGAACCTCCTCCTTGGCACATTGGTGCCCAACATGGGGCAATGTCTCTTTGAAGATTCAGGCGTCTCCAACCCTAAGATAGGCCTATTCATTCCTTCTCTTAGCTGGGAGATCCTCCAAGCACCTAGGAAGGCTTGATTGGATTGCTTGGGTCTTAGTGCCCAAGGCTGTTGTAGCTGACAAATTCCCTCTAGACAGAGGATGCTTTGTTTGGCAATTTTGCAGGGAGTTCTCTCTGAACTCATCTTTCTTTACTCTGAAGTGGGATGCCACTGGAGAGGTGAATAATAGCTATAGGAGGAAATTCTACAGGCCTACAGCACTAATCATAATCATTCCTTATTATGGGGCTAACTCCCTACATCCCTTGAGACTCCCCACTGAGTTGTCTCTTGCATAATTGGAAATTTGGCTTTTGGGACTTAAAAAGAAAACACTTCATATTCCTCGGTAATAATGCCTGGCCTCAATATGATCTGGAAGACCAAGAAAAATGGCCTAAGAGTGGCACCATCAATTATAACACCATTTATCAACATTCATTGCCACAGGGAAGGGAAATGGACTGAGATACCTTATGTACAGGCTTTTATGGGTCTCTTGCAAAATCCAACCCTAAGACAACAGTGTAGGATGTTCCTGGCCAAACTTGCTCCAGGCAGCCTTAAAGGAGAGGATAAATTTGACATTTTGGATGAGCCCCTTCTCTCCAATCCCCAAATCCCAGATCCCATACCACCTGAGCCTGTAGCATCTGTTCCTGCTCCATCAGAACCAAGGAACCCCTATCAGGAAGCTTGTAGGTTCCTCGGGGATCCTCCCCCTTAGCCAGCAAATCCCCTCCTCAACAGGTGCTAGACTCTCCAACCTCCTTGCATAACCCAGCCCTTAGTTCCTCCCACACGAGGAGCAAGGCCCTCTTTCTTCCTCCTCCTCCAATGCCTGATTCAACTTCTCCCACAAATAGACTTCTACCTTTAAGCGAAGTAGCAGCTCCATCAGGGGGGACAATGAGAGTTCAAGTCCCATTCACAATATCTGACCTTGCCTTGATTAAGGAAAAGTTTGGCCATTACTCTGAAGACCCCCCTAAATTCATTGAGGGCTTCAAAGAGGTGGCTTTGTAGTTTGATCTCCCCTGGAGAGATGTTAATATCATTTTCTCCACCTGTGCCACAATTGAGGAGAAGAACAGAATCTGGGATTTAGCTCAAAGGTTTGGGGATGAATTGGCTGTGTCTTCCCTCTCAACATATCCCCTAGGAGCCACTGTAACTAGATTCCAGTTACAGACCTTGGATGGGATTATCAAGAGGGAAGCAAAGATAGGGAAAGGAGGGACCATATAATGATTTGCCTCATTGAAGATAATGGAGAGGCTTTAAGAAACAGGTCAATTATAAGAAGCTCCAGGAAATCATTCAGGGGCCAGAGGAGAACCCTGCCTTTTTTCAAGGCAGGCTAGTGTAGGCTCCAAGAAAATTTACCGACATAAATCTCACCTCTCCTGAAGGAACTGCAATCCTTGGCACGCATTTTATTAATCAATCTGCCCCAGACATCCGGAGGAAACTAACGAAGTTAGCTTTGGGTCCCCAGACACCACAGATCCAACTCTTGGAAATAACCTTTGGAGTATTCAACAATAGGGACAAAGCTGCAGTAGAGGAAAGGGACCGCAGGGCTAAGGCAAGGAACAAAGAACAGGCTCAAATTATAGCCGTCGCTCTAAGTCCCAGAAGAGCCCTGCCACTAAAACTCCAGAGGAAAACCTCATGCTTTCACTGTCACAAGCAGGGCCATTGGTCTTGTGACTGCCCCCTGACTAGGCGAAAACCTCCAGGTCCATGCCCTATTTGCAAACAGGAGGGGCATTGGAAGAGGGACTGCCCCGAAAAGGCCAAGCTGTCTGATCCCACTAGCCCACATTCCAGCGTTCTCAGGAAGAGGTATGACAGGGTCCGGGGATCAACAAGAGAAGGTAGCCTGATCTCAGCTCTGAAGAAGAAAGGCTGAGATTTCAGGACTAGAAGGGAAGGAAGGAGGCAGCCCAATCTCAGAACAAGTTACAGTTTTCAGCCAGCCCCCTCTAGGAGGGTCCTCCCACCCTCTGCCCAGCCTCTGAGGCCCCAGGGTGGGCCCTTTCCTCCATCACTCCCAGTTCCAGGAGCTCAGGACCATGCCTGCCTCTCCTCCCTAAGCCCTGCCCACCTGGAATGCCTTGGCCACTGGGATGAGCCCTCTCCTGCCCTAGACCCTTCCTAGGCCCCCAAACTCCACTCCAGGGCTCTGATTGCACCTGGACTACCACCCACCAGGCTGGCCAGCTCAGAGAGATCCTTCTCCCCATCACTACTACCTGATTGCTTATTGGAGGAAATATTAGGGACTTTAGGAGTTGGGAGGAGGAAAGCAAGGAATAGGCAAGTTACCTGGAGATTTCTAGGCAAGGAAGAGATTCACAGGGAAACTGAGTCCTGCTTAGCATCAGAATGGAGCCTGTTCAGAAATGTAGTCAGTGGGGTTAGCACATTTCTCTTAATCTGAATTAGAACGTGGGCTCCTTTAAAGTCACATGTGCTCTCTCAGGAGGATAATTGGGAAGTCTGACCATCTATGAGTAGATCAGCCCTTAATGCAAAATGCACTTAAAATGTGGCATAACAGAGATATGTTTAGGAGCTGTAAGAATAAGAATTAAATATAATTGGATCCTAATTGTCCCATTCTTCTCTCTGAATGAAATCAGTCTAGAATGTCCAATGGATAGAGGGATAAATGATTTATTAATATAATCAGCTGAATTGAAGTTCCATCAACAATAAATTAGTATTCCAATTTTTCCACATCCCTTCCAACATTTGTTGTTTTCCCCTTGAGTCATTTTAGCCAGTCTGATAGATCTGAAATTATATTTCAAGGTTGTTTTAAAATATATTTTCTAATCAAAGATTTAGAGCATTTTTGTAGGATTATAAATTGTTTTAATTTCTTCATCAGAAAATGGCCTTTTCATACATCCTTTGGTCATGCAACAGTAAGGGAATGACCCATAATCTTATAAATTTGACAAATTTCTTTATATATTTGACATATGAGACCTTTATCTGAGAATCTGTCTATAATTTTTTCTCCAATTTTGTGCCTTGCCTTCCTTCTGATATTAATTTGTACAATTCCTTTCTAATTTTATGTAATCAAAATTGTCTATTTTTATAACTCACACTGTTCTCTATCTTATTTATTTTTAAATTGTTCACTGCAGGAGTCAGTATGAGTAAAAGGCACCTTCTTTCTCATGGGAATCTAAGAGCTGCCTCTGGGCCTCTCAGTCCCAAGGCCACTTTGTGTACTCCTTGGAGATAAAGAGGCACCGAAACCCACAGTGCAGTTGTTGTTCTCAGGATGTTTTGAAAGAAACCACTTGCTTGTCAGACAGCTGCTGACATCACTGGTTTGGAGTCTTCTCATCAGCCTTCACCCCCTGTGCACGAGGAGGTCACGCATGAATCATGCTAACCTTATAGTAATATAGTGTGTGCGTGCTTACTGAGTGTGGGGCCATGTTGGAATAAACTACAAGCTGCAAACATCTCCTGTCTCTAGTCTTCTCAATCCCTCCTGAGAGCAACCCAAGGCTGGCCCTGTATTAGTGTTCTCTTTCAGAAGAGCAAGCTAGAGGGTCTCAGGTGTTAGAATAAGCTATTGTTCATTTAGCTAAAAGGATGAGAAAAAGTAACAAAAGTAATGTGCATGCAGCTTTTGTACAGGCTGGGCATAGTTGTCCTGATGATTGCCAGGACAATGTCTTAGAGTAGAATGGAACAAAGTTAGAGGAGGAGGCTTCTACTGCAGAAGTTTGCCCCATACTAAGAAGAAAGCAACAGAACTACCAGGGCTAAACAGAGTTCAGGGAGATAAGTGAGTATTTAATTCAACAAGAGGCTACTGATTTATTAAGTCAATTCACCCAAAGGATGAGAGAATAGTTAGGATACAGGATGGTGAGAATCAGTGATCAGGGGCCTGAAGAGTATGAGTAGATTGTGGGGATTGCTTGAAATTCATAAATATTGGTCAGAAACCTTTTGTACTGCAAGATTTTAGGGATTAGCATATGCAAGAAGGTAACAACACAACTAATCTGTTAACTTTAGCTGCATAGGGTTGCAATAAGCAGTATTCTATTGACTCTATGTGGTCTAGTGAAGACAGACCCTGGTACTTGCTTAGAGATTGAATGAGAAAGCAAAAGGAGAAAGTAATGAAAACTACTATGATTGTTGGAGATATAAATGCATATCATGTTAAACCTCACAGAAATCTCATAGTGAAGATGGTTCCTCCTGTTTATAAGCACCTAATTCTGACTCTACTAATTGAGGAAATAGGGCACATTCTTTTGGAGGTGCTGGATTAGATTTCACAGTTAAGTACTTAAGACAATGGGGAAAAGATAAATTTCCATGAGAAAGAAGAGTAAATAACCAGTGGATTCAAGGATAAAACAGATTGAGAAGAAAGGAATTATTTACTGCTCTATTGAGAGATGGCATAGATTTTAGAAGAATAGATGGTACTCCAATTAAAGAGCTAGAGAAGATGTACCAAGAAAAGGTACTTAATATCAGAATGAAGAGGGATGTAGGAACTACCCCTACAGATACTCTTGAATCATCATATCCCAGTTTTTCACATCTTCAGGGAGCCTATCATCCTTAAGGAGTAGGAGAAAGTACAAACACCACCCACCCTTAGGTCACAGTAAGTTACATCATCAGTCAATAGTGAGTATACAAGTAAAGTCTTCTTTCATCTTTACTAGAGAGTGACTTCCAATTATCTTTAAGTCAATTATCCTATGGTGGTAGCAGTAAGTAAAAACAGCATCCATCTCTAGGTCACAATAAGTCACAATCTCATAAGTCAATGCAGAGGACCCAGATAGACAACTCTCCCAGCCCTTGCATGGATTCACATGACTCTTGCCCAAATTTACAGGTAGTCAGCTCTCCTAGTCCTTGCCTGGATTCACAGGTAGGCAGCTCTCCTAGTCCTTGCCTGGATTCACACAACTCTTGCCTGGATTCACAGGTAGGTAGCTTTCCACTCCTGTTTCACACCTCAGCTTACAGTGACTGCTCTCCAAAGTTTCTTCTCCCAGGAAAACAAAGCTTAAGGGAGCTACAACAATATTTACACACATTGCCAGCACTATCATCTCAACTCACTTTTTGTCTGATAAAGCAAAGCAAATCATGCAAAAAAGCTTCAGTCTAAGAAATCAAGCACAAGTCAACAGTAAAGACCCAAGACTTCTGTAACAGCAGTAAAGTCCTCTTTCACCAGATGGAATGCTTCATTCTGACAAAGTAACATCCACACAGGCAGAACAGACATTCAGAGTGCCAACATTGCCAGCATGCTCCCTCATACTTCTGCTTGGTGCCAGCTTAGGGCTGAACTTTTCTCTGCTTTGCTCCTTCCTGTTCCTCTTTTCCTGTTTCTCTCTTTTGGCAAGCTACTCTCACCTTGGACTCCAGGGGATAACCTTAGGTCTATTAAGGGCAGGGAAGGTCTCTAAACTCCCTTAGCCTTTTTAAGGGCAACACAATGTGTATTGTTTCCAACAAAGACTTGATAGAATCAAAGGAGATTCTAAAATGCACTTGAATAGCTGAAAGCAGCTGAAAGTACTACTTTGCTGGCCATTACAACACTCGAGGGCTAGGTTTAGGTCAAGAGTAACAGAGATTTGGGCCTAGTGATGATGAAAAGCTTTTGCCCTCAGGCAAAAGCCTCATCAAGTGGGAAGATTCAAGGGGGTTCCCAGAACCTGTACCCCATCCAGCTCACCAAGAAAGCTTCAACAAAGAAAAGAGTCCTGAGAAGTGAAGGTGCCTATCACTTTGTTCTTGAAGTCTCCTTGTTTTTGGAAGGTCTCCACTTCTTAAAGAGATTGCAAAGATATTGGAAATTAATTCAGAGTCTTCTCAAGGTCCTCTAAGGCACAATAGCTACATCAAGGTCATCCTCCAGCCCCTAGACTCCTTTTCTTTCTCTTCCAACAAGGAGGAGAGCTTCCTTTTGAAGGTGGGGAACAATACTCTGGTTCTGGGAGTGATGTGGGTCATGTCTGTCAGAGGACTCTGGGGATGACAAAAAGACACCATGGCTGATGGGGGAAGAAGAGGTAAAATCTCTCCCTCACTCCTACCTCCTTGAGGTGAACAGATTGGTTTTTCTCCCCAATCCAGTGACAGGTAGGAAAGTGTCCAGAGTCTTGGAGAAGTATCAATAACCTTGATTGCCATCAGAGAAAGGGGTTGACTTTTGATAAAGGGCAGGCTCCTAGATATCAACAACAATTTAATATAGTAATTATATACTGTGATGATTTCAAGTGATGTCAGATTTTGGGTGGAAATAAATTTCTCTTTATGTTTACAAGGAAGGAAAATCTGCCTCTACTACCCTTTCCTTGCATTGGACTCTGTGGTAAAGCAACACTACCCTGGCTATTGTGCCCAAGATGGCAGGAGGTAGCCTTCCTGGGGGAGGGGTCCCTGAAGGCAGAATTTTCTCTCCTTACCCTCTCCAACCCCAGCCTCCCTCCACTCTTGAATTAGACGAAGAAATTGAAAACTAGCAAGAATAAGTCTCCCCCTCCCTGGACTTTGTTCCTAAGCATCTGTGAATCAGAGTAGAGACAAGGAGTTCACACCTCCTTGTGGTCATATACTGCCTGCCTGGGGGAGGAGTCAGGGCTGGGAAGAGCTGGAGTATAAATTCAGAGGCTAATAGAGGCTGCAAGATAGTGGCCCAGTGGAGGAGAATCAAGCAGGAGCCCTAGGAGCCCCAGCAGCCCAGCAGAAGAGTTGAGGTTCAGTGGGCAGAGACAGCTAATGGAGGCCCCCAGCAGTACGGAAATTGACAGTGAGTCCGTCCTTTGAGGGAGAGTTTTCTGAGCAGTTTTCAGTTTCCCCGCATTGAACTTGTTCCACAGGCTCCAGCTGCTTGAGCCCTCCCTTCTAAGTTAAACCTTCCTTCTCCTCTATATGTTTAATTATTTCAATTTAAATGTTGAATGGGAACTCCCAGAAGGCGGGAGATCTTTCAACTAATCATTCCAAAAGCTTTTATTAAGGGCAGACTATGTGGTTGGGACACAAAGATACATGTAAAGAGCATGAAACAATCCCTACAGGCTTCAACTGGGGAAGATGAATGCACAGAAAAAAAACATACATATATGCATACATACATGTATAGACACACATATAGGCTTATATGTATATATGTATGTACATTCATACATACGTATGTATATTCATACATATTCATACATACATATGCAATCTCTTTAAGAAGTGGAGACCTTCCAAAAACAAGGATCTATATGATGATAATAATCACAGGATTGCTGGGGAGGAACAGCACAGGCACTGGGGGGATTCAAGAAAGATACAGAAAATAATGTTTGACCTTTTTCCCAAAGGAGGAGAGGGATTCTGTGGGGTAGAAATAAGGAGGGAGGGCATTCCAGGCATAGGACAGGTCCAGTGCAAATGCATGGAGATGAGAGAAGCACTTTCTTGTGTGAGAAAAAGAGAAAAGGCCTGTTGGACGACATCAAAGAGGGTACAAGGGGAGTAATGTGGGTGAGGGCCAGGCTGTGAACGAATTTACAGGCTGAAGGAAGGAGATCATGTTTTATCCTAGACCAATGGTAAGCACCACGCTTGAGGAAAATGACTTGGGCATCCACGTGGAGGACGGAGAGCTGAGGCAGGGAGACACTGAGAAGGCTCATCCGAGGCCTAGCTAAGTTAAGAAGGCGCTAAGAGTTTGGGCTGGTTTTGTTTACTTGGTGTTTATCAGGGCCTGTCACCAAGTAAGTTTAATATATTGTTACTGACTGATTGATTGTTGATTGATTGGCTGGAAAACCCCTAATGGAGTGGGCTTATCCCACCTGATCTCTGCCCCTCTGGGGTCTCACACAATTGGCCTTTCCTCCTTGTTTCTCACAAGGATTTGAGGGATTTGGAAACAAGCTCTCTAAGCAATAGATCCTCCCCCAAAACTGGTTTTGTCACATGTTACACAGGAACAGAATATCTATCTATGCTCACCTGGTACTGGCCTGAGATTTCACCTCTCTCTCTAACTACTAAGGCCTCTATCCCCTGCTAGTCTTTTCCATTGCAGCCTCTTCTCCCTCCTTGGGCTGATCTGACCCCCTCCACTATTATTGGAATTCCATCTGAGTCACAGAGTTGGTCAACTCTAAGGGATTCCCAGTTTGAGAGTGTTAGGGACATTCCTGCCTTGGAAGGTCAGTAGAACACCAACAAGCATTTATGGACCTACTGTGGGCCAGGGACTGGCCTAAGAGTTTTACAAATGCTATTTTATTTGATTCGGACAACAACCCTGGGATGGTGCTGTTATAATTCCCATTTAATGGGTGAGGAAACTGAGGCAGGCAGAATTTAAGTCCCTTGCCCAGGGTTACATAGCTAGTAAGGGTCTGAACTCACATGTTTACTCAGTTCTTTTTGACTCTATGCCCAGCCTTCTATCCACCATGCCACTAGATGCTGGTGTTATCATTTTAGGGGGAATAGAGAGCCACTGAAGAGGTGGTGGCCACAGGGTTACAATGAAAGCTTAGCTTTTGGAATTTGACTTTGGTAACTCTGTAACAAGATGGATGGGAAAAGGAGAGAAAGTGGAGGAAGGATGCCAGTTAGGAGGATGTGCCAGTGCTTCAGGTGAGAGGGTCAGAGCCTCCACTCCAGTGATGGCCCTGTGAACAGAGGGATGGACAAAGAGATCATGGATCTAGACTGTAAACGATCTGGGAACTGGGGGCATTTACACTTTATTTAAATCTCTTTCAGACATGGCGACTAGGACTGAAACCACAGAGGGAATACCAGTGGATACTATTTCAGAAGATGAATCCTCCAAGGGGCTGGTAGTTGAAAGACTCAGAAGGCAAGGCTTTTTGTACTCTGTTGGTGAGGAATATGGCCACCAGAGAAACCAGGAAAAGAGACAGCAAGGAGATCAGGGGAGAGATTTGAGACAAATAGATAAAAACCAAAAGATTCATGTAAGAGATAAGACTCATGAATGTGATGAATGTGGGAAAGCCTTCAATCAACACTGGAATCTGATGAGGCACCAACTGATTCACACTGGAGAGAAGCCTCATAAATGTGGGAAAGCCTACAAGCGAAAAGGAGACCTTACTGTACATCAGAGGATTCATATGGGAGAGAAGCCATATCACTGTAATGACTGTGGGAAATCTTTCAGAGTGTTGTCCACACTTAGTGAGCACTCTCGGATTCATACAGGAGAGAAGCCATATCACTGTAATGAATGTGGGAAATCTTTTAGAGCGTTGTTCTCACTTCGTGAGCACTCTCGGATTCGTACTGGAGAGAAGCCTTATCCCTGTAAGGAATGTGGGAAATCTTTCAGAGAACACTGCCATCTTATTCAGCACTTTTGAATTCATACTGGAGAGAAGCCTTACCAGTGTAATGAATGTGGGAAAACATTCTGTGCAAGGTCATACTTTATTGTCCATCAGAGGATTCACAAGGAAGAGAAGCCTTATAAATGTGAAGAATGTGGGAAGGATTTCCGAGTTTCTACAAAACTTCTTGTACATCAGAGAATTCACACAGAAGAGAAGCCTTTTAAGTACAATGAATGTGGGAAAGCCTTTAGTGAAAGATCAAGACTGACTAAGCACTATAGAATTCACAATGCAGAGATGGCTTACAAATGTAATGAATAGGGGGTGGCTGGGTGGTGCAGTGAATAGAGCACCAGTCCTGGAATCAGGAGGACCTGAGTTAAAATCTGTCCTCAGACACTTCACACAAAAGTAGCCGTGTGACCTTGGGCAAGTCACTTAACCTCAATCGCCCTACCTTCCCTCTTCCAAAAAGAAAAAAAAAAGAGAACAAATGTAATGAATATGGGAAAGCCTACTCCAACTTAAACTTAATTAGACATCAGAGGATTCATGCTGAAGAAAAAGTCTTACAGATGCAGTGATTGTTGGGAATTATTCAGTGAAGGTTCAAACTTTGTTCACTATCATCCAACTCATACCAGAGAGAAGCCTTACAACACGTCAACAATATGAGAAATTACCTCAGATTTTTACACTTTAGAGTATTCGTTGTACAACATATACACACACATACCCACACATACAGACACACACACACACACACACACACACACACACACACACACACACACGCAGACTCACACATACACACATACATAGAGCTGGAAGGCTTTCTGCTGCCTCAGTCCATCTTATTTATATACATCAAAAAATATCTGTTGGAGAGGAGCCTTATAAATGTATTGGATGTGATATAATGTTTGGACAACACTGAATCCTTGTGAAACAATTAAAAAAATTCCTATGGGATAGAATCCACAGAAAGCTAATAAATAAGGGGAAATCCCTTCATGTTAACTCAACAATAAGAACTCCCACTACTCACAAGCCTGGCCTCTCATCTAAAACTGGGTGAAATGGTTTTCCCTTATATACATCTAACATATGCATTTGTTTGGTGGGTTTTTGATACATTCTGCATCCCATTTTTGGAAACAGGGAATTCAGACCATTCCTGACTATGGTTGTAAATAATAAATGTGATTTTTCCTCTTATTATTAATATGACCAGATTCAAAGAAATGAAATCCTGAGACTTTCTGTTCTTTGGGGAAATGCTTCTTTGTGGCCCAGGACATGAGGAAAGGTTGGGGAAAGGGGATATGCATTTTTTAGTGTCTTTCATTTTGTCCCCACAACAACCCTGGAGGATTAGTGCTGTTATTATCCCCACTTTACAGTTGAGAGAACTGAGGCAAGCAGAGCTTAAGTGACTAGCCAAGGGTCACATAGCTAGTGAGTGTCTGAGGTTGGATATGAACATGCAAATTTCTGCTTCAGGCCAAGCACTCTATCCACTCCAACGGCTCTGTCTCTTAGAGGGTAGCTTTCCTGAACTTGTCCCATTCAGATGAGCTTTTCAAACCCCCTCATATTAGGTGTGATCTAGTCAAAGCTTTAAATAGTTTTACAGGTGCAAACCCTTCCCCCAATCTGAAAAGGGCTCTAGTCAACTTCAAAAGTATGAATGTCAGGTAGAAAATAAACATTTAGACCAGACCTGCACAGCTTGTCAACTTCTTCATACACAGACAGGTTAGACTAGAGCCTGATGCTGGTTGGTTGGTTGCCATGTGTCAATGATAATGGTAGAGCAAGCAGTGGCAACCCTACGTTGTTCACAGGGTCCTGGAAATCCTTAGAGAGTCCATCAACTCTGGCCATATGTTGTGCAGGCCTGATTCCAACAATGTATCAGGAGCTGGGCTAAGTGCTGGGGATTTGAAGAAAGGTAAAAGATAGTCCCTATCCCCAAGCAATGCATGGGCAGCACGGTGGTGCCATAATGCACAGAGAACCAGCCCTGGAGTCAGGACTACCTGAATTCAAATCTGGCCTCAGACACTTCCTAGCTGTGTGAGCCTGGGCAAATCACTTAAACGTCTCTGCTTCATTTTCCTCATCTATAAAATGAGCTGGAGAAGGAATGGCAAACCAGTCCAGCATCTCTGCAAAAAAGACTCCAAATGCAGTCAAGAAGAGCTATATACACCTGCCAACACAACACAACACAACAAGAACCACATGCCCTCAAGGAGCCCACAATCTAACGACAGAGACAGCAAGCAAACAAATACAAGCAGACAAATGGGATGCAGGATAAAGAGGCTGCTGGCTGGTTGGTGTCCTCTGTTCCCCAGCAGGACCAAAATGACTTCACTGTGTTGGAGTCAAGTTCCAGGTGTCTGACTGTGACTGATCAGACCTCTGAGCTCAGAAGGCTCTGTCACAGGTCAGGCACAAAGAGTCCAGTGAACATTTGGGACAGTGGCTCTAAATTTGCACATCTTGCCTTTCTTAAGAGCTGCTGCAATTCCTCCCACCAGGAAGTGAGCAGATTGGTCCTTAAAAGGCAGCTCAGACCCCCAGGGTGCTGCTGAATCCCACTGCAGCCTCAGTCCAGTGAGAAGACAACCCTATGGTCTGGGTTACCTTTGTGCAGGCCTGTGACTGCAGCTCCCAGTGTGTCCCTACCTGCTGCTTCCTCGCTTTCCTGTCACCTCAGGATTTTGAGATAGGTATAGTGGTAAAATGGTATTGGTGATGTCTTTGGATGCATCCCTAAGTTAGATTTAAGTGTGGCACAGTTGTACCAGGTCATTTGTCTCATTTTGTCCTCCTGAGGCATCGCAGTCCAGTGGCAGGGCAGAGTCAAGAGGACTGGTGATGGCTCAAGATTCCATGGATGACCTTGGCATCTTCAATGTCTAACCAAACTCTCAGCATTCCATAGCATCCACACCCCTCAGCTCCTCCTCCACAGGCTGGCTGCTCCCAGCTCTTGCCTGGATTCACCCAAAACTCACCTGGATTCAAACTTAGGCAGCTCTCCACTCCTCTTTGATGAGGACTGCTTCACTCCAAGCCCTGAACAATTTCTCTTTCTAGGAAGACAAAGCTTACACACGTTGCCAGCACTATCATCTCAACTCACTTTCATTCTGACATAGTAACACAAATCACCAGACAAAGCTTCTGTTTAGGAAACCAAACACAAATCAACAGTAAAGTCTCAGGACTTCTGTAAACTTCAGACAAGCCCTTTTTCAAGGCTTCTGTATCAGCAGTAAAGTCATCATTCCACAGATAGAATGCTTCATTCTGACAAAGTAACATCAACATAGACAGAACAGATGGACAGAGTGGTGAAAATCACAAGCATTCTCCCTCTCAATTCAGTTTGGTCCCAGGTCTGGCTTGAGCTTTGCTCTGCTCCTTTCTGTTCCACCCTTCCTGTTCTGCTTTTTGGGTAACCTCCTCCCACCCTGGGCTCCAGGGGATGACCTTAGGCCTATTAAGGTCAGGGAAGGTCTCCAAACTCCCTTAGGCCTATTAAGGGCAACACAATGTATGCTGTTTCCAACAAAGATTGACCCAATCAAAGGTGAGGCTCAAAGGTACTTGAATAGATGAGGAAAGCAGCAAAGTACTACTTTCCTTGCCAATACAGGGGCTCAGGATATCCCAGTGGTTTGTTGAGGTGGGGCTTGCTCCTGACTTGCTAGGATACTTCCTGGCCTGGAATGCACTCCCTCTTTGTCCCTTTAAATCACTTGTGATTAGAAAAATGCAAATTAAAGCAACTCTGAGTTATCACCTCACACCTATGGGAAGTATCAAAGGCTGGAGGGGATGAGGCAAAAATATGGACACCAATGACCTTTTGGTGGAGTAAGTGAACTGATCCAATCATTTCAGAGAACATTCTGCAACTATGCCCAAAAGGCTATAAACCTGTGAGTACTCGTTGACCCAACAATATGATTATGAGGTCTTGGTAGTTTAAGATCCTTTAAGCCCCTCAATAAGGGCCCAAAACTGGACTACCCAGCCAGAAAATGCAACAGACATGCTTTGTGCACTCTCTGAGGGAACCCAAGCTCTGCTGATGGATTTGACTGACAGGGAACATTCTTCTGCAAGGCTTTGGCCCACCAGGCATTTCCCTTTTTTTTTTTTTTTTTTTTTGCTTTTTGTAGGGCAATTGGGGTTAAGTGACTTGCCCAAAGTCACACAGCTAGTAAGTGTGTCAAGTGTCTGAGGCTGGATTTGAACTCAGGTCCTCCTGACTCCAGGGCCGGTTCTCTATTCACTGTACCACCTAGCCACCCCTGCATTTCCCTTTTCTTAACCTTTATTCCTCATTACCCATTATCTTGAGTAATGACATCCCTTTTCCCTGTTGTTTATGTGCAATGATACGTTGTTATGTTATGTTGTGTTGTGTTTTGTCATGTTAAGTTATGTTTTGTAATGTCATGTTATCTCACATAATGTTATGTCACATTAATGATAGAAGCAACACAGACATCCTGGAAGAGAGGTGGGGAACCTGTGGTCTCAGGGCTACTTGGTCCTCTAGGTCCTCAAGTGGGGCCCTTTGACTGAATCCAAACTTCCCAGAACAAATCCCTTTCCTAAAAGAATTTGATCTGTAAAACTTGGACTCAGTGAAAAGGCTGCACCCAAGGAGCTAGAAGGCCACATGCAGCCTTGAAGCCACAGGTTCCCCACCGCTGTCTTGGAATTAACATTTCACTTGACACTTTGAAACTTCTCTTCTAACTATCCTATTAAGAAAATCCCTTTCTGAAATTAGGGTTTACACTGTGGAGACTATAATTTTGACTGACATAGGCATCCTGAGTTGGGATTGCTCTAAGTGTTTAACAGTGTCCTTCAGCTTGCTTCTCTTTGAGTTCAGAATCATTTTCTGAGTCCCATGCATGTATGTTTTCTGCTAGCTTAAAGGGAATAAACTATATATTTTTATCACCCAATTTGTTTGCCTCCTGTTAACTAAACTCTCAGGTGGAGGGTCTGTATCTCCAAGAGATCACAGAAAAAGGGAAAGGACATAACATACAAAAATATAGATAGCAGCTCTTACTGTGGTGGCCAAGAGTTGGAAATCGAGGGAATACCCATTAATTGGGGAATGACTAAAGAAACCATAGCATGTGACTGTTGTGGAATACTGTTTTGCTATAAGAAATGACAAGGGGATGGTTTCAGCAGAGCATGGCAAGACCTATATGGATTGATGCAAAGTGAGGTGAGAAGAATCAGAAGATTATTGTGCACAGTAACAGCAATGTTGTCATGATGACCAACTGTGAGACTTGGCTATTCTCATCAATACAATGATCTTAGACAATTAAAAAGGACTCATGATAACAAAATGCTCCCACCTGCCAGAGAGAAAACTGTTGAACTTTGAGTACAAATTGAAGTATAATTTTCTCACTTTATTATTTTTTTTTTGCAAAAAAATTCCACAGATGATAGGGAAATATATTTCGCTTCATTTCATAGTGTTTGCCTTTTCACTGGGTGCAAGAAGGGTGGGAAGGAGGGAAAGAATTCTGAACCCAAAATGTAAAAAGATCAGAATGTTAAAATAAATAATAACATGAAAAAGAGACAATTGGCAAGCGTGGAAAGAAAAGTTTTAGTTGAATGAACACATATGAAAAAGAAATTTTGTTGTAGAAATACATTAAACACAATAAGGAAAGAAGACTGAAAGATTGATATGGGATTTTTAAATGTCTTTTCTTTTTATCATGGTGGAGAGGGATGGGAGCTTGTAAAGTCAATCATGATCTCCTGAGGATAGCTGCTGTGAATAATTTTAAGGACCTAATTGCATAGTATAGTGAACTCTATTTATTCAGCAACAAAATAAAGCAAAACATCCAAGAAAGTCTAGCACAATATTCCCCAAAATATAACATAACTGATTACTAAGGTGTCCACACAGTCTTAAACAAACTATATCATTCAGGAAGTCACAATCTCCTCAATCCATACTCAGTGCCCAAATAAAGCCTTCTTCCATCTTGACTCAAGGTTGGCTTCCAGTCATCCTTATGCCAATCATCTCTAAAGGAGTACCAGAAAGTACAAACACCATCCACCCCCAGGTCACAAAAAGTCACAATCTCATAAGTCATTGTAGATAATCCAAGTAAGGTCCTTTTTCATCTTAGCTGGAGCCTGATTTCCAAAACCCATGGCTTCTCTTGCACTGGCTGGCTCTTCCCACCTCTGGCCTGGATTAACAGGACTCTTGTCTGGATCCATAGGTAGGCAGCTCTACACTCCTGTTTCATACCTCAGCTTACAAGGGGACTGCTATTTGAAGTTTCTTTTCCTAGGAAGACGAAGCTTATAAGAGGTAAGACAATATTTGCACACATTGTCAACACTATCACCTCAATTCACTTTCTGTCTGACAAAGTAACAGAAACCAACAGACAAAGCTTCTGTCTGACAAATCAAACACAAGTCCACAGTGAAGTCCCAGGACTTCAGTAACCACAGTAAACTCTTCTAGTAGGGCTTCTGTAACAGCAGTAAAGTCCTCTTTCGACACACCCAATGTTTGGTTCTGACAAAGCAGCATTGACATACACAACAGAGAGACCAAGTGCCAGCATCACAAGCATTCTCCCTCTCAGTTGTGTTTGGTACCAGCTCTGCCTGAGCTTTTTCCTGTTCCATGCTTCCTCTTCTCTTCTTCAGAAAGCTCCTCCAGCCATGGGCTCCAGGTGATGACCTTAGACATATTAAGGGCAGAGAAGCTCTCCAAACTCCCTTAGAACATTTGAGGGCAGCACAGTATATATTGTTTCCAACAAAGACTTTCTTCAAACAGAGAGGCTGAAAGACACTTGAATAGTTGAAACAAGCTGAAAGTACTACTTCACTGGCCATGACAACAATGGAGCACTAAGCTAGGTTAAGAATAAGAGATGTGGGACTAGTGATAATGAAAGCTTCAATCCAGTCACAGGTAGGAAAGTTTCCTGAGTCTTTGAGAAGTATCAATGGTCTGACTTTCTTGATTGCCATCAGAGAATGGGGTTGACATTTTTTTTTATTAATTGATTTGTTTACTTACTTTTAGTTCACAAGATTCAGTTCCACAATCTCTTGAGTTTCAAATTTTCTCCCTTCCCTCTCCCCACCCCCATGGCTACATGCAATCAAGTATAGAATCTGCAAATACTTTCATATTGGACATTAGTCTGGTTGTAAAGAAGGGTTGTAACCAATGGAGTGAACAATGGGAAAGAAGAAACAAAACCAAACATGGAAAAGAACGAGAGCATGTAGTTTGCTTCAGTCTCCATTTAAACTCTGTTCTTTCTAGATCTTTCTCTGAATGTAGACATCTCCTTCCATCCTAAGACTTTTAGAGATGTCTTATAATTGAGAAGAGTTCAGTTTATCAAAGTTGGTCATCACACATACGATGTGCCTGTGATTGTGTACAAATTTCTCCTGGTTCTGCTCTTCTCACTTAGCCAGGTAAATATGAAGTCTATCTCCTTCCCATTTCTTATAGCACAATAGTATTCCATTACATTCATATACCACAACTTGTTTAGCCATTCCCCAATTGATGGGCATCCCCTTAATTTCCAGTTTTTTGCCACCACAAAGAGAGCTGCAATAAAAATTTTTGTACATATGGATCTTCCTCCCACTTCTATGATCTCTTTGGGATACAACAAAAGGGGTTGACTTTTGATAAAGGGCAGGCTAGATATCAACAACAATTTAATACATTAACATCTCTTCCATAGTAATTATATACTGTGATGATTTCAAGTGATGTCAGATTTTAGGTGGAAATAAATTTCTCTTTATGTTTACAAGGAGAGAAAATCTGCCTCTAATAACCTTTCCTTGCCTAGGGGCTCTTTGTGGTAAAACCACCCTGCCCTAGCTATAGTGGTCAATATGGCAGGAGGTAGCCTCCCTGTGGGAGGAGTCCCTGAAGGCAGAATTGTCTCTCCTTACCCTCTCCAACCCCAGCCTCCCTCCTTTCTTGAATTAGACAAAGAAATTGAAAACTCGCCCTGACACCTCCTTGTGGTGATATACTGACTGCCTGGGGGAGGAGTCAGGGCTGGGAACAGCTGGGGTATAAATTCAGAGGCAAACAGAAGCTGAAAGATAGTGGCCAAGAGAGGGAGCATCAAGTAGCAGACCAGGAACCCAGGAATCCAGGAACCCAGGAGGGCAGCAGAACAGGAGAGCACAAGGCTAGGAGGCCAAGAAGCCACAAGGACATGAGGCCAGCAGCCCAGCAGTCCAGCAGAAGAGTTGAGATTCAGTGGGCAGAGAAAGCTAATGGAGACCCCTAGCAGCACAGGCAGTGACAGTGAGTCCCCTCCCTTGACAGAGGGTTTGCTTATTAATTTTGAATTTCCCTACGTTGATCTTATACTAGATTCCTCCAGCTGCTTCAACACTGCCTTCCCAGTGAAACTTTCCTTCTCCAAATATTTAGTTATTTCAATTTAAATGTTATCTTTCCCTTAGAATGGGAACTCCCAAAAGGCAGGAGCTATTTCAACTAATCATCCACAAGCTTTTATTAAGGGTGGACTGTGTGGTCAGGACAGAAAAGATACAAGTAAAGAGCATGAAATAATCCCTACGGGCTTCAATTGGGGAAGACTAACACACAGAAAAAAAATACACATATACATACATACATGCATACATATATACACACATATATATGCTTATATGTATATGGGTATATGTGTATATATGTATGTACGTATGCATGTATATAGCATCAACACAATGGTAATAATCACAGGATTGCTAGGGAGGGAGGGCACAGGCATTGGGGGAAATCAGGAAAGATACAGAAAATAATGTCTGACCTGTTTCCCAAAGGAGGAGAGGGACTCTATGAAGCAGAAATAAGGAGGGAGGGCATTCCAGGCATAGGAGAGGTCCAGTGCAAAGGCATAGATATGAGAGAAGGACTTTCTTGTGTGAGAAAGAAAGAGAAGGTCTATTGGATGACATCAAAGAGGGTATGAAGGGGAGTAATGTCCAGTGAAGCAGGAAAGGTGGGTTAGGGCCATGCTGTGAATGAATTTAAAGACTAAAGGAAGGAGATCATGTTTTATCCTAGACCAATGGTGAGCACCATATTTGAGGAAAATGACTTGGGCATCCATTTGGAGGATGGATTGCAATGAGATGAGATTTGAGGCAGGGAGACATTGAGAAGGCTACTATGCTAGTCTAGCTAAGTTAAGAAGGTACTAAGAGTTTGAACTGGTTTTGGTTTTTTGGGGGTTTATCAGAACCAATATATTCTTATTGATTGATTGATTGTTGTTTGATTGGCTGGGAAGCTCCTTAATGGATTGGGCTTATCCCACCTGATCTCTGCCACTCTGGGGTCTAACATAATAGACCTCTAGTCCTTGTTTTTCACATGGACTGGAGGGATTTGGAAACCAGCTCTCTAAGCAATAGATCCTCCCTAAAACTGGTATCGTCACATGCTACGTAGGGTCAGAGCCTCTATCTGTCCTCACCTGGTACAGGCCTGAGACCTCATCTTGCTCTCTATCTGCTAAGGCCTCTATGTCCTGCTAGTCCTTTCCCTTGCAAACTCTTCTGCCTCCTGGGGCCCATCTGGTCCCCTCCACTGTTATTGGAACACCATCTGAGGCACAAAGGTCTGCTCTAAGAGATTCCCAGATTGAGGGTGTTAGGGACATTCCTGCTTTGGAAGGTGAGTAGAACACCAACAAGCATTTATGGACCTACTGTGGGCCAGGAACTGTCCTAAGTGTTTTACTGATGTTATCTCATTTGATCTTGACAACAAGCCTGGGAAGGTGCTCTTATAATCCCCATTTTACAGATGAGGAAACTGAGGTAGGCAAGAGTTAAGTGCCTTGCCCAGGGTTACATAGCTAGTAAGGGTCTGAAGCCACATTTGGACTCAGATCTTCTTTACTCCATGACCAGCCCTCTATCCACTGTGCCACCTAGATGCCCTCCTTTTTGGGGTTATCATTTTAGGGGCAATAGGGAGCCACTGACGAGATGGTAGCCTCAGGGTTACAAGGAAACCTAAGCCTTTGGAATGTGACTTTGTTAACTCTATACAAGATGAATAGGAAAAGGAGAGAGCATGGAGAAAGGAGGCTAATTAAGAGGGTATGCCAGTGCTTCAGGTGAGAGGTGCCAAGGCCTCAACTTCAATGATGGCCCTGTGAACAAAGAGAAGGGCAAAGAGGTCATGGATGTAGACTATAAAAGATCTGGGAACTGGGGATATTTACACTTTATTTTAATCTCTTTCAGACTTGGAGACTAGGCCTGAATCCAGAGAGGTAACACCAGTGGAAAATATTTCAGAAGATGAATCACCAAAGGGGCTGATAGTTGAAAGATTCAGAAGGCAAGATCGTTGGTACTCGTTTGATGAGTAATCTGGAGATCAGAGAAACCAGGAAAAGAGGCAGCAAGGAGATCAGGAGAGATATTTGAGACAATAGCTAAAAACCAAAAGATTCATGTAAGAGAAAAGACTTATGAATGTGATACATGTGGGAAAGGCTTCAGTCATAGCTCAGCTATTTCACTCAGCACTTGCTGATTCACACTGGAGAGAAGCCTCATAAATGTAATAACTATGGGAAAGTCTTCAATCAATAGGGAAACCTTACTGTACGTCAGAGGATTCATTCCAGAGAAAAGCTTTATGAATATTAGGAACGTGGGAAAGGCTTCAGTAGCAGTTCAAGTTTTAATGTTCCTAAGGTGATTCATTCTGGAGAGAAGCCTTATCATTGTAATGAATGCAGAAAATGTTTCAGAGAAAGTTCCACACTTTTTTTTGCTTTTGCTTTTTGGAGGGCAATTGGGGTTAAGTGACTTGCCCACTAGCAAGTACGTCAAGTGTCTGAGGCTGGATTTGAACTCAGATCCTCCTGACTTCAGGGCTGGTGCTCTATTCACTGTATCACCTAGCCTCCCCAAGTTCCACATTTATTAAGTACCATTGAATTCATACTGGAGAGAAGTCTTACTACTGTAACGAATATGGGACAATGGCGCTGCCAAAATTCAATCCTTATTGTCCATCAAAAGATTCACAAGGAAGAGCAGTCTTATAAATGTGAAGAATGTGGGAAAGTTTTCTGAATTTCTACATCACTTCTTGCACATCAGAGAATTCACACTGGAGAGAAACTTTTTAAGTGTAATGAATGTGGGAAATCCTTCACTGAAAGATCAAGACTCACTCAGTACCATAGGATTAACAGTGAAGAGAAGTTCAACTGTTTCCCACACTTCTGGGGGAACATGTGTAAAGCCAAGCATGAGCAGCTTTCCAGAGGACTGCTGCTGTGAACAGATTCAAGGTTCTGATTACATAGTATAGTGAACTCTCTATTTACTCAGTAATAAACTAAGACAAAACATTAACAGGATCCAAAGTACAGCATTCACAATGTTATGACATAACAACTTATCACTAAAGTGGCCACATAGTTTTCACCAAATTGGCTACATAGTTTTAAACAAAAAATATCATTCAGTAAGTCCTTAACTCAATCATCCTTAAGGAGCAAGCCTCCTTAAGGGACCCAAAGTACAAATGTCAAAGTTCTACACCCCTGGGCCACAGTATCTCAGTCAGCATCAAGTACCTAAGGAGAGGTCTTTTTCATCTTCACTCAAGGCTGGCTCTCAAATTCCATGGTTCCTCTTCCATGGTCCCCATTCCTACCTGAATCTACTCAACTGTCACCTGTATTAAAAGGTGCCTACCTTTGCTCTCAGCTCCTCATCCAGCTCATCATCCTGTTCCTTGTCCAGTTTCATATTGAAGTTCAGTGTCCAGTCCACTTCAAGTCCTTCACAGTCTCTGTTTCTGGGAAGACAAAACTTAACAACCAAAACAACATTCATGCATATTGCCGGCACCACCATCAATTCACTATCTGCCTGTGAAATCAACACAGACCCATAAACAAAAGTCTGAGAACTCAACACAAATTGTCAGTATAGTCCCAGGACCTCCAAAACCCTCCTCCAGGACTTCTGTAAACAGACAACAAGAAAATCCTCTTTCAGGGCTTCCACTAAGATCCCAGAGCTTCTGTACAAAGTATTACAAACACAAATCAATACAGACAGAACAGACAGAGTGCCAGGCCTCCAAAAAGTTCCCCTTCTCAATTCTGCCACCAAAAGTACTCTCTTCTCAGCTCTGCTCTTTACTTGCTTGGGCTTCTCCTTATATATGGTAATTAAGCTCCTCCCTGTTTCTGCCCCTTCCTGTTACATTAGCAAGTTTCTCCCACTATGGGGTTCACAAGTTCTTTTTCTTAAAAAAGACTTGATATAACCAGGGCAAGTCTCAGACACTTGAACTCAAACAAAGTGCTAAATACTTAAGTAGCTGTAAAAAGGTGCTAAGTACTTCTTTGCTTGCCATTACACCATGCGTAGGTTTGGTGAACAGAGGGAAAAGGGAGATGGAAGATTTAACTAGAGAAAGTTGACTCCCCAATTTCACCATCAGGTCCCTTCTCAGCAATGGGGCAGGGCAAGAGGAGATGATAAGGAAGGAGTGTTCAAACCACACATCTTCAAGTAGGATAAGGTATGTCCCATGATATCCCTTAGTTTCCCCTTCAATGCCCATGACCCAGTGGGTCCCAGGGAAAATAAAGCCAGAGTAACTAGTTAAAATAGAGAACATAGCCATGATAAAGTGGATAACATTACCTTCAGCCTTGAATTTTTCCCAGGGTTTAGTGAGAGAGGTGGAGAAAGTGGGAGCATTGTCAAGCCCTAGGCTTCTCCTACATTCCAAATCTTGAAAAGACTGGAGGACAGGGTACTGAGAGGTGGCTCTACCCCTTTTCCAACCTGGGGACAATCCTTTCTCCAATGTCCCTCCTGATCAAATGGGCACATTCCCACCTGTGTAGGTTCCTGGGACTCTCTCTCTTGGGGCACCCTGGAGAGGCAATCCTTGGACCAGTGACCCTACTTGTGGCATCGAAAGTAGGGTTCCCCACTGCACAAGTCACCAGGCTTCCTCCGAGGGGGCACCCTGGAGGAGCACTCCTTGGGTCTTTTCCTGGTTATAGAAGCAGTCAAGAATTGAGAATGTCTGCTCTCTCTCTAGCCCTTTCCCTTCATTTTCTCTCCTCTGCTGCAACTAGGTCTCTGTTGTTAAAGACTCCAAAGGCCATCTCCAGTCATTGGACCTGAGGTGTTTGGTGTCCCATTGCCAATTTCTACAGTTTTCTCCTAACATCTGGGGCAGATTGATTAATGAAATACATGTTAAATACTGCTGTCCCTTCCAGAGTCAGTATCTAAATTCATATACATTTTAATAGCTTCTATCAGCCAGTCTAGGAAAAGGGCAGGGTTTTCCTTTTCTCCCTGAGGAATTTCCCTAATTTTCTTTTGAAATGCAGTTCTTAAGCTTCCTAATAGCCAAAGTACCATATGGTCTCTTTCCCCTATCCTCACTCTTTTGATAATCCTATCCTGGGTCACTAGTGGAAAAAGCAGTTGCTCCAGGGGGATATTTTGTGGGGTCACTGCCAGACAAATGATGCCCAAATTTCTGAACTTGTTCCCAGATTTTCTTCTTCTCCCCAGTGCTACAAGAGGTGGAGATGAGGATATGCAAATTACTCAATATAATGGTACTGGGAATTTGAAGATTTTCCTTGTCCCTTAACAGGCCAAATGTAATCCCATGGATCCCATGGTGGAAGGATGAAACAGGAAGGTGGAGCAGGAAGGGACAGGGGAAAGCAAGAGCAGAGCTGGGAGCAAGCAGAGGGGAAGTAGAAGAGCTAGCATGAGTGAGAGCGGTGCATTTTTCCTTAAGGGATCCTGTTTTGTTTTAAAGACCTGACAGAGTATTATAAATTATAAATTACAATCTCCATAGTATTTACCCTAATTTGAAAAAGGAGTTTTCTTAATAGGATAGATATGATAAGAGAAGTTTCAAAGTGTCAGTTGGAATTAATAGTTCCAAGACAGGTGTGGGGACCCTGTGGTCACAAGGCCACATGTGGCCTTCTAGGTCCATGGTGTGGCCTTTCGATGCAGTCCAAGTTCTATAGAACAAGTGCATTTATGAAGGGGATTTGTTCTGGGAAATTTGGATTCAGTCAAAGGACTGCACATGAGAACTTAGAAAGCCACATGTGACCTGGAGGTCAAAGGTTCCCCTCTGTCCCAGGCTGTCCCTGTTCCTTCTATCATTAATGGGACATGTCTTTAATTGTGTCCATTCTTGGTTGAAAACAGCATACATTGTGTTGTCCCTAAAAAGCCCAAGGGAGTTTGGAGACCTTACGTGCCTTTAATACTCCTAATGTCATCACATGGAGGCCACAGTGGGATGAATTTGCCCAGAGTGGGACAGGAGGCGTGGAATAGGAGGCAGCAGAGCAGAGAAAAACTTGCACATGACCTGGGACCGAGCAGAAGTGAGAGGGAGACTGCTGGTGATTTTTGCACCATCTGCCTGTTCTCTTCTGAGTTAATGTTGCTTTGTCAGAATGAAGCATTCTGTCTGTTGAAAGAGGACTTTAGTGCTGGTATAGAAGCCCTGAAAGTGGACTTTACTGCTGTTTACAGAAGTCCTGAGACTTTACTTTTGATTGGTGTTTGATTTCTCAGACAGAAACTTTCTCTGTTGGTTTCTGTTACTTTGTCAGAAAGAATGTGAATTGAGATGATAGTGCTGGTAATGTGTGTAAATATTGTAGTTCTGTTAAACTTTGTCTTCCTAGAAACAGAAATTATTATGGACTTGGAGTGGAGCAGTCTTTATGAAACAGGAGCTGTCTACATGTGAACTGAAGCAAGAGGAGGGTGAATCTAGACAAAAGCTAGGCTCAGTCAGCCTGTGGAGGAGGAGCCATGGGGTTTGGGAGCCAGCCTCAGGTCTAGGTGAAAGAGGACTCTTCTTGGGTACTCAGTGACTGATGATATTGTAACTTACTGTGACCTAGGGGTTGATGGTGTTTGTACTTTCTGCTACCCCTTAAGGATGATTGGCCTAAGGATGATTGGAAGCCAGTCTAGAGTCAAGATGCAAGAAGACTTCACACTGATACTCTATGTTGACTAAGGAGTTTATGACTTGCTGAATGAAAATGATGTGGATACAAAGGTGCCCTAAAGGTTGCCCTTTCCCTGGTTTATCATCTAAAGGTGCCCTAAACACAGAGGTGCCCTAAGGGTTGAGTTGCTCATTCCCTGGCATCCTAAAGTCTCCCCTTATCTTGAAGTACCACAAAACTTCCCCTTATCCTAAAATTCCTTGTCTTCTCCCATCCTGTCATAAAAATTCCCTTATCTTGTGTCATTCATTGTCCTTATCTTGCAAGACTTACCTTGTCCCTAAATCTCCAACCCCCTTTAGATACCCTAAAACTTACATCACCATCCTATAGGCTGTATTGCTTTCTGGCTATATAAGTCTGATCCTTGTCCTATATCATTGCTTTTGTTTAGCACCTTGCTAAGTCTCAGGCCCACATGCTTTTGCATTAATAAAGCTCCCTTTGGCTGAAGAGAAGGTCTGATTCAATTCTTTCAAAAATATGAACCAGCTCTCTCAACCCTGAAACCCAACATTTTGGTGCCAAAACCCAGGAATCCAAATATTAATTGGACTCTGATGATCTTCTCCTAGCCACTGGGATAACAGATAAGCATCCTTTTCTTTGTTCTCTTCCTCAGACCTTTCTGTTGTTTATTTTTTGTTTCACTTTTAAAAAAATTTTATTAATTAAAAAAATTTAAGTTAACAACATTCATTTCCATAAGATTTTGAGTTACAAATTTTCTCCCCGTCTTTCCCCTACCCACCACCTCAAAATGGCAGTCTCATTGAATACCCCCTCCTCCAATCTGCCCTCTCTCCCATATACTCCCCCATTCCCCTTCCAACTTTCTGGTAGGATAAGATGGATCTCCATACCCCAGTGCCAGTATATCTTATTGCCCAGGTGCATGCAAAATAATAATAATGATGATGATGATGATAATTTTAAAACATGTGATGTGAAAACTTTGAATTCCAGATTCTTTCCCCTCCTCCCTCATCACCCATCCTTACTAGGAAGATAAGCAATTCAATATAGGTTGTACATGTGTAGCTACGCAAAACATTTCAATAGTGGATAGATTGTGAAAGACTGACTATACTTTCCTCCATCCTATCCCACTCCCCACTTGTTCTATTCTCTACTTTGACCCTGTCCCTTTTCAAAAGTGTGTGCTTCTAACTACCTTCCCCCAACCTGCCCTCCCCTCCATCATCTCCTTCCCACCTACTCTCCTGTAGGGCAAGATACTCAGTTTAGTGTGTATGTCATTCCTTCCCTAAGCCAAATTCAATGAGAGTGAGGTTGACCCATTCCCTTTTGCCTTCCTGTTCTTCCCCTCCACTGTAACAGTTTTCCCTTGCCTCTTGTATATGAGATGATTTACCCCCATTCTGTTTCTCACCATCTCCTCTCATTATATTCCTTTCTCACCTCTCAATTTCACCTTTTAAATATCATCCCTTCCCATTCAATTGATCTTGTGCCCTCTATGTACACCTGTATCCATAAATACACACTCACATATGTATTCATATGCACATATACCCTCCTATACAGACATATATATGTATGTATACATACACACACACACACACATTTACATTCCCTTCAACTATCCTCATAGTGAGAAAAGTTTCATAAGTTACAATTATAGTTTTTCCATGCAAGCATGTAGTTCAAATTTGATAAGTTCCTTATGATTTGTTTTCTGTTTACCTTCTCATGCTTCTCTTGCTCCTTGTATTTGAATGTCAGATTTTCTATTTAACTCTGGTTTTTTCATCAAGAATGCTTGAAAGTCCTCTATTTCATTGAATGACCATATTTTCCCCTGAAATATTATACTCAGTTTCACTGGGTAGGTGATTCTTGGTTTTAATCCTAGCTCCTTTGATCTCCAGAATATCATATTCCAAGCCCTTTGATCTCTGAATGTAGAAGCTGCTAGATATTGTGTTATCCTGATTGTGTTTCCACAATACTAGAATTGTTTCTTCTTGGCAGCTTGTAATATTTTCTCCTTGATCTGGGATCTCTGGAATTTGGCTATAATATTCCTAGGAATTTTCTTTTGAGGATCTTTTTCAAAAGGTGATCGGCGAATTCTTTCAATTTCTATTTTCTCCTCTGGTTCTAAAATACCAGAGCAATTTTCCTTGAGAATTTCTTGAAGGATGACTTCTAGGTTCTTTTTTTTTTTTATCATGGCTTTCAGGTAGTCCAATAATTTTAAAATTATCTCTCCTGGATCTATTTTCCAGGTGAGTGGTTTTTCCAATGAGATATTTCACATTACCTTCTATTTTTTTTTCATTTGTTTGGGTCTGTTTAATAGCATCTTAATTTCTCATAAAGTCATTAGTTTCCATTTGCTCCAATCTAATTCTGAAGGAATTATTCTCTTCAGGGAGCTTTTGAAATTCCTCTTCCATCTGGGAAATTCAGCTTTTTAAGGCATTCTTCTGCTCATTGGCTTTTTGGGCCTCTTTTGCCATTTGAGTTAATCTGTTTTTTAAGGTGTCATTTTCTTCTGTCAAGTTGTTGACTCTCTTTTCATGATTTTCTTGCATCTTTCTCATTTCTCTTCCCAATTTTTCCTCCACTTCTCTTACTTGATTTTCTCTTTTTTTCTTTTTTTTTAAATTTTATTAGTGTTTGCATCATTCCTTTCCACAAGATTTTGAGTTACATATTTTCTCCCTGTCTTTCCCCCACCCACTGCCCCAAAACAGCCA
>CM053582.1:71348411-71358479 GCA_028627135.1 Pseudochirops cupreus
GCAAAGCCAAGGCGGGTGCAAAACCTCTGCCTTTCGCTTTTCCGCTCTGGAGGTCTTCTGGCCGGACTGCTTATCTCCCCCTTTCACAATCCCCACTTGCAGCTGCTGCTAATCCACTCACCTGAGAGGCTCCTCCACTCCTCCTGTCCAGCCACCCCCGGGGCACAGCCGCAGCTTCAGGCCAGGCTGGTTTGGGTTCGCAGTGCTGATATGGTTCCTCGTAGCCGAGCTGACTTTAGTGGGAAGTATCTTTGTGTGCGTTTTGGAGTTCTAGGATTGGTTTAGAGTCCTATTTTATGGGTATTTTGGGGTGGCTATGTGAGAGCCGCGATATGTTGCTGCTGCTACGCCACCATCTTAGCTCCACCCCCCCTCTTACTTGATTTTTAAAATCTTTCTTGAACTCCTCCATTGCCTGTAATCAGTTCATATTTTTCTTGGAAGCTTTTGGTGCAGTTCTGACTTCATTGTCTTCTTCCCATTCCATGCTTTGCTCCTTTTTGGCCATAAAAAAAGGAACCTAAATTTGGATGGCTGTGCTTGTTTTGCATCCTTTTGCTTGTTCATGTTACTACTCAATTACTTGACTTTTGAGCTCTTTGCCACAGTAGAATTCTGCTTCCAGAGAGGAGAGCTTTGTCCCATATCACTGGGGTTTTCACAGCTGCTAGAGCTATTAGGATGGTGCTGTCTCTACAGCCCCCACAAGCTCTGGCTCACTGGTCACACACCTCAGGACCACTACCCAAGACCATGATCCACATCCAGGCAGGTTAAAGCAAGAGCACTTGGCCTCTGAACAGTCATTTGGCCCCCCCACGATCTGCAGGCCAAGAGCTCTGAAGCAGCCATGTGGAGGTGGTTGCACAGCTGCCATGCCTCTGCTGCTTCTCACTCTGGGGACAGAGGCCAGACCGCCCTCCCTCCATCCCCCCCAGTTCCAACAGAGTTCCACACTGACCTTTTACTTTGTCTTTGGCATTTATGGGTTGATATTTCTGGAAACTGCCACAGCTGCTGGTGATCCACTCTCCCAAAACTTGCTTTAGCTGCTGCTTGTTAGGGCTGCCCTGAGGCTAAAACTGCAGGGCTCACAGGCTGTGCTCTGCTCCCAGCATGCTGTGATGAACCCTTCCTGCTGTCCTGCCAAGCTGCCTTCAGTGAGATTTCTCTGTCACTTTGTGTGCTTTGTAGCTCTAAAATTTGTTTAGTCATATTTTATAGGTATTTGAGGTGGTTCTGGGGGAAGCTCATGGAATTTTCCTGCTTCTATGCTGCCATCTTGGCTCTGCCCCCATGAAGGGGATTTCTAAAGAAAACAAGTTTAGTAAGAAATCTGGTCTCCAAAACCTAGAGAAAAAGCACCTTGCTCTACTTGGGTGGACTTTTATCCTGTGTTATTCCCCCTGCAACCTGGTTTACCCTGTGTTGTTCCTTCCCCTCCCTGTGGGATGTTGGTAATCAAAGTGGTGGTACTGGTTTGGCTCACCTGGCACATGCTATCAGTCTTTCTATCAGTGTGCTTTGCTGCTTTAGGTGAGATGGCTTACTTGCCCTGTAGGTGACTGTTGGTGATCACTGGACCCTTTTCCCACAGGTGCTGCCATACTGTACAATGACTAGAGGGTCTTGTGTAGAAGCAGGGCCAGGGTCTGTAGCATGCTGCTATTCCTTGGGCTCTTGGGATTACCCACCTAATGGTGGCAACTGGTCAATAGTTGATGCTAGTGTTGAAAAATTTATCAGGCCCCTTCTCCAAAGAAGTTGCTCCCCTCTATAGTGGACTAAGAAGTTTAGGGAACTGAATCTCTATGCTGTCAATCTTTCCCCTTCCCCCTTATTCTCATTTTGTGATTAATTTCACTGTGAAAAGAACAATTAGAAACAGCTTTTAGCAATTCATTCTATATTCTTTTTTATATTTACAGCTGTAGTCCTGTAAGCCATTTTCTCACTTTGGATCCTCTAATACATCTGTGTATTTATCACAGTTGTTACTCTTTCTGGTGACAGTTTCCATTGAGTTTTTGTATCAATTTGTTCAACTATTCTCCAATTTGGGGTCATAAAATTGTTTCCAGATTTGTTGTTTTTTTTTTTAATGCTACATATAAGAGTGCTAAAAACTATGCATAGTTTTTTTTTCCCCCTGAGGACACATTTTAATAACAAAATTATTACCCAGTGAGACTATGACCAATTTTACAATCCTTGTCTCTTGTCAGAACTGTCACAAATTCTACTGATATCAGAAATCTTTTTTGCAGTTCTACCAGTATTTGAATTGTTTTCAAGTAACTTGTCAATTGTTTGTGATTATGGAAACAAATAGCGTTGAGATTTCAGCATAGCAGACTCCACAGAAAGTTAAGTTCTTATAGATTCTACTCTCTGGAGCTTATTTGAAAGCTTCCTACATCAAGGTCTTCCTTTCCTTTCACTGGCAGCCTCAATTCAGAGGCCTTATTTTCTATTCTTATAGGCAATTTATGCTTAAGTTTGAAGAAATCAGTTACTAGATTCAAACCCATGCCTTTCAGTACTTATACATGTTAGACTCTTCATTAGTTCTGGTGTATAATCACTTTATTTTTGAGTTCTTCAGTAGTCAATCCTATTTGTAATTTTTGTTATTTTAAGAACCCTAAGCTTCAGTTACTAATTTCTGACTTTGTGCTTTATGATTTTCATAAAGGTTATTCTGTGAATTCTGTTTAAGGATTTAAATCTTCTCAGCTATGAAGAACTTTCTTCAATATAATCTTAAGGTTGCATTTCTTCTCAAATGTCTATTTTTGGTAGGGTGGGAAACCCTGACAATTCATTTAAGAATCCTAGTGTTTTTATTTTGGCATTGCAGTTGCTAATTTTTGATTCTTTGCTGTCGTCAGTGATGTTTCATTCATCACTGTATATGCTAATCATATGAATTCTCTCTCTTCTTGCTCCCTTTTTGTGGAGCTTGTAACTTGATTCTTTATGGTAGATACTCATCCTTATTTTTCCCTCCTTCTATCTCATTTATACGCTATATTCATTTATACTCCCTCCCTTGCCCCTTTAATGTATTTACCATAGTAGTCTTGTTGCTCTGCAGTTATACTGCATAACTTCTTGGCAGCACCAAATGCTTAGTTTTTACTAAGTTCTTTTTGGGTTTAATTTAATTTTGTTATTCATTGGGGCTGACCAGCCTTTCTGTGAGGATTAGTCTGGAATGAGCACCTAACTATGCTATGCCTTCCCTAAATCTCCACACAACACCTCCTAGAAGTTTCCTTGAGAATTAGAGATGTGGACAAAGAAGAGTATGATGATGTAATTTTGGAGCAGAACACTGAAGTGTTAGCAAGATCCCCTATCAAAACTCTTATGGTCTCTGGACAGGTCAATTTCTGTAGCCCCAGAATGACTTTCCACATCCTACTCTAAAACTAAGAAAATTGTATTTGACTCCTTGTCTAGCTCACAGTGAAAGCACATTTTATGGATAAGGCCTCAGAAGAACTAACTTACACACATTAAACAGAATACGCATGCAGGATTGTTTTGCATTACCTAAGGGGAAACTTTGTTTAATATTTCATCTGAACTTTTTACTGCTTGACTTTCAGATGCCATACCTGAACCTTATACAAAAATTACTTGGAAGCAAAAGAGAAATAAATGTTTTTTCCTCTCTCAAGCTAAGTGACAAGACCACTTGAAGCTTTTTTCACATTGTCTATATTCTCTCTAAAGTAAAATTGCTGATGTATATGGAACTAAATTTGATTTTTTTTTCCTTTTTGGAGGGGGGAGGGCAATTAGGGTTAAATGACTTGCCCAAGGTCACACAGCTAGTAAGTGTTAGGTTCTGAGGCTGGATTTGCACTCAGGTCTTCCTTACTCCAGGGCCAGTACTCTATTTCCTGCTTTACCTAGCCACCCCCAAAATTTGAATTTTTTTGAAGCTTATTATTCCATTTATGATGCTCTTCTCCGTTAGGCTTTACCTGATATAGAATGAGTAGATAGATGCTCAAGGCCTCCCTACTTCTATTACGATTTTATTTTTTGTTCAGTATTACTAATGTGATCAACAATGGGATAATTTTGCCTGCAAGTGTTCCTAACCTCCCTCCATTAGTAGCACTTTCTTACAGTATGAATTTTCTGATGCTCAGTAGGGTGTTGCTTTTTGCTAAAGACATTGACATGTTCATTATATGTAGGAGACATTTCGCCAGTACAGATTTAAGTAGAACCATAGACTGCTGCTTTAATTACAGTTAAGATTTATTTTGACTATGAACTCTCTGATAATGAGAAAGGGATGAACTGTGGGTGAAGTTTTTCCCACATTTCTTACATTTGTAAGATTGCTGTCCAATATGACTCTTTGTGACGTTGAGAGGACAAATTGTCACTAAAGGATTTTCCACAATCAATGAATTTATAGGACTTTTACCCTGTATGAATTCTCTGGTGCTTTGCAAGGGAAGAGCTGCTACTAAAAGCTTTGCCACATCCACTACATTCATAGGGTTTCTCCCCTGTATGAATTCTCTGGTGTAGAACTAGAAATGCATTCTGCCTGAAGGCTTTGCCGCATTCATTACATTTAAAGGGTTTCTCTCCAGTATGAATTCTCTGATGATGAGAAAGGGATGAACTATGTGTGAAGGCTGCACCACAATTATTGCATTTATAGGGTTTCTCTCCAGTATGAATTCTCTGATGTTGAGTAAGGGATGAACTGTCACAGAAAGATTTTCTACAATCACTGCATTTATAGGGTTTCTCTCCTGTATGAATCCTCTGATGCTTAGTAAGAGAAGAGCCATCACGAAAAGCTTTGCCACATTCACTGCACTCATAGGGTTTCTCACCAGTATGCATTTTTTGATGGAGAACCAAAAATGCATTCTGTCTGAAGGCTTTGCCACATTCATTACATTTAAAGGGTTTCTCTCCAGTATGAATTCTCTGATGATGAGAAAGGGATGAACTATGTGTGAAGGCTGCACCACAATTATTGCATTTATAGGGTTTCTCTCCAGTATGAATTCTCTGATGTTGAGTAAGGGATGAACTGTCACTGAAAGATTTTCCACAATTACTACATTTATAGGGCTTTTCTCCAGTATGAATTCTCTGATGTTTAATAAAAGAAGAGCTGTCCCCAAAAGCTTTGCCACATTGACTGCATTCATAGGGTTTTTCACCAGTATGCACCCTTTGATGTAAAACCAGAAATGCATTCTGCCTGAAGGCTTTGCCACATTCATGACATTTAAAGGGTTTCTCTCCAGTATGAATTCTCTGATGTTGAGAAAGAGATGAACTCCGTGTGAAAGCTGCACCACATTCATGACATTGATAGGGTCTCTCTCCAGTATGAATTCTCTGATGTTGAGTAAGGGACGAACTGTCACAGAAAGATTTTCTACAATCACTGCATTTATAGGGTTTCTCTCCTGTATGAATCCTCTGATGTTTAGTAAGGGAAGAGCCATCACTAAAAGCTTTGCCACATTCATTGCATGCATAAGGTTTCTCTCCAGTATGAACTCTCTGATGTAGAGTAAGAGATGAACTTCTACTAAAAACTTTTCCACATTCACTGCAGTTAAAGCATTTCTCTCCAGTATAGATTTCCTGATGTTGATTTATGAATTTACATTGTCTGAATGCTTTCCCAAATTCACTGTATTTGTATGTCTTCTCTCCAGTAGTTATTTTATTACATTTAGCTGAGGAATAATGATGAAATTCTTTCCTGCAAGCATTATGATTACAAAGTTTCTTTCTTGAGAATATTCTATTATTTTTACTTGCTTCTGGATACTGTTTGAAGGTATTTCCAGGTACATCATATTTATGGGTGGTTTTTCCTGGAGAAATGTTTCTCTCTGTAATAGTACTTGACTTAAGATAGAAACTTCTCCCAAATATATTACATTCATGGATTCTTATCTTATTAGGCACATTCTTTTGAGTGACTGTTACTTGCTCCAGATTTCTTTCTTGAATCCTCTGTTGCCTCTGGACTCTGCCATCACATTCCCAGCGTTGTCCCAAATTTGAGTCCCGTAAGCTACATCCAGCAAACCTTTCCTGGGATGATTCTTTCACAGAAGTACTTTGCTTTGCAACTGAGTTCTTGGTTTCAGGTCTAGTTTCCCAATCTGGGGGGTAAAATTAAAATATAAATGTTCCCCATTCTCTTTGGTGGGAGAAAGGAAACTGCTATGTAAGTACATCATTTGTCATCATTAATATATTTCTGAGGACCATGAGATTACCAATAAAGTAAAAGCTCAACTTTGGCTTTTTATTTTCTCACTCAAATAAAAAATAACATTAATTCTTATTTATAGTAATATATGGATTATACAAACTGCTTTCCTCACAAAAACCTAAGATTAAGTATCATTCACATTTATCATTCACGTACTGTTCGATATTTGGTGAGAGAGGGAATACACTTTCAAAAATGAAAAGTTTGCAGATGTATATATAATGGCAAACTACATCAGAACTTTAAATCCAGACGAGAGATTAAGAGACATCAGACGTAGGGAATGCAAGGTAGTATCTCAAATTTGACAAAGCAGCACATCAAACTAGATGGCCTGGCCTCGAAGTCAGGAAAACCAGGGGCTCAAGTCCTGCCCTCAACACAACACAACGGACCTTGGGCAGGGTACTTAAGCTCTCAAGGTCCTAGGCAACTTTCTAAGACAGTAAAATAGAAAGCAGTTGCCCTCTCTGTATTCAGCCATACCGATGAATCCTTTACTAGTCTGGTCTCTGACTTTCTTCAAAGAGAACCTCCATATTGACATTAACCTTCAGTTACCCTACTGGAAGGTTCACACAGACCCTACCATCATTTGAAATTCTTTCATTTCTACCAAGTAAACTACAAACTTCCCTTTCTTGACCATGGTCTCTGGGCCCTTCCTTTCCTCCTTAGCCTATTCTTTGCCTCCATCTAATGCCTGCATCTTTCCCCTAATCTCAAGATCCATCAATTCTTGTTCTGGCTTAACTTCCCTCCTGGAAGTGTGGACACTATGGTCAGCTGTTTCAACAATTCATTCTTTTTTTTCCCTTGAATCCCTTAACTTCACCCTGCACCAGCTAGGCCAACCCCTAACGTTGCAAAACCCCTTACCAGTTGCCTTTGCCACTTCTGCTCTAAAGCCAGAGAATCCTGAAGGTCATGAAAGTACCAGGCTGAATGACTCAACTGCAAATGTATGTTTTCTTATCTCTCCAGCCCTTCACTGTCCTGACAGGAGTCCACTAAATGATGTTTAAAACCTCCAACTGCACCCCCACACAGTCTCATTTCGAGAAATAATTCATTTGGAGGCCTATTCTATTCCTATCAGCATCAATCAATTTGATATGATTTCATAGTAGTGATTATAAGTTCTGTTTATCAGGTTCCAGAACTGAGTTGCAGATTGTAAGATCACTTGGGGAGGCTAGGTGGTGCAGTGAATACAGCACCAGCCCTTGAGTCAGGAGGACCTGAGTTCAAATCCAGCCTCAGACACTTGCTAGCCCCTGTGACCTTGGGTAAGTCATTTAACCCCAATTGCCCTGCCTTCCCCCCTCCAAAAAGCAAAAAAAAAAAAACCCAAAAAACACCCCAGATTGCAAAATCACTTGCTTAATCTTAAGAAGCTAACTAGACCACTTCACTAGTCATATTCACGGAGGAGGCAAATAGAGAATAGCTTTGTATCTTTCTTCTCCTAGTATGAATGACTTCATATTTAAACTAACTCCTGTCTGAATAACATGAAGACCATTTTCTTTAAATAAGACAGGAATAAGGAAGTCTAAGTAGACATAGATTTTTTTTGATTAATGCCTTGTTAAAGTGTATTAAAATATTCGTTGAAATATACATGTTTGCATATATGTGCATAGGTCAAATCTTTTTTCAACGTAATTCAAATGAATGTCCAAATTAATCCATTTTATTAGAACTGAGTATTACTGAATATTGTTGAAGCTAGGAATGCTATTGCCTTAGGCTTAGAATTTTTTTCTGTGTATAGAGTATAAAATATCCCTATATGGAAAAAAAAGTAAACCAACCCCTAATCCAGTGTAAAATTAGTAGTCACAGCCATCTCTCTTTGTGCCTCCATGACAATGTCGATTTATTTGTTACCTCTTCCTCAGTTCCTGTGCCTTTGTTGTTCTTCCACTGTTCTACCTTCTCTGATTCTTCATGACCCTATTTGGGGAGTTCTTGGCAAAGATATTTATTTTTATTTATTTTATTTATCTCAAAATGACCCCTGCTGTGGTACAGATGATAACAGCCTCTCTTTCATCTTTAATATGGCCCTTCCTATGGAATCCCATCTCTCTGTCTACAAAACTGTGAATTCCCCCATTCAAACAAGCCTTCCTTTGAAAATGCTATCATCTTGAGCCAAGAGGGCAGCATAGAAGCAGGAGAACTCTGTGGCTCCCACCATAACCACCTCAAATACCTATAACATATGACCCTAAACAAATTTGAGAGCTCCAGAACTCATAAAATGACAGAAACAAGGCTCCCGCTGAAGGCAGCCCGGCACACTGACAGAAAGGGCTCTCATCAGAGTGCTGGGAGGAGAGCCCAGCCCTATGCGGTTTTAGCCCCAGGTCGTCCAGGAGAGTGGATCACCAGCAGCTGTGGTGGTTTCCAGAATTACCAACCCAAAAGAGCCAAAGACAAAGGGAAAAGGTCAGTGGAACTCAGCTAAATTTGTGGGAGAGGGTCCAATCAACTGCTTCCAGAGCTAGAAGCAGTCTGAAGTGGTGGCCCTGCAGCTGACTCCACATGGCTTGCGGCCTGCAGATAAAAGGGGGCGCCAAGTGATCATTCAGAGGCTAAGTGCTCTTGCCTTGAGCTGCCTGGATTAGGATCGCGGTCTTGGGTGGTGGTCCAGAGGTGCATTTTCAGGGAGCCATAGCTGTTGGGAGCTGCAGAGACTGTGGCCTCCTAATAGCTCCATCAGCTGTGAAAACCACAGCTATTTGGGACAGAGCTCTCCCCTCTGGAAGCAGAGTTCTACTGAGCCCAAAAGTCAAGTAACTGACTGGCAACATGAGCAGGCAAAGGAAGAAGAGAAAGTTCAGCAATCCAACATTAGATTCCTTTTTGGGGGACAAAAAGGATCAAAGCATGGAATGGGAGGAAGACAACAACACAGTCAGAACCCCTGCACCAAAAGCTTCCAAGAAAAATGTAGACTGGTTACAAGCCACAGAGGAGCTTAAGAAGGATTCTGAAAACCAAATATGAGTAGTGGAGCAAAAATTGGGGAGAGAAATGAGAATGATGTAAGAAAAACATAAGAGAGTCAACAACCTGAAGAAGATAACACCTTAAAATACAGACAAACTCAAATGGCAAGAGGCCCAAAAAGCCAATGAGGATAAGAACGTCTTAAAAAGTCAAATTTGCCAGATGGAAAAAGAATCTCAAAAGCCTGCTGAAGAGAATAATTCCTTCAGAATTAGAGTGGAGCAAATGGAAGCAAATGACTTTATGAGAAATCAAGATACTATTAAACAGATCCAAACAAATGAAAAAATAGAAGGCAATGTGAAATATCTCCTTGAAAAAACCACTGACCTGGAAAATAGATCCAGGTGAGACAATTTAAAAATTATTGGACTACCTGAAAGCCATGATCAGAAAAAGAACTTAGAAATCATCCTTCAAGAAATTTTCAAGGAAAACTGACCAGATATTTTAGAACCAGAGGGCAAAATAGAACTTGAAAGAATTCACCTATCACCTCTTGAAAAAGATCCCAAAAAGGAAACTCCTAGGAACGTCATAGCCAGGTTCCGGAGTTGCCAGATCAAGGAGAAAATATTACAAGCTGCCAAGAAGAAACAATTTGAATACTGTGGAAACACAATCAGGATAACCCAGGATCTAGCAGCTTCTACATTAAAGGACTGAAGGGCCTGGAATATGATATTCCGGAGATCAAGGGAGCTAGAATTAAAACCAAGTATCACCTACACTAAAACACTGAGTATAATTTTTCAGGGGAAAAT
>CM053582.1:71358579-71405401 GCA_028627135.1 Pseudochirops cupreus
ATAGAGAATTTGACATCCAAACACAAGCATGAGAAGGTAAATGGAAAAGAAACCATAAGGAACTTATTAAAGTTGAACTATTTACATGCCAAGATGGAAAAATGAGAATTTTAACTTAATGAAACTTTTCTCAGTATGAGGATAGGTGAAGGGAATATAAACGTGTATATATATATATATATATATATATATATATATATATATATACACATACACATGTCTACATAGGGAGGTATCTATGCATATGAATACATATGGGAGTGTGTATATGTGTACACAAGAGAGAGGGCACAGGATTAATTAAATAGGATGGGATGATATTTTAAAAGGTGAAATTAAGAGGTGGGAAAGGAACAGAATGAGAGGAGACAGGGAGAGAAAGAAGGGGGTCAATCATTTCATATAGAAAAGGCAAGGGATAACTGTTACAATGGAGAGGAAGAACAGGAAGACAAAAAGGGAATGGGTCAACCTTACTCTCATTGAATTTGGCTTAGGGAGGGAATGACATACACTCTAAATTGGGTTATATTGCCCTGCAGAAGAGTAGGGGAGAAGGGGATGAGAAGGGGGATGATGGAGGGGAGGGCAGGTTCAGGGGAAGAGTTGTTAGAAGCACACAATTCTGTAAAGGGACTGGGACAAAGTAGAGAATAGAACAAGGGGAGGGCGGGATAGAAAGGAGGGAAATTTTGTCAGTGTTACACAATATGTCCATTGTGGAGATGTTCCGTGCAACTACACATGTATGGCCTGTACTGAATTGCTTGTCTTTCCAGTGGGAGTGGGTGACAAGGGAGGAAGGGAAAGAATCTAGAATTTAAAGTTTTAAAATCGTATGTTAAAAAATATATATTATGTATTATTATTATTATTTACATGCAACTGGGAAATAAGATATACAGACACTGGGACAGGGGGATCCATCTTGCTCAGTAGAAAGTCAGAGGGGTGATGGGGGAGGATATAAGAGAGAGCAGATTGGGAGAGGGGGTATACAGTGGGATTGCTGTTTTGGGGTGGTGCGTAGGAGAAACATGAGGAGAAAATTTGTAACTCAAAATCTTGTGGAAGTCAATGATGTAAACTAAAACTAAACAAAAGTTAATTTAAAAAAACAGAAAATGCTAGCATTTTGAGTTATTGCCTTCTCTATTTCCTCCCCTAAATGGTGTGGAAAGGGGGTGTTCTGCCTTCACATCTTCATCACCAAGTTACTACTCAAGTTCTGTAATCTAGTCTCTGACCCTCACCAGAAACACTGAAGAAATCTCTCCAATGTCAGCAGACATGGCCTCATTGCCAAACTCAGTGGCCCAATCCTAGCCCTCATGCTCCTGGACACCTGCAAAATCACATGACAGGGCTGACTAGTCCTTCCTTCCTAAAAGTATCTCTTCCCTTTTTCCATAAAATTCCTTTCCTACCTAGATCTCTAAAAATGGATAAAAATCAAGAAAGGGGGGTGGGGGTGAGGAGAAAAATAGTATTGGACCTAATGGTCGGGTTCAAAAGACGTGGGTACAGTCACTGAACTCCCCAAATGAAACTAGCAAATAAACCTCTTGACAACTGGTTTCTTGAACTCAACTAACCCAGACCACACTTGTTTGCTTTTGATCTTTGGATCTCAATGCTATTCTCTCATCTTGGAGTTCTAGACACAGGACGTGATTCTGCTTCTTACCATTTGATCTGTGATCCTAGTGCTTTGAACTGGCCCACAGCCTGCTCCTCCTCCTCACACACAGAAGCTGGCCAGCCCAGGCACTGCAGCTACATTGCTCCCTATAGGACCTCAGTCACAGATCCAGCCAGCTTTGCCTTCCCTATTTCCTCTAACAATACTCGTTTTCCATATGCCATGTTCCAGTCAAACTAGCTCATCAATTCTTGCTTTTGCTGTCCTCTTCTACCTTTGTGCCGTTGTGGATGCTCTCCTCTACACTTCAAATGGCCCCCTCTCACCTGGTGAAATCCTCGCTTTCCTTCAAGGCCCAGCTCATGGAGATTATCTTGATCTACCAAGATCAAAGAGACCACAACCTCAAATTTTTCAGGGCATTTATTTGGACTTCTTAGCTTGTATTATAGTTATTTATATATGCATTCCAAGATATTAAGACTCTATTCAGAGTAATGGAATAAAGAGAAATTAGAAGGTAGCAAGAGTAGTGGAAGCAAATGGTTTTTGTTATGCATTTGTTATCAACATGCAACAGTTAATGCAAATCTGTCCTAGAAGGAAATGAATGTGTGAAGAAGAAATTGCAGATTCTAGAGAAGGCTGAAATAATCATGGGAATAATGTGCCAAGAAGAGGAAAAAGGATGAGATCTTGAAAACAAGTAGAAAGGTTCATGTTAAAGAGAAAAGGTCTTTCTCTCAGACTGAAAGTCAGAGGTCCTCTCTCCATGTCTGGGTAACTGAGTAAAACTCCTTGCCTAACATTCCAAAGATTTATGATCAGAGCTACTGTCTGCAATAATGACCATCTACCTGTATTCTCACTTGCTTACCTGGATAGGTGATTCTTGGTACTTCTTCCTCTGCTATCCATGGTACTTCTCCTTGCTCCAACTGGGAAATCACCTCTTGTTTGGACACTGGAAGCCCTGCTCATAGGTTTTTTAAAAAAATGTAGAAATGGAGAAGGGTTGGAAAAAAGTATCCATCTTAGATTTTAATGCTGGCTTTTCCTCATCAGGGGAAAGGCGGCATGCTAGGAAAGCTCAAGAGAGAGACAGAGATCCTAAAGAAGGCTGTGTGCTTTAGAACCAGGAAGTCAGAGTAGAAGGGCAAGTATGGAGCTCATTTAATAAAGCTCAGTAGAAAAATTATTCTATTTGACTCCACACCCTAAGAAGATGGGAATCTTCGAGTCTTCAGGTCTCTGCACTGGAGTTTTTGGGGAGAATTCCTAACCTTGGGCATGAGAGAATGACAAAGGTGCACCCTAAAGCTGCCAATTTCCATTTACTACAAAAGAGAATTTTCTCTTCAGAACAAGGGGCAGAAACACTTTGGATTTAACAGTTTAAGAAGCTATAATCCCCACAGATCAAGCCAAAATTCAGTTAGATACTTCAGCAGCAGTTTTTAATCCAGGGTCAGCAAACTGTTTTTAAAAATGTTTTAATTTAATTCATTTCCTTTTAATCATCTGTATTTTTCTTTTTTTGCATTTAAAAACATTACTCTGAGAAGCAGTTTATAGGCTCTTCGCTAGATTGCCGAAGAGGACAATGACACAAAAACAGTAAGAACCCCTGCCTCTGGGTAACTTTAAGGCAATGAACAGAATAGTTTGTGAAGGGATTGTCCTCACCCAGAGAGACCAGGTTCCTATAGTTCTCCAGCATAACATCCCTGTAGAGGTACCTCTGAGCAGGTGTCAACTGTTCCCATTCCTGCCTGGTGAAGTCCACAGCCACATCCTTGAATGTCACAGATTCCTGAAACAGCAAACACATTCATGTGCCTCTGAAGATTAAGCCTCCCATCGACCTGGGAGAAGAAGGGAGAACTTGGCAGGGTTTAAAGAGACTGGTTAAAAGTGGTCAAGATTCTGAGCATTCGATTTAAAAACCAGAATAGCCACTGTGCTAAAGCCACCTTGTTCTACCCCAGGGGTGAAGAACCTATGGGCCTTGAGGTCACCTGTGGTCTTCTAGGTCCTTGGGAGTGGCATTTTGACTGAGTCCAAGTTATACAGAACAAATCCTTTTATTAAGGGGATTTCTTCTGTGAAGTGTGCACTCAGTCAAAGGGCTGCACTTGGGGACCACCTGTTCTACACAATGTCCCAGACAGCTTAACCTAGTCAAATTGGAACTGCCGCCCCCCCTGCCACAGGCCTAAATGGTGAGGAATCTGGGCATGATTCAAAGTAACAAGTTAGTTGTATGGATGGAGCACTGGCTCTGGGGCTAGAGGACCTGGGTTCAAATCTCATGTCTGATACCTATGTGACGTGACCTTGGTCAAATCACTTCATTTTCTTCTATAAAATTTTCGTTTTTTTAGTTCCAAATTCTCTCCTTCCCTCTAACTCACCCCCACTCAATGAGATGGCAAAAAACGTGCCCACTGTTCATAAAAAGTCATGAAAATATATTTCCATATTAGTCATGTCCTGAAGAACAAAGAAAAAGAAGAAAATAGAAAAAAACGTGCTTTAATCTGCACTCTGGAATCAACAGCTTTCTATCAAGAGGTGGTGGACAGCATTTTTCATCATGAGTGCAAAACTTTAAAGTCGATAGATCATTAATTAGACTGATCAGTTACTAAGTCTGTTACAGCTGATTATCTTTCCAATATTGCTATTACTGTGTACACTGTTCTCATGGGTCTACTTTACTTTGTATCAGTTCATATAAATCTTCCCATATTTTTCTGAAACCATTCCCTTTGTCATTTCTTATAGTACAATAGTATTCCACATTCATATACCAAAACTTACTGAGCCATTCCCCAACTGATCAGTTTCTAATTCTTTACTCGACAAAAAGAACTGCTATAAATATTTTTGTACATATGGATCGTTTCCCTTTTTCTTTGATCTCTTTGGGGTAGACCTAGGAGGGCTATTGTTGGATAAAAGGGCCTATGGGCACAGTACCAAATTGTTCTCCAGAATGGTTGTACACAGCTCCACCCACAGAATGTATGAGTCATTTTTCAGTCATGTCTGATGCTTCATGACCCCATTTAGATTTTCTTGGCCGAAATACTGAAGTGCTTTGCCATTTCCTTCTCCAGTTCATTTTACAGATGAAGAACAGAGTTAAGCGACTTGCCCAGAGTCACACAGCTAGTGCCTGGGACTGGATTTGAACTCAGGAAGAACAATGCATTAATATACCTATTTTCCCACACCCCCTATAGCATTGGTCACTTTCCTTTTCTGTCACACCTTAGCCCATCTGATGGGTGTGAGGTAGTTGTTTCAATTTGCATTTCTCTAATTACTAGTGATTTAGAGCATTTTAAAAATCTACTGATAGCTGACTCTCTTTAGTTGTTCCCCACACCTCACCAACTCCTCAAAGATCACCTCTACATGACTATTCAACTGGGACCTTAAAGTCAACATGTCCAAACAAAACTCATTATTTTCCCTTTTAGTTTTACTTTTGCTAGTCTGAACTTGACAAACACCAACAAACACAAATATTTCTATAGACAAAGAAAGAGTATTACCTCTAAAACCAAAAACTCATTGTGTACAGTTAGGATTTTTTTTAAACATATACTAAATTCCACACATTAATCAAAAAGCTACTTGGGTGTGTTTTCCCTGAGCCTTCACCTGCACGCTTTTGTGCATTTTAAACAATAGATACTTCAATGGGGTAGCTAGATGGTCAACAGAGCATGGGCCCTGGAGACAGGAAGACCTGAGTTCAAATTGGACCTCAGACACTTAACACTTACTAGCTTGACCTTTGGCAAGTCAACTTATGTGTCGCATATGTGTGTATATAAATTAAATATATATACTTCTTGACTATGGCTCTGTTCTGACTCAACACCACTTGAATTATGATAGAAAACTGGAAAGAAACCTTAAGTTTAAAAAATAACAAATGTCCTGATTTTATTTTTTTAAGACTTTTTTTTTTTTTGCTTTTTGGAGGGGGGAAGGCAGGGCAATTGGGGTTAAGTGACTTGCCCAAGGTCACCTGGCTAGTAAGTGGTAAGTGTCTAAGGTCACATTTGAACTCAGATCCTCCTGACTCCAGGGCCAGTGCTCTATTCACTGCGCCACCTAGCCATTCCAAATGTTTTAAAAACAGGGAAGAGAACAGTCTATTAACCAGCAGGACTTTGATTCTTGGAAAAATTCTAGAATGGATTGTTGATAAATGGTTGATAAACATGTTGGAAGGGAAGTATGATTACAACAACTCAGCTCAGCTTCATCAGACTAAACTCCTTTCCTTTTGGGACAGATCACTAAAACAGTGGATAAGAGGAATGCTATCCATAGATTCTGCCCAGATTTTAAAGGACCTGGGGGAAAGGATACAGTGGGAAGTGTAGGTTAAAATAAGATAACATACTAAGAAATGAAATAGCATTTCAGGAAAGAAGGGTAACTCCAACTCACCTGGATGCTAGTTGTGTGGAGGTAAGAAGCCGAACCTTCATCTCCTTTGATCCCATTTTGGAAAAGGAGAGAATCCTGAGAAAGTAGAGCTTACAAGGGAAAAGAAAGCATGATTTAAGTCAACAAGCATTTACAAAGAACTTAGTATGGGTCAGGCACTGGGAAGCCAAAGGAAGGGAAAAGAAGAGCCCTGCTCTCCAAGAACTCCTGATCTCATGAAAGAGACAACGGGCAAACCACTATGTACAAACAAAACACACCATTACTGCCTTCCCCAAGACCCGCGTGTATCAGCGTTTTCCATCTGAGATTATCTCCATTTAACAATCTTGAATGATTTTGTAAATCTTAGGAAAAGGCTTAAAAGGCCGAGGTTGTATTTCTAGTGTGGCCACCATCTATCTATCGGTGGGGTTTTGGAAAGTCACCTTTTTCCTCCTAATTTCCAGGGTCACTGACTTCCAGGAGGCATGGCACAAACAGAATAAGTCCCCTGGGAGTTTACATGTAAATATGACAATATCCACACACCCCTATTCCTCTGAACCAGAGTAAGTAATTTAAAGTCTTCCTCTCTGTGGTTTCATATATCGCCACTGTAATCCGTGGAAGAGTTTAATAAAGGATATGGAAATGGTCTGCTATGGTGGTGTTGGGGTGTTAGGACCCCAAACGGGGTGGTCTGTCAGGCAAGACCTGACCTCCAAATATTGTATTATTGATTGTGCAAGAACCCTCCCCTTTCCGTATCGCCTTCCCTCCCCTCGCCCTATCCCTCTGCAGTTCTTACCTCCCTTTTCAAACATCGGATCAAATGTTCCAAGTCACAACTTCCCTGAGGTTTTCCCACCAAGGGCAGCCTGGGGCAACCAGGGGCAAGTGGCCAGCCACCAAACCCCTGCTCTGTGCGCTTGGGCCGGGGCAGCCTCCTGCCAGGGCGATCTGGGGGTTGGATCAAGGACACGCAGAGTGGCTGAGGAGGCGCAAGCAAGAGGCCAGGTGGGGCACCACCACCCCCGCCCCCTCCCCGCCTCTCCAGCCCCTAGCGGACAAGACCATGTACAGCAGGGGAACCCCAAGCAGAAAGGGCACCCAACACTCCCCCCAGGCACTCGGCCATGGGAGGGCAGAGGAGAACTAAAGAGTCACGCCCGGAGCACCCTCCCTCCCCCTCGCCTACCCCTTTCCACCTAAGGGTCTTCCTCACTGCCCCTCCCCCACCAACTCCCAGACGTTCCAGCTGCTTCCGCGGGGCTGACACCCCTCACCACGTGACCCCCAAGCTGGGCCCAAACCGGGCCAACCTCCTGGTACCGGGGAATGCACCCGCCCGCGGGAGTGTGCACAGCCTCTCCTCCCTTCCATCCCACCCCCGCTCCGAGGCGCAGCGCGCGGGCAACAAAGCTGTTCTCGCCCCTCCTTTTTCCTACTTGTTATTCCTTCTTTTCGGTTTGCTGTGAATTTCCTAAAATATGGCAAAATACAAAGGTCTTTCCCAAAGGTAACTCAACAAAGCCGAATGGAGAGCGCAGTGAGATTGGCAGCCGGAAGAAGTCTCCAATGGGGAAGAGGGTTCTCGGGGTTGTCTCCGGATTGGCCGGCTCTGCCTGCGTGTCTCCATGACAACCCGGAGCATGCGCACTGACGGCATTCCAATACCAGTATTTGAACGTATATTAATGATAACTTCCTTCAGGGTTGCAAACACCGTCCTTAGCCATGTGCTGAAGCTATGTGATCCAGGTCCAGACTTGGCAAAATTGAATTCAGATTCTAAGTTTATCTAAAACTTCAATCCCCACCCGCTTGGGGGTCATGCAGGACAGGCCGAAAATTTAGTCATTATGATTTTGACTAAATTATGATATTATCACACTTGTCGATGTTGCATCCTTGGTTCTAAACACACAACATGCACTTTCCACTGCACGTGAAATGCTAACAAACACAGCAAGAAACCACTCTGCTGAGATTGTGTATTGCAAACTGTACCCAATTTTTACTGTACCCAATTTCCTGATAATAGTTTGTTTAAAAAACTAGCTAAAGAAATTCTAGACAATATAATACATTTAATTTATATAATACATAAATTTATGTATTATAACATGATTTAATATATGTAGTATTTAACATATACAAAGTTATATATTGCAATATATTACATTTGTATATTACATGATACATATATTAATATATTTAATATATAATATGAATTTAGAAAGTTTTAAACAGAAAATAAAGACAAAAAAATCATTTTAAAATTTAAAAATATATTTATAATGTTTTTTACTGCATACAAAGTTTTCTGCATGTATAGATTTTCCTAACATCATTTCTCAGCAAGTACCAAATTAATATATCTTTGGATTGGATTGTTAGCCATTTTTTACAGGGTGGTTATGTCTTTGACAGAAATATAAGTATTTAATCCCAGCAAGTAAAAAGTAGCATTTCACCACCATCAGTACAGGTATGTGTATATGAACTTAAGTAAAAGTTAGCTTGGTCCTCAAACTGGCTTATCCTAACTGAGAGTACTCATGTCTCAAATACAGAATAAATGCTCTGAGTTAGGATGTACAAAACTAGGGCGTCCTCTGGAAAGTACAGCCTGACAATCTCTGAACATGAGATCACTTGCTATAAAGAGGTCCTCCGAATTTCTGGCTTCTTTTGACAAGGAAGTTGATTATTTATACTTCCCAATTTCAAATAAAGGCTTCTAGTTAGGAGTGAAGAAATGAGGTTTTCCTATGGAAACTAAGAACTTGCTAAATCTAGAAAACAAATCTTAGTGATTTCTTAAGGGGCTTGCCCATTAAAGAAGAAATTGAGTCGAAATGCCTATTAGACTGCTTAGTGGAGGCACTTAGCTTTCTGGAGTACCAAATAAATGCCCCGAGTTAGGATGTGCAAGAATATGGTCCCCTCTAGAAATGACTGCTTCATTAACAACTGAATGTGGTCAATCAATACTGTGCATTTTGCAGCTTCTTGACATTGACTTGGATTTTTCCTGACTCTCATCCCAAATGAGAGCACTTTACATTTCCCAATGTCAAATAAATGCTCCCAAGTAGGAGTTGCAAGTCAAGGTTCCCCTAAATCAGGAGGAAATGTCACAGACTGAGACATTCCCACTTTCAAGTCAAAGAATTCTTGGGCAACTAAGAGAAAACACATCCTACTGACTTCTGAGCAGGCATGCGCATTAGAGAAGAAACTGAACCAAGTGTACAGCCAATGGCTTATGCTCACGGAGGGCACTTTTATTTGATATCTGGGAATTACAAGTTAAAATGTGCAAGACTAGGCTGTCTGTTGGAAATTTAAGTGTTTCACTGACAACATGAACATGTGGTCGCTATGACCTCTGCATTTTGCAATTTCTTGACAACTGAGGGAGAGTTTAGTCTTCAGACTGACTCATCCTAACTAAGAGCGTTTATCTCTCAAATACAGAATAAATGCCCACAGTGAGGATGTGCAAGACTAGGATGTCAAAATTACTCTTTTGGCATTATTACCATGTGGTACCTTCCTATTCTCCTCTTTGAAGGAGGTCCTCATCATTTTTGAAGTCTTGCTTGACAATGAATTGATTCCTCCTTGGACTGGGACATCTGAAGAGTTTACCTTCAGATAAATGGGTCTCAGTTAGGAATTTTAAGCCATGACTTGCTTGACTAAATCTAGGCAGAAATTTTCTAACTCAGGATCAAAATCATGACTGGGCAAGCTTTCCTGGGAGGAAACAAAAGCTTGGAAAAACAGCTTTCTTTTCTGTTGCATAAAAAAAGCAAACCCCACTGTCTGGTGGATAGCTGTGTCCTTAGGCTGGCTCGTCCTAACTGAGGGCACTTATCTCTCTCACATGCTGAATAAATGCTGAGTTAGGAGGGGCCAGACTAGGGTGTCCTGTGGACACTTGACTGGAGGGTCACTTACTAGACTTGTGTGTGAAGAGGTTCTCTTCATTTTGGAGTCTTTCTTGACAAGGTGTTGATTCATCCTTGGAGTTTCCAACTGCAATAAATGCTCCCCCTTTGGAGGTGCAAGATCAGGAATTCTTGGGGGACCACGAGAATACATACCCCACTGACCTGACATGGCATGCCATGCCCATTATTAGAGGAGAAATTGAACCAACTGGCCTGTGGATACCTTGGTTCTCAGACTGCCTTATCCTAACTGAGGGCACTTATCTTTCTCAGACACCAAATAAATGCCCTGAGTTAGGGCGGGCAACACTAGGCTGTCTTCTGGAAATTCAAGACTTCCATAACACTATGAACATGTGGTCACTAGGTGCTCTGAACTTTGCAGTATCTTCACAACTGTCGGTGGCAGAGTTTGGTCCTCAGACTGGCTCATCCTAACAGAGAGCACTTATCTCTCACATACCCAATAAATGCTCACAGTTAGGATGTGCAAGACTAGAACTTCAGAATTATTCTTTTCCCATTATTACCATGTTGTGCCTTGCTATCCTCCTCTTTGAAGGAGAGGTCCATCATTTTGAAGTCTTCCTTGACAATGAATTGATTGCTCCTTAAACTGTCAAATCCCAGGTGACAGCATTTAAGAGTTCAACTTCAGATAAATGGGTTTCAGTTAGGAATTTTCAGGCATGATTTGCCTGGGGATTCCTAAATCAAAAGCAAAATCATGACTGGGTCCAAGCTTGAAAAACAGCTTTCTTTTCCGTTGCATAAAGAAAGCAAACCCCACTGTCTGGTGGATAGCTGTGTCCTCAGGCTGGCACTTCCTAGCTGAGAGCACTTATCTCTCTCATATGCTGAATAAATGCTCTGAGTTAGGAGGGGCCAAACTAGGGTGTCTTGTGGAAATTATCACTTGACTGGAGAGTCATGAACAGAGGGTCACTTACTAGACTTGTGTGTGAAGAGGTCCTCTGCATTCCGGAGTCTTCCTTGAAAAGGTGTTGATTCATCCTTGGCCTGTCATATCCTAACTGAGGGCACTTACAGTTTCCAACTGCAATAAAGGATCCCCCTCTGGAGGTCAAAGTCCAGGAATCCTTGGGGGACCATGAGAAAACATATCCCACTGACCTCTGACATGGCATGCCCATTATTAGGAGAAATTGAAGCAACTGGACTATTGACACCTTGGTTTTCAGACTGCCTTAACCTAACTGAGGGCACTTATCTCAGACAAATAAATTCCCTGAGTTAGGGTGCTGGAGACTAGGCTGTCTTCTGGAAATTTAATTCTTAAATAACACTATGAACATGTGATCACTAGGTGCCCTGAATTTTGCAGTCTCTTGACAACTGTCTGTGGGAGAGTCTGGTCCTCAGACTGGCTCATCCTAACTGAGAGCACTTATTTCTCAAATACAGGTTAAATGCCCTGAGTTAGGACAGGCAAGACTAGAAATCACTATTTCACAGCATCAACATGGAATTCCGTTGCTCTGAATTAGGCAGTACTTCATGACCATGATGACCTACCGATTTTCACACCGCCAACAATTTCTCTCAAAACCCAAATAAAAGGTTCTTGTTAACAATAGGAAATAGGCAGCTTTCTTTGTGGACTTTTCAGTCAGAAACTCCTAATTCATGTAGACTGCTAACTACTTTCCAAGTTATTTCCCAAGCTCAATTTGGAATACACATTGTGCAAATCATTGAACAAGCTGCCTGGAGAGGGACTGAGGCTAGGTTCTCAGATTGGCTCATCCTAACTGAGAGCACTTATCTCTCACATACCCAATAAATGCCCACAGTTAGGATGTGCAAGACTAGAACTTCAAAATTATTCTTTTCCCATTATTACCATGTTGTGCCTTGCTATCCTCTTTGAAGGAGAGGTCCTAGTCATTTTTGAAGTCTTCCTTGTCAATGAATTGATTCCTCCTTGGACTGTCACATGCCAGGTGACAGTACTTAAGAGTTCAACTTCAGATAAATGGGTCTCAGGAATTTTAAGCCCTGATTTGCCTGAGGAAACCTAAGCAGAAATTTCTTAACTCAGGAGCAAAATCATGACTGAGCCACCTTTCCTGGGACCAAACAAAAGCTTGAAAAACACCTTTCTTTTCCATTGCATTGCATAAAGAAAGCAGACCCCACTGTCTGGTGGACAGCTGTCTCCTCAGGCTGGCTCTTCCTAGCTGAGAGCACTTATCTCTCTCATATGCTGAATAAATGCTCTGAGTTAGGAGGGGCCAGACTAGGGTGTCCTTGTGGAAATTATCACTTGACTGGAGAGTCATGAACAGAGGGTCACTTACTAGACTTGTGTGTGAAGAGGTCCTCTGCATTTCGGAGTCTTCCTTGAAAAGGTGTTGATTCATCCTTGGCCTGTCACATCCCAACTGAGGGCACTTACAGTTTCCAACTGCAATAAATGCTCCCCCTGAAAGTCCAGGAATCCTTGGGGGACCATGAGAAAACATCCCACTGACCTCTGACATGGTATGGCCATTATTAGGAGAAATTGAACCAACTGGCCTGTGGAAACCTTGTTTCTCAGACTGCCTTATCCTAACTGAGGGCACTTATCTTTCTCAGACACCAAATAAATGCCCTGTGTTAGGGTGGTCGAGACTAGGCTGTCTTCTGGAAACTTAAGTCTGTAATAACACTATGAACAGCTGGTCTCAAGGTGCCCTGAATTTTGAGGTCTCTTGACAACTGTCTGTGGGAGAGTCTGGTCCTCAGACTGGCTCATCCTAACTGAGAGCACTTATGTCTCAAATGCACAATAAATGCCCTGAGTTAGGATGTGCAAGACTAGAATGTCAAATTACTCTTGGCATTATACTGATGTGGTACCTTGGTATTCTTTGAATTTGAGCATTGGAAAGTATACTTTTGGCATTATTACCATGTGGTAAGCTCCTATTGTCTTTCAAGGAGAGGTCCCAGTCATTTCTGAAGTCTTCCTTGACAATGCATTGATTCCTCCTTGGACTGTGACATCAAGAGTTCACCTTCAGATGAATGGGTCTCAGGAACTCTAAGCCATGTTTTGCCTAAGAAAGCTAAACAGAAATTTCCTAACTCAGGGGCAACATCATGACTGAGCCACTTTTCCTGGGACCAACCAAAAGTTTGAAAAACAGCTTTCTTTTCCGTTGCATAAAGAAAGCAAACCCCACTGTCTGGTGGATAGCTGTGTCCTCAGGCTGGCACTTCCTAACTGAGAGAAATTGAACCAACTGGCCTGTGGATACCTTGGTTCTCAGACTGCCTTATCCTAACTGAGGGCACTTATCTTTCTCAGACACCAAATAAATGCCCTGAGTTAGGATGTGCAAGACTAGGGTGTCCTCTGGAAACAATCACACTTGACACTATCAACATGGAAATCGGTTGCTCTAAATCAGGCAGTCCTTCATGACAATGATGGCTTGATCCTAATAACCTACACATTTTTACACTGCCAACAATTTGTCCCAAAAACCAAAAAAAAGGCTCTTGCCAAACAGTAGGAAATAGGCAGCTTTCTTTGTGTGTTATTTTCAGTCAGAAATTCCTCTAAGTCATGTAGACTGCTAACTACCTTCCAAGTTCTTTCCCAAGCTCAACGACTTGGTGCACATTGTCCAGTCATTGAACCAGCTGCCTTTAAAGTGAGGGAGGCTAGGTCCTTAGACTAGCTTGTCCCACCTGAGACCACTTTGACAGATAAATATAGAATAAATGGTATACTCCTCTTTGAAGAGGGTGTCCTCTTCATTTGAGGTCTTCCTTGACAATGAGTGGATTGTTCCTTGGACTGTCCCATTCCCAAAGTAACACTTACAGTCTGCAGTTTTATTAACTGGTACTATTTAGAAGGTGGAAGTCAAGGAATTTTTGTGGGTCTGTGAGAAAAACATGTCCCTCTGACCTGTGACTTGGCATGCCCAATATTAGAAGACATTGTGAAACTGTCTGGTGAATAGTTTGATTCTCAGACTGCCTTATGCTAACTGAGGGCACTGATCTTTCTTAGATACTAAATAAAAGCCCTGGGTTAGAGTGGGCAAGACTAGGCTGTCTTCTGCAAAGGAATGCTTCACTGGCACTATGAATGTGTGGTCCCAAGGTCCCCTGCATTTTGCAGTCTGTTGACAACTGTCTGTGGGAAGGCTTGGGAATGCCCTGAGTTAGGATGTGCCAGACCAGATTGATTTCTGGAAAATGCATCTGTCACTATCCACATGAGGTCAGTTACCCTTCTTAAATATGAATAGGTGCTCTGAATCATCCAGTCTCTTGACCATGTTTCTTTTGTTTCATCCTTATTGTCATATCCCAGTTGAAGGCACTTATTGGTGGAGAGCTTGGTAGTCATAGTAAGTTGAGCTCACTGTAATGGAGGGCACTTATCTCTCATATGCAGAATAAAAGCCCCAATTTTGATATGCTAGACTAGGCTGTGCTCTGGATATTACTGCTTAACTGCCACTCTGAACATGTGCTCATTTGAGTCTCTTAAGTCTGAGATTCTTCCTCAGATAGTCAACTGGGTGTACTTTATGTGAACTAGTTCAAATTCTGTTAGGAGTTGCTTTAATAGGTCCTATTAATGATGTAGACTCTTTACTCATGATGGGTTTATTATCCCTTATCCTCACATCCCAAATGAGAACACTTATTTACCTCAAAACTCAAATGTTCTCAGGGTTTGCTAGTCAAGTTTTTTCTTGGAAACCTATAACCAGACACTCCCCAAATTTTACTCTGCCTTATTTTGGAGGACCTTCCAAAGGCTTTAAACATTCCTTCAGAGGCATAAATGCCAACAGACTGTGTTAAGTAGAGAGCTTGGTCCTGAGACTGTCTCATGATAGCTTAGCGCACTTATCTCTCAAATACAGATTTATAGATTCCCAGAATTAAGGTTTGAGAGTAGACTCAGTTGTCCTCTAGAAATTACTGAGAGGACTCTCAACCCTTGGGATTTGGAAGTGAAGGTTCCCCTGTGCAACTTACCAGAAATTCCTAAGTCAACCTGATTTCTAGGTTCTTTTTCAAGCTTGACAACTTGGTACGAACATTAAGGAACAGAACATTTACCCAGCTGTCTGGAGGTTAGTTTGTCCTAACTGAGATCTCTCAAATACAGAATGCCTTGAGTTAGGATTCATATGACTAGGGTACACTCTTTTGACAGTATCAACATGTGGTAACTTACTACCTTCCTCTTTGAAGAGGTCCCCTGCATTTTGGTGTCTTGCTTGACAATGTGTTGATTTTTCCTTTGACCATCACATCCCAACTGAGAGTGCTCTTTTCCCAACCACGTAAATGCTTCCAGTTAGGAGTTCCATGTCAAGGTTTGCCTGTGGAAATCTATAACCCAAAACTATAACCAGAAACTTAAAGAGAAATCATCTCACTGAGCCTTATTTAAAAGACTATCCAAAGGCTTGAAAACAAGATTTCCCTTCAGAATAATAAAAGAGGAAACCAAATTATCTCTTGGGTACCATGGCATTTTGCATACCATGGCATTTTGGTTTCTCTCTTTACAATGAGTTGATTCTTCCCGCAGACTTTCACATCTCGCTTGAGAACATTCTGAGAAGTTCCCAACTTCAAATATTTGATCCCAGTTAGGAGGCACAAGTTGAGATTTTCCCATGGAACAGCCAGAAATTTCTCAATCAGGAGAAAATATATCACACTGACTTGGCATGCCTATTGTGGAAGAAACTGGTAGAGAACTTGGTCCTCAGACTAGTGAATCCTAATTGAGAGCACTTATCTCTCTACAATACAGTATAAATGCTGATTTAGGATGTGCTAGACTAGGGGGTCCTCTGGAAATTACTGCTTGTAAGTATCAACGTTTGAAACTTCCTATACTCATTTATTAAGAAGAGCTCCTCTGAATCATGCTTTGACTCTTTATAATGCATTGATTAATCCTCTGTATCAAATCAATTGTGAGCACTAATGGATCTCAAAAATTTTTTTCAAATGCTCAGAAAATTCCAAGTCAAGGAAACCTATAACCAGAAACTTCCCAAATTATTATCATAGATCCTTATTTTAGAGGATCATCCAAAGCCCTTCAGAAACATAAAAAAGCAAACCAACTGAGAGTTTAGTCTTCAGACTGTTGTATCCTGCCTGAGATGAACATCTCTCTCCAATACAGAATAAATACCAAGACTAAGGTTTCCTCTGGAAATTGCTTGACTGAGGGTATTCACATATGGTCACTTGCTATACTAATTTATATAGAGCTCATCTACATTTTACAGTCTCTTGTTTTTTTCTTCCTCAAGACTGCCACATCCCACCTGAGAGCACTGAATAGTTCCCACAAAGAAATATATACTCCAAGTCTGGAGCCACCAAAGTTTCTTTTCCAACCTATTATCAGAAACTCCCAAAATGCTCCGACCCTTATTTTGGAGGACCTTTGAGACTTGAAAACCAGGTTTCAAGGGGTTTCATGGTCCTCAGCCTGGCTCATGCTAACAGAGTTCTTAACTGTTTCATACAAGTTGTGCAGTCAACACTTTGACCTATATCTGGTTCATTCTCAGAGGTTGAAAATAGTTCTCCTACTGTGGAACTTCACCCCGTTTCTGGTGAGTAGCTTGGTCATCAGATTCCCCCATGCACTAATCTTTTCCAAAAATCAAATACAAGCTCCAAGTTAGGGGTTTCAAGTCAAGGTTATCCTTTGGAATCAATAACCCAAATCCTGAGGAAAAATAATCACAACTTTTCTTGGACATTCAAAGGAAACAATCAGCTTTCCTCCCTTGGCTGCACACCTCGCCTTAAGTATCTAACGGAGTGCTTCTTCCTCATACTGGCCAAGTCCTAAAAGGGAGGACTTTTGTAAACACTGTCATTTTGGATGTTCAAATCTTAGTTTATTTCACTTTCTGTGAGAAATGAAAAAATTGTCTGCAAATACTCCCACTGTCCCCTCATTTATGTGTAGATACACTGACTATTTCAAGTAACCTATTCTTACCTTCCTCCTACTCAACCTAACATGTTGATTGTGACCCTGTGTTTGTACTTTCAATTACTCTCAGTAAAAAGAGGATTGAAGCCTGATTCAGTCTGTGAAATATGGTTGACTGGTCATCTCCACTTTTATCCTTAAATGTTAATTTCTTTTCCTTCTTTGAATTCGATTGGTTGATTTTTCCTTAAAGAGCTCCTAGCCTCCAAAATAGGAAAGAAGGAAAGCTTATCACCATACTTATCTTTGACTTAGGAGGAAATCTTTCGGACTCCAGAGACAAGTTGCCAATGTAGACTACCAATTCTTGCTAGTTCACTTCTTCTCAGTTTCCTCTGGTAACAGGCAACAGGACGTTTGTATTGTCCTGGAACTGAACCCTGTTGGAAGAATTTTGTTTTGTTTTTTAAGTAAAGGAAGACTGAAGACCAATGTTTCTCTAAATTTTGTTGACTCAGGTGGGTTGTCACATCCTACCTAGGAGCTGTCTACTTTTCTGCTCAAAAATAAAAGTGCTACCAAAACTTTGAGCAACTAATTCCTTTTGATTATAAATATACAATTAGAAATAAGCCAAGAAGATACTACCTGCAAGAAAAAATGTATACAATTTTACATATACATGCTTATTTGTGCATAATGATAGTCCATCTAGTTAGGGGCTGGGGTAGGGAGGTTATAAGAATATTTACATAACTTTGTTGTATATTTGAAGTTGTACATGATAGTTGCACTTTCATGTCCATTTTTTTAATGGTACTGTTTTATGGAAATGCTCATTTTGTTCCTGAATGGAAATTTAATCTTTTAAAAATATAACTTCCTATAAAGAAGTCTTCCAGTCATCAAGAGTTTGAATTATCTCTCAAAGAAATACTTCTTCCTGATTAGGATTCGTTTGCAAGCCTAGGTTTTCCTCTTGTATACACCATTGCTATTCATCCGACTCAAGAGCAAATTAGACAAAAGTTGGGCTACTCTGCAGTCCTACTCTCCCTTTGGTAGCAAACAGCTCTATCTAGGTCACCTCCCATATTCTCTACCTCCTCTTACCCAAGCCAACAGTACTGTGATACTGGCTGGATATTGTACTCAGTTGAAATAAAGCTGAGCTAATGTTCAGTCCCACTGTTCTGTTCATTAATTCCTACCCTGGCCAGGTCCCTTCACCTATTCTCTCCCTCTTGAAGAGGTTTACCCACTAAGAGGGGTAGGGTTGCCTGAGACCCCAAAATACCAACACGCTGGGTCCTGCCGAAAGAATTCGACTCAAGTCTTCTCAGCCAAAGAAAAGTAAAATTTATTGAAAGTTCGTTAAAAGTTCACCATATGGGGTAGACTCATAAGGAGCCAGTCTATGCTAAAAAAACTTTATGGCTCTCTCAGAGAGTCTGTGCTAGGGCCCTCTGTGGTGCTCTCACACCACATGGAGGGAAGATGGGGTCTTATATACAGAGGAATCTAGAGGTGGTCTAGACGAGGAGTTTGGGGAGGATCTTCAGGAGTAGTCAATGAGGTCAAGACTCCAGTAATGAGTTTGGGGAGGGTCTTCAGAAGGAGTTAAAGAGGTCAGTGCAAGGGTGGATTGATATTTTGATAGGCTCAAGGGTGGGAAGCAGATGGACAATGGAGGGCCAGGCTAGTAACAGGTTTGGGCCCAGCCACAATGAAATACTTATGGCCTCTGCAAATGCCTTATCAAGTGGGAAGATTCAATCAGACTTCAAGGGGTTTCCCAGAGCCTATACCTCAAAGGTTCAAGGAGAACTCAAGGGGGAGTCCCAGAGCCTACACCTCACTCTTACCCAATCTATCCAGATGTTGCTGGCTAATCCTCCTAGAATAGCAATTACCTAAATAAGTTTCATCTTATTTAAGAGGAACACACATTTGTAACTCAGTTTCCTCATTTGTAAAAAAGGGAGATCTGACTACATGGCTTCTAATATATCCTTTCCAACTCTATGATCCTCCAATCCCTTGAATGTAAGCATAGTCATTGTTTTGGTGGCAAAAATCTATGATTATACATTAGTTCGGAAGTTCCCCCCAATACTTTCTAAGTGTACCAACTACTCTGTCAAAAAGTTCTAAGCCCTGGAAGTTAAATGACAGTCTTTTTTACAAAGCTAATATCAGAGGCTAGATTCAAACCCAGATCCTTGATTCTCTTTTCCACACTTTGAAAAAGTTTTTGAAATGAGATAGCTTACCAATGGGGACCAAACTGTCTAAGGAATCTGGCTCTTTTAGTCTGTTTTATTTCCTCCTGGGTTTAGATCCCTGAGGCTGATCTCCACTCCCAACCTCAGAAGAATCTGAACTGGAGGAAGGGAAAGATGTGTTAAGGGGAGAATGTTAGTGACCCTGGGATCATAGAATTGCAGGTGAAAGAGAATGCTGAAACTTCAGAATTAATCAAGACACTTCCTCACTGTGATTCTGAGCGAGTGAGTCACTTTAACCTCCATTTGCCTTACTATCCTCAACACTAAAATGGTTAGAGAAGCAGTTGTATCTGAAAGGATCAAATGAACTAATTGTAACAAGATGCTTTTGGCACTGAGTCCGGCACATAAGGTGACAGCTATTTCCATTATTACTCAAAAACATCTGAGACTGGATTTGATTTCTCCCCAATCTAGTCTATGTGGTACAGCTGGAAATACTTTGGGAAAAGCCTGTGGGACCTCACCAATTTCTAGAAGGTCAAACTAGGGGACACACAAGTGAATGGAAGGCAGTAATATTCAAGAGTGGAAAGCTGGAACTTTGTGTGAGAAGGGCCCAAGTAATCAGAAAAGGGAAGAGGGGAAATGAAAACATTATCAGTCCTGGAAAGGACTAATAATGAGTGGAAGTGTGGAGGAAGAAAAGAAGGGACATGGGAGACTTACCGGGTCTAGTGTGGGATAGCTCCAGTTTTCTTCCTATGCCACAGATGGAGTCTTCCCAGTTGCAGTTCCAAGAGCCTGCTAGGAGAGATCTGAGCTCAGAAGCCAGGAATCCATCTTATATCTCTACCTAGCCAGGCACTCCTCAGCCCCCACCCATCTCCCACCCCACCCACCTCTCAGGGAGACAGAGTTTCAAGGGCTCTGGATTCAGTCATTGAATATTCCCCTCCCCCATATTTCAATTCCCTTTTTTATAGCTAGCATTCATACAGGCTTTAAGTTTTGTAAAACATTTTACACATACTATCTGAGACAGATGCTATGGATATTTCCATTAAGAGATGAGGAAATCCAGGGTCCAAAAAGGTGTCAAATATCGGAGATTGGATCTGAGAGTCCCAAGTCCAGGCTTCTACCCATGGATCCCCTTGGGGACTCCAATCTGCCCTTGGGCCAAGATCATCTGGGTACTTCTGAGCCTAGGGTTCTCAGGGGGCTTGGTGCACTCCCTGATTGCTGAAGGGGTTCCATCCTGATCCATGCCCATGCCCAGAGGCTGCTGGGAATCCCCAAAGCTAAGCCAAACTTTACAGTTACCATTTGCTCACCCCCAAGATTGGGGTTGGGGGGAAAGGAGAGAGACAGACACCTGAGGGAAGGAAGAAGGAGATGGGGAAGAAAGCACATTCCAGTAACATGTAAGGGCAGCTACAAGGAGGAGACCTTTTCTTTTCAGCCAGTATTCCTAGAGGTCTTTAAAACTTAACTAAAAACTCGACAAAGAGCTTCTCATTTGATTCTTACAACAACCCTGGGTGAGTGGTACTGTGATTAACCCCGTGTCACAGTTGAGGAAACTGAGGTGGATGAGTGGGGAGTGACTTGCCAATGGTCACACAACTATGAAGTGTCTCTGGCAGGATTTGAACTCAGGTCTTCCTGTGAGCCTGAACATGCTGGTCTGGGCACTAAAAATCTCAGTGACCTCAACCAGAAAATAGGCCTGCCAAGGGACCTTGGAAATTTAGTTGGATGAGTGAGAAAAAGAATGCCTGGGGAAGGGAAAGCAAAAGAGAAGACCAGAGGGAGGGTTGAGTAACAAAGGGACAGGGGCTGAGGTGTCAGAGGGCTGGCTTTTAGTTTTCCCCAAATCACCTTTGGCTTCCACTTTGCCCTAACCCAGGCTCTCCTTAGATTTAAGTGACATACATGATGTCTGCCCTAGATCAATCGACCAATTAGCATTTATGGTGATTGCTAAATACTGGAAAAACCAAACCAAACTGTCCCTGCCCCCAGAAGTTTACTTCTAATGGATGATACCAGAATCATTTTAATCTAATCAATATATATGAGATATGTACACAGGAGGTGGAAGGAGACCTTGGCTTACAAGGAAAGGTGCTCCAGTTAGGGGGCTTGGGATATCTCTTCACCTAAGGCAACTACCCAGGGCGTAAAGCCCGTGCCTGAGGGTGCTAATGTAGCCTGCTCTCTCACAATCCAGAGACAAGTGCTTCCCAGACCTCCTTCCATATTGTACCTCTTCAGGTAGAAGGGCAACTCTGGGAGGTCAGTTTTTTCCATCTTGTTTTCATATAGGGCCAGGCTGCCATGAAATCCAATTCCCTAGTTTTCTGCATGAGGAAATTAAGGCAGAGTATGATTCAATGACCACGGTGGTACGTGCCTTTAGTCCCTTCTGTTGGAGTGGCTGGCTGGTAGATAATTTTAAATTCATGACTTCTGAGTACCACTAAAGCTAAAACCAAGCAGGTGCCACACCAAATCTGACATGACATAGTGAGTCACCAGGGGGAAGAGGACCACCTAAGGAAAGGTGAATCAGTCCAGGTTGGAAAAATAGAGAAGGAAATGGCAAAGCGCCCCAGTATCTTTGCCAAGAAAACCCCAGGGGTGGCTAGGTGGCGCAGTGAATAGAGCACTGGCCCTGGAGTCTGGAGGACCTGAGTTCAAATGTGGCCTTAGACACTTGACACACTTACTAGCCATGTGACTTTGGGCAAGTCACTTAACCCCAATTGACCTCCAAAAAAAAAAAAAGCAAGAAAACCCCAAATGAGATCAAACATAAAAGCTTCTCTGCCCCTTGGTTTGGGGATCAGGACTGTGACTTGCCACTCTGCTTCAAACCTGGAGGCAATGGGGAAACTCAGTTTCAAAATTAATAATAAATGACTTGCCTGGTCACACAACTGAGAAGTGTCTGAGGCCCTCTTGTCCAATTCCCTCTCTCTCCTACACTATCCTGCCTCTCAAAGGACTGGAGCCTCAGGTAGCAGTCATTCACCAAGTATTTATTAAGCTTCCTTGGCTTCTTTCAAGGCCCAACTTAAATCCTATCTTCCACAGGAAAATTTACCAATTTTTCTCAATTCTAGTGCCTTCCTTCTCTTATTTCCTATTTATCCTGCATATAGCTTGTCTGTCTCTGTCTCTCTGTCTCTGTCTCTTCATATATGTATATATTGGGAGTGACTTGAGGGCAGGGACTATCTTGTGCTTCTTTTTCAATGCCCAACCCTTAGCAAGTGCCTGGCACATAGTAGACAAATGTCAAGAGTATTGGGGTTGGAGAGCTGGGGGAGGGAACACCAGGCTTAAAGTATATGAAAACTGGAAAGGTGGGGAGGTACATTATGAAGGGCTGGGAATGTCAAAGGATTTTATATTTTATTCTTGAGGTGATAGGGAGCCCCTAGAGTAGAGGAGGAGACACGATCTTATCATCCCTGTGCTTTAAGAAAATCACTTTGATGGCTGAATGGAGGATGGACAGAAGTGAGGAGAGATCTGTGGCAGGCAGAACAGTGAGGGGCCATTTCAATGGCCAAAGAATGAGGAGATGAGAGCTTTGCATTAGGGTGGTCGAAGAATCAGAGGAGAGCCACAGATTGACTATGAGTGACAGTGCGTGACAGTGAGGAGTTGAATTGAGGGGGGACATCTAGGCTGACCTCTACAGTACTAGGAAGGGCAAGAGAGGGGGAGGGTATGGGGAGAAAGGTTCAGTTTTGGGCACGTTAAATCTAAGATGTTCAAGATAGACTTCAGGTTCCAGACGTCTAAAAGGCAGTTGGAAATGTAAGAGTAGAGATTAGAGGAGAGGTTAAATAGGATAAATAGATTAAGTAGGAGAAATAAATAAAGATAAATAGATCTGGGAAGTATTAGCATAGAGATAATAATTAAATTCCCTGGAGCTGATGAGATCATTAAGTGAAACTGCATCGAGCAGAAATAGAAGCCCCAGGACAGATGTCTGTGGTTACTGGAGATGACCTGTTTGAAGATCAAGTGAATGAGATTAAGGAGCTGTCTGGTAGGAAGAGTACATGGAGAAAGAGGTGGCCCAAAAACCTAGAGAGAAGAGCATTAAGGAAAAGCCTATACAATGCAAGGTTGTGGAGGGGTCTAGAAGACCCCCAATCCCGGGGCCTCAGGCAGGACATAATGCTAATTAGGTCAAGCCTCGGTCACCCAGCTGACTCAGAGTGAAATACAAACACTTGGAATATCCTTTGCATGTGACGTTACTGATGTGACAATGAAACTACAGAACTGACCCTATGAATGAGTTTAGTCCTGTTCTACCTGGACTATTGATCTTCAGGAATTTACTGACCCAGATTCCCAAACCCAAACTTCCTATTGCCTCCAATCCCTGATCAACAATGCTGCATCAACAGCACCTTCATCATCCAAGGATCCTGGAATGCGGGGACCCCGGTCAGCTAGTATCTCCCCACTCTTGTGGCTAATCAGTACCTCCTCCAATGTTTATGATTCCATGTTGCCACCTTCTATTACTTTCCTACTTTCACGCAGTCACCTAGATCAATAATACTGTGCCCCAGTCTCTTTAACCTCTGCTGTTCCTCTCCATTGTATCCCCTGGAACTCATCCCTCTAACTTTTCTACCTCTGACATTGTCCCTAGTATGTCCAATAGCGTAGTCGGGTTACCATTGTGGAAGAAATCCAGCAAAAACCCAGGGTCCCTTATCTCAATTTGTCCCTCAGTGCTGAAGGACAATCCTTTTACAATTTCTCTGTTTTCGTAATTTTCCTCAGTAGTAGTTCTAAACCTTTTCTCTTCAAGCCCATGTGCCACCCTAAGTAGAGGCAGGTGATCAAGGCTCCAGGTTTCCTAAAAATATTAAGGTCATCTGCCATAAACTCCATCTCCATACTCCACACTTCAAAACCCCTCTCCATCTTCACCCACCTTCCTCTCTCCAGTCAAGAAGAGGGACTGGCAAGTCCATTCCCTTACTTGTGTTCTCACTCCTGTCTCCCATGGCCAATGATTCCATTCATACTTCTTTCACCTTCAATCTCTCCCTGTTAGCTGCTATCTCACTGATATTCTCAGAGCTATCCTAGCCTTTAAACACTCTCACTTGAACTTGTGATCTCCTGAGAAATGATGATCCTCTTGGTCTTCCTTCACTCATTGCCTCCAGTTCCTCACTTCCCACTAACTATTAAGCCCTTGGCTTCTGACCTAGTCACTAGAATGAAACTACTCTCTCTTAAATGATGAATTATTTCATAACTGTTAAGTCTCATTGTTTCCAGTCCTCCTCTCTGTTACCACTCTGTAACTTGACACTGTTGAGCAATTCTTCCTCTCAGAAACTCTCTTCTGAGTCTCCTGCTCTCTTTCTGTCTGCTCCTCCTGGATCTCCTTGACCATATCATTGTCCACGTCCTGTACATTTACTTAGGGTATTTCAGTGTTCATTCTCAGTCCCTTTTTATTCATTTAGTCATTAAATAACCTTTTATTACTCATTCCCTGCGTACCAGACACTATGCCAGGTGCTGGGAATGCCAAGACAAAAATAAAACATTCCCTGCTTTTGAGTTTATATTTTTATTGGTAGAAAACAAGTGCACAGAAAAATATATACACAATGTGTGATGTGTACGTGTGTACATGCATGCACGTGAAGAACATACAAAGCAGTTACATGAGGATGTACGAACCAGGAAAATTTGGTTTGACTGGTGTAGCTCCAGTTCCCTGTATGGGGAGAGACTAGGGACCCTAGACCACCTCTAAACACTAGCTACTTAGAACTCTGGAACTGTGGTTGGTTATCGAGCCAGGCTCCATTGGATTGTAAATTCCTTGAGGGCTGGGACTATCCTCTTCTCACTATTTGCCTGAACTAGGCACTATGCTAAGTGTAGGACAAACACAAAGAAGCAAAAGACTGTGCCTTCCCTCTGGGAGCTCTTGATCTAATATGGAAACCCCTAGAAAACAAATATGTACAGATAAACTATATACAAGATAAAAAGAGGGAAAGGCACTGGAATTAAGGAGAAGGGAGAAGCTAGAATTTTTGTTGGGAATTGTTTTGGTTGTGTTGAGTTAGAAACACCTAGGAGGCACACAATGGGACCGGTCTTTTAAGCTCTGGGTGGTGCCTCTACTCTCCTCACTGTATTCATTCTCTCCCACCGGTTCAAGAATCCTATCTATGCCAATGATCACACATCTCTATATCAATCCCTAACCTTTCTGTTCAACTCCAGCCCTGCCTCATAGCCTCAGGGTTGCAGGTCTCAAAAGCCTAGTCTCTAAATTGTCTTAAATCAACCTATCTGAAAAATGGAATGAATTACGCCCCCCGCCCAAACTATCCTTTGAACTTCTCTATTTCAATCAATAAGCATTTATTAAATACCTGCTATGTTCTAGGCATTGTGCTAAGTTCCAAGGATACAAAGAGAGGCAAAGACAGTCCCTGCCACAAAGGGACTTAACAATTAAATAGGGGGATTCATAGGCAAATATATTATATATATATAAGTGTGTGTGGTATGTATGTGTATATATGTGTGTGTGTATATGTATATATGTGGGTGTGTGTGTGTGGGTGTGTGTGTGGGTGTGTGTGTATAGATAGATAGATAAGTAGGAATTAATTATCAGAAAGAAGACACTAAGAGGACTGACCCCGCCTTTCTTCCAGGCACTCAGATTAGCAGCCTCAAAGTTAGGCTTTTCTGTTCCTCATACAGGACTCTTGATCTCCCACCTCCAGCCTTCAGTCCTGGCTGTTCCCCATGTTTCTCTTATGCAGCGGTTCTCACCCTGTGGGTTATGTTCAATCTGTAACAATAAAAATACATCCTGTGTATCAGATATTTACATTACAATTCATAACAGTAGCAAAATTACAGTTATGAAGTAGCAATGAAAATATTGTTATGGTTGGGGGTCACCACAACATGAGGAACTGTATTAAAGGGTGGCAGCATTAGGAAGGTTGAGAACCACTGTATGCATTTCTCCCTCACCTTGAATCTTGTGACTTTCTACATGAAGCCTTTCCTGATTCCTCCAGCTGCTACCACCCCACCCCCAACAAAATCACCTATCTCTTTTTCATATATCTGAGCATGCATATTTTTTCCCTCATTGGACTGTAACCTCCCAGAGCTAAGGCTTTCGCCTTTTTTTCTTCAGATCCCTAGGATCTAGTATGGTACCAGGCAGATTTGTTGTTGTTTTAAGTTTTGTTGACTCTTTGTGACAGAGATAGTGGAGTGGTTTACCATTTTCTTCTCCAGTGGGGCCCCATTTTACAGATGAGAAATTGAGGCAAATAGGGGTTAAGTGACCTGCCCAGAGTCATACAACTGGTAAGTATCTGAGGATTCCTGACCTCGGTCCACGGTACCACTTAACTGCTCATGGGGGTAGTAGATTAACTGATTGATTAAAAGCCTCTTCCTTTGCGTTTATTTCCCAAATCCAATTAGTTGCCAAATCCTGACCAATTTATCAGAACAAAGAGCTTTGGAGTGATTCTGTTCTGTACTGATATCTTTTTTAAAAAAGAAGAATGGAAAGGGAGGGGATGAGAAGTACTCTAGGTGGGGGAGAAAAGGGGGAGTGACTGAGAGGGACACTGAGGGGATAATTAGGAAGTCATCCCACAAACTTGGGTGGGGGGATCAAGTGGCCGTTGAACAGTCACAAATACTTAGGCTCCTAACGAGTAATGGGAAATCTTTAAAAAAACTTTGCTTTTCTTTGGCTGAGAGAAGGCTTGAGTCTAATTCATTTGGCAGGACCCAGTGTGTTGGTATTTTGGGGTCACAAGCACCCCTAAACCTCAACATCCCCACCTCAATCTGAACTGGTCAAAGGAGGGAAGAATGTGAATGTACATTCACACAGAGCTGGCTACAGAAATACATTTCACTCAACAGGGAAATGGGAGGGAAAAGAGAGAAGGGGTCATGAGAGAAAGGGTATATTAAGGGAGGGATTAATTCTAAATAAAACAAACTCTAAAAATGTATGAAAATATTTAGAGGTCTTTTTGGAGTGGCAAAGAATTGGAAACTGTGGGTGCCTACCAGTTGGGGAATGGCTGAACACATGATCTATAAATGGAATGGAATGCTGTTTTGTTCTAAGAAATGATGAAAAGCATGGTTTCAGACAAACTTGGGAAGACTTGTACACGATGATGTAAAGAGAAGTGGCTAGAACCAAGAAAATATTTTTTGCCAATGACAACAATATTGTTAAGAGCAACAACTTTGGAAGACTTAGGAACAGTGATCAACACAATGACCGACCATAATTCCAGAGGACTCATAATGGAACAATGCTACTCACTTCCTGGAAGAAAGGTGAATGAGACTTTTTTTGACTTGGCCAATGCACAAATTTATTTTGCTTGATTTCACAAGTGTATAATAGGAGTTCTGTTTTTTTCTTTCTTTCTCAATGGACAGTAGGGAGATAGGATGAGAAAAGTAGATTTCTTTCTGAATAAAATAATAAAATTAATTTTTTTAAGTGTAGCTATTACATATCTATATAAATGTGATAGATTATTGCACAGTAAGAAATGAGAGCCAACCTTCAAGTCAGGAAAATGAGAGTTCAGGACCTGCCTTGGCATATTCAAGCTGTGAGACCTTAGGAATGTCACTTAACCTTTCAGGGACCTAAGACAGCTCTCCTAAGCCCCTAAATTGTAGATGAGTTGTTAATCTACACTGGTGGGAAGGAGTTAAAGACACCAGGAATTGCTCGTAAAATCACAGGTCTGAACCAACAAGGAAAAGAAAAAAGAAAAGAAAGGAGTTATGCACGTCAGGTATTCAGAGAAAGATGAGTTGGGGAAAAGTGTGTGAACTAATTGAGTTAAGTGAACACAACCAGGAGAATAGTACAGAAAAGGAAGGTCACAGTGGAAAGGAAAAGCCCAAAGGCAGTAGCATTGTAATTGTGAGATTAGTCCAAGACAATTAGGAAATGAAGCTTGTCTTCCTGCTCTGTGAAGGTGGGGGAACACCTGTGGAATCAGAATGTTGCTGACCCTTTCAGATGGAGTCACTATATTAGTTCTTTGATTTTGATTTTCTTTGTTACAATGGAAGGTTCAGTGTTTGAGGTAAAAACAAAATGTGTTGATAAAACATCTTAAAAACAGACAAAAAAAGATCTCTCATGTCTATAGCCTTCTTACCCTTAGTTTTGGCATCTCATTAGAGGCGACCAGAATAGAGAGCACTGGACCTAAAATCCAAAAGACCTGAGTTTAAATTTGACCACTTACTAGCTGTGTGACCTTGGGCAAGTCACTTAACCTCATATATAAAAGGTGATATCTTAATAGCACCTACACCCTAGGGTTGTAATGAAGATCAAATGAGATTATACTTGTCAAGTGCTTTAGAAGCCTACTACCTCATCAATACCTGAGTACTACTAAAGAGTTATATAAATGCTAACTCTGATAATTACTGCTCACTTGAATAATTTCAATAGTTTCCAAATTAAGAACAATAATAATTGCTGTTGTTGTCTGTTGTTCAGTCATGTGCAACACTTCATGTCCCCATTTGGAGTTTTCTTGGTATACTGGAGTGGTTTGTCATTTCCTTCTCCAATGGATTAAGGCAAACAGAGGTTAAACTGAGGAGGGAAATCTGAACTCAGGTGTTCCTGACTCCAGGCCCAGTACTCTACCCACTGAGCCATCTAACTGCTCCCCTCTGCTGAATGTAGCCAATGGCTATTCCTATCTTCACATGGGAATCCTGTGGTGACAGGAAAGACCCCTTCATGATCAAGAGCTTGGTTCTCCAACCAGACCACTTCCACATCCCTGGGAATGCCACCGTTAGACTGAAGGACAAGACCACTCCCCTGAAGGTGGTATAATTTTGTTTTTCAGAGCTCAAGGCAGGTACCTCCTGAATGCCCAAGAGTGACTTTGTTGTACCTATAGAGATGCTGCCAACTTGGCTTAGCCATGGCACCTAGTAGGTCCAGCTAAATCAAAACGGTGGAAGCGTGTATATGTGGCTGTGCTTTATCAAGATCACAGCCTCCCTTGAGAGGCAAAGACCATGGACCTGTCTGCCATGAGTGACTAGCATGGTTGATCTTCCTTCCCACCTCTCCCAAAGTCATCCTTTTCCAAGGGCCTCTCTTAACTGCCCATCCTCTTCCTCCTTCCTTCCTGGAGAGAGGGTCCCCATTGTTCAGCCCCAAACACTCTGGCCTCAGCCAGGGAGCCCTGCTTAAAAGCAACACTCCAACTCCAGTCCCAGAGTGAAGCCTCTCAACACTCTTCATTCCCAGGACATGCTCAGCTGTGGTCCTTTGTCTTCCTCAAAATGGTTTTGCTGCTGCACCCTGAGCTCCATGGAGATCTTTCCATCTGATTCACAACTGAAAGGTCTTCTATTTGTTGTTAGACTGTAAGCTCCTTGAGGACAGCCCTACTCTTCTAAATGTATTCCCAGTTCTTTTCATAAACCCCTAATAATGCTCTCCCATTCATTCTTTTTTGCATCATTCATACAAAGTAAACAGAACCAGACCAACACAGACTATGACTGTAACAGTGTCAAGAAAAAGAAGACTCTATCTTAAGGAACAGAGGAAAAAGGAAGCAGAGTTTGAATTCTATTGACTAATTTCTTGTCCAAGAAAACAGATAATCAAAATTCAGGTTCTGAATGCACTAAGAACCAGACCCTAAACAGCCCTTAAACTTCATGCTCTGGTTAAGGTGCAAACCATAAATTGCCTCTGAGTCAGCAGAATACTGCAGTAAGGACTCAGAATTGGTTGGGAGGTAGGACTGAAAGGTGTGTGAATGATTCAATGCCAACACAGCAGGCAGTCAGTAGTGAAGTACTCCAGACATGTATGTGTGGTCCTGTGCTGTCATTATCAATACCTCTGACAAATACTGAAACGGTTTATCCGCTAAATTTGCCAATGTCACCAAGGTAAAGGGATAATACAGTCAATGACAAAGTCAGGATCCAAAAGAATCTCAATGGACTGGATGTAATGGGATCAAATTTAATATTGAAAAATATAAAATTCTATAGCTGAGCACAAAAACTCAACTTCCCAAGTATCAGATTTAAGGAGGTTGGTTTTTAGATGGGGATTGTTTCTAAAAAGATCTGGCAGTTTTAGTATCCTCTAAGCTGGGGGGGAAGCGAAAGGGTGGTGTGATAAGGATCTCCTTGCTGCCAAATCCAAAGGCTTTTCTCAGTCTTGAGTGTCCTTGATCTCTATGCAGCCTGGGACACTGTTGATCACTCTCTCCTCCTTTATTATCTCTTTTCTTTAGGTTTTTGGGTTCACTTTCTCCTGCTTTTCTTACAACCTATTTGACCATTCCTCAATTGAGATCATGACTTCTAACCATGGGCATCTCTCAGGATTCTGTCCTGGGTCCCCTACTGCTTTACTAGTTGACCTCATCACTCCAGAGCAGATGTAATTAATTCAGAGATTAATTTATCTCTATGCTAATGATTCTCAAATGTACCTTTCCTGCCCTAATCTCATTGCTCACATTTCAGGCATCTCCAACTGCAAGACATCCAAAACAGAACTCATTATCTTTCCCCCAAAACCTCCCCCATTCCCACCTTCCCTATTACAGTAGAGAGCAGCAACATCTTCCCATTCCATTAGTCTGAATTCCTCACTATCTCTCACCACTGGTCCCATTCTCCTTATCCAAGCTGTTGCCAAGTCCCATTGATTTCACCTTTGCAACATCTCCAGAATATGCCTTCCTCTCCCTTGCCCTGCAGGCTTTCATGACCTTATGCCTGGATTACTGCAATAGCTGCCTACCTCTTCCCACTACAATTAATTTATCATTCTAGTTGTGTAGTTGGTGATTCTGAACATGGTTACAGACTTGCAATCTAGGGCACCAAGAAGTAGCCAATGTACAAAATATAAATCAGGTATGGAACAGGTAGTTTATTCCCACCCAGAAAAGAGTATGCTCAACCAAAAAGACTCATAGAATGACTAGAACAGAATCTATTCTAGTTCAACCAGTCTGGGAGTTAATATTCAAACCTTGTTGGAATAATAATACCTACAGGATTATAAACTTCTTGCATGTTTTTTTCTTGGGTGTAGATAATACTTGTTATCTACATTCCTTAAGAAGAAAAATGCTCACATTCAAGGACAGGTTGAATTGTTCTGTTTCCATCAGAAAAGGTTTCCCTACCCTTTCTTGAAAGTCAACTGGTGTTAAAGCTGACCTTTATTTTGATCTTGACTTAACTATTCTTACTAGCTGCTGCAGAATGCTGCCTAAAAGAGATGTATATTAAAAAAAATGTTTCTAACCTATACTCCTGGGGGATGCTTATACAGGAGTCTCTACTCTGCTGGTCTAATTAGGACTTTTTTGCTTTATCTCCAGACTCCTGGTCAGTTATTAAACCAGCCTAATAAGGACTCCTTAGGGTCAACTTCAAAGATTATTCTACCACACCCTGGACTATTCATCCATACTTAGATTCTTAGAAGGAAATGGAGCTCTGAGGGGCTGTGCTATCTCGGTAGTATATCCTGGGAGTTCCAGCCATTTATTCCATTAAAAGACTTTTTGTCATCTGACAAAATCTGAGTCCATCTGAGTACATCATTTGAGTACAAAGATCTATGGGAATTTGTCAGGAGATATCTATTCATATTCTGAAGGGAATTGGGAGAGAGTATGTGTGAAGATGTCCCTGTATTTGATTGGAATGCTAATGTATCACTTTCTAAGTGAGGGGTGGGTGGGAAGATGGGAGTTAGGTGTCCCCTTGTTAGTCCTGTGAGACTCTCCATGACCCCATTTGGGGTTTTCTTGACAAAGATGCTGGAATAATTTGTTACTTCCTTCTCCAGTTCCTTTTACAAATGAGAAAACTGAGATAAACAGGGTTAAGTGACTTACCCAGGGTCATACAGCTAGTAAGAACTTGGTTCTGCCTGACTCCAGCCCAGCACTGGAGCCCTAACCACTGAATCACCTAACTGCCCTATATGTTCATACTCTATTACAACATTACAAAGTTGGAAACAGATCTGACCAGTTAGAAGCAAAACATTTCCTACAGCTTTTTCTCAATAGTACATTATTTATTGAATAATAACAACAGAATGTTGACCCGTCCCAGGATTGTTTCTATCTGAATCTCATCCAAAAAGATGTGAACAAATGGAGTAAACATTTCCAGAGGGCAGGAGAAGGGGCCTGCAGCGGCACAAGATAGCACCTGAAGTTCCTGGGGCCTCTTCCCCTCTCCCTGGGCCAGGGCAGTCTTCCCAAGCCTCATCCCCCACACTATTCTCCCTGTGGGCACTTGCCCACCCTCTTCTTCCTCCTTGGTTCAGGGGACCCAGCAAGATCCCCAACCCAAGAGCAAGTGTTACCCTGGGCATTTGAAGAAAATGAACCCCAAGTCATGTTTCCCACAAAGCCTCAGGTCCGACTCTGGAGAAATCAGAAGGGATACGTACAAGAGCACATTGAGAATTGAGGTTACCAATTTGAGAAGTTACAGGTAAAGAGAACTTGCTTGTGGTCACTGAATGAGAGGTCCTGGAGTAAAAGTCAGGAATGTTAAGGATTTTCATATAGATGGTGAAATGAGCAATGATGAAAAGTAAGAAAATTGTGAACCAGATACTGAAGCCATTTGGGAAGGGAAAGGTGGTTGGGCGAATAGAGGATAATGGCAAAAATTTGAGAGTGGGCAGGAAGGAATGCTTGGTATGTATCAAAGCATGTATCAAAATAACTACAGACATGAGGGAGAAGAGTATCTCTTCTCCCTCATGTCTGTAGTTATTTTGATACATGCTGTGGCCCTCAATTAGGTCCAGGCCTTCCATATTTGCAAGAGGGAATTTCAACTTTATCCTTATTTCTGCCATGGCAAGTATCATACTTTGCGTATAATAGGCACTTAACAAATATTTGAATAGAATTATGGTTCATTGGGGATGACACATGCCATCGTGTGTTAACGAAAGTCAGGAAACTTATTCCAGTTGAATTTTGGTGTAAGGGGATATTTAGGATGGCATACTGTTGAGCAAGGTTTGTGGATCCATGATCTGGACATGGTAATCAGGAGAAAGGAGCAGGCATATGAGGTGGGGGTGGGGAGGTGGGAATGGGGCAGAGAGAAAAGGTTAGAGATTTCTCCCCCAGGAGGGCAGCAAGAGAATGGGAGGTTGAGTCCCTGCAAGTTATGGTCAGATGAAAGGTGACAAATAAGCACTCCTCTACTAGGGAGGCTTCACAGGGAAATGGACAAATTGGAACCAGGATTCATGATTCTGTCATTTGTTCATTGACTCTGGACAGGTCGCCATCTTTCCTGAAGCATAGTTCTTTTACTTGTATACTGGGGCTTGAGATCTTTGCCTTGCCAGCAAGGTATATTGCTTTGTAAACTTTATAGCCTATAGAAGGTACCATGTTGAACCTACTTCTTCTCAGCCTCACCATGAATAGGCAGTCGCTCCTACTGATCATGCCTCAGAAAGCCCTTTAATTTTCGAAGGACTGCCTATTCAGAGTGAAGCTGAGCAAAAGTAGACTCAGTCTGCTATGTTTTCAAGGCCTAAAATGCCCCTTTCTAACTTCTGCCAGAGTAGTGTTTGGAGGGGCCTCTCCCAGCTGCTGAAGACTTTGGAATTGTCAGCAAAGCTTCCTAGATACCTTCTTAATTGTCGTGTCTCCTCTTCCTCTGATCATCCCCTTCATCCCTGATCTGTCACTTTACCTGTGACTCATTGACAGTATTATTCTCTGGCAGACAAAGGTGTGTGAACCTGGGTAAATAACTTAATATATTTTTCTCATGAACCTCATGTTTTTCTTTAAAGTTTTATTGATGCTTTTTTTGGGGTATTTTCCCTAGTTACATGTAAAAACTATTTTTAAAATTCATTTTTAAAACTTTGAGTTCCAGATTCTCTCCCTTCCTCCCTCCTCACTACCCCTCCTTGAGAAGGCAAGCAGTTCAATTTAGGTTATCCATATACGGTAAGGCAAAACATTTCCATAATAATCATGTTGTGAAAGAAAGCAGACCAAAAAATGAAACCTCCAGAAAAATAAAGTTTAAAAAAAGTATGCTTCAGTCTGTATTCAGACACCACCAGTTTTTTCTGCGGGAATGGACAGCATTTTTCATCCTAAATCCTTCCGTTTTCATGGACCCTTGTACTGCTGGGAATAGCAGTCCTTCACAGCGGAACATCTCACAATGGTGCTGTTACTGTGCACACAACACCTTTCACTTTGTATTGGCTCATGCCAGTCTATCCAGGTGTTCTGAGAGCATCCTGCTGATCATTTCTCCTAGTACAATAGCATCCCATCACAATCATATACCACTTGTTCAGTTATTCCCTAACTGATGGGATGCTTTTTTTCTTAACATCAGTCACCTCTCACTGATTACCTTTCTCACTAAAGCTCTTTCTTACTCATTTAAAAATTTTAAAAAAGCAGTCAAGCAAAACAATTCACACCTGGGCCCTATGTCGTATTTTATTTCCTCCCAAGGTTCAATAATCAAATCATTTTTCCTTCTCTCCTACATATGATTTCTTTTTTAAAACATATATTCAGTATAGGAATGACTGGTAAGCTTTTGTTGTTTTTTTTTCCCTATGTACATATCTTATCCCCAACCCTACCCCCTCCCCAGTAACAGAATCAAACCAGCCGAATAGCCTGGGGGCTGAATGTTCCCACCCCTTTAAAAGAATGTCTCTCTGGAGAAGGACTGCTTCAGTTTTTTTCTGAGAAAAAAAACACCTAATTTTATATAAGAAGGAGAGCTAGTAGGTCCTCACTAAATGTTGGTTGAATTGAACTCTTAGAAACATAGTTTTACAGCTGGAAAGGAAGTAAGGGTTCATAAAATTCAGCTCCTCTACATCAGACAGACACTGAGTTAGAGAAATGTTTAGTGACTTGCCCAAGGTCTTATACAGGAAAGCCACTTCTTTGGACTCCACTTGGGGAGATGCCATATGGCAAAAAGCATGTGTGCCAGAGTCTCCTTCCAGAAGGGTCATGTAACAGTCACTCAGCCATGGGGCATGTAATCTGCTAGTCCCTACTCCACCATTTGTTAGGTGCTTCTGGTCATCTGCCCAGGATGTAATCTGCTAGTCCCTACTCCACCATTTGTTAGATGCTTCTGGTCATCTGCCCAGGATCACACTTGAATTTGAAATGTCTTGAATGCAGTAAGAGCCAAACCCTAAATAACCCACAAACTTCGTGTTGTGGAGGTGGGGGTGGGGGGAGAAAGAATGAGCATTTATCTAGTATTTTCTCTGCATTAGGCAGTGTGCTAAGTGCTGTGTAAGATCCTCACAACCTTGTGGAATAAGTGCTATTGTTTTTTCTATTTTAGAGCTAAAGGAACTGATTCAGAAAACAAGTTATGACTTGCCTACAGTCATGCAATTAGTAAGTGTTTGAGACTGGATTTGAACTCGGGTCTTTCTGACCCCAGTCCTACCTCTCTACTGATTGGACCATCTAGCTGCCTGACCAAGGTCAAAGCCACGAATTGTCCCCAAGTGAGCAGGAATATATTCAATATTTCGGCAATCTTTGACCTATGAAGATGTCACTCTGGATTTCACTGAGAAGAGAGGGGAACATCTGGGCTCTACTCAGAGGGACCTGTACGAGGACGGATTCTGGAGAACTCTTAAGAATTTTGTGACTGGATAAGGACAGGTCTTCCTTGTGATTCGGAATCTCTCCATCTGGGAGTCTTTGAAGACAACTTGGAGCTTTTAGATAAGGAAAATAAGGAAACATCTTGAGCTTAATTCTGGTAAAGGTGAGATTGAAGATTCCCTGTAAGATGGAGCTGCTCCTAATCCTTTTTTGGTGAAAAGACTTTCATTTCCTACATGAACGAGTTCACTCTGTACAGTGGACTTCATCAGTTATGGTGTCTCTCTGAAACTGCTCCCTTCTCATCCTCTGGCCCCTCATTCAGACAGTCTCCCCTAAGAGCACAAGTCTGAGACCAGTCATGGAATGGGCCAAGTAAAGCAATCTTCTTTCTGAGCCAAAATAACTCCTTGTTTCCTGTGATCCCAGTGCAGAGTCCTTCAGAGATGCCTTGTGACCACCCTAGGGCCTTCATAGGCTTTGCTCCTTTCCCTGAAGATAAAGGGAGCTGAGATTGGATTCTGAGCTCTGTCTGGAGCTTTCTCTTTTCTTTTCTCATAAGCAGGGTTTTGAATTTCCACATCAGTAGTGCATGTACACTGGGGAAAGAAGTTCCAAACAGCACCTCTACAGGTGTGTAAGTAGACATAAGGGAAAGATGAATTGTTTAAAGCTACACCCGAACATTCAGGGGCAAGACATTCAAACTGTTGAACAAACTGTGTTCATGATGGCTTCAGTTTTTTTGAGTTGAGCTAAGGTTTTGAAGTATGAGGTCTTTTTTTTTTTTTTGGAGAGGGGAAGGCTAGGCAATTGGGGTTAAGTGACTTGCCCAAGGTCATACAGCTAGTAAGTGTGTCAAGTGTCTAAGGCTGAATTTGAACTCACGTCCTCCTGACTCCAGGGCTGGTGCTCTATTCACTGCGCCACCTAGTTGCCCCAGTGAGTTCTTTCCTAATTGCTCATTTTCAGTTTCAAAACAACAACGACAAAAACCTTTGGGAGCAGCTTGGTGTTAAAATGCTCTCTCTGAATTACTAATAATTAGAAAAATGTAAATTAAAACCTCATACCTCTCAGATTGGTGAACACGACAGAAAAGGAAAATGACGAATGCTGGAGGGGATGTGGGAAAACAGGCATGCCATGCATTGTTGGTAGAGTTATGAACTAGTTCAACCATTCTGAAGAACAATTTGGAAAAATGCTTAAAAGCTAGTAAACAGTGCATACTTTTTAACTCAGCAATACCACTACTAGGTCTATACCCACAAAAGATCAAAGAACAGAGGGAAAGGCCCCATAAATACAAAACTATTTTTAGCAGCTCTTTTCGTCAGGGCAAAGAATTGAAAGTAGAGGAGATGTCCATTAACTGGGGAATAGCTGAACAAGTCATGATATAAGAATGTGATAGAACACTATTATGTTGTAACAAATGTTTCCAAAAAAAACCTCAGGAGATTTATATGACCTGATGCAAAGTGAAATTAGCAGAATGAGAACAATTTAGTCACAACAATGTTGTTTGTCCTTCATTTTTTTGAGGACAATGATATCACGGGGTCATGTCTTGACTTGCTTGTGAATTGATTTAAGTGAGGCAGAATTGGGCAAAGTCCTCAGCCTCACTCTCTTTTCCAGAGTTCTCCAAGTCCAGTGGCAGGACAAAAGTCAAGATGACTGGTGATGACCGGAGATGCAGTGGATGACCTTGGTGTCTTTGATGTCTGACCAAACTCTAAGGGAGCCATAGCACCTGCTACAGCCACCTTCATGGCCATTGAATCATCCAACCCCAGGGAAGTCTTCACATTCTTGGAGTAGACAGACATCCCTCTAAGTCACTGACAGGTTTAAGGTCTATCAGTCACTCTCAACCTGGTTTAGCCAGTCTGAGATGGTTTTACCAGTGTGGCCACTGGGCATGCTCCAGCTTCTCAAAGCCACAGGTCAGAGCCCTGTGGCATTGTAAATATAACTAATTATGAAAGCCTTAATAACTGATCCACACAATGACCTACCACAATTTCAGAGGATTTATGATGAAAAATACTATTTACTTCCAAATAAAGAGCTGATGAACTCAGAGTTTAGATTAAAATATATAATTTCTCATCCTTTTTCTTCTCCAATATGGAAATCGTTTGCATGACTTCATATTTGTAACGGGTTTTATTCTTCTTGTCTTTCTCACTGGGTGGGGGGGGTGAGAGAATTTTGAACTGAAAATAGAATTTAAATATATTTATATATAATTTTATGCATTAAACATTTAAATCTAATTTTATTTTTAATTTTTAAAAAATTAATCTTTTTTTTTTATAAAAAGAAAGTATACTCATATAAGGAAATCTAAGAACCAAACCAGGGGGAAGAGTTGGAGAAAGTATTTAGGAGAGAGTCAATTGAGGGAAAAACCAAAGAGATTTATTATTACGGGACCAAGTCTGACAGGTGTTTTAGATTATGGGAAAGTAGACTTCAAAGGATTCGGATAAGTAGTCCCACAGAGTAAAATCTTTTAGGGGAATTCTGCTCAGGAGGAATGGAAGATGTTCAAGAATGAAATTCTGAAACTAACCTCTTGTTGTCTTCAACAATGCCAATGAGAGGAAAATAAGATTTGTTTGAAGAGAGTGATGTGCATAAGTATGGAACTCAGAAGTTGAATTTTGGCTTAATAAAGAAATGAACAGCAAATGGAAAGAAGGCTAGGTAATGAGAATGAATACGAGTGGCCTTGTAAAAATGTCAAAACTACAACGATGATCATTTTGACACAGGGGAAAGCTTAGTCAGCAGTGCTTTTTAGTGCTCTGGTAGGACAAGAAGGCAATATACTCCATTAATGAATTGGTATTAGGAATGCCACTAGTAATGTTTCAGTACAGACAGCGCTGACTTCTAAATTGTTAATATAAATTTTGTATTAAATGGACTGAATATTTCATACAAATGGACTGAAAATGTCATGCAAATTTGCATGATGTGGACTGAGCTCACGAATTATTTTGGTATTTACCTATATTGCATCATCACCTTGGAAAGGAATCTCACCGGTTATAGGTGACGATAGGTAAGCGCTTTGTGGGGCCCCTTTTCCTAAGCTTGGAAGGCAGAGGCCAGCAGAAAGGCATCCCTAGCCCTCAAGGTGCTCAGGAAACAGAAAAAGAAGCTTAAGGGGTGGGAGGGTGATACTGACTAATGCACAAGGTAAACAAAGTCCGGGGGTGCAGTCTGGAATGGAGACAACCTCCTGCAAGGGCAGGTCCTAGAGGGAAGCAGCCCCCGAGGACGCGGCCACGGGGACCTCGGCTTCTTCTGCAGGGTGAGGGGATCGTCCTGGCACGGGCAGCCGGGGCAGCCAAGGAGGGACTCTTCCGAGCCAAGAGGGGGTGGATCTACTTCCCTGGGGTCACGACGGCACGGAAAGGAGCCTGCTGGGGGGTAGGGAGGCGGTCCCAGATAAACAGGAATGGAAGGGAGGACGGCGCGCCGGGGAGGGTCACCCACCTCCAAATCCTAGGGTCAAGCTCTGCAGAGCATGGGGGGGGGGTGTGTAAAGGGCTTGGGTCGTGCACGTGCACTTTGGACCAGAGTATAGCTGACCCATTAGCCTGGCCAAAGCGAAGCTCTCATCTCCTTACGGCACGTGCCCCACCCTCCTCTTGCTTTTCTTCCTTCACTAGCTTCCCAGTTTACGCGACGGCTCCAATCCACGTGCCCAAAGCAGCTACGGTCTTCGGTGCGGCCACCATCTTGGGCATGCGTAGAAAGGTTCCCTGTTCCCCGGACTACATTTCCCAGAAGGCTGCGGGGCTTACTTGCGTAAGATTTCTCGCTGTCGGGACAACTGAACCGAACTGGGCATGCGCAAGCGGAAGTTACCATATTGAAACCGGAAGCTGTGTGGTGTCTCGGGCTCCGTGAGGTTTGGGCGGGCCCAGCTCCGTCTTCTCACTGAGAGGCCCTGGCCCCGCTGCGCCGCCCTCGTCCTGCTTGGGATGGCGGCACCGCCGTATGCTCGGCCCGCTTCGGAGCCCTGGGGGGCAAGCGCGGGGACAGACGGGGCCAGGGCGGAGGGTCCCTCGGGGCTGGGGGCGGCAGAGGGGCCGGGGCCGCTCGGGGCGTGGGCTCCGGCTGAGGGCGAGGTGGAGGTGTCCCCGAGGAGCCTCCCCGAGGGAGCCCGGCCAGCCCCGGCCTGCCAGGTGAGGGGCTCCCCGGGGGGGGGGCTGCGCCCCGTGGATGAAGGGGACCCTCCCCTGCACTCGTCCATTCATTCGTTCATTCCCTCCGGGGTTCACTGGTCCATTTATCCTCATTCCGTTATCCCCCCCAGACTTCCCCTTGTCCAGCCCCGGGGGCAGCAGCTTCTTTCGGCTCGGAGTGAAGTCGGCGGTTCTAACGGCCGCGCGAACACCCGAGAAGAAGCCCTTCATTCCGAAGGCTTCGCGGGGCGTTGGAGAAACCAGACCCAGCCCAACTTTAACGTGCTAAACGTGCATTTTGTCATCGCCTTTAAAAGAAAATAAATAAATGTAGTATCTTTTGCTTTTTACATCGTCCGCATTTCCCAGTATGAGTCTTCCTCTCCTCCTTGATAGCCATCCCGGGCCACGCTAAGTAACTGACCCCTTGACAGATCCACACCCACAAAGGACTGATTCCGAGGGGTTTCTGTGCTTTTATTTGGCGTCAGCCTCGGTCATTATATTTTCACAGCATTGAGTTTTTAATGTATTGTTTTCAATATTGTCGTAGTAATTACAGATATCCCTTTACTTCACTTTGCATTCGTTCGGAGAAGTCTTTCACGATAGTCTAGTAATCATATTTATCTTTTCTTATGGCTGAACAATCGGTACATTAGTGTACATTCCCCCAATCCATGGGTATTTATTTCATCCCCAGTTCTTCGATGCTTCGGGAAGTGCTGCTGCAAATATTTTGATGTCTGTGGGTCCTTTATTTTTGCCATTGACCTCATTGGGGTATATTCCTAGCAGTGGAATCTTGGAGGTCAAAGTCATATTCTTTGGGTGATTCCAAATCGCTTTCCAGAACGGCTGGATCAGTTCACTTCACCAACAATGAATTAGTGTGCCCAACCCCTCAGGCACTGACTTTGGTTATTTCTGCCTATTCATCTTATTAGTGATTTGGAACATTCTTTCATATGGTTCCTGGAGACTACTCATATACTTTGACGTTTTTACGTAGTGGGAATAAATACATTTTGGGCTTATATTTTGATTATTATATTAGACCTTCATTAGAAATATTTGATAAGCATTTTTTTCTCATTTGATGAGTCTCCTTAATTTTGTTAGTTCAAAAATGTTTACCATGCAGTTGAAATGAGCTGTTTTATCTTTTGTAATTGCCTCTATCTCTTTGCTTAAGAATTCACCCCTTAACCAAACTATGAAAGGAAGGTCATCTGATTCTCTTTTTTTTAGATCATTAATATTCAGATCATGTGTTCATCTGAGTATATTATGTCCTATAAAGTAAGATGTTGATTGAAACTTAATTACCGATAGACTGCTTTAGTTTTCCTAGCAGTTCTTTTCCCTCAGATAACTTACATTTTATGGTTTCTTGAACACTTGTTCAGGTCAGTTATTTCTCATTATACTGATCTTTCTATTTTTAACCAGTACCAAATACTTTTAACAATTACTGCTGTTATAATTTGAGGTCTGGAAGTGCTAGTTCTCGTTCCTACAACTTTTTTTTTCCCCATAACTTCCTTTGGTATTTTAGATGTTTTGTTCCTCCAAATGAATTTTGTTATTTTATCTAGCTCTATAAAGTAGTCCTCTGATGGGAGAGGGAGTGGGAAGAAGAGAACAAGCATTTATTAAGCACCTACTAAGGGCTAGGCACTGTGCTAAACATTTTATAAATATCTCATCTGCTTTTTACAACAACCCGGGGAGAAAGGTGCTGTTATTGCCTCAATTTTACATTCGAGGAAACTGAGACAGAATTTTTAAAAATTCTATATTCAGTTCATTAAATGTCATTTTAAAAGTTTTGTTAATGTATGTTCTCAGGGATAGAATTTTTTTCCTCTGAAAACAGCTGTGTCTCATTTGTAGATTTCCTGATTATCATTCTTTCATGTTTTTTGTTATTGTTCAGTCATTTCAATCGTGTCTGACTTGTGATCCTGTTGGGTTTTTTTTGAGCAGATATTGGAGTGCTTTGCTGTTTCCTTCTGTAGCTCATTTTATAGATGAGGAACTGAGGCAAACAGAATTTAGTGGCTTGCCCAGGGTCACAGAACTAGTAAGTGTCTGAAGTCAAATTTGAACTCAAGAAGATGAGCCTTCCTGAGGTCAGGCCCAACACTCTATCTACTGCGCCACCCAGCTGCCCTGTCTTTCACATGGTGATTGTTTCTTTGATTTGTTTTGTTCAGAGTGTCATTATTAACTCTGCATTTAGGCCTGTGTCTTTTCTTCTGCCCTCGGTGTTAATTACTATTTATTACATTATCTCATGTACAGAATAGTTGCTTCAAATATGCATAGCACTTATCTGTAGTTTCTCTGTGCCCTAGTTCACAGTCTGTTTTCTGTGGAGATGCCCTTTAATGATGAGAAAAATGCATATTCCTTAATATTTTCATTCAGTAATTGTCAGGTCTTTCACTTCTGAATTCTCCATCATTCTGCTTAACTTGTATTTTCCTTTTATGAATTTAGATTTTACGTGATTTGGTGCATATATGTTTGGTATTGATATATTTTTTCATTTTCTGTTGTTCCTTTAAGTGTAATATGATTTCCTTATTTATCTCTTGACAGTGTTAATTATATATTTCTTTTTTTTTACTTTTTAAATATTAAAAATGATTTGGTAGAGGCATAGTTATATTTCTTCTAAGAAATCTAATGATTTTGATGAGTTAGAATAAAAAATTAATTCATAAAAGTTGGTTTTCGTTGTCGCTCAAGTGCTGTATTCTAAGAAGAATTTGGTATGGGTTAAAATGACTGGGGAAAATTTCATGATGTAGGTAAAATTTTAGTTGGTGCTGAAGAGTGGGTAGAATTTGGTTGGTTCTGTAGGTGGGAGAAATGGATTTAGGGTAGGAAGAACTTTATGTGTAAGGACTTTGTTCAATGGCAGTGTGATGTAGTGGAAAAAAATGCTAGATTTTTGAATCTCAGACTCCAGGCCCAGTACTCTGTCCACACTAACCATTTAGCTGCCTATCCTGCCCTTCCCCAGTCTGGTTTACAACCTTGTTCTCTCCTTCATCCTTATTTACCTGCTTCTACCTGGTTAAATTCTTACTATGTCTGCAACCAACCCTCCACTTACTTTTCTACATATATTGGGTCTGGGTGTTGCAGCAGGGCCTAACCGGAGCCCACAGTAGGGTGCTTAGATAGAATTAATATGAAGTAAATATTGCTTATTTCTGAGAAGGAGAATAGTGGCAGTCAAGGGGATCAGTAATAGCTTGATGAAGAAATTCAGAAGGGAACACAGATAAGCAGGGCAGTGTTAGATGTATTGTGAAATAGATTTAAAAAGCCAACCTGCATATAAGTAGAGATTCATGGTTTCATATGTAGTCTTCTTTTTCAGTTCTTTTTGTTGGGAAGTGTTTGTTAAGTTCACAATAACAAAAAAAATTTTAAAGGTGATGCTTGAGCTGAGAGGAGTAAAGGAGACTGGTAGTATTGGTTCAGTTGGCAGGAAGAGAACTATAACAGGTATGTTGTGTAAACCTGGGTAAGCATGACTATCCAGAAGAACAGGGCTGTCAGGAGTGCCAAACAATGCAGAAAGGTTGTGAGTAGTTAGGACAGAGGGAAAGCCAGCAGATTCAACAACAAGTGCTGGTAACAGTGTAGAGGGCAATTTCAGAAGTCATAGGATGGAAACCAGATGCTTGGTTCTGAAGAGTGGAGACAATGAATACTGATAGTTTTTTTCTAGGAATCACTGGGAGGGCGAAGCCATGAATTTTGTTGGGATAGAGGATATGCATACATGTTTGCAGGCAAGAGGGAAAGAGAAAGGACCAGCCACCCCCACCTCCTGCCAACCACCTGCTGCCTACAAGCCTGGCAAAGTAGCTTTACAGAAATCTCTCTCCTTGAGGGAGACAGGAGGCAGTGCATTGCTGGGCAAGCCAAGTGTAATGGTAATAGGAATTTGAAGACCTCCCTGCACCTTAATAGGGTGAATGTAATCACATGGAGCCTGTGGAGGAAGGAGTTTGCTGAATGAGTGGAGTAGAGCCCACAGGAAGCAGGGAGTCAGAGCAGTTAACACAGGGTTGGGGGAGAGAGGACACAGGCAAGGAGACAGTTAGGCTTGTGAGTGTTTGTGGAAGGCTAAAAGGTATGGTGTTACTCTCTGCTGTGTTATGGTGTATTAGCTTCTTTGTTGCTATGATGGATTTGACTTTCGGGTGTCTGAATAAATGTTTTGCTACTGTCTTCTACATGGAGAGGCTGTTATATTTTGTGATTCAGAACTGTGCTGGCATATTCATAGTTGACATTGGTACTATGAATTGGGTTGGCACTATACCAAACCATTTTTTGGTTTTGTTCCATTCTTCCTGTGGCTCAATACAGTCATGCAACAGAGAAAGAAAGTAACAAGTTAGGTGCTCATTAGAAAGAGCTGCTTAGTAATGTAGAATGATTGCTATGCTATATATACCAAATAAGTCTATAGAGTGTGGTTGCTGCCAGGAGTTCTGTGAATTCTAGGAGATGTTTATTATATTGTGTGGTTTGAAAGTTGAAGAGTAACCTGCACTGTGTTCTTGAATTGCCTCCAGAAGCTGATGTCTGAACAGTGTGGCAAACCTGTAGATATACTGTAGTCTTTTATGTAGTGAGACACGTAACAAGCCCTCATGATGGTCTTGGAATGCCAGAATTCTGAGTGCTGTGGGAAACACTCCCCAAGCAACCTGCAGACTCCATGTCTTGTTCAAGGGCTGTGTAAGGAACCACCTTTAGGTGAGCAGAAATGTGTTTGCTATTTCAGCAGTTAATGACCTTCAAAGATGTCACTGTGGACTTCACCCAGGAGGAATGGGATCACCTGGGCCCTGCTCAGAGGGACCTGTACAAGGATGTGATGCTGGAGAACTATCAACACTTTATCTTCTTGGGTAACGACTGTTTTTCCTTCATGATTCTGAATCAGTCTTTGAGGATAGAACCTGTGAGGGGTTTTTGTATGTACTTCACAGATAGCAAGACTGAAAAAACTTACTGAGTTTATTCTTGGTTTGCCAGTATGTTTAAGAATACTTTGAAAGTAGAGCTGTTCCTAATCCCTTTTTGTTTAAGAGACAGAGTGTTTCTGTTCCTAGATGAAAGAGCTTTCTTTGTATGGTGGAAATCCATAGCATCATTATCCTGCTCCTGAGGTTGATCCTTCTCATTCCCTGTTCCCCTCAGGGAGATATTCTTCCCTAAAGCCCAAAGTCCAATTCAGTCATGGGATGAGTCAAGTAAAATAATTTTCTTTCTGAGCCAAAATAACTTCTTGGTTTCATTCCATACTTCCTGTGACCTCATACAGAGGGGTCCTTCAGAGATGATTGCTTATCACCCCTAGGCCTTTCCAGGTTTCTCTCTTTCCCTGAAGATAAAGGAATTAGGATTGCATTCTGAATTGACCCTTTGTACCCAGCACTTTCCCATTTCTTTTCCCATGAGCAGGGTTTCCAGTATCCAGACCAGAGATGGTTTCCCAGCTAGAAATAGGTGAAGCACATTGGTTGATGTTACTGAAAGAAGTTCCAAGAAGCTTCTCTCCAGGTGAGTAAGTGGAAATCAGGAAGACAAGAATTTTGCAAGCTCTAGCTAAGCATTCAGGGACAGGATATTGGAATTATTAAACAATTGCTGTCATTAATTGGTTCCAGTTTTTTTCAGTGGGATGTCTGACACGAGCTCCTTTGTTCACTCATCTTCAATTAAAAAATTTTTTTTCCGTTTAATATTAGAGCTGTGAAAAGACTTCAAGATTTTCTAGTCCAGGTCCCCGATTTTAGAGATCCAAACTGAAAAAGTAGTAAAATGGCTTGGTCAGGGTCTCATAAATAGAGCAGAACTGGATCCCAGGTTATCTAACCCCAGATCTAACGTATGCATTCAGGGCATACACCATGGGCCTTCCCCTGCTCTCTGCAATACTCATTTTTCATTCTTTAGAGGCTATAGTATTCCATATTTCTTAGCTGTATAGCAGTATTGGCAGAATGTTAAACAGATAGTCCTTTACTTTCATGGGAAGTATGTACCATTGCAGTTTTCTGGGGGCAGTCGAGCTTCCCCTCCTCTTGTTGAATCCTAGTCCCAGTTTGTTCTTCTTTACTGTATGTCTCACACACACGCACACACGTACACACACGCACACATGCACGCATACGCATACACATTGATGAACACACTCTAAAAACTGCCTATCCCTATGATATGAGAAGTTAATTGTTCTTCATTTCTTTTGAGTGGAAGGTCAGGCCAATTTCAAATGAAAGCCTGTCTTCATGGAGGCTCTAACAGTGTTCTGGAACTGAATATAACTTGCACAATGTCATCTACAGAGAAGAAGAAGGAGAACCTCACCATAGCAAGGGAATCTCTCACCCCTCCCCCCCCCCCAAGCTTAGTCTCATGCTAGATCTCCTCCACCACAGTGGAAATCACTTTAGCAGCCAGCGCTCGAGCGCTCTCTCTCTCTCTTTCTCTCTCTTTCTCTCTTTCTCTTTCTCTCTCTCTCTCTCTCTCTCTCTCTCTTTCTTTCTCTCT
>CM053582.1:71405901-71448922 GCA_028627135.1 Pseudochirops cupreus
CCTGGCGCCACAGGCTCCACATGATCACATTCAGCCTATTAGGGAACAGAGTATACTTTCAAATATCCAAGGGACCTCAGTCACGTAGACACTTTAGCAAAGGGCCTAGGGGCAGGGAAGATCTTGAGATTCCCATAACACACCTACAGCTTTTGTGCCCTGGGGCAAGTCATTTAACTTCTTCCTGTTCAAGGTAATTCTGAAGACTGTAAGCTTTATTGAAGGTTCAGATCTTCATTAGTAGAGAAAGTTCCTGGAGGAGAGCTATCTATACCAAAAAAATCTCAAGGCCAGTCCCTAGCCTTAAAATTGATTTGGATTTTTCATGGCCACCATGAGTTGTGGAATTTGTGGTGAACTAAAACAGAGATTTTGAACATGATCTGCTTTCAAACCCGGGCTTCTTATCCTGTAATGATGCAATTAGTATTTTAAACCTAAATCTAGAATGTTACATTAATCTTCATTAGATTTTACTCTTTATTTACTTGTTTTCCACCTTGCTGAATCCTTTGAAAATTTATATGGATATATTTTACTTTTACATTGCTTATATTTCCCAATATATTTCCCCTTCTCTCTCTCCTAGAGAGCCATTTTATAACAGAGAGAGAGAAAAACAAGTCAGTTTAGCAAAACTGACCATCACATTAGAGCTGCTGAATGAAGCTGGAGGAGGTCTCATCATCATGTTGACAGGTGGCATTACAAGTTCCTATTATCCAGCCTCAATTGAACCCCTTTTGCAGCAGGGCAGTCCTTTTATTCCTCTGTGTTTGATTCCCTATCTGATTCTCCACAGAAGCTATTCTAAACTTTTTTTTCCTTTTTAATCTCTACATACCTCCTCTCCTCTTTTTCTCAGCTGAGGACTTTGCTTCTAACTTTACTGAAAAAATTGAGGTCATTCTCCAGATCTCTTCATCTCAAAACCAATTTACATCATCTCTCACTTTCTTCCTTTTGCCTAGTCTTTGACAAAGAAATAGCCCTTTTGCCAGGTCGAGCCCCTCTACACATGCACTTGAATAAAAACCTTCCTGCCATCCTCTCAAGTAATTCCCCTCCATCTTTTCTCCTTTTCTCAGCCAAACTCCTTGGAAAAGTTGTCTTTAGTTACTGCCTGCATATCCCTCTTTCTTCTCAACCCTTTGTAGTTCAGTCTCTGTCCACATAACTCCTGTGAAACTGTCCTCTCCAGGGTTAGTGATTATCTCTTAATTGCCAGATTCAGTGATCTTTCCGCACTCCTAATCCTTCTTGACCTGTCTGCTGCATTTGATACTGTTGTACATGCCCTCTAGAATGCTATCTCCTCTCTGGGATTTTGTGGCACTGGTAGAACCTTGGTATGCTTCCTACCTTTCTGGCTGTTGCTTCTCAGTCTCCTTTGCTGCCTAATCCACCAGCTAAATGTCCTAGAGACAATTTTTTTTGGAAGGTAGGGCAATTGGGGTTAAGTGACTTGCCCAAGGTCACACAGCTAGTAAGTGTGTCAGATGTCTGAGGCCAGATTTGAACTCAGGTCCTCCTGACTCCAGGGCCGGTGCTCTATTCACTGCTTCGCTGAGCCACCCCCCTAGAGACATCTTAAACCTCTAAAACCTGATTCGTTATCTTTTCCCCGAAATCTTCTCTTTCTCCATAATTTGATTTTGTTGAGCTTTATTGAACTTCGTTTGAGATATTGAACTAAACATCTTAAAACTGAACTCAGTATCTTTTTCCCCTGAATCCTCCACTCTTCCAAAGTTTTCTCTGATTTGTTAGAGGAACCACCATTCATCCATAACCTCGTGTTTGTAATCTTGGCAATATCATGGACTCTGCCTCACCGCACATATCTAAACAGGTGCCAGATCTTACTGTTTCTGGATTCATGACATGTCTTGTATCTGATCCCTTTTTTCCATTCATAGAGTGAGTGAGAACCTTGGTCTAGGCCCTAATCACCTTTGGCATAGATTATTATAATATGCTCTTAGTCTGTCTGCTTCAAGTACTTTACCACTCCAGTCCATTCTTCAAATAGCTCCCCAAATGATTTTCTTTAGGTGCAGATCCGGCCATGTGACTCTTCTACTCCAATCAATCCAGTGACTTCCTATCAACTTCCAGTGTCTCTAGAAGAAAATGTAAGCTCCTTTATATAGGTTTAGCCTTCCACAACCTGTTTTCAACCTGTCTTTCTAGCCTCAGTGGATGTCATTCCTCTTCTAGCTCTCTGGTCTTCTCCTTGTTCCTTATACAGGACACTCTTATCTTCTGTTTTTATGCCTTTGCACGGGCCATCTTAATGTCTGCAGTGTACTTTTTCCCCATAGAATCCCTCTTTTCCTTTAAGATGCAGCTCAGGTACCATCTTCTGCATGAAGCATTTCTTTACCAAAACAGACCTTTCTCTCTCAAACTAACTTATGTTTAACTACTTTGTATACGTTTACATTTATGTTATATATATTTAAATATGTACTTATCTGTCCCTTTAGAATGTAAGATTTTTAAGTATGGATTATTTCTTTCATTTTACTTGTATCTCTAGCACCTAGCATAGTGCCTGCCACTTAATAGTACTTAATAAGTTTTTGTTGATTGAGCCAAGTTCAACATTATATGTAGTTATACACCCGTAGTCCTGCACCTGTAGAAAAATGGGAGACAAATGCATTCTCTTATCTCTTCTGTGGTGCCAACTTTGATCAGTATTTTTTTTTCTATTTACCTTGATATAGTCATTGTATATATTGGCTTTCCTGAGTTTTAATGTTTCTAATTATCTTTCATATAACTCACTGTTTATGACAGCATATTAATAATAGTAATAAATAGCAATTAATAGTAATAATAGCTAGTATTTATATGATGCTGTAATGTTTGATCTTCACAATAACCTTTTGAGTTAGTGAATAATATCCACATTTTACAGATGAGGGAAGTAAAACTAAGAGACGTTAAGTGATTTACCCAAGGTTACACAGTATCTTCAGATGAGATTTGAAATCAGGTCTTTCCGACTCCAAGTCCAGTGTACTATACAATCAGTTTACTGTACAGTATACATAGAATATTCCATTAAATTCCTATACCACAGGTTGTTGAAGCCATTCCCCAATCAATGAGCATATGTTTTTTTTCCTGGTTCTTTGGTACTACGAAAAGTAGTGCTATAAAATTTGGAGCTTTGGAATTATGCTAAGAAAGTAACTAAAGTATCTATAGTTTTTGACCTCTGACATCCCAGTGCTATACATGTACTGCAACAAGGTCAGGAATAAAAAAAAGCAATGTCTCATATCAACCAAAATATTTATAACAGAACTTTTTGTAGTAGCAAAGAACTGGAAACAAAACAGATACCCTTAGATAGCCTTTTTGTGTATAGGTTGTATGTCCATTTGGAACTTTCTGTGTGTTGTGCAATATATTCCTCTGACCTGAACAACTTTTCCTTTTTTCTTAGGAGTTTTCATTTAGCAGCAGTTAGTCACTAAGCATCTAGGTGCTAGGTTATGGTTTTTGGTTTATTATAAATTGATAATGAATGAAAATATTTTTGTGCCATGGACCCTTTAATAGTCTGAGGAAGATTATGAACTGCTTCCCAAAATGTTTGTTTTCTACATTCAAAATAAAAGAAAATGTTAAATTTCAGTTAGGAAATTTTTTTTCACATAGAAATTTACGGGTCCTCTGTGAGCAACAGGGGCTGGGGAGAGTGAGTCTAGCAATCCACAGATTGCTTGGGGATCGATGGAAGGCAGATTAAGAACCTCTGATGTAGGGTTTTGACAAAAATGTGGAATAAGTCTCTGTAGAGAATCTCATTTAGGTTCCTAGTAGCCCATTAATAAAGAACTCCTTGATTAAAATTATACAGAGGCCATAAATCCTCTTAGCTCTTCTATCATCCAACCTCTATTTTTCTAAACATTGGCATCCAATACCTTATTAAAATTTGAATATAAAATATTTTTACTATCTTTTTACTAATGATATCAAATAAGAAATGAGGTTAGTTTAGCATTATTTCTTAATTTACTAAACATGCTGGGCTTTAATCAATGTTTTCATTTCTGAGCTTTCACAAACCATCCAGTTGAAAGTAAAATCATGGGGCAGCCAGGTGGCACAGTGAATAGAGCACCAGCCCTGGAGTCAGGAGGACCTGAGTTCAAATCTGGCCTCAGACACTTGACACTTTACTATATGTATGACCTTGGGCAAGTCACTTAACCCCAATTACCTTGCCTTCCCCCCTCCAAAAAAAAAAAAAGAAAGAAAGATCATAAATTTGTATGGAACCTCAGAAGCCCATCTACTTCAAACCCTTCATTTTATAGACGAGTAAACTGAGAACCAGATAGATTAAGTAATTTGCTCAAACTCATTTAAATAGTAAGTTTCAGAGATGGGATTTGAATCCATGTCCTCTGATTTCAGGGCCATTGCCTTTTCCACTATACTGCTTGTTGTCTCTTCAGGCTGTTGAGTTTTGTTTCCAGGCAGAGATAAGATTAGAAAACTTCCATTGCCAGAACCATCTTGCTTTAGCTTTCTTAAAATGTAATCGTTTTCCCTAAGCTTACCAATAGCTATTCTATTATGATATTTACAGATGCCTTACATAGATGGTAATTTCTTTTGTAGTGGCCACTTAGTTAACCTAATTGCTTTAGTTCTTTAGTTCACTGTTAACTACTGATGATATTACTACTCAGTCTTTGCAGATTGAGTGTCATTCTAATTTAAGTAATTTGTCATTTAGATAACAATACTTTCCTTTCTTTCATAACAATGAGAAGGATTTATTGACTTTACCATGTTTCTTTCAGGTCCCCTTTGTCTGGAGAGTACATGTGAAACCAAGGATACAGCTCTCGAGGAGGGCAATTATTTGGGAGAAACATCCATGAAAAGACTCACAGTGCATACTAATGAATGTAGTGAAACCTTCAGGCAGATGGAGCACCTTATCATGCATCAGAAAATTCAGACTGGAGAGAAATCTTATCAATGTAATGAATGTGAAAAAGCTTTCATCTGTAACATGGGCCTTAATGTATACCAGAGAAATCAGACTGGAGAAAAATCCTATCAGTGTAACCAATGTGGGAAAACTTTCAATTATAACTCATACCTTACAGTACATGAAAGAATTCACACAGGATTAAAACCATATAAATGTACTGAATGTGGGAAAGCATTCAGAGAGAGGAGATACCTTACAATACATCTTAAAATTCATACTGGAGAGAAATCTTATAAATGTAATGAATGTGGGAAAGCCTTCAGCCAGAGGGGAAGCCTTAATTTACATCAGAAAATTCATACTGGAGAAAAATCCTATAAATGCATTGAATGTGGGAAAGCATTTATCTCCTACTCAGTCCTTACTATACACCAGAGAATTCATACTGGAGAAAAACCCTATAAATGTAATAATTGTGAGAAAGCCTTTAGACAAAGAGGACACCTTACTGATCATCAGAAAATGCATACTGGAGAGAAGTCTTATAAATGTAATGAATGTGGGAAAGCCTTCAGAGATAGGGGATACCTTATGATACATCAAAAAATCCATACTGGAGAGAAATCCTATTTATGTAATGTATGCGGGAAAGCCTTCAGAGAAAGAGGACACCTTGCTATGCATCAGAAAATCCATACTGGAGAGAAATCCTATACATGTAATGAATGTGGGAAAGCCTTCAGGCAGAAGGGAAATCTTGCTGTACATCAGAAAATTCATACTGGAGAAAAACCATTTAAATGTAACATATGTGGGAAAGCCTTCAGGGATAAGGGATATCTTATTGTACATCAGAGAATTCATACAGGAGAAAAACCATTTAAATGTAATGTGTGTGAAAAAGCTTTTACAGACAAGGGATACCTTACTATCCATCGGAAAACTCATACTGGAGAGAAATCCTGCAAATGTAATGTGTGTGGGAAAGCCTTCAGAGATAAGGGATACCTTGCTGTACATCATAGAATTCATACTGGAGAAAAACCATTTATATGTAATATATGTGGGAAAGCCTTCACAGACAAGGGCTACCTTACTATACACATGAAAGTTCACACTGGAGAGAAGTCTTATAAATGTAATGAATGTGGCAAAGCATTTAGCTCCAACTCAGGCCTTACTATGCATCATAGAATTCATACTGGAGAGAAACCCTATATATGTAATGAATGTGGAAAAGCCTTTAGACAGAGGGGAACCCTTAATGATCATCAGAGAGTTCATACTGGAGAGAAATCCTATAAATGTAATGAATGTGGTAAAGCCTTCAAAGAGAAGAGATACCTTACTATACATCACAGAATCCATACTGGAGAGAAGTCTTATAAATGTTATGAGTGTGGGAAAGCATTCAGGCAAAAGGGAAACCTTGCTGTACACCAGAGAGTTCACATTGGAAAGGAACCTTTTTAATCCAAAGAATGTGAAAAAGATTTAGGCAAAAGACATCCTTTATCATAAAATAATTTAGACTAGACTAGACTAGCAGTTAGTGCACAGTAAGTGTACAAAACGATTCACCTAGGAAAAAAAAATGACCAAACGCTAAATTATGGAATTATTGGATGTAACATTTGAAATCTCATCTAATCCCTTTTTTACAGATAGAGCTGATGACTAGGAAAATTAATTGAGTTGATCACGATCTTACAGGTAGTAAGTGGCAGACCTGGGAGTGGAACTGATATCTTAGCTAAATATATGTGTCTCCCCCCCACCCCCCGTCCCCCCAAGATGCTGTGCTACTCCTATAATCCATGACCTATAAATTCAAAGAATGTGAGCAGGTCTTTATCAACATGTTGTATTCTACAGAAATAGCATGCATTACTCTAGGAATTTCAGAATTGGAAAGGACTTAAGCTTACTCATCCAACCCATATAAAAGACATTTTATTATATCTTATACAAGGTATCACCCAGCCTTTGCTTAAAGATGTCCCATGAGAGGTAAAATACTACCTCCAAAGGCAACCCACTCTTCAGGAGAAGCTTGAGAGTAGGAAGGGTGTCAGTGTGTGTGTGTGTGTGTGTGTGTGTATATAAACTGAAATGAATGTGATATAAAACAGATGGCATTATATATGTATGAGTTGAAGGGCAACTTCTGGTCTATGTTGATAAAGGCAGTTTTCTCAATGGGAATTCCATATACCAGTGAAATCACTGATCGTTTGCAAAGAAAACAAAAGCAAAAGTGTCCACATCAAATGAGATAACATGTAAAGCATTTTGCAAACCTTAAAGTGCTATATAAATGCTGGTTATTATTACATACATAAACATATATTTGTATATGTTATATAATATAACCCAAAACTAAACATAGTACTAAAGATGTGGCCTGGCAGGTACACAGTCCAGCATCATCCCATCCTTACTCTTAGAAATTGTTTTGTCAGTGCACCATAGGATAGCATTAGGGATTTAGGCTGTCATTAAATGGGTTACTAATTCCTACATAGTATTACCTAACCATACGTCCTTTTGAATTGTGAAGTTAACTTTTTGGTCTAAACATAAAAATTTCTATGTGCCCCTTATTAAAGTTAATTTTCTTAACTTGAGCCCAGTGATCTATCAAGATCTTTTTGAATCTTGACTAAGTTATGTCTTAACTGTCATTACTAACATTGTATCATCAGGCTTAATAACGATGTCATCCATATCAGTAGAAAACACGTTTAGGAGCAGGGAATATGTAATTTTTATGTGGCCAGTACCTATCAGACCAGTCTACCAACAAATGTTCTTTAAGCTTTTACTCTGGGTCAGGCAGGCATTGTGCCAGGTGGTGGGAACAGAAATACAAAGAATGAGATTTCTGCTTTCAAGCTTAGGTTCTGAGGGAGACAGTAAGGCAGTGAAGATGTGCAATTCAGAAGAGGATAGACAGTGTAAACTTAGAAAAAACAGATGGTGCATCATGTAAGAGGAACAGAAAAGGCCAGTTTGGCAAGGTGGAGAATGATGTGGAATGAGGTTTGTTGAAGGTTTATATTAAATTCTTAGTGATTTGTTCATGAACTAGGACAGATACCGGTCATTGTAGTTCTTAGTAGATCTATATTCTGGGACTGTTCCTGCCTGTCAAAGAGCTTGGGTGCTACATAATGTAACCCAGATGGATATTTTCTGTGGTGGTATAGTAGAATCAAAATCTCCAATCCCTAAAAGACTGTGATGCCTCCCATAAGTACATAGAGGCTTTAGGAGAGTGTGGACTCAAATTTTAGAGCACAGGATTACTCCAGTGTGGTGCAGTTTCTCTGCTGGACTTTTTGTAAGGCTTTGAATCTGCATTTCTTAATCAAATCTCATGTGTCCTCTCTACAGAGGCAAAAACAGTTCCTGATCTCCAGGAGCTCACTGTCCAAAGGAAGAGACAGCGTGCAAAATAACTATGAACAAATGAGATCGGATTCATTGGAGATAATCAACTGAGGGAGGGCAGTAGCATCAAACACTGTTGGGAAAAGCTTCCTGTAGAAGGTGGAATTTTAGCTGGAATTTAAAACTAGGAAAGCCAGCAGGCAGAGATGAGAGAGAGAATTCCAGGTATGGGGGGACAACCATTGAAAATGTATCAAGTTAGGAGATAAGAGTGTCTTGTTCAAGAAGCAATGAGGAGAGTAATGTTGCTGTAGTATAGAGTGAGGTCCTACTGGGCTAGGGAGTGGTGGCATGAAAGGAGATTGTGGTCAAGGCAGTTTCCTATCCCCCAAGTGATTCCTTTTCAGTGTTTAACTGGAGACCTTCACTGTGAAAGTTGCTAGATGTTTAAATACCCAGCTATTTTCTTTGCTGGTTTTCTACAAGCCCCACAAAATGTGGATAAGTTCCCAAGCTAATCCAGACTTCCTCAGAAAGGTTACCACAATTCACTGAATGCCTTTCAAAGACATGTATATTGATCACATTTTTGGCACTTAGTCTAAAGCCTATTAATTGAAACTCTCCAACATAAGTAATTTTTTCCATGTTCTAATATTCTTGTAAAATCTCTCTGGTCACATATCCATGTTGACCTTATCTTGGTAAATGGTATGAGATATTGGTCCATGCCTAGTTTCTGTTATACTGTTTTCCAGTTTTTCCAACAATTTTTTTAACCAAATAATGAATTCTTACCTCAAAATTTTAGGTCTCCACACTTGTCAAAGACAAGGTTATTATGTTTATTTGCTGCTATAAATTGTATGTCTCCTCTTTTCCATTGATCTACCTTTATATTTTTTAGCCAGTACCAGGTATTTTTTATAATTATTGCCTTATAATACAGTTTAAGATCTGGTATAGCTAAACTTACTTCTTTACACTTTTTTCATTATTTCCTTTGATATTCTTGACTTTTTGTTTTTCAAAATGAATTTCATTTTTTCTAATTCAGTAATTTTTTTTTGCTAATTTAATTGATGAAGACTTCTGCTGGTCCCATCCCTTGATTCTTTTCCCTAACATTACGGTTTTTCTTTGTTGCACTGTTTTGAAAGATTCCACTGTCTAGACCCTCTTGGAACCAATGCAGTGAGTTTCTGCCATATGTCAACAAAATAAAGATGCCTTTTTCTTACAGTGAGCAAAATATCCTTGGCCATTTTTTTTTTTCAACAAGAGGTTAAATGCTTTGCCTACACAGTAAGCATCAGAGGGAGGATTCATTCTTCCTTCTAAAAACTTAAAAAATATGAACTTGACAATCACAGATATTTCAATGTACAAAGAATAAAAGGTTATATATAAATTATGAATACTATGTACCTTATTGTTTAAAGTCTATTCTAATTTAAGGTAACAATATGGTTTGTCTCCCCTTCAAAACTTTTGTTTGTTTTAGATGCATTTTTTCATTGGTCTTTATGCACTCTGTCTTCAAGATCCGTATGTTTTGCTTTCATAGAGCATATTTTCCTTTAATGTTTAATGTTTCCTTTAATGTTTCTGCTTTCCCTCTTCTAGATTATCTTTCACTTCCATGTATTTGCCTTCCCAATCTCTTGCTCTCTCTAATTTTTTTGGTGAGCCTTACCATGGCAGATTCAAGTTTTTCTGTTCTGCTCATTATTTTTGCTGTGCAGGACATCAATTCTGCTGTCATAAGTCTAATTTCTTTTTTAAACTACTCAGGAATAGTGTGTTGTATGGTTCTGTGTTTTCCCAACTTCCGCAGGATCCTCTGTCTCACAAGTATTAGATAATTTTCCTTTGTTCAGCAGTATTTGTCTTTCTTTTTCCTTTGTTCTGATTTTTGGGTTATCAGAATTGGCCCTCACTAAATGCGATGCATTTCCTTCAGAATTCCAAGAATGCTGCATAGCTGCCCACATGTGCAGTGTCCTATCCTGGTGACATGATACTCCTTCTCTTCCTTAGTTCTTTAAACTGGCACCAGCACTTCAGAACTTGCTTTCTGTATCATTGACAGTTCAGAGCTTTCTAGCATTGGTGCTTCTAGGATGCAGCCCCCAACAAGATTTTGCTCCAAAAAAATTGTGGCCAAATTGATTGTAGAGGCCTGAGAAAACCTCCATAGCCTGGGGCTGTGGAATATATATAATACTGGAAAGAAGGAGAGGAGGGGACCAAGGTAGATTTTGATGTAAGCCTGTGTTGTGACTTTGCTGCTGATAGTGTGTGAAGTGGGAGAGGGGTGCTGAGGAGGCTGAGGGTCAGGGAGTGTCAGTTCCTAGTATCTTTTTAAAACCATGTTTTAGATTTTTAGTGTCCTAGACCATTGAAATAGGTGCAATTGCTTTATCTTTGGCACATAATTTCTGTTTTGGGGAGGTCTGAGAAATTGTGGGGGTTGGAGAAAATGTCTAGTCTGCTATCTTGTTCTTGTGACACAGAAGTCCTCAACAAATCTTTTGAAATGAGTATTGGTTATGTTAATAATCAGAGTTCTGAAGTCTTTCAAAGTTGGGTTCCTTTACGTTACTGTGGTCATCCTGGATATTGTTCTGGTTCTGCTCATTTCACTCTGCATCATTTGACATGAATTTTGTAAAGTTTCTCTGAATCTTTTCATTTTTTTTATGGCACAAACACACTTCATTACATTTATATACAATTTATCCAGCTCTTTCCCACTTGAATGGCACCATTTAGATTACACTTTGTTGTTACAGCAAAGTACTCCTATAAACATTTTTGTATGTGTATTTTTCCTGTCTTTGAACTCTTTGGGGTATGCCTAATAATGGCATCACTGGATCAAATGGTTTGTACAGCTTCATGAGTTTTTGAGTATAGGTCCAGTCTGCTTTCAAAAGTGGTCAGATTAATTTACTACTCCACCACAATGTGGTAATATGCCTCTCCTTCCAGCACTCCTACAATTGCCATTTAATCTTTTGTCATCTATGCCAGTTTGGATGAGGTGGAATCTCAGAATGACTTTGACTTGCTCTCCTCTTATTTACTGATTTGGAGTATTTTCTTTTTTCACATGGTTGTTGATAACCTACATTTCCTTATTTGAAAACTTTTCTTGTACCAATTGTCTATAAGGGAATGGTTTTTGTTCTTTTATGTATTTGCATCAGTGTGTCTGAGAAATGTTCCCAGATAATTGCCTACTAATTCTAATAATTTTTTCTCATACAAAAGTTTTTCAATTTTATTTAAACAAAATTGCCCATTAATTCTACTAGCCATAGTTGTGAGACATTTCTTCACCTTTTGATTTTTAATATATTTTATATTTAAGTGATGTATCCACTTAGAATTTGTGACATGTGGTGTGAGATATTGATCTAAATATAACTTCACCCAGACTGCTTTTGTTTTCCTAGGTTTTTTTAAATTTTGTTTTCAAATAAAGAATTCTCACCTCAGTAGTTGATACCCTCATGTTTATCACACATTGAGTTGCTATTCTCAACTATTTGGGCTTCTTCTTTACCTAATCTTTTCCATTTACCTACTTTTTAAATTTTTAGCCAGTAAAAAAATAGTTTTGATGACTATTGATTTCATCAGTCATCAATGACTTAAGCACTGTGGTAAGTGCTGGGAATACAAAGAATGGCAAAAATAGTTCCTGCCCTCGGGGAGTTCATTATAATGGAGGAGATGGCATGTAAATAACCAAGAACATAAAAGATATATACAGTCAACTGAAGGTAATCTTAAATGGGAAGGCACTAGCAGCTGGGGGAATGAAAAAGACTTCCTGAAGAAGGTGATAACAATATTTGAGCTAACTCAATGGGAACCAGATACCTAAGACATGGAAATAAGAAGGGAGGAGTTCCAAGCATGGAGGCCAATTAGTGTAAAGGTATGGAGTGTCATGTCTGAGGAAGAGCATGTAGGTCAGTGTAGTTGGATCATTGGGCATGTGAAGTGAAGTATAAGAAGACTTGGAAGATAGAAGGGGACTATTTATATAGAGCTTTAAATGTCAGGGATTTATATTTGATCCTGGTGGAAATAAGGAGCCACTTTAGTTTACTAAGTAGGGGCATGATATACATGGCCATACATATATCCCTTATAAATGTTTTAGCAGCTAAATAGAGGACAGATCAGAATAGAGATTTGAGCTAAGAGACCAATTACTGCTTTTGTAGTAATCCATGAAAGAAGTCATGAGGGTTTGAACTAGGTTTTGTGAGTGGAGGGAAGGGGACATATATAATGGTAGAAACTACAAGATTTAGCCATGGTTTGGACACATGGAGTGAGAATGAGGAGACAACATTGACACCAAGATTGTGAAACTGAATGACTGGGAGGATGGTGGTATTCTCATCAGTTAATAGTAGGGAGGGTCTGGGCAAAAAATGAGTTGTTTTGGACATTGTGAGTTTGAAATGCTTATGAGAAAGCCAATTTGGCATATCTAAAAGCAATTGGCGATGTGGAATTGTACATAGGAGAACAGGATTTTATATACTAATCTGGCATTTGAATGACAAACGTATGCTTGCAAAAAAGACTTAAGGAGAACTCACAGGGCAAGAGCTCACGTGGTGGTCAGAAAAAGGGATACAAGGACAGTGGCAAGGTCTTTCCAAAGAACTTTGGAATTGTGTGACATGGGAGACACTGGCCCAGGACCACCCAGCATGGCATGCCTTCATCAGTGGTGGTATCGTGTTCTATAAGCTTAGCAGAATTGAAGTAGCTCAAAAGAAATGTGAGATGCAAAATTTAGAGAATCCATTCCAAATGTTCACATGGATTACTTGTGCCTGACCTGTGTTAGAGCAGTCTGAACTCTCTATTGGTCTAATGAGCCACAGTCAAACACACTGTAACTTGACTAACATAGGGATGTCATTTTGGTCCTCTTTGAGACAAAGGACAACAACCAATACCAATCTGCATATTCATAGATACATAATAATTTAATTCATGGGAGCTGACAAAATCACCAAGATACCATAGGGGAAAAAAAGGAAAAAGGCCCAGGACAGAGGCCTAGGGGACTTAACTGTTAGTTGGCATGATGTGAATGAAGGATCACAAAGGAGTCTGAAGAAGAGTTAAGACCAATGGGAGAACCAAGAGAGAGCATCACAAAAATCCAGAGAGGTCAAGAAGGATGAAGAGTGAGCAAAGGCCATTAGAGATCATTGGATAGAGAAGTTTCAGTCGGATGACACAAGTTGAAAGCTAGATTATAAAGAGTTTGGAAGTGAGATGAGAGGGAAATGAAGGTACTGAGTTTAAACAGCTTATTAAGCAGTAGACTGCAAAAGGGAGAATATAGGCTAGGGGGAATAATGGGATCAAGTAAGGATTAAGGATGGGAGAGATCTAAGTGTGTTTTTAGGGAGCAGAGAAAGGAGACTGAAGAGGAAAGAAGAGGAATGAGAGTAGGAGCAATCTGCTGGAGAAGATGGGAGCAGCTTGGGTAAAGGGTGCACGTAGAGGCTAGCCTTGGCAAGAATGATCTCTGTATGAGGTCCCATTCAGACTTTTCCCCCTCAGTCTTGAGATGCTTGGCCTCTATTTCCATCTGATAAATTATTATTTTGTCTAGTTATAGAAAGCAGTTCCTTGGTAGTTTGTTATGGCTCCAAACCTGGAAATGAATTTAGGTAGTTTTTGTCATTTTAATTTTACTGGTATAGTTTAACCATGAATTATTAACATTTTCCCAATCATATATCTATTTCTGTAAATGATCTCTTACAGTTGTAGTTACATAAACATCCTGAATATCTGGGTAGGTTGACTCAGGTATGCTGAATGTCTTGGTAGATTGATTCACATATTTTATACATGTAGTTATGTGGAATGAAATAGTTTTCTTTGTCCTGCCACTTGGTTTTGCTAGTGATATACAGAAAGATTAATATTGTGGGTTTATATCATATCCTGTCATTTCACTAGTTTGAATTAATTTTTTTGGTTTCATTTCTAGGGGTCTCTCTTTTTTTTTTGGTCTTTTTTGGAAGGAGGAAGGCAGGGCAATTGGGGTTAAGTGACTTGCCCAAGGTCACATAGCTAGTGTTTCAGATGTCTGAGGTTGGATTTGACCTCAGGTCCTCCTGACTCTGGGGCTGGTACTCTATTCACTGCACCACCTAGCCACCCTTAGGGGTCTCTTAAGTAAACCATCATGAGATCTCCAAAATACCAATATTCTTACTTTTTGTTAAAGTGATACCTGACATTCCTGTTTTATTTCTGATTTCACTGGAAAGGCCTCTAGTTCCAGTGTGTTTTCATTAGAGATAATGCCAATTCTTGGTTTTAGATAGTTTACTATATTAAGAAAATGTCTATTTATAATCCTGTTTCTTAGAATTTTACTATTAAGACTAGTTCTGAAAGGTATACATCAAAGTCCTGAACAATTATTGTTTTACTGTGTTTCTCTCCTTGTGGTTTCGTTTTTTTCACTTTAAGTACTTAAGATACTTTGCCATTTAACACAGATGTTATATTCAGTATCAAGACGGCCTTTAAGGAGAATATTCTTATCTCTTTTCACTGTTTTTTACTGTTGCCATGTCTGAGGTTGTAATTTCCTCCTTTTTAAAAAAAAAAGTTTGCTTAAAGCATAATAGACTACACCATCCCATCACATTATGCAAATTTTCCCCAATTGGTCCAGTTTCTCTTCTAACCCTTGTTTGCCTTTAAGCACCCCTCTTTCGTCTGTAAGAATCTATTCTTCATTTACCCAAGCTTCCTCCTGGAATGCTCAATCATAAATCATTCAGAAGACAGGCTCCAAACCCCTTTTCCTTCTGGTATATTTTGTCAAAGTTTTTAATGGTTTTCCTAGGCACACCTACTGGAGAAACAACACTCAGAGTTAAAAACAAAACCAAATGTGCAACTCTTCCCAAGGGGAAGGAGTTCTGTGTTCTGATTAGAAGGCACCCAGTTGTCCTCCAAGAAATAATCAGAATAAGCTTATCAGGAAGTCAAAAGGTGATCTACTAATGGTCCAAAGAAAATGAGACCAGCAGTAGTGGGTGATAACTCAGTACTTAGGTATACTAGAGCAGTTCTCTGTTAACTTGATAAAAGCCAAAGAAGGTTGGAGTCTTCCCCATTTCATATATGCAAGACATACAAGATAACTTCCTGGAACTTGTCAAAACGGAGCTTACTATCTACTCGAGGTGAATACCAGAGGCACAAATAATAGTACCAGAAGGAACCTAAACAGCAGTTCCAATTATGAAGTCTTTAGCAAGAAACTGGAGATTATAAGGAGAGATAGCATTTTCTCTCTCTATACTCCCATCAGAGACAAGAATTACAGAAAAGACATGTAACTTAGGAAATAAACACTTAGGTAAAAAGAAGTGTCTGAAGATGGGACTTGGATTTCTAGACCATGGCTTAAAAAAAAAAAGACACAATGATTTGGCAAGGATAGAATACACCTAACAAAGGATGTTAAGGATATATTTGTGTGGTGTCCTATAATCTAATGAAAATGATTCAAACTGAATATGGAGGGGGAGACTACATATATATCACTGTGCTAGATACCATAAAAAGAGTAGGCTTAATGAAGGAAGAATGGCACTGAGACGTCCAGAAGATCAAGGAAACAAATACAAGAATGGAATCAAACTAAAACTTAAATATACATACATAAAATTAAGGCAATAAGATGAACTAAAGGTCCTAATCCTGGGAGGCAAATTTGATTTCATAAACACTACTAAGACTCAGTGGAATGAAGGCCATGCCCGGAAAACAGGTTTAGAAGAGTAAGCTTTATTCAAAAGAAAGAAAATAAGTTAATATAGTATAGATGGAAGACGTCGATTAAGTAATTATTGGTTGGAGTTCTTTCTCTACCAAAACCAGGACAGAAGTAGCTAATTTCTGGGCCTTTCTGAATGCTAATTTCAACTTCCAAAAGATAGATAAACAAAGCATAATTTTATAGGTAGTTGGGAAATGATAATGATGGGACTCATAGAAGAAAGAGTAGTAGCGCATCTGACAAAGAAAGCAAAGCCAAACATAGTTTTATGTTCATTCTAAAGACGACTGCAAAACCATTCAGAGGAAAGCTAGGAAGAAACACATGGACTAAAATTCTATGGGCATCTAAACTGACGATAAGCTCCCAAGAATGAAATTCTAAAGACACAAAGGGAAACAATTCCACTGAGAAGGGAAAATGGGAGCTGAAGATATCAATTGTAGATAGTTACACAAGCACCTCACCAAGCAAATCATGTTTTTTAAAGACTACACAAGATAAAAGAGGATGAAAAAAAAAGCATGGTGAAATTTTTCAAGACTAGGAATAATAAAATTAAAAATGAGATTAGGGTGCTGAAAAAGCTAATTAAAATAGTTTTCTTCAAACAGAACCCACAAAAAAAAAGTTTTCTTAGACATACTGTAAAAAGAAAATGCAAGGGCTAGGACTATTGTTCCAGGTGGATGGGATAACCAACATAAGAGAGAAGGAAGAGTTGCTTGAGTTTCTGTTCTCTGCCATATTGACCAGTGGAAAAGAAAGAATTGGACAAAAATAGCTAACAGGAAGTTAATACTCAAGATAAATGAGCATATAGTAAAAGAGCCATTGAAGAATTCACCACAGGTCCTGATGAACTAGATCCTTACTGCCAGTGATACCTGAAAGACTAAATAAAAGGGGAAGAATTGCAGGAATGAAGAAAAGCAAATATTGCTCTGAGAACAAAAGGATAAAGGAAAGGTTTCTGAAGATGATTAGCAAGCATACTGAAAAAGGAAATGTGATCACAAAAAGCCAGCATAGTTTCATCAAAAATAGATAATGTCAAAATAACCTTATATCCTTTTTAAAAGGATTTATTAAACTGATGGGTCAGATTGACCTACATTATAACAAATATTCTTACCAAGAATCTCATTCTTTTCTTGTGGAAATGGAAACATGGGCTAAATGACAGTAAATGTGATCAGATGACTAGCCTCAGAATTACAATTCTGAATCTGAAAGTTAGAAAGGACCTCATCGGCCATTAAGACCAACCCATACCCAAAATAAATACCCATTTTCACATACTTGATACATGACTATCTATCCATTGTTCAAAGACCCATGGGAATTCACTGCATATCAGGATAACTCATGTCACTTTCGGACAACTGTATTTGTTAGTTTTCCTCAAAACCAAGGATCTTTGCCATTTTTACCAACTGCTCCTGGTTTTGCCCTTTGAATAGGCCTTTAAATACTTGAACACAACTGTTAGATTTTCAAGTTCTCTCAAATTTAGGCTAAAAGTAACTCTTGTACCTTCAACCAATAATCCTATGACCTTGACTCAATGTCATTCACCACCCTTGTTGTTCTTCTCTAGACAATTTCTACCTTATCAATGTCCTTGATAAACTGTGGTGCCTAAACTGAACAGAGTCTTCCAGGTAAGGTCTGATGCAGTATACAGGACTACTGCCTTCTTATTGCTCGAAGTTAAGCTTCTTAATGCAGTCTGTTATTTTTGGTTGTTATTTCACAATACTGACACATACCATGCTTGAAGTTCACTAAAATGTTCAGATCTTAAACTGCTCTGCATCCCCATTCCATTTACCCTTAAAACACTACATTTATATCTTCACTGAATCAATCACAATCCAAAGTGTAGTCATTAAATGCTCAATGTCAACTTGGTATAAAGTATTCTGTAAAGTATCTCTACACATTTATTCATTCAACAAATCATTTTTAAGAGTAGGTACAGGGTTGGTGCTAGGGAGAGACTCAAAATTATAGTCCTTACCCTCAGTGAGTCTACATTCTATTTTTATCAATGACTTGGAGAAAGGCATAGATGGCATCCTTAGCAAATTTGCAGATGGCATCAGTCCAAGGGTTTATTAAACTGATGGGTCAGGTTGACCTACATTATAACAAATGCTCTGATCAAGAACCTCATTCTATTCTTGTGGAAATGGAAACATGGGCTATGGCTATGTGACAGTAAATGTGATGCATTTGACTTGATCAGATCTAGGGGAGGGAAAGCTAACACATCCAATGACCAGATATGAATTTTAAAAGATCTTGACAGACTAGCACATCAGGTTGAATCTAAAAAGATGGAAATTAAATATATGTGTAGTATGTGTACATACACATAAATTTTACACTCAGGAGTGAAAAAATCAACTTCACAATTAAAAGATGACGGAAGCATGTTTAAAATCAAGTTTGTTAGCAAGAGATCTGTGGATCTTAATGGTCTGTAAGCCCAATGGGCCAACAGTTTGCTATAACAATAGCTAATGCTACTGTAAGACAGACATAGCTTCCATGAAAAAGGAAGTGATATTTCCACTAAATTCTGGAGTGCCAAGACTACATCTAGAGTACTGTGTTAGTTCTAAGTACCATGCTTTAAAAAAATAAACAATATTTTACATATGTTACATATATAGCTGTTGCCTTTTGTTTTCCAGAATATCTCAGTTTGATGCCTTTGTACTCTCACCCCTGAGCTACTCCAAAGAAGAATGAACTGCCTCAGGAAGGAGTGGTTTACCCCTTAAGAAACATCTTCAAGTAAAAGCTGAATGATTACTTCATGGGTGGGTGTGTGGTAGTCAGAGTTCTTTTAAATTATGGGTTACATTAAATAGCTACTGAGGTCATTTCCAATTCTGAAATGCTTCGTGGACTAAGCATGAATTGCTGCTGAACACAAGCCCATACTCTGCATGCAAAGGTTTTCTTTCCAATATGAATTCTGAGGTCAGCATGGTGTAATGGAAAGAAAACCGGATTTGGCTCAGATCTCAGTTCCAGTCCTCGATCTGCTACTTACTACCTGAGTGACATTGAGGAGTTCAGTTTGCTTCCAGCCCATTTACCCTATTAGCTGTAGAAATCAAGGAACTAGAATACATTTCAAAAGTCACTTCTAATTCCAAACTCTCTATTTCTATGATTAAACCACTCAGTAATTTTTTCACTTTGGGTGAAAACCCTCCCACACTCATTACATTGAAAGTTTCTGTATGAACTGTCAAGATAAATAATGAATGTCTTGTGGCTGAAGTCTTTCAACATTCATTGTATTAAAAGGATTTTCTCCAATATGAATTCTCTGGTGTACAGCAAGGTGTCCAGTCTTTCTGAAGGCTCTACCACATTCATTACATTTATAGGGTTTTTCTCCAGTATGAATTCTCTGATGTACAGTAAGGTGTCCCTTCTGCCTGAAAGCTCTCCCACATTCATTACATTTATAGGATTTCTCTCCAGTATGAATTTTCTGATGTATTGTAAGGTAACTTCTCTGGCTAAAAGCTTTTCCACATTCATTACATTTATAGGATTTTTCTCCAGTATGAATTTTATGATGTTTATTAAGGCTTCCCCTCTGGCTGAAGGCTTTCCCACATTGGTTACATTTATAGGATTTCTCTCCAGTATGAATTTTATAATGTTTATTAAGGTTTCCTCTGTCAATGAAACCTTTCCCACATTCATCACATTTGAAGGATTTCTCTCCAGTATGTATTTTCTGATGTATATTAAAGCTTCCCCTCTGACTGAAGGCTTTCCCACATTCATTACATTTATAGGATTTTTCTCCAGTATGCATTGTTTGATGTACAGTAAGGTGTCCCTTCTGGCTGAAGGCTTTTCCACACACATTACATTTATATGATTTCTCCCCAGTATGAATTTTCTGATGAATAGTAAGGTATCCTCTGTCTCTGAAGGCTTTTCCACATTCATTACATTTATAGGATTTCTCCCCAGTGTGATTTCTTTTATGTTTAGTAAGGTTTCCTTTTTGGCTGAAGGCTTTCCCACATTCAGTACATATATATGGTTTTAATCCAGTATGAATTCGTTGATGTACAGTAAGGCTTGAGTTGGAGTTGAAGGCTTTTTCACATTCATTACATTTATAGAGTTTCTTTCCAATATGAATTTTCTGATGTCCACTAAGGTATCCATTCTGTCTTAAGGCTTCAACACATTCATTATTATTCACTATAAGTTTTTTCTTCAATGAAATATAATTACACTGCTTTGGAGTGGAATCCTTGTATTTACCCCTACTTTTCTGACAAAGGCGACCTGAAAGAAACACAATAATGTTAATATTAGAGTCTTTTGAACTATAATAAAGAATTCTTTATAGTAAATTGGAAAGTATTTGTACTTTATCAATAAAGATGAAAATAACAAGATGAAAAGAACAAAGACTGGTAATAGGAAAGTAAGGCCTCATGTACATATCTATATATGTATATGTATAAAATATCTAACTGTTAAGTACTAAAGGGACTGTTTCACAGTACTTAAAGAATCTTGTCATGCCATTACAGAATTATTGCAGGTAAACTCTGGGGAAATGTCTAAATATTCAGAAAAAGAAAATGGTTGTTTCTAAAAATGACAGGCTGCTAATCCTAACAGTGATCTCTTGACAAAAATCAAAAACAAAACTGAAACAAAACCTAAGTCCAACTGGCTAATTTTGAGTACTTAAAAAAGAAAGCAATGAAATCCAAAATTCAGGGGAAAAAAATCAAGATATAATGCAAAGCTAATCTACTTTTTATATACATAAGATTTTGGGTTTGGTTAGTGAGTTAGTATTTAAATTTCAGCAAGTTTTTGATGTCAGAGTTAAGACAAGATGGTAAAGATGTCTTGAGAAGTATGAGCTTGATAACAGAAAAGCTAAGAAGATTTAAAATTGTTTGAATAACCTTAATCAGGGCTGATTAATTGATCTAGTTGATATGTTGATTTGTGTTACTGTTTTTAAAAAAAAGCTTCATTTTGGACATACTGAGTTTAGGACATAAAGTTTAAAATGTCTGATAGCCAGTTGATTATGCAGCCTAAGGAAGCAGACTAGACTAGAGAAATTGATTTGCAAATAATTCACCAAGACATTTCAATGTAAATTGAATCCATAGGAGCTGAGATCACCAAAGAGAAAGTAGAGAAGGAAAAGAGAACAGAGCTCAGGAGAGAGCCTTGGGGGACAGTGGATCGACATATCTGAAGGCCCAGTAAAGGAAACTGAAGAGTAATTATAGAGATAGAAGTACTTGGAGAAGGTAGTACAACAAAAACCAGAAGAATGAGTATCTAGGAAGAGAAGGCAGTCAGGGTCAATAGAGTTTATATCTTTGTCCTTATAAGGATAAGGATGAAGAGAAGGCCATTAGACTTGGTGGTTAAGAAATCACTGATAACTCTTTGAGTCCAGAGAGGATGGGGATGAGTCAGTTACTTATTAAGCATTTGCTAAGAGTCTGCTCTGTGACAGGCACTGTACTAAGCCCTGGGGATTCAAAAGGAGGCAAAAAACAGTCCCTGCTCTCAAGAAGTTTCCAATTTTATGGGGGAGATGACAAGCAAACAACAACAATGTATGATCAAGTTATTATATACACAATAAATAGAAAATAATTGAAATAGTAAAGACCCAAGAGAGGCAGGAGTAGTTTTCCTGTAGATTAGATTTTAGCTGGAAGAAAATGCCTAGAGCTGGGAGAGGAAATTCCTTGTTCATGGAACAATCAGGAGGTCAATATTACTGAATTTTATATCATTTGTTCAGGAGTAAGGTGTAAGAAGACTGGAAAGATTGGAGGGTGACTAAGTTATGAAGAGCTCTGAACATCAAGCAGAGGATTTTATATTTGATCCTGGAGGTGACAAGAGAACTATTTGTGTTTATTGAGTACAGAGAGCAACATGTCTGGAAAGGGGCATATTCTAGAGATGTTGCAAAGCTGAAATCAACTGGCCTTGGCAACAGATTGGATGGGGAGGATGAAATACAGTGAGGAGTCCAGGATGACCCATAGGTTTCAAATCTACAAGGACAGTGATAGGAAAGGGGAGGAAGAGGAGGGTTTAAAGAGAGTGAGTTCTATTTTAAACACATTAAGTATAAGATGTCTACAATGGGAAATGCAAGAGGAGGTCAGTAGAGAGGCTGGGGCAGGATAAGTAGATTTGAGAATGATCAGTTTAAAGATGGTAATTAACTCCATGAGTGCTGATAAGATTCCTAAGTGAAGCAGTACAAAGGGAGAAGAGAAGTAGGCCCAGAACAGAACCCTGAAGGACATCTGTGGTTAGTGGGTGTGAGTAGGAGGGGGACCCAGCAAAGGGGACAGAGAATGAGGGGTCAGAGAGGGAAGAGGAGAACCAGGAAAGAGTAAACTCAGGGAGAAGAGAGGAGAAAGTGATCAGCAGTGTCAAAGTCTGCAGAGTTTGAGGAAAATGAGTATTGAGAAAAGGCTGCTAGTTTTGGAAACTAAGAGATCATTGGTAACTTAGAGCAGTTTTGATGGAATACTAATGTCAGATGCAGAAAAATAATAACAGCATTTATAGAGCCAGTACTGTGCCACGTACATTACAAACATCTCATTTGATCCTCACAACCACCCTGGGAGGTGGGTGCTATTATTATCCACATTCTACAGTAGAGGAAACTGAGGAAAACACAGGTGAAGTGACTTGTCCTGGATCACAGTTACATGATGTCTGAGGCTGGATTGAAACTTAGGTCTTCCTGATTCTAGGCCTAGTGCTCTATTCCCTGTGCCACCTAGCTGCCACCAGCTGGAATGCCTGGGAAGTGGCTGCAGAAGAAGGGAGAGTAATCAGGAGCCCTGTTAAGTAACTCAGGTGTGTGGCGTGTGGTGATGATGATCTAATAAACTCTGATCCCAAATTGCCCACTCTGGACCCTCCACAGCTTCCGATATTTCTCCTCATACCTCTTTTCTTCTCCCTCTATTCTACTGCACTTGGCAGAGGTACAGAATGAGAGGTATATTTTTGTATACAGTAAAAAAGGGAAGTTGTTTTGTTTGCCTATGCATGTTTGTTATAAAGAATGTATTTTTGTCTTTTTTTTTTCCAATGGGGCTGAGGATGAGGGGAGAGAAGAGATTTCTCCCAATTAAAAATACACTTTTAAAAATAGAGAAGTTGGGAGGGGTGTTGGGTGGTTTCCTGCAGATATGGAATGTGCCATATACTTTCAGAAGTGGTTACTGGAGGGTAGCTAAGTGATAAAATGGATAGGGCACTGGTCCTGGAGTCAGGACTTGAGTTCAAATCCAGCCTTAGACACACATCAGCTGTGTGATCCTGGGCAAGTCACTTAACCCTGAGTGTCATCCTCCACCCCCTAGAAAAAGAACAAGAATAACTGAAGCGGTTACCATTATTAGTTTTGCTTAATTGCTTTGTTACAAGAGAGCTCTCACAGAGTGGGGATAGTATGAAAACGTTTGTAATGTAAATACAGATCATGTCAATAAAACTTAAAAAAAGAAAAAAAACACTGGCTGACAGACTACTCCGAAACCCTATACTGTGATATCATGCATATTTTCTTCACAGTTGGAAATGCAGGACATGGTAAGCCCCAAACAATTTTTTACTTAAAGATCTATGCTTACACTGGTTTATTACTTAGACTTCTCTTTTCACCAGGCAAAGGACACAACCCCTCTAACTCAGTCTTCAAGGTTTGGGAAGACTGAACCCTTTATCACGCACCATGTTGTAGGTAAGCAGAGATGAGCCACTCTACACTTACCTAGGCCGGTCCTACAGACAAGAGACCTAGGAATTATCAGAGGCTGTACTCTGTGTTAGTGTATACAATTCAGAACCTAATGAGGCAAAGTGGAACTCTGGTGCAGTAGTAAATACCTCCAAAAAACTGGACAAAATCCTTTTAAAAAAGAAATGTTCACGCATCCAGCAAAGAGGCTGTCAGACTGTCAGACAATTCCAAATCCTCTCACCTGCACATCATGAATATTTTCTTCAAGAGAATGACTTTCATACAGCATCCTTTTGTTCTCTGCCACAAGTGCCTACCACAGAGCTTGCTGACTGAGGGACAGATCACTCCAGAGGTAATATATACATTCTGGGGAGGGCATAAAACACTGAGGGTTTGGGAAAGGACTCATATACAAGGCTGTCCTTGGGCTTAGACATGACAGAAAGCACTTACTGTGAAGGACAGAAGGGAAGAGGGTGAATTCTAAACATGAGGTCAGCCTTGGCCACTCTCTTCATTTTACAGATCAGGACAAGGAAGTTCAGAAGATACCAAAAGCCAAGTCAGTGAATAGCAGCAAAGCCCAAAGCTCCCCAAGCCTAGGAGCTATGTTCTTTCTAGTATGCCAGCCAGCTGATCTCAAAAGCTCGTTCTGGATGATAAAAGCAAACATTTTAACCTCAGCAATGTCACTTAGCTCTTTGGTAATTTTCTTATTTATGATGTAGTAAAGTATGATATTTTTGAGGGCAAGGAAATTGTTCTACTGGACATGGGGCATAGACAGCCTGGGCCAAAAGTATGGTTTTGCTACTTCAGAATTGCACAACCTTGCCTCGGTCACTTCACCCCTCTCTCATAGCTCTTGAGCTAGAAAGGGTCTCAGAGGCCATTTAGGCCAACATTTTCATTTTACAAAGGATGATGTTTTATCTCTAAGATCAAGGGTTTGAACTAGATAGTTTTTTAGGTAATTTCTAGACCCATCTTAACTGAAACAGAGGAAAAGAAAAAGATGAATAAGATGAAATTTACATGAGATAGTCTCAGGCCATTTAAACCTCTCCAAGAACTCTGAGTAAGAAGAACAGCTTGCTCCAGTTCCTGCATCCCCTCCTCTGACTTCTCCACTACAGCTAGCAGTCATTCTGATCTCTTGGGCTCTTCACTCACTCACCTGGAAAGGGCCTTCTTGGAACTTTTCTCCCAAGCATCCACTGTGCACATCCTCTTTCTAACTTGGAGATCACTTTTGGTTTGGAAATTGGAAACCCTGCTCATGGGAAAAGAAATGTGAAACTTTTGGTTATAAAGAATCATTTCAGAATCCAATCCTAATCTCTTTACCTTCAGGGAAAGGATGGAATCAAAGGAAAGTCTAGGGGTGGTCACAAAGCACTTCCAAAGGACTCTCTGTAGTGGGTCACAAAACCAAGGAAATGGCTCAGAAAAAAAATGAATTTACTTGACCTAATCCATGACTGGTATTGGACTCTGCACTTTGGGAGGGGAGGGGGAATATCTGAATGATAATGGGGAATGAGACAATGATGCTACAGATTTCTACTGTGCAAAGTGAGCCCTTTCATTTGGGTACAGAAACACTGTCTCTTAACCAAAAAGGGATTAGGAATAATTCCATATTCAAATGATCCTTGAATATCCTGTCATACCAAGAATTAAACTGGTCATTTTTTTCAGATTTGCTGGCTAAAAGCTGAGAGGCGTCTGTAAAAAGTCCTTCCTGAACAGATCCTTAATCACAGGCGAGAACTGTCCTTACCCAGGGAGATGAGGTTCTTATAATTCTCAAGCATCACATCTCTGTAGAGATCTCTCTGAGCAGAATCCAGATGCTCCCATTCTGCCCTGGTGAAGTCCACAGCAACATCTTTGAAGGTCATCGATGGCTGAAATATCAAATATATTCCTGTTCACCCAGGGAACTTTCATTGCATGGACCTCGATCATAACATGAAGCACACCGGTTATTGTAGGGGTGGTTCTCACAGCTTTTAGGATTTAGAACATCTCAGGACAAACATCTGAGTGCTCATTAGAAAGCAGACTTTTTTTCTCCCCAGAACATAACCAATTTGGGAATTTGTTTTGCTTGACTGGAAAACAAGGAACTTGTTTTTCTGTCTTTTTTAGTGCTGGGGGGAAGGAGACACTGAAGGGAGAGAACAAGATTTTTGTTCATGGAAAACAGCTTTAGTTCAAAAAAATAAAAGTTTCTAGCTTGGTTAGAGTATGTAACCCCATTGGAAAGTAAACTCCTTGCCTGCCACGTAGTGGGTGCTTTACAAATTCTTGTTAGTGGAGTAATTTTTTGAAAGGTGTATGGTACAATAGAGGGTTGCGGAGAGCCCTGAATGGCAAATCAAAGTGCAGGGAGCAGAAGAATGGAAGGCTCTCTGCTTGAGAGTGCTGTGTTCTGACTCCAGCAGAAGATAATCTGACAGCAGGATGAGGAAAGGGGGAATGAGTGGCAAGGAGACTGATACAACTGCCCAGGGGTGACAATAGGGGCCAGCCCCAGCACAGGAGTTGTGCTAACAGTGCAAATTCCCCAGCAGCAAAGTACGCCTGCTTCAACCAGCCTATTAACAGCAGAGCCTTGGACTTCTACAATGCTTTGGCGAGCTAGGTGGCATAAGGAATTACTGCCCCACTTTACAGGGTGAGGCAACTGTCTCAGGAAGGTAGGTGACCATCCCAATATTGTAAAATAAATGTTAGAATCAGAGTTAAAATTTACACTGCACTATAGTGTGCCTATGCCAAACTACGCTCTCCCATAACACGATGCCACCCAGCCATCCAGCTGTTCCCTGTAGCTGACAGAGCAACGGGGGTGGGAATCAGGAAGACCTGAGTTCAAATCCAGCCTGAGATTTAGTAGCTTACCCTGAGTATGTCACCTAACCTTATCTGTTTCCTCATCTGTAAAATTTGGATAACAGGATGTAACTTGCAAGGTTGTTATGAGGATCAAATCAGCACCGTGCCTGGCACATTTAGGGTTAGGGTTCATAGGTTGGTATTATATAAATGCCATTTCCTTTTCCTTCCCATCTCCCCACCTCATCTCACATCTCTTTTGGAGACCAACTCTCCAACCTGCACAAATGTTCCTATGTGTCTTCCAAGGGATTACAAGCCTCTATCACCCCTTCTTTTTCACTCATCTGCAATCTTTCCCAGTCTACAGGTTGCTCTCCTACTGTCTACAAACACTACTCCAAACTCAAAAAACCCTGCCCAGAAATATAGACTTAGAGGTCAAAGAAATGTGGCCTGAAGGGTAAATAAAGACAGACTCTCAGTTGATTCCATCTCAAAGGGAGGCTTCCACTATCTTAGACCTCCAGTCCCACCCAGACTAGATGAGATTAACTAGAGATCTGCCCCACCAAGATGGTCGGATGAAACGTCTTTCCAGTCAAGTCTGACTCTGGCCCCATTAGGGGTTTTCTAGGCCGAGATACTGGCATGGTTAGCCATTTCCTTCTCCAACTCATTTTACAGATGAGTAAAAGAAAGCAAGAAGAATTAAGTGACTTGCTCAGGGTCACACATCTAGTGTCTGTGGCTGGATTTGAACTCTGAAAGATGTCTTCCTGGCTCCAGGTCCAGCGCTCTATCCACTGCACCATCTAATGCTCAAAGCTTTCCCCTTAAGCCACTAGCCTCTAAAATAAGGAAACTGGCTGAGCAGTTTCACTTTTTGCTCCTGCCTTAAAACTAAGAAAAAACGCTCTATGTGTATATATATTCCTCTGTTCTGAGGAGTCACTAGGTACCTGGTAAATGCCCATTAGCTGCTGTTAAACTTTTTTCTTCTAGCCTTGATTTCTAGGAAAAGAGAACTAGATGGAAAGAATTACTCTCTAGGAGGATCATAGGGTCTCTGCACTGAAGAATTCCCTGAAACTACTCTTTTATGGCTCTCAGACCTATCTCACTCCTCAGTATCCTTTGCAGGATCTTTATTTTTTATTTAATTAAAAAAAAATAACACATATCTACTTTTTCTCTCCCACCTCACTCCTTATCGAATAAGAAAAACAAATCCCTCATAACGAATATTGTCAAGCCAAAGAAATTTTCCTGGATTTGTTTACTTTCCACAAGACAGTGAATATTTTGCTGAGATTTTCTTTTCACATCAGTCCAATTATATTTCCCCTTCCAAGTCTACTACTTAAAAAAAAAAGTGGGTATTAATGTCTTGATTAAATCCAGTTTCCCAGGGCCTGCAACTTGCTCTTGACTTTGGATCTTCTTTTATGTTGCACCTAACCCGTCTGGGCAGACAGGCTAAAACAGGCTGAGGGTAATCCACAGGCCTCAAACCTGTTGGTGAACTACGGGCATGTCTTCCCCAAGCACATGAAGATTGCCCATCTGGCAGAATGAGTGAATGAGAACAATTTGTTCCAAAGGCCATGAAGGCAACCAAAGTAGGTCAGACATCAAAGATGCTAAGATCATCCTGACTTGTCTTGCCACTGGACTTGGATGACTCAGGAAGAGAGTGAGGCTGACAACTTTGTGCAATTCTGCCTCAGTCAAATCCAATTCACGAGCAAGTCAATATATCATTTGTCCTCTTTGAAGGACAACTAACCTTGAGTGTCCTCCAAGGTTCTGTCCTAGGACCTCTCCTCTTCTCTATACACAATTTCACTTGGTGATCTCATCAGCTCCCATACATTTGATTACCTCTGTGTAATGACTGCTACATCTAATATGTCCAGTCCTAACAGCTCTCCTGACTGCCAGACTAGGATCTCCAAGCACATAATGGACATTTCAGATTCGACGTCCTGTAGACAACTTAAACTCAACATATCTGAACGAGAACTCATTGTCTTTCTCCCCCAACTCCTTCTCCTTTCCTACTATTGTTAAGGGAACAATTATTCTTCCAGTAACACTGGTGTAAAGCCTAGGTGCTATCTTTGATTTCTCACTTTTTCCCCCAAACATCAGAGCCCATCTGTTGAAAAGTCTTGTGGATTCTAACTTCATCTTCTCTCTCAAATATATTCTCTTCTCTGCTCTGTGCAGAGCAGAGTGTAGGCCCTCATTACCTCACACCTGTACTATTTCTATAACTTGCAGGTTGGCCTCCCTCTATTACAAGCCATCCTTCATTCACCTGTCAGATTAATCTTCCTCAAGGGCAGATCTGACTTTCACATTCACACTCACACTCACACACTCACACACTCACACACACACACACACACACACACACACACACACACACACACACACACACACACACACACACACACACACACACTCTCTCTCTCTCTCTCTCAATAAACTCCAGTGGTACTCTATTACCTCCAACATCAAGTATAAAATCCTGTTCCATTATTAAGCCCTTCATAACCTGGCCACTCTCTACCTTTCCAGTCTTGTTCTACTTTCTGCCCCTCCATGTTCCTTTCATGCTGTGATACAGGCCTCCCAGCTGTTCCTTGTATAGGACCCTCCAACTCCTGACTTTCCATTAGTTGTCTTCCACTGGAATGCTCAACTCCTGACTTCCTTCAAGTCTCAGGTCAAGTCCCATCTTCTGCAAGAAGCTCTTCTCAATCTTCTTTTATCTTGTTGCCTCCCCTTGGAGACTAGCCCCCAATTTACTGTCTATAATATAGACAGATATAGACTCTATATCTTATTTGAACACAGCTGTTGGCATGCTGCCCTCCCCATTAAAATATGAGTTCTTGGGGGCAGAGACTGATTTGTTTTCCCAGCACTTAGCCCAGTCTTTCCCATAAAAATAGGTGCTAGTAGTCCAGATTCTCATCTTTGCCTTGTGACTTCCTTCAAGTCTCAACTAAAATCCCACCTTTGCCAAGAAGCCTTTCCCTGTTCTCCATAATGATGGTGTCTTCCCTGGGAGATTATTCCCCAACATATCCTGCATACAGCTCATCTGAACGCTTATCTGTTTGCATGTAGTCTCCTTTAATAGATTATGCGTTCCTTCAGAACAAGGGCTTTTTTTGTGTGTCTTTCTTTGTATCCCCAGTGTCTGCATGGTGCCCGCCAAACACTATGCCACTAATAAATGCTGGTTGACTTGGCTTGACATCTGAACCTTTTTCATATTTTAATGTTACCACTTTATTTAAAAGTATATAGACCAGCCATCTCCTCACCCTTGTGGGTGTCACAAGCCCTCCCATTCCAGACTTGCCCCATTTAAGACCTCCAGGTCACTCCCATAACTGGATGCTGGGGCCGGGCTACATACTTCCCAGGTTGACCATAAATCCTTCACATTACCGAAGATCTGGGTAGTGGTGGTGGGAGGGAGGCATGTCTGGGTCAATGGCTTCCATTTCCCTTTCTTCTCCTGCGGCCCATCCCCCAAACCCCCGCGGGCCCCACAACGACGAAGGGGGAAAAGGTCCACACCAACATTAGCAAAGGTGGCTGGATGTTGAGACAGCAAACGCAGTCCTTTCTACCGCCTCCCACGTCTCTGCTCTGCTCTTCTCCCTGCTCTAGATCCTTTCCCCACTGCCTTGGGATGAGTGAATGCATGAAATACAGAACAAATGCACGGCAACAATGAAATAAGGAACAAATGCACGGGCAATAATGAGATACTGAACGAATGAGCCGCAACAATGGAATACCGAACGAACGCGGGGCAATGATGAAGGCGTGAACGTCTAGGAATGAGCAAATACCAGGAAGAATGAATCAATGTCGGGACGAATGAAGGCTTGAAAAGACCGCTCCACGCCCTTTCCCGGCCCCCTCACCTGGCAGGCCGGGGCTAGTCGGGCCCCCCCGGGGAGGCTTCTCACGGCCACGTCGGCCTGGGCCTGGGCCCGCACCCCGAGCTGCCCCGGCCCCTCTGCCGCCCCCAACCTTGGAGGCCCCCCGGCCCCCCACATCCCCGCGCGCTGCCCCCTAGGCTCCAAGTCCGGCCGGACAGACGACTGCGTCGCAATCCCCGAGCAGGAGGGCCCGGAAGGAGGCGGAGAAGGACTGGGGCCCCTACGGGTGGGGCGACCCTACAGGCGGAGCTCGGGGGAACGCTGGGGAAGACGCACGGAGGATTCCGCGCAGCTACCGGCCGGGAGAGAACAACTTCCGGTCGCGCATGCTCAGTTCTGTCCTTTTAGCCTTTCTTTGGGGAAAGCTTCCTCGATCAGACCCCTCGGCCTTCTGGGAAACATAGTCCAGGACTAAGGATGCTCTCTGCGCATGCCCAGGATGACCACGGCCTTCCCGAGGCTGCCTAGGCTCAGGAACGTAGTGAGCTTTCCTTCTTGGGCGCGGAGGACAGATCCGAGGGTGGGGTGGGCGTTCTTTCCCTGCCCTCTCTCTTCCCCTGGGCCTGCGGGTGTGGGTTGATGTGTCACCCGTCCTCAGTCCCAGGCGCACGAGGTGACCCCCACCACGCCCTGCTATCTACACCCTGGTGACTGAAGCCAGGCCTCCCCATGGGACGTTGCAGGCGGGCTGGGAGGAAGGTTCCGGGAAGAGCGGCGTCCGGGCTAGAGCCTGAGGCGGGGCGGGGCCGGACGGGGGCGGGGCCCGGGGGGACCAGGAAAGGAAGCTTGTGAACGAACCCCTTTGGCTTTACAGGATCATTTGTAAAAGTGGCGCCAAGCCTTGGGGATTCAAGGACCCGGGGTGAAAGGGGTCACCTCCCATAATTATGGCTGCACCTCCTTGGCCAGTAGCCCTGGCACATCCAAACTGCACCTGTGTTTCTGGACAGTCTTTCCTTGATTCCCAATCCCAGTCTCACTTTGGAGCAAGTAGAACTGATAGAGATTGCAATGCTCATAACCTATTCAGAACAGTGTCTGAAGCCTACAGAGGAAGGACTTCACAATAACCACTTACAAAAGAAATCAGGGTTTTAAAAAATAAATTTTATTGAAATGATTTCTTTCTTTCTATCACCAGAATATTTGCCCCGATTCCTCCTCCATGCTCCCCCAGAAAGCCATCCCTGATTACAAATGCTTTTTCTTCAGGGGTTAAAAGGGGAAGAGAAAAGTCAGCACAAATGATCAACACATAAAAAAGCCCACAGAAAACCCAAACCTTTCATCTTCGCAAAGTGGTGGGATTAGGGAGTCTTCTCTGATGTCTCGTGTGGAGATGTTTTTTTCTGTATATTTTTCCACATTCACTATTGTTTTGAGGTGGTTCTAAACTTCAATTTTTAGTAGTCTTAAAAGCTGCCTGAAGAGGGGAGAAAGAAGGCAGGTGCAGGGAGTCTGGCTTGCCTAGTGTAAAGACTTCCCTTGTGTCCAGCTAGCCACTGAGGAAAAAAGAAAAGGAGGAAAGAAAGAGGGAGAGAATCTGAGGAAAGCCCCCTCAAGCCCTTCCAGCATCTCTGCTATTGACTGGCAGACTCATGAGTCTGAGTGTACATTGGCTGCCTGGGGTTTCCTGCTGGCTTTGGAAAGTGGCACCCTCAGCATAACCTACAAAGATCAGAAGGAAAAATGCAGCTGGGACCCTGCTCTGGCTCCACCCATACAGCAAAGTGTGACTCCCTATTGCTCCATATCTGGTATCTAGCTGGGAGACTGGGATACATACAGTAATCTTCAAAATCTTCCAACGAGTCTGGGACAAATGAGGGGGACAAAGGAGTTACAAAGAATTCTTCATCAAATCTGCTTTCACTTTCATTGTGCTCTGGGTCACATGAAGCAGACACAGTGTCACCATCATGCAAAGTGGAGCCTGGAAGTGGGACTTCCAGATCTTCCCATTGACTTCTGCCTTCACTCTCTTTGTGCTCTTCTTCCCCTTCCTCTTTCACTTCTACAGCTTTTGCACATCTCTTTATAGCTTTTGTGTAGTTGTGTTCTAACTTAATTTGCAAGTTGGAAAGGTGGAAGTCACCAGTGTGCATTCTTTGTTCTTCAACTTTGACTGTGAAAGAGAAGAAATGGAACATGGATCATTGAGAACACAGTACATTCAAGTAGTCCCAACAGTAGAACAAAATTGTGTCAGGAACACCATATTTACAAATGAAGGAAATGTTACAAATGAAGAAAATCTCAATTTCAACATTTCTGAATTACTTCCAAATCAACCATTCTTTTTTTTCCCTCCCTTACAGATTTACACTCCCACTCACTACAGAAGCTATTCAACATTTTGAGACCTCCTCAAGCCTATCACAGCACCTTCTCACATACTCACCATGTTCATTGCTATAGGCATCATTGGTATGATCATCCAGGCTTAGGTTGTCACCAGAATCACAGTTGCTGTCTTTCTTTTCATTGTGGTCATCAGAATTGTCACCATTACTCATATCCCTGCTGACAGTCTGATAGGGAGGTTTAAGGTCAAGACACATAAGGGCATCTTCTAAGTCTTCAAAATGTCCTGGGACCAATTGGGGTGGCAAAGGAAGCAGAGTGAATTCTTCATCAACACTCTCTTGACTTCCACTGTTGTCTGGGTCTCTTGACACTGATGTGGTGGCATTTCTGGCCAACATGGAGCCTGAGGTTGTGGTTTCCTTATGTCCAGGCTGGTTTCTTGGTTCCTTCTCTTTCTGTAATTCTCCTTCCTTTTCCTAAAAGCTGGATTTTAAAGGGATGAAGAAGAAAAGAGGTTACCATTAGAGAACAGGGGTATGTGTTCTCAACTATGAACAAAATGACATGGAAAATATGGTGCAAGGGAAAAAAAAATTTCTTTTGAAATACTTTAAATTTTGTTAAGCATTTACCAGTCCTGTCATAGCTCTCTGGTTCATAATCTCACTCCCCCTGCCAGCTAACCTAAATTATTTCCCTCACTCCCCTCCAGTCTTTCTTAGTATGCCCTTTCCCTATTTCCTCAGCTCAAGGCCATTACTTCCTTCTGAATTGGATGACACTGAAGCTCTTGGATGAAGGTCCCTCTGCCTCTCTTCTTCCTTTCAAATCAAATAGATGTCTTCCCCAGATTCTCTCTCTCCTGAAGAGTAACCCTTCTCCCTGCCAAGACAAAGCCCTGAACAAACTTCTTGGATCCCAACTCTTCCCTCTTTGCCCAGCAGACTGTGCCTTCTATCATCCCCACTCTCTCAATCTGTATCCTCTCCCAACATACTGCCTCCTCAACTTCTTTCATTTTTTTAAAAGTAATTAAAAAAATTTTTTTTGGAGGGGTGGGGGAAGGCAAGGCAATTGGGGTTAAGTCCAAGGTCACACAGCTAGTAAACTGTCAAGTCTCTGAGGCTAAGGTTTGAACTCAGGTCCTTCTAACTTCAGGGTCTGTGCTGTATTTGAAGAGGTTACCCATAAAGAGGGTTTGGGTTGCTCTGGAGACCCCAAAATACCAACCTACCTGGTGCTGTCCAAAGAATTCGACTCAAGCCTTTTCTCAACCAAAGAAAAGTAAAGTTTATTGAAAGTTCATTAAAAGTTCACCATATTGGGTAGACTCTTAAGGAGCCAATCTATACTAGGTCATTCTATGGTGCTCTCACACAGCAACTCTGTGCTAAGGTATTCCACCATGCTCTCACACCACATGGAGGGAAGATGGGGTCTTATGTACAGAGGAAACTAGAGGTAGTCTGGAGGAAGAGTTTGGGGACTGTCTTCAGGAGGAGTCAATGAGGTCAGACTCCAGTAATCAGTTTGGGGAGGGTCTTTAGGAAGAGTTAATGAGGTCAATGCAAGAGTGGATTGATATTTTGATAGGCTCAAGGGTGGGAAGTAGATGAACAATGGAGGGCTAGGCTAGTAACAGAACTTTGGGCCCAGCCACAATGAAATACTTATGGGGTCTGTAAATGCCTTATCAAGTGGGAAGATTTAATCAGACAATAAGGGGTTTTCCAGAGTCTGTACCTCAAAGGTTCAAGGAAAGCTCAAGGGGCGTCTCAGAACCTGCACCTCATCATATTGACTGTCCCACCTAACTGCCCCTCAAGCTTCTTTCTACCAACAAAGCCACCACTTTCCCCATTCTTCATAAATTCTCCTGGAGCTTTGCTCAGGAGCTCCCCCATGGATCCTGGATGAATCTCCATTTTAGCTAGCCCAGATACTCCTCACCTCATTAGCAGGGGATCCAGATAGGGACACTGCTCCCCTGCAATGGGCCTGGTCTCCTGGTATCATGCTGGCCATTCTTGTGGCCTAGAACTGCCAGACTCTGGATATTTGGTACTAAAAGGCTGTGAGAGAGTGAGGATATTGCAGACAGGAAATGCCCTATTTGGACAGAGGATGGAAGTGAAGTTTCGGCAGATAGAGAGTTTGAGTGTGTGATCCGGACCTAGGACCATGTGCCAAACACTGAGTCAAACCCAGCAAGTCCATTGACTCCAAGGCCCCTAAACAGGCTAGCTCTCCTCAGTCCCTCAAACACACTGGCTCTCCCAGTTTCATGGAATTCAAAGAAAAGGTCATCTCCCCTGGAGCAAACTTACCTTTGATGTCCTTCTTGGAGCCTTCTCAGGTAGGAGCACAGCTCCAGTTGGAATCTCTGCCCTGAACTGAAATCACTAAGAAGGAGCTGGTGCTGGCCTTTTATATGGCTTCTCCCAGGGATCTCCTGCCCCCTCCTATTCACATTAAGAAGCTGTGAATCCCCATCCTAGAGTGTTTGGCTCAGGAGAAAAATCTTCCACTCCCACCCCAAGATTTACACTTCTCTGCTTTCTTCCCCTCCCCACCCAGCCCTCTCCTTAGCACCTCATCTGGTTACTTTAGCCCTGAGATACTGGTTGAGGGCAGTCTAACAATTCACTCCCCAGGGACAATTAATCTGGATAAATTAATCTGAGGAGTCTCCTGAATACTTAGGAAGGGTCAAGTGCTTAGAGAATGGAGGGCTCCTGTCTTGTGGCAATAAGGAGAGCTTTCCCACCCAGTGTTCCACAGATTCCTGCAGATCTGACAGCAACATCCCAATACATCTGGGGAATGCAGTTAAGGCTCCAGCTTCACTTCTTCTGATTTTTGGATTAAACACATACCAGTTGCTACGTGGAAGGAGTCAAACCATCCTGAGTCACTCTAGTCCCTGTAGCCCCTAAGTCTTCTGGTCCATGCAGGGCAGCCATGGCACGGAGAAACAAGGTACTAGAGGGCCAAAGAGAAAGAAAGAGGCTTCCCTAGGCTCAGGAATAGTGTTTGACAGGGGTGCAGATGGAACTAGCTGAGATTCTATGGGAGGCTACAGGATTTAGTTTAAGGGAATGAATCAAGTGGAAGTCTTGGCAGCCAGGGAAAGTACCAGTATGAATGTGACTGGGCCTGAGTGTGTTCCTTCTGAAAAAGCCATGACCATCTCAAAAGAGAACACCCTAGAATGAGTTCTTTAAGGACAGGATGACTTCAAAGTGAAAAACCCAGCAATGGCTCATGTTCCTCAGGCTTCTCCTAGACACAGACACGGCTATGCTAATGGACAATATTTTAATGGCATTTTAAGGTATGCTAAGGTTTCTTTTAACATATGATTTCACTTTCATTTGACAACTTCCTTTTCAGGCAGGTACTATTATACCCCTTTTTCAGATGGGGAAAGAGGCTGAAGGATGCTTAGTAAGGCAAATAACAGCTCTAGGTTCTGACAACTACTCAGTTTCTAAGGATTGAAACTCAGCTGTTCCTGATGCCAAGGACAGCATTCTATCTCCAAGAGTTATTAATTCGGCCCACCTTCTGACCAGTAGTTTAGCTTTCTGTTCCTTAAAACAGATCCATTGGTGAAGTCACTTCTCAGAAAAACAAAACAAAATAAAAACCAGTACCAAGACTTGCTCATTTTGAGCAAAGCTCAGGGCAGACAAGCAAAGAAGGAGGCACTTTGATTTGGCCAATGGAAGACATCTGATTTGGTTTGTCTCATCCCATTGTCTGTGTTGCAGAGCAGAGAGGAATGTAGCCACCATTTTTGGGAAGTGTGTGAGATAGTCCTTGGAGAAAAATTCATAGCCCTTGGAATCTTTGTGAGTTCAAAGAATGATGTGATTCAAAGAATCTTGTCCATGTTTTCATGAACCCAGTCCAAGTGTTTTCTGAGTAAATGGAAGCTGAGTTATTTCCTAAGTGGAGAATCAAGTGGAGGGCCCATTTGATCCCCCCTTTTTTTTATACCTTAGGAATTTTTTATTTTTTGGATACTGCAAGAAAAAGTATGACCTCAAGAGTCACTTCCTGTCTTCCATCACAAAACTGAATTGATGAGAACATTTACTGTAAGAAAATGAACTAACTGTAGGATAGCTATGTTTGATGCTGGAGAGGCTGTGTTATTGATTGGAATTTATTAATGTAAAGAAATACATTGTGAAACTCAAATTTTTTCTTCAGTTTTCCACGATGTCAGTAATTCTGTGATTGGACTTAGCTTCTAGGTCCTTGACTTGCTGCTGAATCTTATCCAACCTTTTAAGCAACTCAATTGTTTTATTCAGCCTCTCTTCTCCCCTCTGTTATGTTTTCAGAAATCTTGATTCCCATGGTGGTAAGTTTCTGTTGGTTGCATCAGTTAATTCTTGCAAGCTTTCAGTTCTCGATTCCATATCAGTCATCTCTGAAGTAAGCTCTTGCTGGTCTCTCTTGGCATCTTCCAATTCCAGCCTCAGTCTTTCCAGGGACTCTCTCATTAGGATGGGCTCTTCTTTAGTCTGCTTGTGGCATCTTCTCACTAGCTTCAATCCTTGCTTGAATTCCTTCACTTTGTCCTTTATCCAGGTGATGATATCTCTTCGAATTTCAGGTCTTATTTCTTCTTGCACATGAACTACTGCCTGTGTGTCATCAGATGTTTCTGCTACTTTAGGATCATTGGGGTTTGCCTTGATGTCTCTTGCCTCAAAGTCTCTTGCTGGGGTTATTTTAACTCATGTTCTGTTTCTGTTGCTTTTTATCATTTTGTATAGTTTCAGGGTTTCTTCTTTTTGGCTCTTCTTCTGCTTCTGTTGTTCTTGAATGGCAGGTGAGACTCTTAGCTCCCTTGGAACTGGTGGTTCTTTCATGGGATGTGGGCATGAAAGAACCAAAGTGCATGAATTCTACCTCAGCAGGCCCCACCAGGCAGGCAGGCAGGCTCACCAGCAAGCAGCTTGAGAAGGAACAGCAGCTTCCCTCTGCCCATTTGATCTTAATGATATGACTGAAACATATGATCTGGGAGAAAAGGAAAAAACTATTTGCTAGAGTTCATGGCATACCTAGAACAAAAAATACAAAGTATTTATCTCACCAAGACTTGTATTATGCAAGCAATTAAATAAACCTCCAAAAACACTGGAAAGTAGCAGACAAATATTTGGATTCAAAACAGAACTTTGGTCTGTTTAAAATCTAAGATCTGAGAGGAAAAGATGCACTTTGTCCACATATAGCCCAAAGGAATGTGGATTCATTCACTGTGTTTAGGAGAATATGATTAATAACTTTCAGTCAATGACAATATTAAATGATTAAAAGATTCCTTTATATGTTAAAATTTTCACAATGCATTTGTATGATAACGAGTCACTTAATTGTGTTATATGACTTGTCAGCAGTTTCCCTTACCGGTTCAAAGAATGAGAAATTTAATAGCTTTGGGGACATAGTTCCCTTCATTGCTTCCTAGAAAGGTTGGAATAGTTCACAACTCTACCAACAGTGCCGTAGAAGCCAATTTTCTCTGAAGTTTTTGAACACTTCTCTGGTTCCTTTTTGGTCCTGTTTCCTTCCTGATGGGTACTAGGTAGTACCTCAGGGTAGTTTAAATGGGCATTTCTCTACTCATTGGACATTCAGAGGTTTTTTTTTTATGGCCAATAAATAATAAGCTTTGATTTCTTCCTCTGAAAATGATCTCTACGTATTCTCTTCCCACTTTTCAGTTGGAGACTATTTTTCTTGTATCTTACAAATTGGAGTCAGTTCCGTAGATATCTAAAAAGGAGCCATCCACCAGACAATCTAGGTGCCACGATTTTCTCCCCATTTTCATTTTTCACCTCAATTTTAGCTGCATTTATTTCTGCAGAAAGTTGTTCATTTGGTGTAATCACCCTCATTTTACCTTACCTCCAGTGAAGCTCTCTATTTCACGATCCCTTCCCTCATCAATGGATGTGACAGTTAATTTCTTCTGTGTTCCACTAATCTGTTTTTGCCATCCCCCATTTTATATCTATTGGTATGGAGAGATGAAATTGATTTGGAAGAACGGTGATGACAAAACAAAAGGAATGAATGTTTTTTTTAAAGGGAAGGAAGACAGAAAAGGAGAGGTGCTCTGACTGTTGGAGGAGCAAAGAAGTAGTGATTTTGTTCAATGATGGCAGACAACTGAAGCAATAGACCAGTGACCTTGAATTCATTCTTGTCAGATTCTACAGGATGACTATGTTCACTGCTTCCTTTTCTGGCTGTGCACTGGTAATCCTCCAATGAGGCTGCATGTCTCCTCCAGAACAAACACCACTGGTGCTTTCATATTCTGTCCTGAGGGGGTCATCAGAATATGAGATCAAGGGAGTTCAGTGGACACTGTTTCCCTAGGTTTTGTAGAAAGCAATTGACAAAGTTTCGCGTGCTTTATTTTTTTTCTGGACAAGCCAAAGAGAGTAGGCTAAGGCAACATCTAAATATTGGTAGTTGGGTTGAATGATTCAAGCCCAGGAGTTCTTGGAAGATTGATGTCAACTTGCAGGACAGTCTTTAGTGGAGTGCCCTAGGAATTTGTTTGCTACTTGGGATAGTATCATGAATAATTTATGGGAAGTTCAAGTATAAGAAGAAATGATAATGCTGTAAGTAGCAAGTAATGCCTATGATTAGATGTGTCAGTGTATTAGGGACAGAAATCCTTCCCCTCTCCCTCAGTGGAGACTAGGCTTTCTTCAAACTCATTCAGCATGAAAGTGATGGGCTTTCTTTTAAACATTCTACTCCCCCAATGGGTAAGGCGAACAGTTTGACAATAAAAATAGGCTGGATTCCTATCAACTGACATCTCCAGAGCAGAGAGAAGAAAGGAAAGTATGGAGAGAAGAGAGGAAAAAAGGAATAAAGGAAGAAAAGGAGAAAAGTGAGTTAGGAATTAGGAAGCACCTACTTAATAGGTGCCAGTGCCTGGCCTAGGCCCTTCACTATTACTTATTCTCAGAACAGCCTTCAGAGGTAGGTGCTCCCATCATTCCACTTTAGAGTTGATGAAACTTAGGTAGACAGCAGTTAAAGAGACTAATTATGGGTCACTATTAAGTACCCAGAAGAGAACTCTCTTTCTCCCTGGGAGGCACTTGGAGCCCAGGGCAGTTTATGGCTGCACCTCCTTGGCCAGTAGCCCTGGCACATCCAAACTGCACCTGTGTTTCTGGACAGTCTTTCCTTGATTCCCAATCCCAGTCTCACATTGGAGCAAGTAGAACTGATAGAGATTGCAATGGTCATAGCCTATTCAGAATACTGTCAGAAGCCTACAGAGGAAGGACCTCACAATAACCACTTACAAAGAAATCCGGGTTTTTAAAAATAAATTTTATTGAAATGATTTCTTTCTTTCTATCACCAGAATATTCGTCCTCCATGCTCCCCCAGAAAGCCACCTCTGATTACAAATGATTTTTCTTCTGAGATTAAAGGGGGAAAAGTCAGCACAAATCAACACATAAAAAAAAGCCCACAGAAAACCCAAACCTCTTATCTTTGCAAAGTGGTGGGATGAGGGAGTCTTCTCTGATCTCTCATTTGGAGATGTACATAATTTTGCCACATTAGCTATTATTTTTTAAGGTGGTGCTAAAACAATTTTTAGTAATCTTAAAAGTTGCCTGAAGAGGGGAAAGGGTAGGAAGGTACAGGGAGATTGGCTTCCTTAGTGTAAAGACTTCCCTTTTTTCCAGCTAGCCACTGGGGAAAAAGAAAAGGAGGAGATAAAGAGGGAGAAAATCTGAGGAAAGCCCCCTCAAGCCCTTCCAGCATCTCTGCTGTTGACTGGCAGACTCATGAGTCTGAGTGTACATTGGCTGCCTGGGGTTTCCTGCTGGCTTTGGAAAGTGGCACGTGGAGTTTCTCAGAATAACCTACAAAGGGAAAGATCATAAGGGAAAATGCAGCTGGCACACTGCTTTGGCTTCACACATCTAGGATGGTGTGACTCCCTTTTTCTCCTTGTCTGGTAGCCAGGTAAGAGCCTGGGATGCATAGAGTCATCATCTTCCAGTTGTTCTGGAGCGGATGAGGGGGACAAAGGAGTCACAAAGAATTCTTCATGAAAAGCCCCTTCCATTTCATTGTTCTCTGGGTTACTTGAAGCAGATATAGTATAACCATCATCCAAAGTGCAGCCTGGAGGTGGGACTTTCTGATCTTCCCATTGACTTCTGGCTTCACCATCTTTCTGCTTTTCTTCCCTTTCCTCTTTCATTTCTACAGCTATTCCTCTTTTCTCTACAGAACTTGTGTATCTCTGTTCCAACTGAATTTCCAAATTGGGAAGCTGGGAGCTACCAGTGAGCATTATTTCTTCTTGGAATAAAGCTGCGAAAGAAAAGAAATGGAACATGGATCGTTGAAGATACAAAACACTCAAGTGGTCTCAACAGTGGAACAAAATTATGTGGGGAAAACCACATATGAAGAATTTACAAATGAAGAAAATGTCAGTATCAATACTTCTGATCTACTTACTTCCAACTTGTCAATTTTTTTTACCGTCCTTAATGCATTTATACTCCCATTCACTACAGAAACTATTCAGCATTAAGCCCTCCTCAAGCCTATTCTAGAACCCTCTCATATACTCACCATGTTCATTGCAGTAGGCATCATTGGCGTGGTCATCCAGGATAAGGATGTCACTGGAATCTGGGCTACTGTCTTGCTTTTCATTGCTGTCATCAGAATTGTCTCTATTCCTAACACCATTGCTGCCAGTCTGGTAGGTAGGTTGGAGGTCAGGAGACATAAGCACTTCTTCTAAGTCTTCAAAATGTCCTGGGATCAACTGGGGTAGGAAAGGAAGCAGAGTGAATTCTTCATCAGCATTCTCTTCACTTCTACTGTTGTTCTCAAACATCTTTCCCTGGTTGAAAATATGGAAGTAAACACTGTAACTTGCCTTTTCCTAGAAGTCTGAATTTAAAAAGAATGAAGACAAAAAGACATTCCCATTAGAGAATAGAGCATGTTCTGAATTGTGAAGAAAATTACATTTAAAATATCATGGTACAAGGGAAAAAATATCTCTTTTGAAAGTGCTTTAAATTTTGGAAGCATTTACCAGTCCTGTCACAGCTCTATTTCATAATCTCACTCCCCATACTAGCTAGCCTAAATATTTCATCACTCCCCTCCAGTCTTTCTTAGCATGCTCTCTCCTTATTTCCTCAGCTCAAGGCCACTACTTCCTTCTGAATTGGGTGACACTGAAGCTCTTGGATGAAGGTCCCTCTGCCTCTCTTCTTCCTTTCAAATCAAGCAGATGTCTTTCCCAGATTCTCTCTCTCCTGCAGAGTAACCCTTCTCCTTGCCTAGCCCTGAATAGGCTTCTTGGATCCCAACCCTTCCCTCTTTGCCCAGCAGACTGTTCCTTCTGTCATCCCCATTCTCTCCAATCTGTATTCCCTCCCTACGTACCTACTGTCCTAAATTTCTTTCTACGAACAAGCCCACCACGTTTCCTATCCTTCATAAATTCTCCTGGAGCTTTGCTCAGGAGCCTCCCATGCATTCTCTATGAATCTCCTTTCTAGCTAGCCGAGAAACTCCCCTCATTAGCAGGGAATGCAGAGAGAAATATTGCTCCCCTGGAATGGGCCTGGTCTCCTGTTATAGTACTGCTAACCTCTTGGCCTACTCACTGCCAGACTCTAGGTTTCTGAAGCTAAAAGGCTGAGAGAGAGTGACGATATTGCAGGGAGGAAATGCCCTATTTGGACAGAGGATGCAACTGAAGTTTAGGCAGGCAAGGAATTAGACTTTGTGATCAGGGGCCTGGGACCATGTGCCAAGCA
>CM053582.1:71449422-71468118 GCA_028627135.1 Pseudochirops cupreus
AACCACAGTAGTGAAAAGAGTTGATATCCTTCAATAAAGCCCAAGAAAGACAAACAGGTGAGGAAGAGCTTTTCTTTGGCTCCAGCCCTGGCACATGGAAGATGTTTGCTTCCATTTGTCTCATTACATAGCCCATGCAGGGCAGAGAGGAACCAAACTACCAAGTATGAGGAACTGGTTGAGGTAGACGCTGGAGGATGGTTTGCTGATAATGAACCAGCCCTGCATTTAATCCCACCTACTCAGAGTGGATTATCATGGTAATACATTGTTGTAATCTGTTTGCTAATATTTTATTTAGAGTTTTTTGCATTAATATTTATTAGGAAAATTGGTCCATAATTTTCTTTCTCTGCTTTGGCTCTTTCTGATTAAGCTATCAGTGACCTATTTGTGTCATTAAAAAAAGTTGGTAGGACTCCTTCTTTGTCTATTTTTAAAATATTGTATAAGATAGAGGAATCAATTGTCCTTAAAATGTTTGGTAGAATTTGCTTGCACATTCATCTGTCTCTGGAGATTTATTCTTGGAGAGGTCACTGATGGCTTCTTCAATTCCTTTCTTTTTATGGGGCAAAATATTTTATTTCATCTTCTGTTATTAATCTGGGCAATTTGTATTTTTCTAAAAGTTCATTCATTTCATTTAGATTGTCAGATTTATTGACACACAGCTCAGCAAAATAGACCCTAATTATTGTTTTCATTTCCCCTTCATTGATGGTGAATTCACCCTTTCCATTTTTGATCAAATTAACCAGATGTTTATTTTACTGTGGGGTTTTTTTTTCATAAAATCAGCTCTTAATTTTCAGAAATTAGTTGAAGATACTTAATTTGTTCTTTTCCTAGCTTTTTTAGTTGCATGCCAAATTCAGTGATCTCTTCTTCCTCTGTTTTATTCTCTATTTTATTCATGTAAGCATTTCAAGATATAAAATTTCCCCTAAGAACTGCTTTGGCTGCATCCCAGAAGTTTCCAATAAAGCCTTTAGTGGAAGGCACCAGGAATTTCAGTTTGCCAATGGTATTATCAACTGACATCTCCAGAGCAGAGAGGAGAAAGGAGGGTATGGAGGGAAGAGAGGAAAGAAGGAATGAAGGAAGAAAGGAGGGAAGGAGGAGAGTGAGGTAGGTATTACTAAGCACCTACTTAATAGGTGCCAGTGCCTGGCCAAGGCCCCTCACTATTTATTCTCAGAAAGCCTTTAGAGGTAGGTGTTCCCAGCATTCCATTTTAGAGTTGAGGGAACCTAGGAAGATAGCAGGTCAGAGACTAAGCATGGGTCACTAGCAATTATGCCCCTGAGACCCAGAAGAGTACTCCCTTTCTCCCTGGGAGACACTCAAACCCCAGGGCAGTTTGTGGCTGCCCCACCTTGGCCAGTAGTCCTGGCACATCCAAATTAGAGTGATGAAACAGAACACCTTCCAACCTCCGCTGCAGGACAGTCTTCCTTTGATTCCTAATCCCAGTCTCACACTGCAGTAAGTAGAACTGACAGAGATTGCAATGCTCATAACCTATTCAGAACATTGTCAGAAGCCTACAGAGGAAACACTTAACAATAACCACTTACAAAGAAATCAGTGTTTTTTAAAATAAATTTTATTGAAATATTTTTGTCTGTCTCCCCATCAACAGAATATTACCCTGCATTCCTTCCCCATCCTCTCCCAGAAAGTCATCCAGATAACAAATGATTTTTCTTCAGGGAATGAAAGGGGAAGAGAAAATTCAGCTCAAATGATCAGCACACTAAATACACACACACACACACACACACACACACACACACACACACACACACACACCCCCACCCCAAATCCTCCCATCTCTGCAAAATGGTGGGATACAGGAGTCTTTTCTGCTCTCCTTTGGAAATATGTTTTCCTGTATATTTTTGCCACATTCACTATTATTATGTTGAGGTGGTACTTAACTTGAATTTTTAGTCTTCAAAGCTGCCTGCCTGAAGAGGGGAGAGGGTATGCAGGTGCAGGGAGTCTGGCTTCACTAGTTTGAAGACTTCCTTTGTGTCCAGCTTGCCACTGGTGAAAGAGAAAAGCAGGAGAAAAAGTAGAAGAGAATCTGAGGAAAACTCCAGGAGTAAGTGCCCCAAGTGGTCTCACCATCCACTCCCTTCCAGCATCTCTGCTGTTCTGGCAGACTCTTGAGTCTGAGTGTGCATTGGCTGCATGGGGTTTCCTGCTGGCTTTGGAAAGTGGAACCTGGAATCCCTCAGCATAACCTACAAAGGCAAAGATCAGAAGGGAAAATGCAGCTGGGACCCTGCTCTGGCTTCACCCATACAGCAAGGTGTGACTCCCTATTGCTCCATATCTGGTAGCCAGGTGGAAGCCTGAGATACATATAGTTATCTTCCAAGTCTTCCAATTGTCCTGGGACAAATGAGGGAGACAAAGGAGCCACAAAGAATTCTTCATCAGAACTCCCTTCATTGCTCTCTGGCTCACTTGAAGCAAACACAGTATCACCAGTATCCAAAGTGGAGCCTGGAGGTGGGACTTCCTCATCTTCCCATTTGACTTCTGGCTTCACTCTCTTTGTACTCTTCTTCTTCTTCCTCTTTTACTTCTACAACTTTTCCACTTCTCTCTATAGTATTTGTGTAGCTGTGTTCCAACTCAATTTGCATGTTGGGAAGGTCAGAGCCACCAGTGTGCATTCTTTGTTCTTGGACTTTGTGAAGGAGAAGTGGAACATGAGTCATTGAGGAAACAGTACACTCCAGCGGTCTCAACAGTGGAACAACATTATGTGGGGAAAATTATGTTTACAAATGAAGAAAACATCAATACAAGCACTTGTGAATTACTTCCAAATTAAGCAGTACTTTTCTCCCTCCTTAACAGATTCACTCTCCCACTAAACACAGGAGCTGTGTCCTGTATCTTGCACCCTCCTCAAGCTTCTCCCAGCATCCCGTCCTCAATACTCACCATAGCTTTTGCTGTAGGCATCATGGATATGATCATCCTGGCTCTGATTGTCACTGTGTTCACACCTGCTGTCATCACTGCTGGTGTCTTTACTCTCATCAGGCTGGTAGGCAGGTGGGAGGTCAGGACACCAGAAAGCATCTTCCAAGTCTCCCAAATGTCTGCAGATAAACTGGGGTGGCAGAGTCAAGAAGCAAGGAAGCAAAAGGAATTCTTCCTCAGAATTCAGTTCACTTGCACTCTTCTCTGGATAGCTTGAAACTGGCATGGTGGCACCTGTGAGCAAAATGCCATGGGGAAAAAGACATCAATATTATTAATGTTGAATTGCTTTCTTTTTTGTAAGCATTTGCCAGTCCCTCCACAACTCTCCATTTGATTCCTAATCTCATTCCCCAGAGCAGTTAGCCTAAATAGTTCCATTCTTCCCCTGCAGCCTTTCTTAGCATGACCTCTCCATGTTTTCTCAGCTCAAGGCCACTACTTCCTTCTCAACTGGATGACACTGAAGCCCTTGGATGAAGGTCCCTCTGCCTGTCTTCTTTCTCTCAGATCAATTAGATGTCTTCCCCCACCTCTCTTTCCTGAAGAGTAACACTTCTTCCTGCTAAGAGAAAACCCTCTACAGGCATCCTAGTTCCCAACCCTTTCCTCCTTGCCCAGCAGATTGTGACTCCTATCATCCACACTCTTTCCAATCTGTAGCCTCTCCCAACCTACTGCCTCTCAAGGTTCTTAGTACAAACAGACCCATCACTTCCCCTATCCTTCACAAATTCTCCTGAGCCTTGCTCAGGAGCTCCCCCATGCATTCTTCCTGAATATGCTTTCTAGCTAGCCCAGATACTCCCCATCTCATTAGCAGGGGATGCAGAGAGAGATACTGCTCCCCTGTAATGTGCCTGCTCTCTTGCCATCATCCTGCTCACATTTTAGTCCACTAACTGATAGACTTTAGGTTTTGTGAGAGAGTGTGGAAAAACTGTATTTGGACAGAGGATGGAACTGAAGTTTGGGCAGCCAAGGAATTTGATTGGGATCAGGGACTTAGGACCATGTCCCAAGCACTGAGTCAAACCTAGTAACTCCATTGACTCCAAGTTCCCTAAGCAGGCTATCCTTACTCCCTCAACAGACGACTTTTCTATTTTCATAGAAGTCAAAGAAAAGGGTGTCTCCCCAGGAGCAAATTCACCTTTGATGGTCTTTCTGGAATCTTCTCGGGGGAATAGAGTTCCAATTGCAATCTCTGCTCTGAGCTGGAATCACTGAAAATGACCTGGTGTTGGTCTTTTCTATGCTTTCTCCCAAGGATCTCTTGACATGTCCACTTTACATTAAGAAGGTGTGAACCCCCATCTTCAGAAAGAGAGCCAAGGGAGAAAAATCCTTCTGTTCCCTCCACCCCTTGTCCTAGATTCACACTTCAATTCTCTCTTTCTTTCTACCTTCATGCCCTCCCCACTTATGTCCTAAGCACCATCAAGTTACCTTTAGCCCTAAGACACTTCCTGAGGTCATCCAAATATACACTCCTCGGAAACAATTAACCTTTTTTTAATTAAATAAATGATGTAGTATCAAAATGGGATTTGAACAAAAGGAAGAATATAGATTCAATCAACAATAATTTTAATTAATAAAATGCTATTACCACAAAAAGAAAAGCAAAGAAACTTGGTAAGAAGTAAAGAGATACTTTTCAGTTTCTTTGGCTTGATAATAAAGAGAAATACTAGTTTAACATATAGACTAGTTTGAAAAATCTTACACAGAAGATTGATTGGTTTTGTCAACAGTATCACCTCAGAAAACATAGAGAAGCAGTATAGGGTAAAGCCAGTTCAAAGATAGCTTGATAAGAGATCTAAGTAAATAGTTATACTTAAGACATTTGTTTTTTAGTTATTTCCAGTTGTTCCTGACTCTTTGTGACCCCATTTGGAGTTTTCTTGGCACAGATACTGATGGGATTTGCCATTTCTTCCCCACCACTGATGAGAAAATTGAGGCAAGCAGAGTTGACTGACTTACTCAGGGCCACGTGGCTAAGAAATGTCTGAGGCCAGTTTTGAACTCAGGAAAACATCTTTTTAATTTCAGTCCTGGCACTCTATCCATTGTGCCACCTGGCTACCCCAGTACATTTAAGGATGAAAATTGAAGAAAGAACAAAAAACAAGAAGAAAAATTGAAGAAGAGACCTTTCACTTTTTTTGTAGACCCTCACTTTTTCTGATTCTGGCCCAAATGCTAAAGACATATGAGCAATCCAAGTGGGGTTCTCCAGATGAATTCCTCTTTTTGATTTGAATACACAATTGCATAAAAGAACCACAGTACCCTTGAATACACCCAAAATTAATGGAATAAGATTTGGATAACATGTTGATTAACAGAAATTTCAATAGCCACTCCTAAACAATTTATATCACTCATTGCACAAACATGATTTTTTTTTCCTTTGAAAAAATTATTTAGCTACCTATAATAATTCACACTTTTATGTGTGCCTTGCAAAGTATTTTCCTTAAAACAACCCTAAGAGGTATGCAGGGCAAATCTTATATTCCCATTATACACGAACAGCAGCCACAGGCCAAGGAGATGACATGACTTACTTAGGGTTACACAGCTAATCAATGTGAGAGTGGGGACACAAACCCAGTTATTCTGACTCCAGAGTCATATTTCCCCAGCACACAATGCTGCCTCTTTTTCATTGATGAAGAAAATGTGATTCTCCTGAAGTTTAAAAGGAAAAAAAATCCAGCCTGGTTCTTGTATTCCTCCTGATTTAATCACAAATTTCACTTTAGAAATTAGCAAATACATTGGGGAAAGTTTTCAAGCCAAGGGTTTTTAATTCTGTAAACCCCTTCCTCCTCCCCCCCCCCCTCCAGGTCCATCCCAACACAAAAGAAGAGAGAAGGCTCTCCCTCCTTAGAGAAGCACAATTTAGAGCAGAACTCTTAAGTTACCAGGATTCTTTGATCTTCCTTCCTTCTCTTTCCTCTAAACAAATGGTATGGAAACATGAGCTGTTCCCATCACTTGGGAGAAGCCAGTGATCAGCAAGGTTAGTTTTGAATTTGTTTTTTCTGCACAAGAAACACTTAATCTTGGTTTATTAATCTCAGGAGTCTCTTCAACCCTTGCCAAGTGTCCAGGGCGTAGAGAATAGAGAGCTCCAGTCTTCTTGCAGTGAAGAGAGCTTTCACACTGAGATTCCTGCAGGCCTGACAGCAGCATCCGGATACATCTAGAGAATGCAGCTAAGGTCTGAGCTCCACCTTTTCTGACCTTTGGACTTGACAATTACCAACTGCCCAATGGACTGAGTCAAATCGTAGGTAACATCACTCAGTAGATACCTAATTGTGGAGTGAAGATACTGATTTGGAAAAAAGGTGATGTTAAGACCAAAGAAGCAATATTTTTTTTTCCAAGGGGAAGGATGACAGAGAAAAGGACAGGTGCTCTCTGAATGTTGGAGGAGAAAAACTCCTGCATTTGTTCACTGTTAGCAGGAAACTGAAGCAATAGACAAATGACCTTTGATTCTTGGCCAAATTCTACAGGTTAATTGAGATCACAACTTCCTTTCCTGGATGTTCAGTGGTAATCCTTCAGTGAGGTTGCATGCATTCCTCAAGAACAAACCCCACTAGTGATTTCATACTCCATCTTTGAGAGAGTCACTAGACTGTGAGATCAAGGGAACCCAATAGGAATTTTTTACCTAGATTTTTTTTTTATTTTAAAAAACTACTTAGCAGAGTTTCATGTGCTTTTTTTCCTGGACAAGCCAAAAAGAAGACATGTATGTATTGACAGTTGGAAGTGGTTGATAGCCCAGAAGGCGTTTTCTTTTCTTTCTCTCTTTTTTTTTTTTGGAAGGGGGAAGGCAAGGCAATTAGAGTTAAGTGACTTGCCCAAGGTCACACAGCTAGTAAGTATGGAGTGTCTGAGGCTGGATTTGAACTCAGGTCTTCCTGACTCTAGGGTCAGTGCTCTATTCACTGCAACATCTAGCTGGAGTTGATGCGAGTTTTTGAAGAGTTGATGTTAACTTGCAAGACTGTCTTTAGTGGAGTGCCCCTGGAATTTGTGTTTGCTACTGGTGTTAGTATTATGAATCACTTATGGACAAGTCTGGGTAGAAGAAGAAGAGTCAATAACTCATAAGCAGCTAGTTGTGCTTATCATAAAGGCTGTTGGTATACTGGGTACAGAATTCCTTCCCCCTCCCTTAGTGGAGGCTGGGCTTTCTTTCAAGCACTTGGCTCCCTAAAATGGCTACTGCCAACAGTTTGAAAATGAAGTTAAACTAGATTCCTATCAGCTGGCATCTCAAGAGTAGAGAGAAAAAAGGAAGGAAGGGGTGAAAGAAGGAAGAAAGAAGGGAGGGAAAGAAAGAAGGTAGGGATTTCTAAGCACCTACTTAATTGGTGCCAGTGTCTGTGTCTGTGCTAAGCCCTCTGCAGTATCATCTCACCTGATCCTCAAAACAACCTTCTGAGGTGGGTGCTACTATTGTGCTCATTTTAGAGTTGGGGAAACTGAGTTAGAGAGCAGTTAAGAGACCAATCCTGGGTCACCATCTCTTAAGCATTTGAGACCCTGAATACTGTTCTCTTTCCCCTTTTGAAGCCCTGAAATCTCATTGGGGTTTGTGGCTTCCGCTGTGCCAGCCAGTAGCACTACCACATCCGAATTGGGCTAATAAAACCTTCTAACGTCCAACTTCGGCTTCAGGACAGTCTTCCTTTGATTCCCAATCTCACTCTCACATTTGAGTAAGTAGAACTGGTCCAGACTGCCAACACCCATACCTCTTTAGAATACTGACACAAACATACAGAGAAAATGCTGAGACAATACTACTTACAAAGATAGTAGTGATTTAAGCATAAACTTTATTGAAGTGTTTTTTTTCACTATCACCAGACTTTCAGACATCATTCTTCCACCCCACTCCTCTTCTGGAGAGTAATTTCAGATTGTGTATGTGTATGCGTATGCATATGTGTATGCGTATGCATATACATATGTGTATGTGTATGTGTACATGTGTGTATAAAGAGGGCTAAAGGTGAAGGGAAAAGTCAGTAAAACCAATGGACACAACATCTCCACCTCTGCAAAGTCATAGGGTCAAGATGTCTTCTCTTATCTCTTCTTCGGAAATAGACTTTTCTGTATAATTTTGCCATATTTGCTTTTATTCCTTTTTTGGGGGAGGGGAGATGTTTCTTGGCATTTCCTTGACTTTTTCATGACCTTAAAAATGTCTCAGGAAGGAAAAGAGTAGGCAAATGCAGTGAGACTGGCTTCCCTAGTATAAAGACTTCTTTTATATCCTGCTAGGCACCAGGAAAAAGAAAGCCAGGAGAGAAAGAGGGAGAGAATCTAAGGAAAGCCCTAGAGGTTAGTGTCCCAAGTGACCTCAACACCACTCCCCTTGCAGCATCTCTGCTGGTTGCTTGCAGGCTCTGGAATCTGAGTGTACACTGCCTGTGGTTTCCTGCTGGCATTGGAAAGTGAAAGCGGGTGTCCATCAGCTCAGTCTATAAAGGCAGCTGGGACACTACTCTGGCTCCACCCATCCAGTAAGGTCAGACTCCCTATTGCTCCATATCTGGTAGCTAGGTGGGAGCTTCAGACACAGAAGAGCATCTTCCAAATTTTCAAATTGTCCTGGGGCATATTGGGGTGTCAAAGGACACTCAATGAATCACCATTATTCACTTCATTTTCATCAGCATTCACTTCATTTTCATTGCTCTTTGGGTCACTTGAAATGGACATGGTAGATGCCTCATCCAAAGTAGAGCCTGAACTTTTGGCTTAATTATATTTCCGTTGACTTCTTGATTTACACTATTTGCACACTTCTTCCTTTTCTTTCATTTCTACATATATTCCATCTCTTTCTACAGCTTTGCTTTGGTTGCACTCAAACTTAACTTGCATGTTTTGAAGGTGGAAGCAAATGTGAGTTACATAATTCCTTCCAATGTTCCAAAAGATTTTGGAGTAATACTGTACCAGTATAAAGTGGGGCAAGGAATTTCTAACTATAACCATGTCTCAGGCACCACGTCAAACCTAATCTCTCCTCAGTCCCTCAAACAGACTATTTCTCCATTTTCATAGAAGTCAAAGAAAACAGCATCTCTGCAGGAGAAAACCTATTTTTGATGTCCTTCCAGGAGGCTTCTCAACAGGGAACACAGCTTCACTTGGAATTTGTGCTCTGAGCAGGAATCACTCAAAGTGAGCTGGTGCTGCCTCCACATAGTCTTTTAAGGGATCTCCTCCCCTTTACTATTAACATTAAGAAGGTATATATTTTTACCTTCAGAATGAGTAGCACAATGGGAATATTCCCTTTATAGTTCCCCTCCCTAAGACCCATATCTCATTGCTTTCTTCTTCTCCTCTCAGCTTTCTCCTTAGCATCTCATCCAGTTACCTCTAGCCCTGAAAAATTTTCTGTGGGCCTCTAAGTGTTGACTTCTCAGAACCAAGGAAAAGGAGTTCACTGCTTTGATCAATTAATCACATCAGTCTCCTAGGTACTACTTAGAAAGGATAAAGTGTTGCTGTTGTTCTTACTTCATTCTGGAAGAGGATCATGACATCAGGAAAGTGATGTCTTACTTGCAAGTGAATTGGATTTAAGTGAGGCAGGGCTGTGCAAAGTCACCAGCCTCACTTTCTCCTCCTGAGCCATCTGGGTCCAGTGGCAAGACATAGATCAAGATAACTGGATATGGCCCTGGATGCAGTAGGTGACCTTGGCTTTAAAATTTTTTTTTTAATTTTCAATACTTACTTTTATAAGATTTTGTTATCTGTTTTTTTTTCTACTCTCCTCCCCCCGCTTCCCCCAAGAAAGCTTGCAATTTGATATAGGGTGTATATGAGCAATCATATTAAAAAATTCACATTAGCCATGTGAAAGAAGAATCAGAACAAAAGGGAAAAACCATGAGAAAGAAAAGAAAAAAAGAGAATAGTATGTTTCAATCTGCAGTCAGACTCCATGGTTCTTCCTCTGAATGTGGACAGCATTTTCCATCCTGAGTCTTTTGGAATTGTCTTAGATCCTTACATTGCCGAGAAGAGCTAAGTCTATCAATGTTACTGTTACTGTGTACAGTGTTCTCCTGGTTCTGCTCACTTTACTCAGCATCAGTTCATGCAAGTCTTTTCAGGTTTTCCTGAAATCTGCCTGCTCATCATTTCTTATGGAATAATAGTATTCCATTACATTCATATACCTCAACTTGTTCAGCCATTCCCCAATTGATGGCATCCCCTCAATTTCCAACTCTTTGACACCACAAAAAAAAAGCTGCTATAAATATTTTTGTATGTGTGGATACTTTTCCCTTTTTTATGATCTCTTTGGAATACAGACCAAGTAGTGGTATTGCTGGGTCAAAGAGTATGCATGGTTTTATAGCCCTTTGGGTATAGTTCCAAATTGCTCTCCAGAATGGATCAACCTTGGCCCAAGTTAAGGTCTTTCTCAGGTCTCAATTTGTCTGGAGCAACATCCATTCAATGATTAAGAAATGAGGCAAAAAAAAAAAGACCTCTTTTACCTACCCAAAAAAAGAAAAAAAATCAGTCTAAGAGGGGAAGATCCCCAGGGTTTCTGGCCAGAACAGAAACAATTTGATATTTATACTCACTCTGAGTCATCAAAATCCAAATAATGACCAACTGAGTCTTGGATTGGGACCCATTATTGTCCAAACAGTGAGAGCCAGAATGATTTGGGTTTAGGGCATAGTCAAGTAACTCCATTTGCAAGTAGCTTCAGGCTTTATCAGTGCCTGATTTTCCAGAACTTTATTTCAAGAAATTTTTATTCCTTTTAAGGTCTTTCCCAGGCCTCAGTTTGTCTGAGGCAACATTCATTCAATGATTCAAGGGTGGGTAAAAAATGAAGCAAAAGATGGCCTCCTCTGCCCATTCAAGAAAAAAAAAAGGAAACATAAAGGACTTAGACAAGGTTTCTCTTTGCTTTGGAGTCAGTTAATTGGCAATCTTCATTTATCCAAAACTTATACTGGCAGCCAGGTGGTATAGTATATAGAGTTCTAGGCCTAGAGTAAGAAGACTCATCCTCCTGAGCTCAAATCTTGCCTCAGACACTTGCAAGGTATATAACCCTGTGCATGTCACTTAGTCCTCTTGGTCTTATATTTAAAATGAACTTGATGGAGTGATGGGACCTGGACTTCTAAAAGGAAAAGATAATTTTTTGGAAAGCAACCCAGGCCCTGAATTTTCCCACACATTTCAGCAGCCCTTATCACTGGGGCCTCCACCTAAGGCAACTGGCCCATCTAGCTGCCCACCTGGATCACTTAATTAGTTTATTTGGCACTCTTTTCACTGTTACTCTTGGCCTCCCTGACTACTTCATTCCTTCCACTAGTGCACCTGGCCCAGCCCAGGCTATTTACCACTCCTTAATCCCATTCAGATCTTTTCAGTGTCCTTTTCTCTGTATACAGGTATTTGTCACATACTCATTAAGTTGCAGATTCCCTAAGAATCTTGCCTGCTACTTATTGGGGAAGATGGTTTGAGTACGTGAATTCTTTCCAAGTGGATGCCAATCTGTACCATGACATTTTGGGGTTCCCAGCAACCCCAAACTGCATCAAGCTGGTGAAGGAAATAGCAAATGACTTCAGTATCTTTGCCAAGAAAGCCCCAAATGGGGTAAAGATGAGTCTGACATGACTGAAAAATTACTGAATGCTGTGTAAAGGCAGTGTGCTAAGATGCTTAAAATGCAAGAAGAAAAGCACAATCTCTGACTTGCGAAGAGCTCATGAGCTAATGGGGAGGAGACAGCATAAACATAAATATATACAAGTAATTAAGCTGCATGTGGGACAAAATTGAAATAATTAATAGAATGAATACACTAGAATTAAAAGGGGTTTGGAAAAGCTTCTTGTAATAAATAATGTAATAAATTATTTTAATTGTGGCTTAAAAGGCAGTTTAAAAGGCACAGTGAATAGAACACTGGCCCCTGGAGTCAGGAGGAATATGGCTCAGACACTTAACACTTACTGTGTGGCCTTGGGCAAGTCACTTAACCCTGACTGCCCTGCCTTTCCCCCTCTCCCCCCCCTGCAAAACAAGAGGAAGCTAGGGAGGTCAATAGAAGTGAAGAAAGTAAGCATTCCTGGACAGGATGACAGCCAGAGAAAATGTCCAGAGTCAAGGGATGGATGAAAGAGTGACAGAGGGAGAAGACAAAAAGGTAGGAGACAGGTGGGTTACGAAGGGCTTGAATGCCAAACAAGCCTTTTGTGTCCTGAAAGGGACAAGGAGGGTACCAGTTATTTTAGTGTGTGTGTGTGTGTGTGTGTGTGTGTGTGTGTGTGTGTGTGTGTGTGTGTGTGAGACATTGATGGGCCTATGGGACCTGGACCCTAAAGGAGAAGGCTATGTCTCTGGAAGCAAGCCAGTCCCTGAACTTTCTCCCACATTTTCAGCTGCCCAGATCACTGACTTACCTAAAGTGTATGGCTCACCCCAGCTCACCTTGATGACTTAGTTTACTTGATACTCCTTTATCTCATCTAGATCTTTTAACTAGTTAACCTGGCCCATCCCAGGCTCTTTACCATTCCTTAATTCCATCAAGATCTTTTCACTGAAGCCCCCCTCCCCTTTTTTCATTTTTAAGTATCAGTCCCATCCTCATCAAACAGCAGATTTATTTGGCTCTAGCCCACTCTATTGGTATTACAATACACGTTGCTACTGAAAGAAAGCTTGAATGCTCCAATTCTTTCCAGGCACTCATCCTGCACCTTTACATTTTGGGGTTCCCATCACCCCAAACCATATCAATATGATTGGATTTGTGCTTTCAGAAAATCACTTTGGCAGCTGAATGGAGGATGGATTGGAGTGGGGAGACATTTGAGGCAGGCTAACCCACCAACAGGTAATTATTGCAATAGTCCAGGTATTAAGTAAAGAGGCTCGCACTAGAGCATTGGTAGTCTTAGAGGAGAGAAGAGGAATGTAATGAGGATTTTGAAAAAAGTGAAATTTCATACTAGATTAGAAACTGAAACTGGGCTCGAGGGATAAAAAAGTGGATTTGCCCTCTATAGTAATCAGGAAAGTAAGAGGAGGAGGTTTAGGGAGAAAGATAATGAGTTGTTTTGGATATATTGAGTTCAAGATGTCTACTAGACATCCAGTTAGAGATGTCTAAATGGAATTTGGAGATGCAAGTTGAGCTCAGCAGAGAGGTTGGGGCAGGATAAGTAGGTTTGAGAATCATCATCATAGAAAAGATAATTAAATCCATGGGAGCTGATGAGATCACCCAGTGAAGTAGTATATGGAGAGTGAAGAGGGTGCACTTGTTCATCTGTTAAATGAAAACAGTAATATCTTCACTTCTCTGAGGGGTACCTATGGTTAAAGGACATGATCTGGAGGAGAATCCAGCAGAGGAGACAGAGGAGTAGGCAGACGGGTAGAGGAGAACCAGGAGAAAGTGGTGCCCCAAAACCTAGGGAGAAGAATCACGGAGGATAGGGTGGTCAACAGTGTCAAAGACAACATGCTGTTTTTTACCGTTTTTTAGATGTTCCTGTTTTTCTTTCTTTTTTAGTCTGTGTCTTCTTTCACAACTGACTAATATGGAAATATGTTCTGCATGATAGCATATGTATAACCTATATAAAATTCCTTACCTTCTCAAAGAAGGGAGAGGTTGGGAGGGGAGAGAATTTGGAACTCTAAATTTTAAAAGCTGAATGTTAAAAGTTATCTTTACATGTAATTGGGAAGAAATAAAATATTGTAAAACAAAATGGACTGATTTACTCTTTCCCTAGTCTGACTACAGATAGAATCATCTATTCTAAACCATCTAATTACCTAGAATTGCCCTTCCTTCCCACTAGTAGCATTAGTGGAAAACCATTTCAATTTAATCTCATTTGACAGGCATAGCTCCCCTCTGGACCTTAGTTTCCTCATATGTAAAAGTATGGGATTGACTGAATGGCTTCTAGTCCCCCTTTCTACTTCTAGACCTAAGTCCCCTTCACTTCATTCTCAATGACAATCACCCAAATTCAGATACTTATTACCTCCGTCCTAAAGTGTTGGAAAAGTCTCCTGATTCAACTTCCAGCTTCAGGTCTCCCCCTCTGATGCCTCTTAGGCAAGCAGTTACTGCAAAGCAAGGATTTTATTGGTGCAGTAACTCCCTCTAATCAAGCATGATTCACAAATTTAATGTCACAGGTTGGAATATAACTCAGGTCTTCCAGCATCCAATCCAATGTGCCAAGCTGCCCATTTTTATCACACTGAAAGTCATTTTATTTCCAAGGTCACCATCTAACAGTAGGCCTAGGAACCCAGGCTTTCTGGTTTTAATAAATGTTGATTGAGTCATTTATTTAATAGCATCAGGACTCTGCTCCCAGGTGATCCTAGGTCCAGATCCCAGTGCTAATCTCCACTCCCAATCCCAGGAAGGGCTACTCAAATATTTCTGAAGATTCTTTCACTGATCAGATGATGTGGTGAGGGAGAACTGAAATGAAGTGGAAGGAGAGAAGAGAACTAGTTATCCTAGCATCATGGATTTGTATCTAGGAGACACTCTAATCCAACCCCCTCACTTTACAGAAGATAGGTTGAGACCCAGAGGTCATACAGCTACTAAACGTCAGAGGTGAGATTTGATAAAGAGGCAGTCACATGAGGTCTTACAGATTAGTCTTCTATGTCTCCTGTGTTTCATGGGGTCTGAACCAAAGCAGAAAGGGGGTGGGTTGAGAAGCAGCGACTTTCATTACTGAGAAGCCAGAATTCTCTCATCTGGGAAGAGCCTATTAGCCAGAATGTAGTCATGGAGGGACTGAGGGGGAGGGGGGGGGCAGATTCCTTAGGAAAGCTGGTGTTAAAATATGGCCCTACAACTTGGAAGGGATTTATGACCAGAAAGGGGGTGGACAAAGGGAGGGGGAAAGAAAGGGGACATCTGACCTGTATTCACTCTCCATTGCTTTCATGTCTTTCAGGTCGCACAGGAGAACCTCTTAGTCTGTGGCAGAAGATTACTCTGGGAGATTTGCCTTCAGAAGTCAGGAACTGAACTCCACCCTGTGTAGCCCAGCCCACCTTAGACCCCACTTCGCAACATTCAGGACATATGCGGCAAACTCAAAGATGCGGGGTTGGGTCGGGTAACGCTGCTCGTCCCCCAGACTGTGGGACCCTCAAGAAAGGAGGAGGAGGAAGGAGGGCAGTGGAGATATTACCATTTCCGTTTAATAGATGAGTAAACGTTTTTGGAGAAATAAGTAACTCACCAGCTGGTGAAGGGTCAGGAATGCCAGTCAAACCAGAGTTTAGCAGACTTTGAACCTGGAACCTAAGGTGAACTTAGTTCACTAGTGTTGAGGTACAGGCTCTAGGAACCCCCTTGAACTCTGATCAAAGTATTTGCCTGAGGCCACAAGCCTTTCCCTGTGGTTCGCCCAGACCTCAGTTACTCAGTTACAAGCCTACAGGTTCTTTGTCCAGCTAGCCCCCACCCTTGATTCTCCCAAACCCTCCATTGTCTGTCATCCCCAGGTAGCCTCCAGCTATTTCCCACCCTTAATCTCTCATCACAGGAGTCTGACCTCATCTGACTCTTCCTGGAGACCCTCCCCAAACTCCTCCTCTAGACCACCCCTAAATCCTCCCACAACCTTTCTGTATATCAGCCCCATCTTGCCTCCAGGTGTGAGAGCACCAGAGAATGATCTAAGCCAGTGGTTCTCAACCTGTGGGTTGAGCCCCCTTTGGGAGTCAAACGACCCTTTCACAGGGGACACCTAAGACCATCAGAAAACACATATTTCTGATGGTCCTAGGAACCAAGACACTGCTTCTTTTTCCTTCTCCAGGCGGGTCCACCCACATGCAGATACACCCATATACAAGTATTAAAGGGTTGCAGCATTAGGAAGGTTGAGAACCACTTAGATTCTAAGCACAGACTCACTCTGTGTCAGTTTATTCTGGCCCGCTTGTCCAATACAAGCATCGCAGATACCGAGGCTCTTTAAGAGTCTACCCAATATGGCGAACTTTCAATAAACTTTGCTTTTCTTTGGCTGAGAGAAGACTTGAGTCAAATTCATTCACCAGGACCAGATGTGTTGGTTTTCTCGTGTCTAGAGCACCCCTAACCCTAAATCTCAACACATTACGCTGACCTCTTCAAGTAAGAGCAATCCAAGCAATGGATATCAATGCAGATATGTATTTTTCTCCATAATTAGCTTGCTGTGCTGTCATCTATTCTCTGCTTTAATTGTCCAAATGTCAAATTACCTATACCTTTTAAAACAGATGTTTCTTAACTATGACATTCCACATACCCCCCCCCCACATACACATTTGTGCTCCTGTGTATTCCTGAACCCTGTTAGTAGAGCCATTCCAGAGAGGTTAAGCATTTCTTATTTTGTGGTTGCTCTATATAAAAGAAATCCTGTGAGGAAAAATATAATTGAATTTGAATTCAATATCTCTGTGCATCTCCCTTCTAAGTAAAAAAAAAAAATCTGTTGTCTAGAAACCATCTCTGAGTTTTTCTCTCAGGTACTGTCGAGGTTTGGGGATTCTAGGGGTGCTCGAGACCCCAAAATACCAACACGCAGGGTCCTGCCAAATGAATTCAGCTCAAGCCTTCTCTCAGCCACAGTAAAGCAAAGTTTATTAAAGATTTGCCATAATGGGGAGCCTCTTAAGGAGTCTAAGTATTCATGGCGCTTGCATTGACAAGCAGGCCAGAACAATCTGAGACATTGTGAGTCTGCTCTAGATTAATTTCAACCCCCTCATGGAGGCAAGATGAATCTTATATACAGAAAGACTGTGGGAGGATCTAGGGGTGGTCTACAGGAGGGGCTTGGGGGGGGAGCTTGAGGAGGAGTCTAAGGAGAATCTTGAAGAACTGAGGTCAGACTCCGGGAATGGGATTAGGGGTAGGAAGTAGTTGAAAGCTACCTGGAGATGACAGACAGTGGAGGGCTAGGCTAGATTAAGGGTAACAGATTTTGGGCCTAGCTATCATGAAAGGTTTACGGCCTCAGGCAAAGGCCTCATCAAGTGGGGAGATTCAATCAGAGTACAAGGGGTTTTCCAGAGCCTGAACCCTGTCAGTACCACAGCCTAAGCTATAGAACATCTACACATGCTCCATGATGTTGTCATATGAATTTTCTTCCATTTGACTAACAAACGTTCATAAACCAGCATCAAACACAAAGGCAAGGATTTCTTCACTGAGAAACGTTCCACCAGCAGTTGATGGAAATGTGTGTCACCATTCAGGATGTAATGTTTATATATTTGGATAGCTGGGTGGCACAGTGGATAGAGTGCCAAACCCAAAGGCAGGAAGCTCATCTTCCTGAATTCAAATCTGGCCTCAGACACTAGCTGTGTGAGCTTGGGCAAGTCCTGTTTGCCTCAGTTTCCTCATCTGTAAAACGAGCTTGAGAAGGAAATGGCAAGCCACATCAGTATCTTTGCCAAGAAAACCTCAAATGGGGTCACAAAGACTCAGATATAACTGAAAAAATTTATATATTATATGAGACAAAGAAAAAAAGTTGGCTGCTTATAGTGCAGCTGGCTATACAAAGGGGAAAAAAGGCATTTAAAGAGAATATATATCGCTAGCTAAGATGATAAGAAAGCGATGTATCCTTGTTAGATCCCTAGTTTCACTGAAGTAAAAGGAACCATACATTATTGGTCAGGAAAGATGTGGGAGGGGAAAAAGACCACGAGCTGTAAAGCCTCCTTTTCTAAGCAATCTAGTCTTTTTGTACCAATTAGGGCAGGAGGAAAGAAGACAATGGAGGAAGCTGGCTGTGACAGCTGGTCTCACACTTCATGCAGAGGTCATACACAGTGAAATGACTGATACAGAACAAAATGGGAGTTGGTTATAATGATGGGGAAACCCCTTGAACTCTGATTGAATCTTCCCACTTGATGAGGCATTTGCCTGGGGCCATAAGTCTGTTATTATAGCTAGGCCCAAATTTCTGTCACTTTTAACCTAGCCTAGCCCTCCATTGCTGTACTGGTAATGGAATTTGGAGATGCTCCTGTATTGGCTTGGTTTTTGGGTTGAGTGTTGAAACCCAGAGCTTGTGAATTCCACTTGTGGGTTGGACTTGTTGACGTGAAGAGAGAGGGCTGAACTGGGAGGAGCTGTGAATTGGGAGAGAAGGCCCAAGCCTAGAGAAGGCCAGAAGGACTTTGGGAGAGCAGTATCCAGTATCATAGAGCCTGAGTTGCTGAGAGAAAGACTGCTGAGAGCCCATTGGAACTGCCCAGGACTTTCAAGAACTGCCAAGGACTAAGGAGGCATGGCTGTGATGCCGGTATTTTGTCTGTCTGTTTTGATGTTGTTTTGCCAGATTCATCTGATGGTGAAGGACAGTGCTGCTGTTGTAGAGGTCCTTGAACCTGGCTATTGGTTCAGAAGCCCTGAAGGAGGATTTTCTTGTGGTACCTGCACAGAAATCCTGGAACAGGGCCTTGCTGATGCTTTCAGGGGTTCTGGGACTGTTCTACAGGCAGAGAGTGACTTGATGAGGACACTGGCTATGGCTTTGTTGAGCCTTGTCTCCCCAGGAACTG